>JARGCV010000009.1:21125000-22325000 GCA_034064705.1 Bothrops alternatus | reverse complement strand
TCATATGTCTCCTCTTGAAAGGTATTTATTTTTTCCTGATAAGTTCTTTCTGTAAGTCTCTGATTTTCCATAGTGGTCAAGAATCGAGGTTTTCTTTTCTCTGCAGAGAGCTTTAGAGTCACAGTTTAGTAGATATTTATAATCCAAAAAGGTTCAAAAAGGTTTCCTGAAGTTTATAATCCTGTCTTTGTCTGCAACCCAAATTGCTTTCTTTTTTTGTCACAGCTGTTATTATAGCTTTGAAGGTCAGAAGCACAGATTAGTTTTTTCCAGATTTTGCCAAGTCCTGTATAAAAGCCATAGCTGTCATAGTCTTTATCCACCACTAGATGTCAGCACCAGTTTATTTTTCAAATTATCAAAATAGAAAATTGCCTTTAAAATGAGAATCTTAACCATTCAACAATTCCAACCTTATCCAAATTTAGATTTTATATTCATTTCATTTCATTTCTGTATGTTTTGGTTCTCCATTAAAGGTTTAATTCGCCCTAACCTTGTTAGCTTTCTATAAAACATTGAACACCTGCTGCTTCCCCTTCCAATTGGGCCAGGAATTTAGGAGAGTTCTGTTGATCATGTGTTGGAGTGTTTTTTTGGGGGGGGAGAGATAGTATTTTAATTGGGTTTATAATGTTATGATGGTTTAAATCTTTGTACACTGCTTAGAGTCAGTGTTATGAAATGGGCTGCCCTATAAATTATTTTAAATAGACTAGAGGCAATATCTTTTTTTAGTGACACTCCAGCTAGCTTTAAAGGCCAAATAAAACATGATTCACAACATTATTTTAAAGAAAATAATTATACAAAGCCAAACCACACATGCTCTCTGAAAATTAACTTGTTTTGCAGCAGAATTTATTTGAACTGTTAACCCAGCATCTAAACCTATATTTTCATGGACTGAACCTTCATACAAGGTTTATAGAAAGAACATGCTCTACTTTGACTTCAAGATTGTAGTAAACCCCATCCAAATGATACTGGAATTTATTCTGTTTTTATTTTAGTGGCTTGTGAAAACTTTCTAACATTGTGTGGTAGTCCTAGTTTTTGCCATCCATTACAAATTGTTTTATGACTGTATTTATGTGTTTGAATATTTAAGGAGTTAAAACCCATTTGATTTTCTTGACGTAGTTCCTCGATGTCTATATGATTAAGCATAATGTTATTACAAACAAACAAAAGCACTTTAAACTAAAATAAGAATTTGTACTACAACTGGTCCTTTGCCTAAAAATAAAATCTTAACCTTCAGTTCTAATACCATACAGCACATCCGAATATGTTTCATTGATGAAAAGGTCTTCCATGTGCATGTGCAAACATGGTTCCATTCCAACATTCACTTGAATAAGAATTATGTGTGAATTAAATCTGCCTCCTGCTGCTGTAATGATTTCAGTGCATTAAAAAAAATAGTAACTTTGATCCAAAGGTTTACATCACAACCAACTCCTATTTGACGGCCTGTCAAATGAAAAAGTCTCAAGCAAAGCAAACATTTTCTCAGGCAAGATTTCTTTCTCTAGCAGCCACAGGAGTTTTGAATAACAAGTTTTCTGGTCCCAAAGTACCAATATAATTATTCAGCAATTTAAACCACAGGACGTCTTTCTGTTGACAAAATTGTGCAAAACAGAATGCCATGTTTCATGTTCATGTAGAGCATTTTCTTTAAAAGTGGCGGGGGAGGGCTCAAAAAGAGAGGAATAATGTTTTGTTATTTTAAAAAAAAGGTTAAGTAAAATAAATACAATATTGCCTGAAAGGAGGAAAGAGAAATCCAGATTTTCACTTACGAAAAAAAAAAGTTGATCATCAATACTGTAAAGTCTTGTGTAAGGGCATTATCCAAAAATTCTTCAGGTCATCAACTTCCTACAGAGTCCAGATGGATCAAATATGTCTCCAAAAATAAGGCTGGCTGAGATGACGGATTTTTTCCCCTATTTCCTATTTTTCTTTTCTTAATAAGGTCATAGCTGCCAAAGTCAACTTAACATTTTGCTTTTCCCCAGTATTTCCTATACATATTTTTATTACAGCTGTGGAAAATATGGTTGTGTAAAGTGGTATAAATCCAATAATTTTTCTGTCAGCTTCCAGAAGAGATGTTTTGCCCCAGCATATTTATTTCTGAATGTTTAATGAAGGTTTGAAGATATTCCATAATAAGGTATGAGATTGCCAGGTTCTTGGCTTTTGCTGAAAAGCAATGCATGCTCACAGCAGCTTCCCTTAATTTCATTTTAAAATGATGTCTTTTCGCCCACCATCACCATCTCACTCCTCTCACTCAATTTTAAATTGTCTAGAATACAGGACTGGATTTCTCCTTCAGTGCTTCCTGATTTAAACATGTGATTACAGTACTGAACATGGAACATTTCTGCTTGAAAATGCTTTTCTCTCTCCATTTTATAAAGAGCTATAATTAGTGGAAGTTTGGCTTGAGGGTCATTTGTTTTTCCCTAGTTTTACACTCCAGTCAAGGAAGTGAGCTATTAACATGGCACCAATATCAAGCAACGTGACAAAGTAGCAAAGGCAGATGCTAGGAATTGGAAGAATCAGTGACAGATAAAAGAGGGAGGCTAACCTTCCTTTCATACTTTTCCTTTGCGTTGTTTTTCCTTCTCCAGCTATTTTTCACAGTCATTAGGAATACTAATCTATTGTGAAGAAGAATGGCTGGAGGAAGGAGGTAAGGCCAGTGTTTCTCAACCTTGACAATTTTAAGGCATGTGGACTTCAACTCCCAAAATTCCACAGCCAGCAATGCTAGCTGTGGAATTCTGGGAGTTGAAGTCCACATGCCTTAAAATTGTCAAGGTTGAGAAACACTGAGGTAGGCAGTCAGAGAAAAACAATAACCTTCCTTCCCTCAATCCCTGTGCTTTTAAAAAATGTCTCATTAATCTTGCTGTACAGCAGTAGTTACATCCAATTTCCCTTCCATTTTCTATGTACACATTTGGTGACTTGTTTCTGTTTGTGAAAAGGTCTAAATGTTGAAGCTGAGCAATATGTAACAGCTGAAAGTGAGTGAATAGTTGAAAACCCAATTGGGAGACAGTGATAGAATCACACAGAAACAGGTTCAGGTGATCTTACTGCTCAGGAAATGCTCCAGCACGTAGAGGAAGGTCTTTCTCCTGAAACCAGAGCAATGGTCATGCTGACACAATATTCTGAAAGTGGTACACAACCAAGAAGTTGTATAAAATAGTAGCTCAGACATGTCTCCATGACATATAAGAGGATTGAAGTTCCTAACATTTGTCAATTGCTTGCAATATTTCTCTGGAATTCTGCACATCCACAGGAAATCTAGGACATAACCTGGAAATCTCTTTACTACTTTCCAGCATTCTAAATGAGGCAAAAAAAAAAAGGAATATGGCTATCTAAGCGTGAGAGAATTTATGTCTCTCACTAATAACATTTTTCTCAGACTTATCTGTCAGGCTATGGAAACATTACATAGTGTTCTCATGATGAGGTTTTCTATTCCCAGTCTTCCTTCTTCCCTCTCTGTTAACTTCACTCCTGACAATACTAAGACTAACAGGCCTGGGTTGCAAAAGTCAGGATGATCACCTAGATGGCAGGACGCCTTTCAGGAAAATTTAACACACATTTGGGCAGCCCTACCAAACACTGAGGAGACAGAGGATGGAGAATAAAACTTGTTGATGATGTGAAACACGCACATAACTGGATATACATTTATCTAATATTATTTATATTATTTTGCATACATTTTATTTAGGAAATGTAGCAAAAAAAAATCTTTCACAGTGAAAGTAAGCTGCAAATTGATTCACACACTGAGTTGTTACAAGTCCTAAATAAACACATATACCTGCAAAATACAAAGTTAGTATATTATCAGGATGGGACAAACAAATCCACAGGAAAGGTTAAAAAAAAATCAAGATGATGGTATTGACCATACAATTAAAGTCCTGCCATATTTTTTTTATTTGTGTCAATTTTGTTTGATGCAGGAAGGCAATGGCTGGGGTTTGGATTGTGCCACTGTAACCACCATGTCAACTGTTTCCTTTTAAAATCCCCAAGAAACCCCCAAGTAAACCAAAATAAAGAGATAAAAGGGTAGCCAGCAAAACACATTGTAGAATAATTGTATGGTGCTTTCTTCCTCTGTGTTGGAGGTTCATTTTCGAATCGATGCAAACTATGCATTTCTATTTCACTACTTCTGTCTCCTTTAAGCAAAGGCATAGCATAAAAAGTAAATACTTTTAGTTAGGCAAGTGTAAAGAAAAAAACATTTTGATGAATGTGCAGCAAAAAAGGAGAGGGTTTCTTCCCCTATTCACACTGGCTTCAAGTATAGAAATTATTCACAGAGGTCATAATCAGTTATTTATATACCCACTATAAATTGTTTGTAGCTTCCCTTTTTGAATTCATGTGGCTTGGTATATGTGACATTAGAGCTGGTTGAACATGTATCTTGAACCCATGTTTGCTACATTAGTGTTAAGAAAAATATCAAAAAAGCCAATTGCTTAATTATTGTCCATTTGAAGTTTGCTGAGATCTGAAGCTGCTATGGCTATGTAAGCCAAATTAAGAGTAGTTGACGCTTAATTATACCCAGGTGATTCTTACCACTAATTTCTTACTATCAAATCTTACAATTACAGTAAGGGGCATTGTCAGACTTGATTTTAGATTAATGATGGAAATGTACTGAACTTTCCACCAGAGTTACCCACAGAAACTGAAGTGTTCATCAGAATGACAAAACCTTCATTGTGACACTGTTTCACAAGCTTTAACCCAATGGTTCTCAACCTTTTTCAGGTTGAGACCCCACTTGCGCCACCCATGCGTGGCGTGACCCCGAACCACGCATGCGCGGCGCATGCATGATGACAAAACAAAAAAAATGGCGGACCGCGGTGTCCGTTGACCCCCGCAAAATGGTCGTTTGACCCCAAATGGGGTCACGACCCATAGGTTGAGAACCGCTGCTTTAACCCTTCAGTGATATCACAGTGAAAGTAAAAGAAGCAGTATATGTTGAAGTATCACAATATATTTTTCATACTTTTTCTGTGCCTATGCCAGGGATGTCAAACTGCTGGCCCGTAGGCCAGATGCATCACACCCAAACCATACCCACTCCATTGCCAGCAATGGAGAAAAGTCACGATACATCACAAATGTCATGTGACGTCACAAGTTTGACACCCGTGCCCTATGCAGATGCTCCCACCAAACATTTGATGTCATCACTGAGAGTTTCCATTATATCAAGTCATAGTTGCCCAAACCTTTGCTGGAAACTTGGGAGAGGATTTGGGTGAAAAATGTAAAATTTACACAAGCGCAACATTTAAGAGAAAATTTTTACAAAATATTTTATAGATGGCATCTAGATCCGAAAAAATTATCATATATCTACCCTGACATCCAATCTAAATGTTGGAGATGTGAAAGTATGGATGCTAGTTATTTTCATGTATGGTGGACCTGTAGAAAAATTAAGGCTTTTTGGAGAAAAACATGGTGGACACTTCAGAACATTTTGAAAAAGCGTATTGAATTTCTACCACAGTTGTTTTTGTTGGGTATTACAAAAGACTGTACCACCTTAGAGACGAACTTAATTTTGAATCTGATCACAGCAGCAAGACTGTTGGTGGGACAATACTGGAAGAAGCCAGAATTACCATCTATTGAAGAATGGACTTTGAAAGTCATAAATTTGGCAGAAATGGCCAAAATATCTGCATATTTGAAGGATCATTCAAATGAAAAATATATGTTGGATTAGAGAAAATGGATAGATTATATACAAGGGAAATATCAATCTAAGAAACTGTATCTAGCTTATAGTTAAATGTTTACACGTTGATTGAAAAATGTTTACAAGTTGAAAATGATTGTATTAAGTTGAGTTGCACTCAACCTGATTTTTTCTTTGTTTCTTTTGTTTATATTTACAATTATATAATCAATAAAATAAAATAAAATAATAAATTTAAAAAAAAATAGGAAGAAGCTAGAATCTGGTACAATGGAAAACATCTAGCAATAGCTTTGACTGAGGATTCTGTTTCACAATCAGTTAGCTGAAATGTGAATAGGATGAGGAGAGGAGAGGAGAGGAGAGATAAAGAAATTATGCACTGATTATGAGAGAAGAGCATGGCAGTGGGGAAGATAAGTCAGGAATATTAATAGTGGAAAACAGAAGAGAAAGGAAGTCAGGACAAGTGAAAATATAATGCTTGAGATCTGCTGGGCTGAAATGTTTAGCAGAATTTGGGAACATAGAAAAGTAAGCCTAATCATTTTAGGAGGAAGTGGGACCATTACAGAAAAGATTCCTGAGTCCAGAGGACGGACAAAGCATGAGAAACAGATTCAGAGTAAGTCCTCTTTAATTATTCTATAATTAACTAAAATTACTATATAATTACTAAGTATAAGAGAAGTTGGAGAATTACAATATCCTCTTGCAATATCCTACTAGCAGTAAAAAAAAAATACTTTCTTGTTTTTTGTTCTTGCCCATGTGTAGTGCTTCACATTATATGAAGGGAAAATCCTGGAACCTTGAGTGAAAAACTGGAAGGTTTGATAGAATGGTGGATGAAAGAGAGATGTGGCATGAAGTACAAGTAGGTAGCTGCTGAGAGATTACTCCTCTGCGAGTGCTACCACCAGAAGTGATAGCATTACCATTACTGATCAGCAAAGAAAGAAAGAGATCATGGTTGGGTCTGTAGGCCAGTTGAACTCAGGTCATTGACTAGAAGGAAAGATTGTGCTCATTGGGTAAAAGGAAGTGAACAGTTTTGGAGCCCCCTCTCCAGATTTACCTTACAAAATGGTGATGCTTTCCTAATCCAAGGTTTCTCTCTATATATATTACTTACAGTAAGGTTACTAGAATAAATCCATGGCAAAGAAGCATTCCAGCTATCACAAAATGATGGAAAAATTAAACTCATTATCACAATCCTTGAAACCTAATGGACTTTTATGTTTTATGCTTTAAACATTTAGTACTAATTTTAAACGGTAGAATTCTGTCTCAGAATTTATATGCACGTAATTGCACATAAATAGTAGAAGAGGAATCTTATTTCAACTTAATTAACTAATCAAGCTTCTGTAGGTTATAGCTCCCTTCCTTAGAAATAAATATATAGAAAAAATCTAAAGGATAAAACCATGAAATTAGTGAGAAGCAAGTCTCAAATTTCAAATAAAACCCTTGAACAAAGTATTCAAATAAAGGCATTATTTCTATTTGACTTAGTGATAACAGCTGTCACTATCCATTGCAGTGTGGCTGCCAAAGCTGCAAAAAAATTATGACAACAGTCCAAGCCCTCTGAGCAAAAAGGTTTTTGCTATTTTAAAGAAAATTAATTTGAAGGAACAAATATTTGACATGTTTGCTAAAAAGAAAAGAGCAACACTTTAATAATGTTTTGTGTTGGTTGTAGCTATATTATGTTGTCCACTTTATGCCTTGGTCAAAACAGTTCTCACTAAGCTAATCATAAGGAATATGATTAAAATCACTGAGCTTCACAGATCGACTGCATAATATTGCACTATACTCAGATAATCCTGTCTTGCTATTTACTTTATGTTGCCTCTTTCTGTATCTTGTTCAGCTTACGGCAAATACAGAAGAATATATATATAAAAAATAATTCCAAAACTTAAATAACTCAGTCTGTACATCAAAAATTACTTTGTCACAGCATGACATAGATGGCATATATAAGGCTGCTATAATACGACTTGTTTGATTTGGCTGCATTTGAGTAAGCCCCATAAACTCAAGATATTATTAGGTGAACATAAGAAGGCTTGCACTATTAAGATGTAGTCATAAGATCTATAGGCTCTACCACCACCACTGCCACCATCAGCTTTCAAGAGCAGTTTTTTTTCAGTGTTGAAGGAAGGAGTGAAAGGGGGAAGCATTATAATTGAAAATGCACAGGTTCTTCTGCTCTGACCTATTAATTTCTCTTTCCATGGTCCAAAAAATTCAAGGATTTTCCCCTCAGTAATATCAGAAAAAGTGCTGAAAAGGAATATGTGTTCTTCATCATTTCACCCTGCCAGAATGCAAGTTGTCAAGTCACTGAGCTCAATTGTTTGAACATCAGAGCATTCAAACTTGATGGGTTGTCTATAACTTGTCTATCTTTCTCAGTAACCTAAATTATAACAGTACAATATAAAAAAGCTTAGATATAACAGAGCGCAAATCTCAAGCTTTAAAAAAAACCTTGGATTACATATCTTATTGAATTACAATTACAAAATTACATATCTTATTGAAAGGTTAGAAATTCAATGAACAACAATAAGTTTATTGCAGATACAAAGGAAATGTCCAGGGACAGAGCATAAAGCATAAATTAAACTTATCTTCCTGAATGAATCATTGCACTAAAAGAAAAATTGACATCCCAAATATTTGTCAATTTTTTTTTGTCCTAAACACTTAATATTTATTTCAGTTATATTTGTGGAGATATTCGTAATTTTTCCAAACAACTCTTTCAGCATTATGTCTTCCAGAATAAACTTTGTTTTTTATTTTAAGCTTATTTTTTAAGTTGCTCTACTAAGGCTCTTTTGGAAAAAAATGCCTCCAGTTAATAATGAAATGGAAAATATTATGGCAGAATATTGGACTGTCTCACTTAAAAGTCCTGTTCTTCAATGCCAGATCATTTCCTGATAAAGCCCTATTACCCAAGATTTAATATTGGATGAAAGCACTCATGTGTCACATATCACATAATCCTGACAGCCCAAAAGTTTCTCTTACTGAAGTAATGGTAATTGAGATGATCTTGGTGACAGCTATCCATACTGGGTCAGAAATGGGACTTTATAACCCCATAAGAGCATTGGTTTTATTGCTTTCTGGGAAACGTGTTTTAATTAGTTCAGAGCTCCATAATGCAGCAATGATTTTTTTTATTGATGGTTGTGGAAGACCTTTTAAGAGACTCAATATCACCCTCCTGGATTTTCTCTATTATTATTTTTCCATTTTCTTTTTCCTTTTCCCTTTCTTTTTTAATTTTTATGCCAGACTTTTCCCTGGCTTATTTACAAATTCAAAGTGTCTCTGTTTCACATAATTCAATTTCATTTTTTATTTCTCATACAGTCAACAAATATTTCCTGGGGTAGCAGCTTAATCTGATATAAAATCTTTGAGTCAATTGTTTTTTTTCTGTAACTCATTCTCTTTTCTTTTAATTTCATCTGATATTGTTCCCTTGAGATTTTCACAAGATGATTTGTGTGGAATGAGGTAACCACTTTTAACAACTTTACAACTTATATTAAAAACAGTAAGTGGATTTGGAAAATATAGATGAATATCTACAAAAACAACAATTACCAAACTTTCACAAGCACAGAGGCAATCGATGGATGAACCTATAACAAATTTTGAAATATCATATGCTATTAGAAAGATGAAAACATGTAAACCACCAGTGTGAATGGACTTTTTAGTCAGTATCATAAATGTTTTGAAGATCAATTTTTATAGCCACTTAAAAATGTAACAGGCTCTATCCTGAAGATTCTATGATGCCTCAGTCCTGGAAAGAAGCCTTATTGCCAACGAAAGCCCAGTAATTACAGAATGATTTGATTGTTAAATAATTATTATACACTTTTCAATGAAATATTGCCTGAAAGATTGAAGATGTTTACACAGACCTTTATCCACGAAGATCAGTCTAGATTTTTGCCATAAAAGCAGTTAAGGGACAATATGGGAACTGTTCTGGATATTATTGAGTATCTACCGGTATCATAAGGAGAAACAGGCAGCATTAACATTTTTAGATGCAGAGAAAGCTTTTGACAATTTAAAGGGGAACTTATGTTTAAAGTTTTGGAAAATATGGACTTTGGGGAGAAATGTATTCAAGGGATTAAGTCAATCTATACATTTCAGCAAATTCATATTATGAATTAATGGAGGTTTGATTAGGAAAATTTTATTTCAGACATAAATGTCAGTCACAAGCAACTCTACACAAGTGTAGAGTTCAAACTAACTATTTTATTATAGTCTGCTTGGCTCCTCTCAGGAAGAGATAGGTAAGGTTCCATGGGAGTAAGATCTGGATCTCTTGCAACTACACAACAATTCCATTGCCAGCCATCTTTAGTATTTTATATCAATATTTACTAGCTTATTTTCAAAATGGAACTTTACAAACTTCTTGACTTGCTCTAGGCAAGCTATACAGAGAAATCAATTGAAATACAGACACCTTCATAGGTGTTTTGTAGGTTATCAGCCCTTTTCTAAAAATCATTTGTCAAGCATAGTAAAAAAAATAATAACCTACATCATTATCAGCCATTTCTTCTCCATGTTCTCATCAACTCACCCAATAGTACACAATGCATTATTCCATGTTCAATCAATGTGACATTTTTAATCTTTAGACATTGTCCTTAAAGTAGACCCAGCCAAACAGAAATAGCAATATAACTTATTTCAATTAAAAGAAAATGCCAGAAGCATTCACTTTCTCATATAAGAACAAAATTATTTAATTTCATTACAAGAAAACACTGGCTGCAGGGGGAAACAATTTCAAACATTTCAGGCTGGTAGTTTTGCATAAACAGGCAATTTTCTGAGAAGGTGAATTTCCTTAATTCTGTTAAGAAAAAATGTTTTCTCTTTCCTAATTAAATCATGGGTGATTACATCTTACAATGTCAGTAATTGAACCTATTTTTTTCCTTATTCCGTTTACTTTGCATTTATAATCTGAAAGTCAATTTGCCTTTTCTATACAATAGGCTACATATGAAGAAATATAATTTTAAAGAACCACTGCAGTGTTTTTAATACTGGTCCATAGGGCAGTTCAAAGTGTTTAAAAGACATGCGTATATGAAGCACCTCTTTTAATTCATCTTGGCAAAATTTGTAAAGCTTCTGAATGCAAAGCTCTACTAGTTTCATAAATCAACCACCTGAATACAGCTGCTGGCTGGTAAAGGCTATTTGGAAGTAATAACTATTCATGAGTTATCCTTGACTCATGCCCATTTCTGCCAAAGTACTCGTTCAGAGCAATGTGTCCTCCTTTTATCTCTTTTTCGGTGTGGGTTGTGATTTAAACACTATGTTTCTATGCTGGAAGCAAAGTCCAGAATTAGAAAATTAGGACTATTCTTCCAACATTTCAGTGCTAGACACTGGTGCCATTGGATCAGCTCCTTTATACAGCTTCTACTTTCTTTCCACTCCTCGAATCAGACTTGTTAAAAATGCTTAAGCAAATTAGCAATAATTATATTCACTTTATTTAATATCAAATTCAGCTAGGTCAGAGACACAGATACTTTTTGGAGTGTGACTCCTAACGGGTCATCTAAATGACAAGCATGGCTCTTAGGTCTAAGAAAATCTGTACATTATGTTACAAGTCATGGCTTACAAACCGTAACTGATCTAGCATTGGGGACTGGTGTGGAATTTGGGAACTGAACAGAAAAAGGCAACGTAGAAGGATTCTCTTGTGTTTTCCATACATTCAGGACATTTATTTATTTGTAACACTTCAAAATAGAAAAGCATTAGTTTTTGATTATTAAAGAGAGAAGCAACCTAGAATTAAGGAGAAATTTCCTGATAGTAACAATTAATCGGTGGAAAGGCTTGCCTTCAGAAGTTGTGGGTGCTCCGTCAGTGGAGGTTTTTAAGAATAGATTGGACTACCCTTTGTCTGAAATGGCATAGGATTTCTTGCTTGAGCAGGGGGTTGGACTAGAAGACCTCCAAGGCCCCTTCCAACCCTGTTATTCTATGTTCTACAATTTGACTCTTTCAGTCTGATAGCTTTGGAAGCGTCATTCACCTAAACAGAGAGACCGATCCCTCCATTACCATCACCCTGTCAGCAAAAAGACTGGTATGCAGTAAACTGATTGATTGCCTAATTTCCTCTGCACTGCAGAAATTACCGCCCTGCCTGCCACAGTCAAACTTCTTCTACTATTACAGTGTGCCTCTATTTTAAAATATACGTATGCGTGCAGCTGAAACTGAGACTAAGACTCATTTAGAGTTAATGAAGGGCTTAAGCCTTAAGGTAAAACTTAGCTAGCAGCTGCTTGTTGATTGTCTTGTTTCTTTAAATTCCTTTCTCTCTCTCTGGATTTCTGTGCCAGGTAGATATGATTCCTCAATATGTCATCTCCTCCTCTGCCTAGCAACCTTTGCTGATCCCTCTTCCATAATTAGCTATCACCCATGGACCGGATATTTCTTCAGCTGCCTAAATCCAGCTTGTCGGTCATTTAACAATCTCCAGAGGCATCCATGGGGAGATCAAAACAGGTAAGATGGTGGCTACAGCAGTGTGGTTTAAGCTCTGCCTCTTTTGTATGTTATAGTTATATACAAATGAGCAGGATTTGGACTGCACTGTCACAAATGCTATTTGATCCCTCCTGTGGACACCATTGTCCATCTCCTTTTTTTCTTATCCACTCCTTAGCCTATTCCAATTTTTTCTTTCTTATCCATTTCTTCCCCCCAGCTGTTTCCCAGCCTCAGATTATCAGCTTAAATGTCTGAGAGATTGTTTTTTGGCAGGAAGGCAGACAGTGTTTAACTGTCCCATTTTGTCACAGCATAGATTCAGACATGCAAAACAAAGCCAAAGAAGCCTTAGTAAGACTTTCCCAAAATGTGAACTCAGTCTGCATATGGCAGACTATGCCATTTTTTAAAATACAGGTAGTCCTCAACGTACGACTACAACTGAGCCCAAAATTTCTGTTGTTAAGTGAGATGTTTGTTAAGTGAGTTTTGGCCCCCTTTATGACCTCTCTTGCCACAGTGGTTAAGCGAATCACTGCAGTTGATAAGTTAGTAACATGGTTGTTAAGTGAATCTGACTTCCCCATTGACTTTGCTTGTCAGAAGGTCACAAAAGGGAATGACGTGACCCCGGGATACTGTAACCGTCATAAATATGAACCAATTGCCAAGCATCTGAATTTTGACCACATGACCATGGGGATTCTGCAAGGGTCATAAGTGGGAAAAACGTTCATAAGTCACTGTTTGGGGTGTCGTTGTAACGTCAAACAGTCACTAAATGAACTGTTGTAAGTTGAGGATCACCTGTACAGGTGGTTTAAATGAAAAAAAAACTGCTACCTGTGTTTTTTCAGCCCAGCATTAAGTGTTAAATATTCATGCTGATTCATAATAGCATCTAGCAAACATAATGACTTGTGATCATTTCACACACTCAAAATTTTGGGCTGTTTTTCCTCTTACGTTCTAATGCCTACCAACCTTTACACTGATTAAGCATTAAACTTTAGGAAATCCATTCCTATTTAGATGGAAGTGGATAGGCTGCAATCTTGCTAGGTTTTTGTTTCTTTTGATTGTTTATGGAGATTTTCAATCATCTGGGTCATGGTTGCTCCAAAGGTGTTTTTTCCAAAAGACAATAAGGATTGAAAAAACTTCTTGGATGAGGAACAAAACCTTTTCAAAGAGGGGGAAAAAACAACAATGAGAAAGTCCATTTGCCTTTTGGAAAAAGCACATTTTTTAAATCTGTTTTTGTTTCAACCTACAAGCACAAGCTCGCTTGGTCTTTCCCAAATTAATGCAATGGATTTTAACTCTCAACAAGGATCACCCTGGCTAAGGGATGGTGAGAGCTGCAGTCAAAGTCTTCTGAAAAATATTGGGATTGGGGGAAAAATGGGTTTAGGATGGTGATTACCAGAGATGAGACTGCCTACCACTGCAGAGCAAAAACAAGTGAGACGTTTGAGAGAATTTTCACAGAAGAATTCAAAATGAAGTTGGATCTTCTGAAGAAATCCTTTAGTTGAAATTTTGGCCTGGGATATTCTTAGGAAACAATAAAACCAAAGCTTTATTCCTATTTTTCCATTGCCTTCTTGTGTCTTTTTTTCTCCAGAGTAATCTACTGCTTTAGATCAAGGTCTGGAGTCTTTGTGACAGATTCTTCTGCCCCCTGTATCACTTCTCAAGCATGCTGACATTATAAGAGTGATGACTGCACATATTGATTATGCTACTGATTGCTAAGGAGAAACTTTAAAATGTTATCCATTTTTCTCTCTTTTTCTTGATTTGTTGACTGAATGAATGGTTTCCAAGCCACCCATCTCACTAACACAGTGCCTCTGAGTAGTTTACAATACGACACATTGTAAGCTCTTTTAAGATACCTTATTCTGGATAAATGTTATCTACCACTCCTTTGCTTTTAATACAAACATGGACTGCAGAAACTACAGCTAATTAAGCTTATTAGGAGGTTGTGCTTAATTCATTTTTCCTATCTTTTCTATCTTGATGTGATTTAATTCTTTAGTTGTTTAATGCCTCCTAGTTTTAAATTAAGGTGTTGAACACATATGTAAATTGGTAATATTGTGGCATCCAATTGATGGACCAGTTTCAATATATCTGATCAAATTCCAAAATGATCTTATCCACGATGGCTAGTAGTCCCCACATGTGATTTCCCTGATGATTGTGACTATTATTTTGATTATGCAGGCAAAAACTAATTTCTAGGTTTAAAAGGTCACCAAACAAAATATAATGTTAATGCATAATTTATGTCCTGCTGAATAATAGAACAGAGTGTTACAAGTCACAGACATGTCACATTGAATAAATCATAATTCACTGGAACAAGAATAAACACCTTGTTAATTAAAAAGATTGTATTGGAAGCAGTTCCAGACTTCGGCAATTCTGTCTCAAAACTAAACTAAAAATCGAGGTTGCATAATTATAGTAAGTCCATATTTTAATTATAAATCAGACAGCCCATTAACAAAATGGTTGAAAATTCATGGCAAATGACATTCTATCTAGATAATTTTCTCCAATATGACAGGTTTCTAGTGGCATTTGTTTTAATTAACGGTTCAGGTGCCAAAGAAACTTTAGCTTAATTAGTAGGCAGGTCATAATTATCCATGAAGCTATCAGCAGCAAGCATAAATGTACCTCAGGTATGCATGAAATCAGAAATTGTCTGCATCAGAAACTGTCTTAAGTGTCATTCCTTTTTCCACATGAATGTCATCATTTTAAAGATATAATCTTTAAGACAGTTCTTTAAAAAATAATACCAACCATTTTCTTTATATTTATTTCAATTTAACGTACCTTATGATAGTGCTTGTTTTTTCTTTCAGGATTTTGCTAATGTGGAAAAGGAAGAAGCAATGGTAACAAGGAAGCTTCTCATGTGAATATCAATGACTGTTAAAAGCCAATTCTATGATGAGAATTCTGCTTTAGCTGGAATGATCTAGTGCTATGTTCTGTAGCGTTCGGTTTTTCCTTCCGTCACAACTTCTCCGCAGTTAGAAAAACATGAATTATCTCCTCTGATATTAAACTATTAAATGTGGCAGAGAGATTGCCTAAATTTGCTTACTCCAGATGCATCTTTAATGGGTCTATCTTGGTATAAAAATAAATTCATAAAAGAACCACTGTAAACAATAAGAGCATATAACAATAAAGCATTTGTTAAGCCAAGAAAATATTGTGATATCTACAAGATTTGGACTTTGATCCTATTTCCAGCTCTCTGAAATTAAGCTGAACTCTATGATATGTGCTAGATCAGTGGCCCCCAACCTTTTGGGCACCAGGGACCAGTTCCGTGGACAGAAATTTTTCTGCAGACCAGAGGGGACATCTTTTCACATGCTGCTTGCATCCCGTGGATGGGGCTTTGGTTGTTTGTGTGACCCAGTTTTTGGCATGCTGGAGCCTGGTGCCAGTCCACAAAGTAGAGGTTGGGGCCCCCTGTGTTAGAGTGGTATGTTCTGAGATCCAGTTTGGTATAATGATTAAGGCATCAGGCTAGAAATCAGGAGCTCTAGTCTTGCCTTGGACATAAAGCCAGCTGGGTGACCTTGGGCCAATCACTCATTTTTAGCCCGAAGAAGGGAGGCAATAAATCTTGCAAGGAATCTTCAGGGATTTGTCCAGGAAGTCTCCAAGAATTGGACACAATTAACAGAAAGAAATACAGATAGACTTCTCAGAATGTTTAGCATGTTGACTAGGAATTCTGGAAGCTGAGACACCCACAATTCAGTCTTCCTACGTTCATAAAAGTGGGCTTTAATATGTGGCATAAGGTCCTGTAGAACAGATCCTGTCTTATCTGAAGCAATGGGCTCTAGTCTACAAAAGCTGGTGCCTTCATAAATGTGACTTTTTTTCACACAGTAGAAGACTTTTGATTGCTCTTTGGCACATGGCAGTTCCTATGAATGGCATTATTTGAATGTCACTTAAATATTTCATCAAATAAGGCTGTGCTATCCTTTCACCACACTTGTAGAATGCAGTTTGCCTAGAATAGGGGTGTCAAACTCGCAATGTCATGTGACATGTCGTGACGTATCATGACTTTTTCTCCATTGCCAGGTGGGTGCAGTTTCGGCATGACGCATGCAGCCTGGGGGCCGGCAGTTTGACACCCCTGGCCTAGAAATATAGGGAAAGTAAATAAAAGTTTAGAGTTTAGATAAGGCTAAGTACAATTTACTCAGAGGCTTTTCTGTATGTCTCTCTGCCAAGAGAGATTAAACCTAAGAGAACTTAAGACAAAGACTTCTCAGTAGTATATTGTGAAACTCCATAAAATTAAATTGTCAACTCAACTATCAATGTTGAGAAAATATATTCTGTATTGTTTTAATGGTAGCTGCTGTATTTACTCCAGATTTCTTGCTTTATTCGTGTTCTCCTATTTTGACCTTCAGGTGTTTTAATTTTGAAAAAAAATCTAAAGTTTATAATTGCTCTGGTTGGCCAGGGAAAACAAATAGTAAATTATCATGAGTTTGTTGTTCATTAAATATAATTGCACCATTTGATGGTATCATTTATTTTAATTAAGGCTGGTTTAGTTAAACTTGAGTTTTATAGTTCAAAGGGGGATGCTTATAGTGTATTGATTATAACACCTGTAAAAACATAGCAGTATTTAATGCAAGCATTAACATAGCTAATTGTTTTTAATGATATACTAAGTAAATAAGTTTATTATGGTAGCCATACTCGATAACAATACTTCATGCTGTATACTATCATACTTATGGAAAAATTTATAGTGAGATCCCTTTCAAGAATGTTAGTGCAAGATTCACAATTCTAGTTATTCAGGGAATTCTCAGAAAGCCACACTTTTACTCAGTCAGTCTACAACCATTTATGAAATCCTTTCTATCCATTAGATTACCTTCTATATATGGGTTGAGTTTGGAGGACTTGCTACTAAGGGCATACAACTACCAGTATAAATAGTATGTGAACTATGTGTAAATATCAGAATGCAAGATTGTTGCTATGTTCAATAAGTTTTGCCAATTTTTCATCTCTAAAATGAGAATGGAATAAGAATAAGAATGACTTATTTTAGTGCTATCCTCTACAGAGGTTGGCAATTATCAATACTTTTTTTATTGTTTTGATGTTACTGCCTGAAAGAAGCATAGTGTACTTTTGCCCAAGCACATATATTAATTTTTTTTTGCCAAAACATGACTCATCCTTCACCATTGCATTCCCTTGAGTCTATTCTCATATATTTAATTGAGGTAGCTAATATTTCTTACATATCATTGTCCAAATTAGTCAAATTGCTTTTTCTTGAAGGTGTTCCTAATTTCTATATCACCACCACTAGATTTCATATATGCTCAACCCATGATACTTTCAATAATTTTTCACTTTCAAATAACTCCACTTTTCAAAATTTTCTTTTCTCTTGATTATCACTTAGTTCATTCTCCATGATTTTCCATACAAAAAGCAAGCAAGACGTAGAAACATGCAATGAATCAATAATTGTGTATTTATTTGTGGGAAGTTAAGAACAACAGGACAGCAGACACTACAGTCGGTGACTCAGCTCTGCTTTCTCTTGGCCAGAAGAATAAGAATAAATATTTGATGATACCTGATTTTTGATATATAAAATTTTGATTGTCGACTTTTAGCCATTACCTGTTTTAATTTATCATCATCTTCCTAGGCAAGAATTATTTTATAAAAGACATGATTTCGGTGGGAATATTTGCTAGGGCATTGTTTTTTAAAAAATAAAAATGCTCACATTTTTATTTCTCTTATGACAAGCATTTTCAAGACAGTCCATTTAGCTCTTATTCCATTTTTTTTACATTTGTTATTTTTATAAGAAAATTTCTTCCTTAAAAGCTGGCACTATTTTTTTCTTAAAACTTTTAATAGCTATTCTGTTCTCAGTTTGCTCCATTAGATAACCACCTTGCAAATGTCTAAAATGTAAAGATGCCACAATTTATTTTTGAACAAAAAGGTTATTATAAAAAAAATGTATTTCAACAGAATTTTTATTCAGAGTTTTGAGAATGAGTCATTCTTTACAGTATATGCATTGTTAACTTTTCACATCTGAAAGTAAATGCAAAGGGGCGTTTGATGATGGAGAATCCACTAATGGGTTGTCTTAATCTTCCTGCTCCAATAAGACTAAGTCTGAAGTGTAGCTACGCCTCTGCTGTGCAAGAGCACCCCAGTTTGAGACTAAGGCGAGACACAGATGTTAGTCCAATGCGTGTGCATTCCTTACACTGGAACCAGGGCCAAAACTGACCCTAAAAGGGGGGGAGTTGATTCTCCATCATCATGCTGAGAAAAGGCGTTCAGGTAAGACAACGCCCCTTCTCCAGTATGATTGGATGGAGAATCCACAAATGGGACGTACCAAAGCCCTGTTGTCCCTAAGGGGGGGAAATAGTTTGGGCCTGGGTCCCGCTGGTAGATAGAACATGTTGCAACACTCTGCGACCAAACAAGGCATCCGAGGAGGCATATTTTTTTTTTTTTGAGGAGACATTTTATTAAGATAAATCCAGCAAAATTCCTAACAGTGGGTATATTCAGTCAAACCTGTTCTTCTCTTTTTTAAAAGTTTTTTTTGTATTTCATTTAAAAACATGATTACATATTTTAATATTATTCTCCAAAATGTGACAAAATAAAACTACATTTGGGATACAACAAGTTTCCAGCTTCTTAAGATTTTTCATGAAAATATCTCACCTTCTTTATAAAAGCAAGTCACAGAACCACCGGAATGTCTGACGCAATTGTGGTTTTTGTGTGTAAAAAAACTTAACAATACAGTATGGAGGTACGAATACCAAATGATGGAAATGAAGAGGGCTAAATCTGTTACTCGGACTTGGCTTCCTTGTCATCAGATACTTCAGCAGCTGGTGCCTCGTTAGTTTTGGTATCTCCATTCTCAGAGTGGTTTTCTTCTTTAGCATCTTCTTGCTTAGTTTCATCTTTCCCTTTGGCTCCCTTCTTCCCTTTTATTGTTACCTTTTTGTCTTCTTTCTTATCATTCCCTCCTTTTTCTTTCTTCGGTGCTGCCTTTTTCGGCTTTGGCTCTGGTTTGGCTGGAGCAGGCTTAGCAGATAGTCTAGCCGATCGTCTCTTTGGCTCCTCCTTTATTTCACCTTCAGCTGCAGCCTTTCTTTTGGGCATAGTTGAGCCTTTAACAGTTGGTTGCAAACCCAAAAGAGATGCGGATTTTTGCAAAGGGGGAGGAGGAGGAGGAGGGAAAGGCAGTCGCCCTCCCCTCGAAACAAATGCAAAAGATGAAGGAGGGAAAAAAATCAAAGCACCGCGCGCGAAACAAACCCGCTTTTTTTTTTTTTTTTAGAAAAGGCCCGATTTTGGTTGGTCGGTTGGATTTTTTAAAAAAAAACAAAAACAAAACAAACAAAAAAAGTCATCTTCTTTCTTTGCAAAACTGTACAAAAACAGCACGAGTGAATTGCAGCAGCAGCAAAAAACAAAAAAACAAAAACCCAACAACCCTGAATCTTTTTTTTTTAAATAATAAATCCCCCCTTCTTTATTGCAAACAGTAAAATACACCAACACTCAACCAAACTGCATGAATGGGAAGCGTGAGGAAAGTCCGGACCGAGAATGACGCGCACCTGGGCCAATAGAAAGCTCGGGCCAGACCTGGCCAAAGACGCCGATTGTAGAATTCGAGGAGGCATATTTGTCAAACCTGTAGTGCCTGATAAAGGATGAAGGTGAGGACCATGTTGCTGCCCTACAGATTTTCCCGATAGGTGCCTGGGTCGCCCAGGCTGGTGATGTAGCGGCGCCATGGGTGGAATGGGCCGTGATGTGTCCAGGAACAGCCAATGACTGCGAACAATATGCGAGGGCGATGCAAGTCCTAATCCATCTCCCTATCGTTGAGGAAGATACCTTCTGACCCATGGAGGAAGGTTGAAATGACACAAACAATGCTTCGGATTTACAGAAGTCCGAAGTCCGTTTGATGTAACATCGCAGAGCCCTGCAAACGTTAAGAGTGTGCCACCATCTTTCGAGGTCATGGGAAGGGTTTGGACAGAAATTTGGAAGAACCACCTCCTGGGACCTATGGTACAATGAATTTATCTTGGGAATAAAAGAAGGGTCTAATCTGGAGGTCACCCTGTCTGCATGGAAGATGCACAGGTCCTCTCTTATGGAGAGAGCGGCCAGTTCTGAAATTCGCCTGGCCGATGTGACCGCCACAAGAAATGCCACCTTTATAGATAACAGCTTAAGTGAGCATGTGTAATAGGCTCGAAAGGTGGTGAAGTGAGGGCCTGTAAAACCCGGTGTAGGTCCCAAGAAGGATAATGGTGCACCACTGGTGGCCTGGCGTTGGTCGCTCCCTTTAAAAAAGAACGCACCATAGGGTGGTGTGCCAGAGGGGCGGAATTGTCACACAGTAGCACCGTGGATAGAGCTGCAACTTGTCTGTGGATGGTGCTATGGGATAGTCCCTTGTCCAACCCATCCATCAAGAATTCCAGAACAATCGGGACAGAAATGTCCGAAAGTTCCACCTTACGACCAGAACACTAGGTACAGAAGCTCCTCCATGTGGCATCATAGATTCTATTCATTGAGGGGCGCCTGGATTGCTGAATTATGGCAATCACCCTCGAGGAATATGAGTCTCGAGTCAATGCCCTCATCTCAAGTGCCAAACGGTTAGTTGGAGCCACTGTGGGTCCGGATGCTGCAGTATTCCCTGAGTAAGGGCAATACGACCTGCGGGGATCCTCCATGGGGGAGAGATGGAGAGCTCTACCAGGTCAGCGAACCATGGACGTCTCGGCCAATGTGGTGCAATCAGGATAACCTCCGCCTGTTCGTGTAGTATCCTGCGGATCGTCGCAGGAAGGAGTGACAAGGGAGGAAAGGCGTAGAGAAGCTCCCTGGGCCAGGGACTGCGTAGGGCATTCATCCCTTCTGCTGTAGGAGACGGGAACCTGGAAAAGAATCTCAGGAGTTGGGAATTGACTGGGGAGGCAAAGAGGTCTAAGGTTTGGGGACCAAACCTGTCCACAATCTCCCTGAACAATCCCGGGTCCAGGTGCCATTCGGAGTGGTCCACAGTTGACCTGCTCAATGAGTCCGCCTGCTGGTTGGCCACTCCGGATATATGCTCCGCCCTGATGGAGGCAAGATTGATTTCTGCCTAAGATCCCAACAATTGGGCCTCCTCCATGAGAGGCTTGGACCGGGTCCCCCCTTGTCTGTTCACATGGGCCTTTGCAGCCCACGTGGGGGCTGTTCACGTGGGCCTTTGTAAGCATCAGGACATGTTGTCCCACTACCCTGCTGCTGAAGTGTCATAAGGCCAGCCGTATGGCCCTGAGTTCCAGCCAGTTGATGTTGTTTTTCAACTCCTCTTGGGACCACCGACCTTGAGCCCAGTGAGACTGTAGATGGGCTCCCAAGCCAAAGAGGCTGGCGTCTGTGGTCAGGGTAATTCTGGCTGGTTCCCTGAACACTGTTCCCCTTGACATTGCTGGAGAGGCCCACCATCAAAGGGAGTTCAACGCCAAACGCGGAACTCGAACCCTCTGGTTGGAAGCGCTGATGTGTAGCCTATGGAATGGAAGTAGAAGCCACTGCAGCTTCCTGGCATGAAGACGTGTCCACGGGATGATTTGTATACAGGACACCATCTTCCCCAGTAGTTGTGACAATAAGGCTAGGGTGACCACCCTCTCCCTCTGGATCCACTGAACCAGGGCCCTTATGCTGTCCCGCTGATCCTGCGACAGATAGACCGTGCAACTGTTCGTGTCTATGACTGCCCCTAGATGCAGGAGATGGGTTGATGGTACTGTATGGCTTTTCTGAAAGTTGACAGAAAACCCGTGCTCCTGAAAGGTCCTGACAGCGAGGGCAAGATCCGACCGAGCTATCTGGATGGAAGGGGACTGTATTAGTATGTCGTCCAGATAGCACTGAACCCGGATTGGGATCTGTCTCAGGTGGGCAGCCAGCATGGTCAATATCTTCATAAACACTCTGGGCGCTGAGGAGATGCCGAATGGAAGGGCCCTGTACTGATAGTGCTGGTGGGCATAACAAAATCTCAGAAATTTGCGATGCTGTGGGAGAATAGGCAAGTATGCCTCTGTCAGGTCTATTGATGTCAGGAAGTCCCCTTTTCTGATGCTGGCCAAGATTGATTGTAGGGACTGCATCTTGAACTTCCTGTACATCAGATAGTAATTTAGACCTTTTAAATTTAAAATTGCCCTCCAGCCCCCCGAGGACTTCGGAACGACAAAAAGAGTGGAGTAAAACCCCCGTCCCTTCTGGTCTTCCGGTACTGGCTCTATGGCCCATATCTGCAACAAGTGGGAGATGGCCTCTGACATGAGATCTGCTCTGTTTTTGTTCGTGGGGGTGGGACAAGACCGTAAATGTTCTGGTGGGCTGGCCCAAAATTCCAGCATTAGACCCTGAGCTATGGTGTTCAACACCCATGAATCTGTGGTGGTGGCTGCCCATACGTCGGAGTAAAGGGACAGTCGACCTCCTATGGGTGGAGTGCCCTTGGAGTCACTTAGCTCTTTTGAAAGGACGTCCACCTGCGCCCCGAAAGGGCTGCTTGGACTGGAATTGCAGCCTGGGTCTGGATGCGGGATGGTCCTGCTGGCGCTCCGGTCTCTGGTAGAAAGGACGAGAGGTCTGGGGCCAGTCCCAGTTTGAGGCTGCCCGAAAGGACTGCCTACAAAAATAATTCTGTGAAGCCCTGCCACCTGGTCACTTATCCCCCTTCTTACTGGTGTTAATAAGGGTCTTGCGTTTGTCCTTGCCCTCCACCAAGTAAGGGTTGAGGGCTTCGCCAAAGAGGTGTCCCCCAGCGTAAGGCTTAGTAGCCAGGCGCCACTTTGCTTTTAGGTCTGCCCGCCAGTTCTTGAGCCACAAAAGTCTATGGGCAGAAACATCTGCCGCTATGGCTCGCAAAGAGTATCTAGCGGCGTGGAGGGAGGCGTCAGCCATGTACTGGGATGTGGCCACCAACTTACCCAGGTTATGGTATACACGAACCTGGTCAGGAGGGATCATGTCCTGGAGTTCACGGAGCCACAGTACGGAAGCCCAAGTGAAGAAGGCCATGGATGTGGAGGCCTTGTTTGCCCAGGCCGATGCCTGATGTGATCTGCACAAAGCAGCCTCAAATATTTTGTCCTCCACCTTAAGCACCTCAACCGTGTCCCCTGGAATTCTAGTGTTGGAAAAGAGAGAATTAAGTGGTTCGTCAATTTGAGGAACCTTCAGCAAAGAGGCGAAGGAGGGAGCCACATTAAACAAACTTTTCTCTGAAGTTCCTAGATTGGGGATAGACCCCAGGTTACCCCACTGCTTCTGCACTGTGTTGCGGAAGAAGGGGGGACAGGGAACATGTTTCTGTGGTACCACCGGTTCAGCATAAAGTGGATTGGGGTCCTTAGATGTAGACGGAGTTGGCTGGGCCTCTTGCTCCGGTGTGATGTTGGCTGTCGTGCAAGCCTTGAGCAGCAAAGAACTGAAAAGGGACTTGTCAAAAAGGCCAGCAGGAGGAACCAGTTCCGGAGCTGAGATGTCCTCGTCGTCTGACAGAAGTATGCCTGAAGGGTCGAAGTCCACGGAATCTGATTTTGAGGAACCTTCTTGTGTGAAGTCTGGCATTTCAGGATAAAGAAGCGACCATGGAGGTGATGTGGAAGCTTGTGGAGGTCGCTGGGAGGCTGATGAGTGACAGCCTGGGTTATCATAGCCTGAACCTGTTCAGGCCCTAATGCCAGTGGTTCAGGGGGGCGAAGCCCTGCTGCAGTGGGTGTAAAGGTTGCCTGTGGCCCAGATGTGCCCCTTAGCGCCTCTAGATCTATCCCTGAAATGACAGGTTCTACTTGTGTTGCCTCCCTGGGGGGAGACCAGGCCCCTGGGGCTAAATTACAGTGAGCTGACTGGGGCTCAAATAGAGATTTCCCCCCCCCCAGGTGGAGTAGCATTATGCGCTTCCCCTGGAGCCAGTGGCCTTGCCCTGGAGCTTTCCCCTTCTAAGGCCTGATGATACCGATTGGCCTTCCTGCCAGTCTGTCTAGGCTTTTTGGAAGGCTGGGCCTTGGCCTTGGCCTTTGATGTGATCCTCCCCGCCGCCTCCATAGTAGAGGCCTTGTGTTGCTTTTTGGCAGGGGTTTCAGTAATGTTTGTGAACCGTGAGGGAAGGAATTATCTGCCATCTTAACAAGCAAATTCCCCTTTTAATATGATCCTTGGATGAAGGGACCTTTCTAGCTAAGGATAGCAGTGCAAGCTGAAACAGTTCCAGTACTGTAGCGCCCCCTCCCAAGCATTGTAAATGACCGCACAAGGGGGTCACCCCCCTCTAGGAATCCCAATTCCGAGGGCAGCAAGGTAATTGGTGGTGAGGGGGTTAACAGGGGTCAATAATAAGGCAATGCATCCTTGTGTGGACGAGCTTGCCCTCCCCAAGTCTCAAGTAGAAAGGCAAAGCAGTTAAAGTTGATGTTTGATAGGCGCGGCTGTCAAAGTGGCGGCCGTAACTCGAGCACGCCAAAAGAAACTGTCACTGGGGCTCCGAGGCTGAGATAAACCTAGTTGCTGAGCCTCACCCAAAATGGCAGCTGCGCCTTGCTTTTGACAAATTAGGCCCTCAGGGAAGCTCCTGAAGCTGCAACAAGCAAAATGTCAGCCGCGCGATTTTCGCACCAAAAAAGCCGTCCAAAGTGCCTGGGACTTCGTCCCAACCGCTGAACTGCGTTTCGCGCCAATCCGCTGGCTGACACTCGCGCGGAAGCCTCCGGATCGCCTCCTCCCTGCTGAGTCCCAGCCGGGTCAGTAAAATCAACTGTCAATTTAGGGAGGCATCTGGAGGTGCCGTGCTCAGTCCCCTCAGCCTAGCCAATGAAGCCTGAAGGCTCTGGGGCTCCACACCGGCCTGGTATGCCAAGAATTTCAGCTATGTTAATTGAGGGAAGAATAGCTCACTCGAGGGAGAGCAGTTCCTGTTAGAGCAGGCAGCTGCTTGCAGGGAATCCCTACAAGTAGGGCTTTCCTGGCAGTGGAAAATTGCCAGTCAAACGATTTCCCTTCTGATTTGATTAAGTAACTGGGACAAATCCATAAATGGGTTATACAACCTGCTAGTAGATCTGAGTAATCAAAAAAACGTGTCTGTTGAGCACGAGACTAAGTCTAAAACTGGGGTGCTCTTGCACAGCAGAGGCGTAGCTACACTTCAGACTTAGTCTTATTGGAGCAGGAAGATTAAAACAACCATTTGTGGATTCTCCATCCAATCATGCTGGAGAACAGCTAGTTCTATCTAGTTGAGATTCCTGCAGAGCATAAATCATTTCAAGTGATCCCACTTTGCCATCTCCAAAATCACTGAGCATCCCATTTTTGGAAGATAATTTCTCAAATATGTTAATGGATTCAGTCTTTCCATAGTGTCATTTAGGTGCATCATCATCAAGCAGAAGTTTATTCCTGGCTGTTTTACATTTTGTGAACATTATCTCATAACGGTCAAAGTGGCTGGATAATTTCCTCATTTCATACACTTCACAGCAACGGGATCCAGTAAGCATCCTCTCAATGGTAAGACTTATACATGGTGGCGTGTGGAGTAGAGAGTGACACAGAGACACTTCTTACTTTGTTACACTTTGGTTGCACTCAGATAAATAGCTGTTAGCCCAATACAACCATTATTCTTCAGTTGCAAGCTGCGCACAAAAGTGCTGTGACTTTACTGAGAACAATATCCATCTTTTGTGGGGTGGAATTTAATTGTGGGAACAGCCATTTGGAGCTTAGAGCACATTGTAAAAGGTGACACTGTACCTGGACACAGCAGAATAGAAGAACTGGAGAAATATCACAAAATTCAAAGACCTGCAAACAGAAGTAAAATCAAGCAAAGATAGTACCAATAGTAAAAGGTGCCTTGAGTGCAATCCCAAAACATCTGGACCACCATTTGAACCCCATCAGCATTGACAAAATCATCATCAATCAATTGCAAAAGGCAGCTTTATACTGAACAATTTACATACTCCAACAATATCTTTAACATCATCAAATAACTTCTGCCTGTCCCTGGTGTTTGGGAAGGACTCGATAGGTGGACAAAAATGCCAAATCCAATTTAAACATCCGGCTGATCTTACAACTAACCAATGCAATACTGCTATAAAAATAGCTAGAAAGGCTTAAAATCTGACATAATAAGCAGTGCTAAACATTCACTACAATGGTTCTAATAGCTATCAATCTAACTTGTGATAGCATCCATAGAAGATGCAAGGAGGAGGCAATTGATGGCACTTACAAGTATGTCATGATGGAATTGCACTAATTGATGCAACTGATGCAAATTATATAGTGACACACATGGTATCATCTGGTTTATAACAAATGTCTGCACTCATATATATGACATTTTGCATTGCCAATATCTGAGGTGGTAAAGGCATTATGTACTTGTAGAGATTACATTAGCCTTCAAAGATAAAAGTTGGGCCTTTTGTGTCCAAGAACAACCAAAAACCAGAAGAATCTGTGGGGAAAAAACATAATGGGAATTACTAAGTTTTAATATTTTATGGATTCCCTATAAAAATAGTTGAAGGAAGCACTACAAATTCATGCTAAAGTCTGTGTGTCACTCTTGGAAGGAGATACCAGATATAGATGCTTCCTCAACAATGATATGACAGATATATATTAGAGTAAGGCTTTTCAACCAGTCGTACGGGTACCACCTGTGGTACATTGGCACCTGGCAGGTGATACGCGACCATCTTAGAAAAGTGGTACGGTAGCAGGGGAGGGGAATGAGCTGAGCCGGTGGCAGCACCGCACAAGCCTGAGCGAGAGATGACTGGAGCTGCAGGGCTGTCAGGGCTCAGTGGAAGCACCAGGATCAGTGCCAGGCTCCAGCTGGAGCTCGGCGCTGATCCTGGTGCTTCTGCTGAGCCCAGAAGAAGCGCCAATCAGCTGGAATGTTGCAGCATCTCCAGGGTCTTGTGATTTACATTCAGATGCTTGGCAACTGATTCATATTCATGATGGTCACAGTGTCCCAGGGTCGTGTGAAGTGACCAAAACCTGCTGCAACCACCCAGCAGATGGGGGGAATAAAAACCAAACACCCCCTCACCCCACCCCCACTGCCAATCCTCAACAGAAATGCTCACAACAATGAAAACCTCGGACAGGAGGAAGAGCGCCGCGTGGTGGGCATGCAGGTGTCTTCCTCGGCTGTGGCTTGGGGGGCACTTTTTCAGTGCCACTGTAACCTCCAACAGTCACTAAGCGAACTGTTGTAAGTCGAGGACTACCTGTACTTCATCACTTTTTTCCTTTTTTTTTTTTTTGGTCATCAAGTTTTCAACACCTTGCTAGGCGACTGGTGGTACTCGGATAAACTGCCATATCCTAAAAGTGGTACAATGGGTGAAAAGGCTAAAAAGCCCTGTATTAGAGCAGGAGTCTTCAAACTTGTCCCTTTTATGACTTGTGGACTTCAATTCCCAGAGTTCCTCAGCCAGACATGCTGGCTGAGGAATTCTAGGAGTTGAAATCCACAAGTCATAAAGGACAAGTTTGAAGAACCCTGTATTAGAGAGACCATATCACCCACCCTTGAGCAAACTTCTGCATTATTTTTATAACACGATTTAGGCACTAAAGAACAATTACTTGATTTTCTAAAACAGCGGTTCTCAACCTGTGGGTCGCGACCCCATTTGGGATCGAACGACTATTTCACGGGGGTCACCAAACAACACAGTCTGCCATTTTTCCCTTTTCCTTAGCTGTGCTACTCCCTCTTATTCTATTGGCTTTTGAAAGCCAATAGAATAGACTCTCTTGAATAGAGTCTAATTCTATTGGCTTTCAAAAGCCAATAGGAGTTGTCCAGGCTGTCTCTGCCCTGCTGAGCCCGCCAAAAGTCCCAGTCTGCAAACGGTGCTGCAAGTTGTCTGCAGTGAAGGCGAGCTGTCTAGAAGTTTCCACCCCTCCCTGCTGAGCAACTATCAAAAATGTAAGTAAAAGAGGGCCAGGGGTGGGAGGTGGGAGGCCGGCGGGCACAGGGAGGGTTGCTGGTGTGTGTGGGGCCTGGCGGGTGCCTTACTTCCCTTGGGCTGGGCCAACTGGTGGCCCAGCCGGTGGTCACCCTGTGCCGTTGCTGCCCCTTGCCAGCTACGCCTCGGCCGGCGCAGGGGGCGGCACCACACATGTGCAGCGCTCCCGGGCAGGGAAAGTCCTCGACCTACGACCGGTTGGGAAGTCCTCGACTTACGACCAGTTGGGGGTCGTGGCACTAAAAAGGTTGAGAACCACTGTTGTAAAATGTTTTAAATTCGCCACTTTTGGACTTTACAGTCAAAAAGGTAGGATACCTGCTCTTTTGGGGCTTGCTTTGTTTTCTTCTGACTGCTATTTTATTTTATTACTGTTATTTGTTATATATTTTAGGTATTAGCAGTTATTTTATAATTCTTGAAATCCTCAAAAATGAAGAGGCCAACAGTGCATGCAATACACTGATTGATTGATACCATGTAATATTGATTCAAAACTTCTACAATATTTTTTTTCATTGATTGAATTTACTGTAGATCAAACTCTTGTGCCAAACTTATTCCACATAGGCTTACTATTAGAAGCAAGAAAAAAGCACCAGGGTCACAACATAAATAGCAAGGAGTTTAAAAATCATTTATCCAAATGACCCTAATAATCCTCCACCTACCCCCTCAACCATGATTGTTGACCTGGAGAAACTTTATAGAAATTCTGAACTTTGTATTGGTTCTCTTCTCATGAACACACAAGGATTACAAGCAGAATATCATATATCCAACATATTTAATGTGTTCAAAGGGGTTTTTTTTCTCTCTGCTGCTAGATATCAGTGCTATAGTTCTGCTGATGAACAATGTAGATCTGCTGATGAACTTTCCTTCATATTAGATAGATGCCAGATGTAACTTCATGGAGGTCTGAATATTTATGAAGTTGATATGTAAGTCTCTGAGGGCAACGACCTCTGAAGTGAGAAACCGAGCCTTCTAACCGCTGCCTCAGTTGCTTGCAGGAAAAAAAGAACACACACTAAAGGGTGTCGTTATGAATCCAAAAGCTGAAATGTTTTTCTAATCGCTCCTGGCAGAATTACAACTACTGAAAGCTTAGGTGCATGCAACTCTAAAAGGGTTTTGGAGTGTAAACTATGTGCAGATGAAATTACTCCAGTACATGGACTGATGAGTAATTGTAATGACAAAGATGGATTTTGACACTGATCCACATTATCTCTAAAAAAAACACCAGGCCTGATGATAAAATGTTGTGTTTAGACTTTCTTCTCTTAGCTTTCTAAGGCCAGGGACCAAGTCAAATAAAAAGAACTGCAATCCTGCAAATTGTCAGCTAGTTTTTCACTTTTTGCCAATCCTTTTGCAGACTCCCCAGTAATCTTGCCAATTTTTTTGCAAGACTTCCCTCTAAATTCTGCTTTTAGAATCCCCAATCAACGTGGCTTTTGAAAATGTATTTTGTAGTTCTCAGGTTAAGGAAACTGGATTAAAAGATACATTCTTCAAAGTCTTTCCTAATGGCATTAGGGCAGGAGTAGGTAACCTTGGCTCTTTTATGACTCATGGACTTCAACTCCCAGAATTCTGGCAGTTGTCATCCACGAGTCATAAAAGAGGCAAGGTTGCTTACCCCTGGCCTAGGCTAATAAAATAAATACTTTTAAACGGATTATAGGCATAATGCAATGATTTTTCAAGGAGCCATTACAGTATTCATGAAGAATTTTATGATGGCACCCAGCATTCAGACAGTGAGAGATTGAGGGACTGAGAAGTTTTAGCAGTGAAGAGGCTATGAGATTAATGTGGGTAAATTAGAATTTAGGAACCTATACAGGAGAATAATTGTAGCTCAGGGTTGAAATGAGGGGTCCTTTGTGCTATTCGAGCTTGGGTATTTGCTTGCAGATGTTTCATTACCCAAACTAGGTAACATCATCAGTGGTAGCGTTAGAATTAGAATTTAGGAAGATAGGGAGAGGCAACTGTCATGAAATAAAGATTGAGAAAAGGTTGAAGGAATGCGAATGTTAAAAGGGATTTGAAGAGAAAAGGCTTAGGTAGTGGTTGACAGTGCAGTATGACAGCTGCCATTTCAGCTCTGCCAAACATGGAAGATGCAATAGAGACAACAGGAGCAACAAAATGTGTGGCCTACAAAAAGAAAGGTGTTCTGAGAGAAATCAATGAAAGGGAATAAGCCAAAGAGTCTGGAAAATGGACAATGTGGACAGCAAAGACTGAAGACAGCTATAGGATCGGAATGGCTCTGGGTAGAAGCACTATGAGGTTGATCAGCTGGAGTGTTTGAAATGATAGGCAGATTTCTTTCCTTGGAAGTACTGTTACCTGGAAACAAACTGAAAGGGCTGGGAGTTTTGATCTGGATTTGGAAGAAGGGCGCAATGGTAAGTTTTGTAGAAGATATGATATGCAACAAAAAGCAGCACCGGTGCTAGTGATGGTAGGTGGTGATATGCTGGATGATCAATTTTGGTCTGGCAGAAGTACTCTGCACACTTCAGCCAATGTTGGAAATGCAAAGAGGTGGCTGGGGGAAGAAGCGAACAAAGCAGCCATAGAAACATATGAAGAGAAAGAAGATACGATGGCTGACAGTAGGTAGGCCATTGCCATTTGTTCTGTAAAAAAACAGAACAATCACCTCTTCATTCCAATCTTAGCTCTAGATGCCTTTCTCTCAGACTGCTGCTGGTTAATGCTGTGTATCCATGTCTCGCATAAACTATTCAGGAAGTCAAGAAGGATGTGCATAGCTGAATTCAGGAGGTAATTAATTCCTGTCTAAGGGGGGATATGATGCCAGCTGCATTCAATACCATTGGTGGATTCAGTACCATCAACCATGGTATCCCTGCAGATCACCAACAAGGATTGGGAGTAATGGGCACTGCTCAGCAGAAGTTTATCTATCCATGAGTAGGAAGTTTTATCAGTTGTCATGAGGGTTGAATGGGAAGTGATTAATGTGAAGTAGCTCATGTTTGGTTCATTCACCCATGTCATTTAGTATCCATATGACACTGTTGGGATGAATAATCCAGTTAACAGTGAAAAGTTTACTTTTAAAATAGGTATTAGTTACTCATTTCTTTAAGCAATGAATTATGATTTTTTAACTCCCCTAGGTATGGTTAATGCTTGGAAAGACAATAAGAATTTAGGGAAGAGATGAAAAAGTGCAGATATGCTGCTGTATCTATCTGTGTGGTTGCTAGGAGCCAAAAACAACTTGATGGCCCATAATCAAATCAATCATTCATGCTACCATATTAGCGAAGACCTCAGTGCCAGAATCAAACCCTTGAAAGAGCAATTAAGATCTTCCCCACCCTTAATCTTACTAAGAAAACTCAGAAGTACAGCCAGTTTCAAGTCAAGTTGTAGGAAGCTATCATAATTGTTTTATGGGAGATTTTATTTTACCTTATTCTTTCAACTTCACATTTTCTTTTTCTGTAAAAAAGGGCTTGAGAATAGTCATATAACTTGAAAATGTTATAATGAAAACATTTTAAGGGCTTTGTCAAATCTTCACTTATTCAAAGGACAAATAAAAAAAAATACTTGCATTGTTCAGCAGCCTAAGTTCAAGCTTGTTTCACTGCTTAAGTACTAACTTTTATGGTAGATAATTGACAGTCTTAGAAGCGTAGTTGGCATGGTAACCTTCAAGCATTTTCATATGTAGAAAAATTGTACATATTAAATGGATAGGAGCTGAACCCTAGGGATTGCCCTGTATTGTTATGGGGAAGTTTATCTTATATGAGATGAATAGAATTAGTTACAAATTACTGGTAATAGTTTAAAGAGTAAGTTTAATGGCTATGGTATAAAAATGTATGCACAATTATTCTACCTCATAAAAATGTCCATCATTACATTTAATGGTACCAAACTCTATGAATATTAATAAGAAGTGTAGGTATAAAAGTTTCACATTGTGATTATTGAAATGTTATGCTAAGCGCTAAGAAATTTATTTAATTCCACATATAAAGAATGTTGTTTTTTTTAAAGAAAGTTTAACAGGAATTTTAATTGGGACTTAATCTGTTAGCGCTCAACATCTACCGTGTTTACCCGGTCTTGTTTTTTTTCCCTCCAAAAGAGGCACCAGGCCTTATTTTCAGGGGGTATCTTTTCTATGGTCCCAACTTGCGGCAGTAGCACTGACAGCCCAACCTAGCCAGCCCACTTCTTCTGCTGGTAAAGGAAATGCCTCTGCAGCTGAGAACGGAGCTCTGGATTGACGAGTGCGGCACCCCCTGGCCTGCATTTTGCCATCAGAGGCCTCCCGGAAAGGCCTCTGTAGCCAAGAACTGAGCTATGGGGGGCAGGCCGGGGGGCACTACAGAAGAAGTGGGCTGGCGAGGCAGGTGTCTATTTATAGGAGGCCTGGCTGCAATGGTAAGCGGGGTATGGGGCACATGGGGTAACTCCACCCCCTCACCCCTGCCCTAGCTTGAGTTTTAGGTATGTGTCTCATCCCAAAACTAGGGCTTATTTTTGGGGTAGAGCTTATTAAGCCCACCCTCAAAAATCAAGCTATGGCTTATTTTCGGAGTAGGTCTTACTTTCGGGACAACATAGTATACCATTCTCAATACCAGTAAAATATGTTAATTTAGCAAACTAAGAGTTCCTATATGTATTCAATCAATAATAATGGAACTTATTCAGACATAATTTCTGTTATAACTGAAATCTAGAATGCCTGTGGATTCTTCATAGAAGAATTCCAGAAAACTAATTTTTGTGACACTACACTATTAGCATCTTCCACCATTGATCATACTGACTCAGATTCTTGGGAGATTCAGTTTAGCAACTTCTAGCAATTCAGAGGTATTGCTTGATGCCTACCTCACCAAGAGACTTACATGCTGCATTGCTTATTGTGCTATTAAGTGAAAAAGCATGTGATGTAGAATTGTCACTAATGAGCCGCATTCCATTACCCATGACCAAATTCTCTTAAAATGTGAATTGCTGAATGAAAGATTTATGAACTGTGACCATGTGTTGAGGACAAAAGAAGACTGATAAGGAAAGGATTCTGAGTTGAAAAAAGCTGTAGATTGAATTCATAATCCTAAACCACAAATTGCTGGGTTCACACAGCATATCAAGACAAACACAATCAAATCATATTTTGGCTAGCATGAAGTGCAAACCAAATAGTGAAGGGCAAACTTTTGATGGTCAAGAATTATACTTAATGCTCTAGAGCAGGGCTTTTCAACCTTTCCACCCATTGTACCACTTTTAGGATATGGCAATATCCGAGAACCACCAGTCACCTAGCAAGGTGTCAAAAACTTGATGACCAAAAAAGAAAAAGAAAAAAAGTGATAAAGTACAGGTAGTCCTCGACTTACAACAGTTTGCTTAGTGACTGTTCAAAGTTACAATGGCACTGAAAAGTGCCCCCCAAGCCACTGCCGAGCAAGACACCTGCCTGCCCACCCAGTGGCGCTCTTTCTCCTGTCCGAGGTTTTCATTGTTGTGAGCATTTCTGTTGAGGATTAGCAGCAGAGGTGGGGTGGGGGGTATATGGTTTTTATTCCCCCGTCTGCTGAGTGGAATTTTGGTTTTGGTCACTTCACGTGATCCTGGAACACTGTGACCATCATAAATATGAATCAGTTGCCAAGCATCTGAATGTAAATCACAAGACCCTTGAGATGCTACAACATTCCAGCTGATCAGCGCTTCTTCTGGGCTCAGCAGAAGTGCCAGGATCAGTGCTGCTTTCCAGCTGATCAGCGCTTCTTCTGGGCTCAGTAGAAGCACCAGAATCAGCACCGAACTCCAGCTGGAACCTGGCGCTGATCCTGTTGCTTCCGTTGAGCCCTGACAGCTCTGCAGCTCCAGCCATCTCTCACTCAGGCTTGTGCGGTGTTGCCACCGGTTCAGCTCATTCCCCTCCCCCGCTACTTTTCTAGGATGGTCACGTACCACCTGCCAGGTGCCAATGTACCACAGGTGGTACTCATACCACTGGTTGAAAAGCCCTGCTCTAGAGCCATTAAATGCATCAGAATAAATTGTGGGGAGTTTTAGTTATTTTTGTTTGAAAACTTGTGATTAAAACACCTAGCCAGTAACTGCAAGACTTTGAGTTTTTGACCCATGTAAAGCACAAAGTCTGCTTGGTGACCCTGGAGAGTTACTAACGCACAGTCATAGGAAGAAAACAATGGCAAATTGTTTCCAAAAATCATACCAGGAAAACTGCAGGAACTCTTGACTGGGACTGTCAATCTTCCAAAACCTGGTCAGGAAAACCACAAAAAAGTATTTGAGGCCATTTATTACATTAACAGTCCATGTTACTCATGCCTGCCATAAAGGACTGGATGAGTGGGAAGAAAAAAAGTAGATTTGCTTAGTTGTCGTGACACGCTTTTAAAAGGGATGTACGATTTGGGTCGGAAAAATTTAGGTGACTTCTAAATGACAGCAAGGAAAAACTGAGATAGCACAATATCTAGAAGGACCACTCTACTAGATTCCACTTTCTTTCTTTTTCTTTCTTTCTCTTTCTTTCTTTCTTTCCTTTTCTTTCTCTTTTCTTTATCTGCCACCCAGCTCACTGTCCAAGGTAACTGTGGGCAGCTTACTGCATCCATTTACTTTATCCAACTATGTTTGTTATCCTGATTTACTTTATGGAGCCAATCAGGACCACTAACTTTTTTTAAAAAAAAATAAGCAAATTGCCAGTGATTCCACACATTACTTGCTTCTGGGGTCGTTTACTCAGTATGCTGTTTCATCTGCTCATGCAATCTGTGCCCTTTTCAAGGCGGTAAGCATTGTCAAAGAAGGAGGGAGAAGAAAGAGCTACTGGAAAAGGAGAGGGAATTAATTTGTTTGAAGGTGAAAAATAATAACCTCTAGGTAGTTGGATTTATATGATGGAGAGTTTTAAGAAAGTGCTCTTTTGGAAAAAAAAAAGGGGGGGGATGGAATAGTTAGCAAAAAGAACCCATCATATGTGGAGTTGCATAACTGTCATACTCTTGGCCCCTCCAGATAGAAAAAAGGGTTGAGTGGCACTTGTCCCCTTTCTCTTGCTTGCTTCTTAGCCATTGCTCCTTTCCCACTCAGTTGGTAGTGAAGGAAAATATCTTCTCAGTTTTCCTGTATTTTTTTTAAAATCAGGCAATAACAAAAACAAAAAGCCAAGATGTTTGGCAAAATTCTATACAAGAGACACAGAGCAACATTTGGGAGGTGCAGGGTAGTTTAAGCCTGGTGCACAGATCAGATCTTTGCTCTTTAAGTGGATCACAGAGAATAAAAAAAATGCCATTTATTGAGGAAATGAATGATACACTATAAAGGTTTGACTAACGGAACAATATGTGCAAATATGGAGCTGGAAGGGAAGGCTGATTGCTGAATTCAATTGGACCCCTATAAGTGGTGGAAGTAAAGCCACTCAGTATGAGAAAAATGGAGCCAATGGTTCAGCATTTAGCAAAGAGTAAGATAAGGATGTATGCTATCTCCTTGGCTGTCAATGAATGTATGTATAATTATATAAAAATTACTGGTGGAGACATCAGAGGTGTTTGATTGTGTATTGAGTGTTTGGCTGTAGAAAGGTTATATTATTACCCGAGAACTAAAATGATTTGTCAAAAAGTTAGATTGTATGATGCAACAAATATGTGTCTGAAAATTAATGTTATCAAGGACTAAAGTAATTGGGTTTGATGGGAAAATGGATTGCAAACTGCACATGGTGAAATATCAGAGCAAGTAGAAGAATTTGTGAATCTTGGTCGAATGGTTGACAATGACTGGGAAAATTATTAATGTAAGATATACAAATGATGTTAGATATGTAGTGCCTGGTCTCCTGGGTGTAAAAAAAAAAAGCAACAATGGTTGTGTAGTGTAGTGTGCTTCTATGCAGTTAAGAGAAATGAAGTTCGGGCAATCAAAACAAACATAAATGTAATTCTGAACACAGCAGGAAAACAAATTGTGTTTAAGAATGAATGGGTGCTAAATGAATGCAAATTGAATACATAACAAATAACCATTAAAAAAGAAATACACTGAAATTGTTTGTTATATAGAGAGTAAGATTGAATCACAAACAAATATACAAAGGAAGAGTGACTTGACTGAAAGGAATACCAAGAGAAACATGGCTAAACAGAGCTGATGAAATCTTCAAAAAGTGAGAGGCAGAAAGAGGCTGAGCCAAGAATATGACATGAATAATGACTATTTATTGGATTTACAGAAGAGATTTGCTGAAGCTTGGAAAAAGCCTTTGAGATGAGAAAAACTAAAGAAATCAAATCCTACATCTGAACAGATTAAAAAAAAAGGAAGGAGGACAAAGTTGGATTGTTTGACTAATAAGTTTCTATAAAATTCTGGGAACCCTGATGGATTTTTTGCTGATACTAGGATTGAAATGTTAATGATTTGTGCAGTTTTGGGGTGGATTATAGAAAGAAGAGATACTTGCATGCAATGGTATAGTGGTAAATTATATTTCTTGTGATGAAGATTGGAAGTCACTTCTTTCAATTTTTGTTTTTATTTTTCCCTCTCTCTTTTCCTTTTCTCTTACTTTTCTTACTGAGGTCAGCATTATAACTTGTCTTCAAAAAAATCAGTAAAATTATTTTAAAAATGCAGTGTATGACTCAATAAATCAACATAGAGGAAGCACAGATTGTTTCCAAGAAGAGAAAGGTATAGAGATATAACATAATAATGACGCACATTCAGTTTAGCTGAATTTCATTTTTATCTCCTGCCTCCAATTTATCTTGCTTGCTCCTTGCTAGTTATTTTTCCAACGCTATAAGGCTACTTATATCAAAAGAGGACTGCATGATGGATATGTACTTTCTTCTTAGCTCTCCTTTCTTACGAAACAACCTTCTTTTTATCTGTTTGAACATCTGGAAGCTGAATCCCAACTTCTAAAATCTTGAAGTTGGGAAAAATTATTTCAGGTGTTTGCATTCTGACCAATAGAAAAAAAAACAATTGTTCATGTATACAGAACACGCTACATTTATATTACCTCACTAAAAATTCCAAGTGATTAGGCTGAAGAATAGAAAAGGTCAAAAAATTATCCATATCCTGAGTACTAGAGAATATGTGAACACTGTGAGCTGTACTTAGAGCATCCAAAATAAGACACAAGACACAGAGATTGTCACATAATAGTGCTAATGATGCAATTAGGTATTTGTGTTATGATTTGTGATGCTAATACATAAGTTTCATCATATATGCATCTACATCAACGTATCTACATTTACAGGTAGTCCTCAACATACGTACTTGAGTCTGTAGTTACAGTTACATAAGAACATAAGAAGAGCCATGCTGAATCAGGCCAAAGCCCATCGGGTCCAGCATTCTGTGTCACACAGTGGCCCACCAATTGTACATGGGGATCTTGAGCGGAAAGAGAAGGCAAAACCCTCCCTTTCCCTTGACCCCCAACAAATGGTACTCAAGGGAATCCTGCCTGCCTCAACCAACATAGAGGCGGCACATGGACATCCGTTTTAATAACCACCGATACACTTGGCATCCATGAATCTATCTAACCCTGCCTTGAAGCTGTCAAGGCTGACAGCTGTCACGACCCCTTCTGGAAGTGAATTCCATAAATCAACGACCCTCTGGGTGAAGAAATATTTCCCTTTATTTGTCCTCACTTTCTTAGCTATGAGCTTTAGGGAGTGCCCCCTTGTCCTGATATTGTGTGATAGAGAAAAGAATTTTTCTCTATCCACCTTTTCTATCCCATGCATGATTTTATACACTTCGATCAAGTCACCCCTTAAACGACGTCTTTCAAGGCTGAAGAGACCAAGGTGTTGCAATCTGGTTGCAACGCCTTGGTCTCTTCAGCCTTGAAAGACGGCGTTTAAGTTGTACATTGTTACATTTGTTAAATGGGTCATCATGTAATCAGACCCAGTTTTACAGTATTTTTTGCAGCCATCATTAAGTGACCATTGAAGTTCTTAATTGAACACCATGATCATTAAGGGAATCCATTTTTTTTGCTGGAAACCAGAAGTAAACACCTGAAACTGGCAAAAAACAGTCGAAACTGTAGTCACACGACTGCAGGATGCTACAAATGGCCATAAAGGTGAATTAGTTGCCAAGTGTCCAAAATGCAATCACTTCAGAGTACGTGCGTCTGTCTGTTATAACTTCAGAATCAGATTATAAGTAGCTTTGCGGGGTCCATCCGTGATCAGTTGTAAGTTGAGGATCGCCTGTACATCTTTATATCTATGTCATGATCGAGTATCACCCATTCATCTGCCTCACAGATACCATAGAACTGAAACATATTAAATCCTGTTAATCTCACAAGTACCATGAATTTACTAAACAACCTTGGAGTGAACATCATGGAAACCAAGGGATCACTGGGTCTCCACATACCTTTCTCCGTACTGCAAAGTTCCATGAGACAATGATACTTAAAATATTTTCAGGTTAAAAATATCTGGTATATTTAAATATCACGTATCTGCTTATAGTCCTTAGAGGGGGAGGTATGGATCCTGCTATTTGGTAAAAGGTAGTGAGACAATTAAAGGAGGATTGGCGATAGCCAATGAAGTGACCGGAAGAAGCAAAAAGACCAGGGTTGAGATGCAGATAACAACCGAGTGAGCGAATAGGAATAGAAAAAAGAGAATTTGGGTTTTAAAATGTGACCACAAACACAGGCAAGAAAATACTCCATGATTTTAAATAAGTAACTTTAGGTTTGGGGCCTCAGACTATCTTGCTGCCAGATATTAAGTCTTTGGGTCAAATGATTTGCTTTTCAGTCTCACTTGTTTGCGTTTCATTTATAGATATTTAGTGACCAGTTTGTCCCATTATAGCAGGTGTCAAACTCAATTTCACTGAGCGCCGCATCAGCGTTGTGGTTGCCCTCGGGGGGGCATGGTGGGTGTGGCCTTCTGGGTGGGTGTAGTGGGTGTGGCCTACTGGGTGGGCATGGCCAGCTCTACATCATTCTTGTCAAGGGGGCCTGTGGGAGCCTGGGAAGGAGTGGGACAGATCTGAGGGTCTCTGGCAGAAGGGGTTGGGACCGAGGCAAGCGCCAAGGCATGGCCCATTTCTTCATTCCTCACAAAGGGTGACACCTCCCCAGCATGCACCCAGGGGGCGGGGCTGACATAGCAGGGGCTGGTTCCTCACTGTTTCCAGACAGCCTTGTGGAGCTAAGACTGAATGCATTTCAGCACAGATGGCCACCACAAACTTGTACATTGGCTCCCAGCTGGCCTGGGCCAGGGCCAAGGCAGCAGGGGCCGTTCCCTCACTGTTTCCAGGATGGCTTCAAGGGCCACATGAAACCACTTCGCAAGCTGCATCCGGCCCCCGGGCCTTGTGTTTGACATGTCTGCATTATAGAAACCATTTTGTGAATGGGCAGCCAGGATAACACAGACTTTTTCAAAAGTACAAGTGTGTTGGCCCACCAAATATATTTGCTTTCAGCAAAACAAATTACTATTTAAAAAGTTTAGAATTTTCCCTCTCTTCTAATCTGCACTGATTAATAGTTGAAAAAAAATAAAATTAATTAAAATTAAAGCTATGTACATATTCTGATACATCTTTAAATGTATGATCAATGCCAAATGACTATTTGAATGGATCTCTCTCATTTGTGGTTACAGGAGCTGTTATAGCTGTAGAAAATAACTTTGTGTGAAAACAGCTTCCTTATTTACTCAAATTTAACAGACAAGGCACAGGTTTGTGGACTCACCCATGACTGAACTTTTTCAAAGATAAAGATAAAGCAACTATTACATACTTTTTTTTTTAAAAAAAGCAATTTTAATGTACAAATAAACATTATCTTTTCCATCTTAAAGTAAGGTAACATCCTTAGCAAAAAAAACCACGCCTTTTTGCTGTTTCATTGTTACCTAATAACACAGGGAGTACACAATGATACCAATTTTAGCCGATTAAAAGTGCATTTCAAGACATTTGTCATCTTTTAAAAATGGAGACAGAGATAATTTACTCATAAAGAAATGAACAACTATAATGTTTTTTGACTCATTTGTTTCTCGTTGCTGTGTTTATCTAGTTTTAGGTACCGTGTGCAGAAAAAGAGTCCACAAACTTTTAAACGCCACTGCGTAAGAGCAAAAGAGGGAAAGGGAAAAATCAGTTATAATTGTTGTATGTAATTGTTCATGTACATACATTATAAATTATGTGGAAGAATTAGTCTCCTACCACTCTCACTGTCAAAGCTTTTAGGGTGACCAAGAACTTAAATTATGGCACCATTTTTATATAGTAATGCATTTTCCTTCTACGTGGAGTTAATAATTTTTCTTCTTTCTTAAACAAGCAACTTCAAGTTTCCTCTTAGAATGAATGGCTAAGGATTGGAAACTGCCAAGAAATGGATTAGAATTGGAAACTATCAATAAATTCCATGGCTATAAATCATTCTATAAATATCCTGTAAAATATCTTAGGAGAAAGCAGTAACAACCATTTCTGCTTTGCTGCCAAGAAGAATAAATATATGTAAAAGTAACAGAAATTGAATTCAGCTCAGGGAAATCTTTACCTATAATCATGGTATAAGCTGCATCATGGATGTATTCCACAATCCTCATATTTCTAGCAAGTAATTCTTTTTTAAAAGATTGGTATCACCAGCATATTCATGTTTTTCAGAGAGCACAAATAAAGCAGATAACCCTTTCTTTCAAGAAAGAACAGAGAGCAGTCTTTTTCAGAAAATGGTGTTACTATAGGGATTTATAAACGAGTAGTTTAAAAACAATAAGCTCCTTACAATAATTTCTGAGCCAAACCAATAGAAGAACAGCAAACACCTACAACTTGCAGAATTGTGGGGTTCCTTCAGAAAATGGGGGTACATAAAAACAAATCATGAACAGAGAATTGAGTGAACTGTAAAACTGTTTTCACTGATCTAGACATGAATATGGCTGTGTCCACGTCCTCTGCTGTCAGCTAATATTGTGTCTGGCAGACATAAGAGGACTTAAGAGACACCCAGGAGCAAAGCTATTCTCACTATTCTCTTTATACTCAAAAGCCAGTGCAGTAGATGGCTGAATATTCCCATTTTATGTAGTATAGATTGATTCTGAGAATCTGCTCATATCAATGAGCTGAGTATCAACAGTTTCAATAAGCTAGCTTTCCCATCAACTATTTTTCACCATAATTTTTATTAAAAGAAAAATGTACACACGCTTAAACTATAGACAAATAAAAGAACAAAGGAAATATAAAAGACTCCAAGAAAAATTAAAAAAGTGAAATGTAACAAAAGAGAAAGAAGTATCTAAAGAAGCAATTTACAATCTTCTTTGCAGCAGTTACAAACAGTAACTTCAATTTCCACCCTCCCAAATTACATATTATGGTTCCCCTTTTCCCATAGAACCCTCTTTTTAAACTTTCCCATCAACCACAGACTTTACACATTCCACATTTTGAAGAAAATATGAGACTGAAAAACGGAGGGTAAAAGAAGCATTGTCTTATATCACTATGATCTCTCTAAGTCAAAAATGGTAAGTGGATACAAATTAAAAATGGCAAATTCAGAATCAAAACATTTGTCTAAAAATATTTTAATGTAACAAGTTTCCCAAGAAACAAATATGACATATGACACTCAATGCATACACTTTTGCCATGTTAAGTCTTATATGGAAAACAGTCACAAAAATGGCAAATAATTTGATTTACAGGAGCACCACAGCCAAGACCATGCTGCTTTTATTGAAGGCATGGCTTTAGAGGGCCACTCATTAATTCAACATATATTGAAGAAAAATGTTTACAGAGTAACTTAAGTTTTCTTGTGTTCTTTCATACACGCTTACAAAGATATATCCCTTGGAGGATAGAAGAACAAATTATTTCAGCATTAGATGCCAAAACATACAGAAATCTTAATACTAATTTACAACATAATATATTTTTCTTTCTTTTCTTTTCTTTTACATATATATATAAAAAACAGGCTTCCTCTTCAGGCAAGATGCTACATGGAGCTAAAATATGTAAAACCATGTTTAGAATATTGACCGAAGCAATATTCTTGAGAAGAAGAGTGCCACAAATAAAACCTTATCTGGAAACAAAAGCTGAATGTTCTGAATATTATTTACAAACCATAAACTAGTAAAGCAGCCTTCCTCTACTTTGGCATCCTCCAGACATGTGGACTTCAATACCCAGAATTTTCAGTAATGGCTATACTGGCTGGGAAATTCTTGAACTTGAAGCCTAGAAAACTGTAAACCCAAGTAGTCAGGAAAGACTGTCGTAAAAGATAAAACCAGTGCATCAAATTCACATCCATTGGACATCCTCTTTTCATTCTCACTGTATTCTGTAAAGTTAATGCTGGAAGTTATAGGGGTCAAACTGGAATCAGGAACAGAACCAGAGACCAGCCGAAGATGAAATATCCCGGTACGTAATTTCGTCTATAGTTATGGGAAGAGAAATAAATGTTGTGAAACAACCATACTTATACATGTCCTTCATGACTGGGCACTTCTTAAGGATAAATTCAATAGGGAATAAAAGTGGAGGGTTTAACAGGCAATTACTGCATGACTCTAGATATAAATTTGTCCAAACTTTTAAACTGTAACTCTTGAACAACAGCAAAAATCTTTCACATTGCCTTTTTTTAGTTTTCTTCAGATTTGTTCAAACTTCCTACTTAAAAAAAAAAAAAAGACAACATTCTTGGGTTTGAATGCCTAACATTGGTTATTACCGATTATTATTATACTGTAGCCTCCTACATAAGTTTCAGAATTCCTGAACTACCCAAAAATAATATAAACTAAAAGCAATTTTGTAGAGGCACAGTGCAGTAGTGATAGATCCTCATTAATTACAATGTGAACAACTCTTCTAAATAAGGGATAGGATGATTTGGCGCTTGGGTTATATTACCCTTCTCCTGCTTGATATTCTCCAGTTATATTGGACTAAAGTATTGAGAATTCCCAGCTAATGTAGCCAGTAACACAATTTACCTGAAGGTCAGCAGGTTGGGGAACAGTGGCTTATACTAACTTTATGGAAACACAATTATAATTAAGTGTATGGCCTACTTTTTTGACTTAATTGAAATTGAAACCAAGAGTTTCTCTCACAAACTTTCTCCTGAAATTCTATTTACATATTCTTCAGATCACCTTGTTTAAAGCAAAGTGTTTGAAAATCTGAAGGATTCTGTAATTTCTGACTAGTTCCATCAATGCAAGAAAATTTAAATTAATTTGGTAAATTGGCGAGGTTTGCATTTACATATCAAAAGAAAAGGACTGTCTATGTAAACTTAGAAATAGTTGTTTTCTAGATATATTTTCTTTAAAGGAATGCCTTATTTTCAACAAATTAAGGAGTAAAACTTTGATTAAATCAAAATATATATTTCTTTTTTTATTCATTTAACATTCTCTTCTCTAAACTGCACACTTTTTAAAAAGTATACTTGTTGTTTCATATGATACTTTTACATTACAGAAAGACTTATCCTGGAATCTTACCAAATGAAAGGCTAGAATTGTTCTGTGTGGATCAGACAAGCTAAGACAAGCCACTGCTCATGCTGGAAAGTCATGCATCACATTATCTTTTTTCATGAACGCGGTCAACTTCCATCTCTTGTTCATAAAAATGTACAATGTTCCACATTAAAGACTCACTCCAACTGGGGTTTCCCCAGCACTAATACTTCAGCAGAGCCTGATTTTATTACCTCACTGTGGCAAACTCATCCTTATTTCCCTTTTATTCTGAAGATAAGTCTAATTATGGTATATAAAATTACATTTTGTGGAGAAGGAGCTGGAGAACCACCTCCCTTTTATGTGTGTGCTGTTTCATCACAGAGAGCCAAGGAACAAATACATCTTGTGATTAGCCTTTAGTTCAAGACCAGAAACAGAAAGCAGGGATCCAGAGTTATCCCTTCTGAGGTACATATTGCCATTATACCCATAATGCAGTGCAAAGTGCTGCTGCAGATTAAAATTTTATGTTCAAGCTTTAACAGTTGAAATTAAAAAAGAGTATGTACAAATCAAACATGCAGTTCTCTCCAGTTGCCTTCTAAAATGGTACAAGCCACACGTGTAACATTGATTTCAAGTAGCTTGTTATTCAGAGGTAAGCACCATTTCAGTCATATTTGAAAATCTATTATACCACCCCAATATCATTCAGAGAACTGATTAAAATCAGTACCAATATTTCTCTGTATTGCCAATAGGCAGCACAGAGGGTATGAGCATACAATTTGGTTCGCAAACTCTTGCCAAACCTTCATCCATTATATACTAGCATTTCAATTCTGACTAGAAATCACCTGTTGAAAAGCATTTGTTCTAATTCTTTACAATCATTACCAAAGCCAACAACATATTACAATAAACATTTGATTTGCCAACAGTGTGGAAGGGACTGGGTTAAAACACAGCTTAATGTTTATTTTCCTAAATGTAATCAAAGAAGGTAAGAAAAATCTGGCAACTTTACACCACGTTTAATCAAATCACAGTGTTAAGAAACATTTTGTGGCCTGTACTACTGAGGGGCTAAGCAGATGAATTGTCTGGAATGTGAAAAGTCAGTCCTATGACTGGCCTTCAGAGACAAACCATTTTTTTCAGATGGAAATACTGTTAAATGATCACAATTTACCAAGAAAACATTCTGAATAAAATCTAACGGGCAACAGATTTCTAACAGCAATATTCACATATCAGAAAGTGCAAAAAAAATAATAATCAAAAACCCAAAACCCAAAACAAAACAAAAACACCACTCTAAATCTTTTCAGAGGAAGTTGCTATTTTTGATAATCAACTTTTAGCATTTAATGATCTTTTAGAAACCAAGCCTCAAAAAGATACAGTCCTCACAAGAAATCATCTAGGGGAAAAAAGTACCCTCACCCCTTTTCAAAACTGATCATATTGTTCCGAGCTAGCCCAAATAGCAGCAAACAGACATTTTATTACATGGCAAGAAATAAGTCCAAACACCTTCTTCTAGGTATAGTTGCATCAGAGAACCTGAGTATCAGAACAACCTGGCTGAGTCTCAGGCTACCCTCCCTTCCAATGCCGTTCCAGAGTCCACTCCAATTGGTCAGCTTTCTAGTGCAGTTCCTATCTGCACCCTCTTGAGCTTGCACACGATGCTGAACCATCTGAAAAAGTCAAGAAAAAAGAATGAAAACATCACTTGCGTTAAATCCCTCTCACCGTTATTCACAGTTCTTAAAAACTGCCCCTCCCCTTCATTTTTACTAAGCCTACAGTCTTCGACTTACAACAGTTCATTTAGTGACTGTTACAATGGCACTGAAAAAAGTGACTTATGATCGTTTTTCATAATTATGACCTTTGCAGCATCCCCATAATCACTTGATCAAGCTTCAGATGATTGGCAACCAACACATATTTATAACGGTTGCAGGGTCCCGGGGTCATGTGATCCCCTTTTGTGACCTGCTGACAAGCAAAGTCAAGGTGGAAACCAGATTCTCTTAACACTCGGTTTACTAATTTATCAACTGCAGTGATTCACTTAACAACTGAAAGGTCGTAAGATGGGGCAAAACTCACTTAACAAATATCTCAGCTAACAGCAGAAATTTTGGGCTCCATTGTGGTCGTAAGTCAAGGACTGCCTGTACCAGTGGCCCAAGAAACAGAACCTCAGAAGTGGTATATAATTATCCAGTGTACCACAAATCTCTTGCCAGATAGCCACAACACTGGGCTGAATTTGTAAGGAAGCTTAGCATGGCTGGTTCAGATTTGGGTATGGAGAACCACCAAAGACCTCCTGTGCTATAAGTTAGATTGAAAAGGGAAGGCATTGGCAAACCATTTTTGTATTTTTGTCAAAAAACAAAACCAAAACCCAAGGACCCCACCCTACATAAAAGGGTCCAGAAATTACCAAGAAGTTCAATTCAAATTAAAGGAAAATTTACAGTGAGCATCCACATTGCAACAGATATCAGAACAGTTTGATGCATCAGAGAGAACTTTGACCCTGCCACTAATAGACCATCCATTCATTATTGTTGCATTTCAGATATATGTAATCTTCATAACAAGAATTTTTAGTCATTGAATAGTAAACATATTGAGAATACATGTAATAGGTTTTTAATTCTTTCAATAATATACTATCATGTGCTTAGACAACACAGTTTTTCAAACTGTATTCTGTGCATCTGAAGGAACCTTGAGGGGCTTCCTTAAAAAGTGTTGGGGAGACTTTGAAGAAATCTGAACATTCTCTCTGTGAAAAAGGTTCACATGTATTACTATATAATATCATCCATTATTAACGAGACTAGCAGTTTAAGTTACTTACTATAGGTTAATTCTTCTCCAGCTCGCTTACGTGATTGGTCACCTCTAAAAAAAAGGAAGCCAGACAATTTTTTTTACTGTTCTTATTTATTTTTTTCATTCAATTTTGCCCTACCTTTTAAATATCTAGGTCATTCAAGATGAACAAGAAGCAACATAAAAATAAGAAATAATATTTAAACCCAGAAAAAAGCAGCCAAAATGCTGCTCAGTTCAAATAATCAGTTCTTGCTGAAGTGGAAATAAATAACAATTCCTAAGGAAGCGCGTGTGTGCAATAGTTTAGCAGTAATATAGAAGAAAACCCACTACTATGTGCCCCAAAGACCCCAAAACTAGAGCTTTTCTTGAGAGGATTTCTCTTGCCAAAACTAATGCCAGGTTTAGAAACATAGCCCTTTAGGATTTTAAAGTTTAAAAAGACTATATGAATTATGGTTAGAAAGCAAATGATAACTAATGTAGATATTTTACCATATGCATAATATGAACCTATTATCATGTGCTAAATAACAGTCTAGTTGCTATTTTCAATATCCTAATAAACAGAAAATGTCAGCCTAGACTTCAAAATTAACTCAATCAAGTCTTTGTTTTTAACAATGTCCATAGATAATGCAGACATTTTAAATAAATACAGCTAAAGTCAGAGAATCCTGCTGAAGTGCAAGTCTTTTTCTTAATATTTAGGCCTGATAGTGAGTGACAAATTGATAATTTGAGTGACAAATTATATTTTATTTATAAGAGACAATAGCTGAAGTAAGAAACCACAAGTGAATGTCTTCGTATAGCTGTAACAACCAGATAACCCATACCCTGTTGGGTAACCATTTCAGAGATATTTCCTTACCCTAAACCAGGGGTATCAAACTGCCGCCCCATGGGCCGGATGCATCATAGCAAAACTGCACCCACCCCATTGCTGGCAATGGTAAAAAAGTCGCGATATGTCATGACACGTCACGTGACGTTGCAAGTTTTGACACCCCTGCCCTAAACAGAGAAACAGAATGATCATGGGCAGGAGAAAAGCAGCATGAACAAGAGCAATTTCCAACTTCTTGCCGGCTTCCCCATTGAGTGTCTACAGGAATCTGACAAGGAGCATCAGAAATCTCCCCTCCCTTTGTCTTCCTTTCCCTTCCCTTCCCCTTTCCAGCAATCAGGGAAATTGCTGCTGCTGCTGGGTTGGGTACGGAACAAAGGATTGTGAGACTGGCTGGGAAACTGTCACGGAATGTTGAAAATGAATCCACATGACTACAGCAGCAGCTCAGCAGTGCAGCAGTAGCATTGAAGCAGCAACAACCTCCCCAAAGTTCATTCTGTTGGGATTCATGGGTCCTGGACTTTGGACATCTTTTGTAAGTTAGTTCATCTGAAGAACCTTGGTTTGAAAATTGTTGCTCTATGATGCACCATTTTACCCACATAAAGGTCATGATGAAAGTTTTAGTAGTATATAGATTTGTAGCATAAGAAGCTATAGCATAATTTATTCATTTCATGTACTATCAGTGCAGTCTAGCTTTCTTATGTGAACTGTTCTACAGAAGACAAAGTTTAAGCATATAGTCTTTGCAGTTGCTATTAGGTGGGGATGTGGAAGTAGGTATGTTAAATGCACACATCCGAATGTAATTGAATACATCTTTTTACTAGCAAACAAGAGCATTCACTACAGTATTACTGAAAGTCTGGAAGGGATTCAAGTACACAATTTAAGGAAGATTATGGATGCCTTATAACACCCTTCAGTATTTCAACTGAGTGCATTGAGACTACTTCTACTGCCTCTTTCTTTCCCCAACTTCTGAGCATTCAAAATTGGAAAGAAATACACATGACACCATGCTTTTGTGTACAGCTAGACCTTTAAAGGAGAACGGATGATGTGGACCTGCATTTTCTACACTAGGTGTCCTCCTTCCACAAAAGTTAATTCATTGAATTTTTAAAGGTTTATCAAGAAGCAGACCCAAAGTACCATTGAAAAATTTTACCTGAGTGACATTTCCTAAGGCCTTCAAATGGTATGTTACGCTAGTTTATTTATTTATTGAATTTATACAGTCACCCAACTTACTTGTATGTAACTCTGGGTAGAGAACATAATTAAAATAAAAGTTAAAAGTTCAATACAATATAGCCATTAAAATAGTTAAAAGCAACTAAAAACCATGTGATACCCAAATTTATCTGCATAATTTACAGATCACCAAATAAAGATGTTGGAAAAGTTGGCCTTATTACCTGGAAAATCCCTCTTGAATAAGTTCTTGTTGAAGTTTCTGATCCTGAGCAGCATATTCTTCAAGCTCAGATTCTACAGCAGGAGGAAGGATGTTTGGAATAAATTTAGAAAATAAAGCTGGTGCCATCTGAACCCATTCTGTGTAGAAATGGAAAACAATAGCTAATGAGAAAAAAAATTACTTAAGGGATTTAACAGGGGTTAAGTTCAAATTCCTTCTTATGACACAATTTTAAATAGAAAAATCAAATCTAAGGTGCTGTGTACTAAATGAGAATGCTTTTAAAAATCACCAAAGGTTTTAGATTACTCAATCTGTCTTTTTGAGAACAAGACAACAATTGTATGGCCAAATTGATGGAACAAATATATCAAATACATTATAAATAAACACTATCACAAATTGCTCCAGAATTTATTAATATTTGTATGGTAAAGTATCTTATCTTGATATGGTTCTAATGTAGGATTTGTTTCTTATATATGTATATGATCTCTTCAAAAAATTTATTACATATAGCTTTTTACAAGATCATTTGATAAAAATGAACAAGTATTCAAAAAGATAATTTACCTGGCCTAAGCATGTATAATCCTTTGACAATGTTTGCCATTGTGGAAGGGTTTATCCAAAAAGGTGTGGACTGAGCTTCTAGAAGTAAAGCTGAAAGGAGAAAATACACTCAATTGCAAATTAATTTTACTTCAGATATTGATTTTTGTAACACAAATGTACGCAATGCACTGTTATTCTAGTCTACCAAATGAATCTATTCTACTTAAATCTTAAAGGAGGAGTTTTTATCTTTTTATCAGAAATTAAAGCACTGGGGAAAGCAAGTTTTTAAAATGGCAAGAGAAATCCAGAAAGATTTCATGCAAATGTCAAATCATGTGCAAGTTATTCCTTTTCTTTTCAGTGTGTTTTTTTAATATGAATGCAGAAGTCATGTCTCCTGATGACATCTTAATAATTATATAAGCAAACCAATTAAAAAGTTTAAATCACTTTTTTCATTTTCGATTTAAGTATAAATAGCCCTCTACTTATGACCGGTCATTTTAACAACTGTCCAAAAGTTTAATGGCCTAGGAAAGAGTGCTTAATGGCCTGCTAAGCACTTCTAGCCATCATTAATGTCCTCTCTCTATGTCATCTGACACATTTCATCTACTTGCTAAGTGTCCCACAAGCATGTGATTGCCATTTGCAATCTTCTCAGCCTGCTTACCCAGAAAGTCAAGAAGGAAGTTACCAAGAAAGGTTGCAAATATAGGAGAAATGAAATCTTGAAGATTTCAGCTCCACTCCTACAGCCCCACAAGTGATTTCCTTTCTGTGCATTGAGGGGAGCTGAAATCCTTTGGTGAACTACAGGAATGTTTGAGAGTGATAGGTAAAATTCTTCAGTAAGCAGCTCTTTTGCACCATTGCATAATGGCTTGGGAGATAGCTTAACAACTGCAACTGGAAGTGCTGGGATTGTGCTCGTTGAGCAAAAGAGTCATGTTGGCATCTCACTTAATGAGTGCTTTGCTTAACAGTTGAGATTCTAGTCCTATGATTGTTAAGTGAGGACTATCTATAAATAGGATGACAAAACTCAGCAAGGAATTTCCTCTTTATAATTTTCCCTTTGTCAGACCCTAAGACAGTGGTTCTCAACCTTCCTAATGCCGCGACCCTTTAATACAGTTCCTCATGTTGTGGTGACCGCCAACACCCCATCCAGCTGGCCGGAGGGTATCAAAAACTTGACCAAAAAAAGAGAGGGAAAAATGGGAAAGTATAGGTAGTCCTCGACTTACAACAATTCGCTTAGTGACTGTTTGAAGTTACAACAGCACTGAAAAAGCGAATGATCATTTTTTACACTTATGATTGTTGCAGCATCCCCAGGGTCATGTGATTTACATTCGGATGCTTGACAACTGATTCATACTTATGACGTTTACAGTGTCCCAGGACGTGATCAATGGCCATGGGACGTGGCCAGCTGATCACTCAGGTTGCAGAGTGCCTGTGGGGGGGAATCTGTGGGTCTCTGGGATGGGACTGGGGTGGGTGCCTGCCTTCCTTCCCTCCCTTCTCTCCCCTTGTCCCTTCCTTCCTTCTTTTCTTCCTTTACTTCACCTCCCTTAGTCTCTTCCACTTTCCCTCCCTCTTTCCCATTGTCCCTTCCTTCTTTCCTTCCTTTCCTTCACCTCCTTCTTAGTCTCTTCCTCCTTCCCTCCCTCTCCCATTGTCCCTTCCTTCCTTCTTTCCTTTCCTTCACCTCCCTTAGTCTCTTCCGCTTTCCCTCCCTTTCCCATCGTCCCTTCCTTCTTTCCTTCCTTTCCTTCACCTCCTTCTTAGTATCTTCCTCCTTCCCTCCCTCTTTCCATTGTCCCTTCTTTCCTTCCTTTCCTTCACCTCTTCTTAGTGTCTTCCTCCTTCCCTCTCTCTCCCATTGTCCCTTCCTTCCTTCTTTCCTTCCTTTCCTTCACCTCCCTTAGTCTCTTCCTCCTTTCCTTCCTCTTTCCCATTGTTCCTTCCTTCTTTCCTTAGTTCCTTCCTTCCCTCCCTTCCATTGTTCCTTCCTTCCCTCTCTTTGTCCCTTACTTCCCGCTCTCTTCGTCCCTTCCTTCCTCCCCCACTCCGTGCCCAGGAAGGGACAAGGGGAGGGGGACAGGCTGCCAGAGGCAGAGGAGAGCTCCGCCCAGCTCACTTGCTCAGCTTCACCAGAAAACAAGCCGTTTGCTAAGTTAGGAGAAGCCCCAGGATCAGCGCTGGGCTACAGCTGATTCACGCTTCTGCTAAATTAGCAAGCGGCATGTTTTCTAGCAAAGCTCAAGCAAGTTTGCTGGGCAGGAGCCAAAGAGAGCTGCTACAGCTGACCTGCTTCTTGGGTGCTTTGCAAAAGTGCGGATCAGCTGTAGAGGTTCGTCCTGATCCTGGACAAGAGGGAAAGAAGGACAGAAAAGACAAGGGGAAAGAGGGAGGGAAGGAGGGACAAAGAGGGAGGAAGGAAAGGAAGGAAGGAAGGAAGGAAGGGACAAGGGGAGAGAGGGAGGAAAGGAGGGACAAAGAGGGAGGCGAAGGAAAGGAAGGAAGGAAGGAAGGAAGGAAGGAAGGGTCAATGGGAGAGGGAGGTAAGGAGGAAGAGACCAAGAGGGAGGGAAGGAAAGGAAGTTCCAGCCAGCAGAGGCTTGGCAGCCCAGCTGCCGAGAAACAGAAGAGCGCAAAGCCAAGAAGAAGAAGGTGGCAGTTTCCTCCCAAAGGGGGCTCCTTTTCTCCACCCCTTCCCTGGGTTTGTGGGGAATTTCTCGTCACCAACACTGACAGGTGCTCCTTCGAGCCTGCCCCAAGCTTTCTCGCCCCCTTTGCTTCCCCCCCGCTTTCATGAGGATTGTGGCACCCTTGGGAAGCCGATCGTGCTTTGAAGCTTAGGAGAGGAGTCCCTTCTTCCTCCCTCCCTCTCAAGCCCCGGTGGGCTCGACATGAACGGGCGGAGGAGTCAAGGATGGGCAGGGTAGCAAAGGAGACTGGCGGCCGTCATCAGACCTCTTGGCTGACAAGCACAAGTTTGGGGGTTGCCAGCTGATGGGCGCAGGAGTTGGGTGCTGTGGCGTCCTCCTTTGCTGACTTGTGTGCACGAGAAGAAGTCAATCCGGTTGCTGCACAATGAGTCTCTGGGGAGGGCGGGGCCTTGCTCTGTCCCTGTGCTCTTCATGCGCCCCCTGAAGAGCACATTTGGTAGAGTTCGTGCAGACTGCCGCCAAGCAGCATATTTTTCACAAACAAGTGAGGTGGAGCAGAGGGGGGGGGAGAGAAGGCGGTTGACAAGCCCTGCCTAAGATCATCGGAAATATGTGTTTTCCGATGGTCTTAGGTGACCCCTGTGAAAGGCTCATGTGACCCCCAAAAGGGTCGCGACCCACAGGTTGAGAATAGCTGCCCTAAGACAATCTTTTTAGCATAATTGTATTTTCATCAACTAAGCAGCTAAAATCAAATTTATGATAAAAATAATCCTCTAGGCATTTTATGAAATATCAAACAGCAACTGTAGTTCCTTTTCTTCTCTATCCATGAGAGAATTTATTTGTTAAGCGGTTAAGTATGAGCAAACTAATCTCTGTAAAAGTGGATTCCATTACATGAGTATAAACTTTCTTTTTTCTTTTTCCTCCTAGCATTTTTCCCACAAGTGAATGGTCTGCTTTTTTTTTTTTTGATCAACCAAGTGCTGATCCATTGGTTGCAACAGAATTAACCTATTGACTTGCTACTCAAGCCTGATGTCATAACTAAGAAAGAGTTATTAAACCCAATCAGGTTTCATGTCTAAGGTGGGACCGGAACTCAATTTCCTGATTTCTAGCCTGGTGCTTAACCACTAGACTAAAATGGCTCTCTACTATGTGAGGATAACCTGATGTGATAAAATCAGTTATATTTCTTATAAATAAGTTGTTAAATAGACATCTCATTTACAGGTGCTCCAAAGGAGAAAATCCATGAAGAAAAGGCTACATATATTTCTCGTATACATTTCTCTCTGAATTTTTATTTATATTATGCATCTTATTTCAACAGAGATATTTGGTTTACATATTATAAGTCAACAACTTAAGAGGTAGTGATAAAAATTTTAAGAAGCATTAACACTTCAGTTTGAAAACCCAAATGTTAAAAAGTAAATTGAAACTGAAATTCTGCTTCAGCCCCTACTATCAGTTGCTTGTAAAGAGATATGATGGTAGATAGAGTCAGTAGCAGCTAATGCTGGCCTACCGATATTTTTCAGAATAAAAATTATATGAACCATAAATTATTTGCTAGTAGTTTCATATATTAAAAGTGCTTCATTTCCCCCAAAGTTATTTTAAATATACCAAATAATTATTTTGTCAGTTTAAAGTCAGGTGGCTAAATATATGAAAAAATCAAGCAACTATATTAAACTCACACCAGAAGAATGATTTCACTGTATTTTTAAAATGTGCATGACAAACAAAGGAAGAACTGTTGAAGGTCATCTGAGAATACAAAACAACAATTCATAGATTCTCAGCTTTCCGCAATCCTTTGCTTTCATCCTTTACAAGTGTGCGTAGGCAACAATGAAGACAGAACACAAGTTATAGATTCATGTTCTTAGCCCTAGCCAGGTGGGTGCTTAAAAAGTTGTTTTAATAGCTTCACCTTTAAGACTTCAGGAATAAAAGCAGAAGACTTTTAATATACAACATGAAGTTCTATTGAACTATTGTGACTAATAAATTCATGCATTAGATAAATTCCCAGTTACTGCAATGTGGGCAAGGTACAAGCAAAACATCTTGCAATTATAAATTTCACAACTTAAGGATTTGTTAGCTAAGTGATTAAGGCTTCTTACTCTAAGAGAAATAAAAATTAGAAGTTCAATTAAACCACAAAAAGTTAAAGTTAAATTATAGCCTCCACCAACATGGGCAGGGCAAGCTTCTGTATATAATCTAGCACTGATTATGCTACCTACCGTAGTAGATAATGAAACTTTACAAGCAATTTAGAAAGCACCAAGGACGGTATAAGAAAAGTACTGTAATCCTGACTTCTTTTCTTTTACCATTACTCAGAACAAGGGGCACAGAACAAGGTAATAAAGATTGTGTCAGGAATTTAAACTGCCCCTTGTGCCTCAGTTTATTTCTTAAAATGAGTATATTTACAAAAAAAAAGCCATACCACATTATGTCTTAGTACCATATGCAAATGAGGTATACAATTAAACTAAAATTCTGTTAGCCTTTCTTCATAGAGAAGATTCTATTTCTGTCACTGCTATTTTAAATAACTCCATCACAACAAATTGGAATATATGGAATTGATTTTTCATTTTTAACAACTGTCTCCTCACCCTAAATGTTATAAAATTACTGCCAAGTAAGTTCTGCTTATGTCATCAGCATGTCTGTAATGTTAAAACAACACTGATAATGATCTAGATAAGTATTACTTATACATAGAAGACGCAGCCATAAACTGTGAAAACAGTAACCTGCTGCTAAAATGGCAATGCAAATAAGTTTATTCAGCTGCAAGTTTAAACTTGGGAGAGCAGTTTAGCATATAGAAAGATTTCCTTTCTTTTAGTAACTGTGTAAAACAATGTTGCTTCCTTGAATATAAATCCACACAATGAACTCTTCTACTTAGCTAGCTTAATAATTAAAATTATTTTCATATGAATAATGAGAAGGGCCACTATTATACTGCTGCATAATTGGGCTGTGAAAATAACCTTGAAAGACAGGAGGGAGAACTGCAGGCAGTCTAGACAACAGTTTGATGAAAGAAGTCTAAGTCCAAAGCAGGAATGGGGATAGTGTTTCATAAGTGACTCTCCCTAATTCTCTGGAAGGTAAAAGTGAAGGAAGGAGGAAGAAGTTTCAGACTTGCAGGTTTCTGCAAGTTTTATACGTTTATGAAAAAAGGTAATATTAATACTCTTGGTTTTGGTTCCTGGTCTGGACTACGTTAAAGGCTTAAAAACAATCTTATTGGACTGAAAGCTTTTAAGAAGAAAAGCCACCATGAAAATGGAATTTCCACAATGAGGCCCAATTGCACGATAAAAACTCATTCAGCAAAGGCTACGTTTGGCACACAAGTTTTCTTATTTTGTTGCTCTATAGATCTCCTGGTGGAAATGGTGGCAGTCTAATCAATGTTAATATTGATATCTGAAGAAATTGATAGCACTTATAGCAAAAGCAAAGATAATTAAAGACAGCTGGACTGTAATATAACATACTACCAAAGAAATATATATTACAAGTAGTCCCTGACTTACAACCATTTATTTAGTGACTATTTGAAGTTAAAATGGCACTGAAAAAAAGTGACTTATGACCATTTTTCACACTTATGACCATTGCCATATCCTCAGTCACAGATCAAAATTTGAACGTTTGGCAAATGACATGTATTTATGAGTTTTACAGGGTCTCAAGGTCATGTGATCACCTTCTGTGACCTTCTGACAAGCAAAGTCAATGGGGCTAAACTGTGGTCATAAGGCGAGGACTACCTGTATACCCTCTGGTTCAGGAAATTCTTACATTTAATTAAACAAGTACTCAATTACATTGCAATTTGCCCCAACAACCAATAGCTATAATTGGCATTTTAATCCTGTTTTGAATTAAATTCTTGACAGGCTATTTAGTGTTAAGATACTTTCCATTTTTATCATTTTCCGACTAATGATTCAGCAATTTATTGCTATATTAAAAAATGAATCATCTCAAACTTTAGACTTACGCATCAGGCTGTAAATGTGCTTTTCTGCAACATGTTCCGTAAACAGTTTTATAAGATCATTTCTTAAATCTCGGTTAAGCTTGGTTTCTATGTAAAATTTATTCTGAGGAAAAAAAATAACATCCTTTTAAATGACAGCAATATAAAAGTACTGTTGCAGAGTACTTCTGCTTTGCACTTCTCATAATCCAAATCATTTGTGAACAAAAAACAAATACAGTGAGTCCAGTTAGAAAGAAAAAAAGTTGAAAACAAATTCTAAATTCATTTGATATGCCAGCTTGACCTTTACAATTATGATCTTCATCAATGCTACAGAGGAAATAAAACTCAAAAATATTGTGATACAAAGTAGTAGGACTGGAAGCCATACATTGAGTGTGGACGCATCCAATACTGAACTTAAAGAGACCCAGTATGTCCATTAAATGCACAGTGTATATGCATTAAACAAGAACAAATATAAGTCTTAATGCAGGAACAGAAACATGTTTAAGTAGACCTTAATTGGTAGAACAAATGTATGAGTAAAATGAATGGCCCATCCTATATTATAGAGTAGTGAGGTAAATGAATCCAGCCATTTTCTCTCAATATGAATGTTAGTTACACTGGATCCTAACTTCATTATCAACTCTTTAAATCAATTCATCATTGTGTAAAAGACAGAAGCCTGAATATTCAAGAGCCTGAGTAGTATAAAGATTGTACTACTACTTTCTGAAGAGACTGACAAACCAGGATTATTTCTTTGGTTGTAGAACCCCTCCTGCTCAAACCTCTTCTTGAAAACCTCCAGTGAAGGAGCACCGACAACTTCTGGAGGCAAGCCATTCCACTGATTAATTGCTCTTACTGTCAGGAAATGTCTCCTTAATTCTAAGGTGGATCTTTCTTTAATAATCTTCCACCTTTTACTTCTTGTCCTGCCCTCAAGTGCTTTGGAGAATAGGCCGACCCCCTCTTCTCTGTGACAGCCCCTCAAGTATTGGAAGACTGGTATCGTATCACCCCTTAGTCCTTTTTTTTTGGTTAGACTAAGCTCCTGCAACTTCACAAATCTGCTGCTTATCTTTTTTAAAACCTTTATTATCTTCTATTGTATTAAGGTCCTAAGTTTAAAGTTCCCAATAATTTATAACAATTAAACATTGTTAGAAATGTTACTTTAAGTGACTGAAGCATATAAGGTAAGCCACACAATTCAGAAGCAACCTTTTCTTTCTACCTATTTTGTTTTTCCTTAGCACAGGAATTACACATGGTGTGAAGCAATTTTTAATGCCAATCTAACAACAAGGACAGAAGGCAGTCAGTTCTTTCTCAAGACTTATCTCCTGATGATCTATAGAACTGCTGTTTCTTAATATCATACTTTTCTCCTCTACAAGTGAGCACAATTAAATGCAGCTCAACAGATGTCAACAGACAAGGAGCACCCCAGCTTCTAAAATGACAATAAATGTTGAACCTTTTCACTACCCTTTGTATCAAGCAGACTGGTGAACAAGGAAAAAAAACAAATGTGGATATTTCTAAACATCTAAAGCAGCGGTTCTCAACCTTGGGGTTGCGACCCCATTTGGGGTCACATGACCATTTCGCGGGGGTCGCCGGACACCGCGGGCCGCCATTTTGTTTTTTTATTTTTATTTTTTTAATTTTTTTTTGGCGCGCGCGCCGCGCATGCGCAGATCCACCCGTCGCACCGAAAAAAAAAATCCCTAAAAAATAAAAAAAAATAAAAAAACCAAAATGACGGCCGCGACGGGCGGATCCGCGCATGCGCGGCGCACGCGATGGGCCGATCCACACATGCGCAGATCCGCCCGTTGCACTGAAAAAAATTAAAAAAAATTAAAAAAAATTAAAAATTAAAAAAAATTAAAAAAATTTTTTAAAAAAAAACCAAAATGGCGGCCACGACGGGCAGATCCGCGCATGCGCGGCACGTGCGATGGGCCGATCCGCGCATGCACAGATCCGCCCGTCGCGGCCGCCATTTATTTTATTTTATTTTATTTTATTTTATTTTATTTTATTTTTTTTGGTGCGTGCATGCGCGCGCGCCCGGGTCAGGGTCACGGCGCACATGGGCGGGGCAAGTGGGGTCTCAACCTGAGAAAGGTTGAGAACCACTGATCTAAAGCTATTCAAGGTTGCTATCAAAATTAAGTGTTTTATGATACTTTTTGATCTTTTGTGCTGATACAGAGAATAACAGAATCATAGTCAAATTTCATGCATTTTTAGAAGTTGTTTTGGGGAATCACCGAAAAAAAAGGAAATTGCTGTAGATTTTTCAAGGGAATGGGCACAATAAACTAGTCTTCTCCCTTTATCAGAAATGAAAGTGAGACCTGCAACTAAATGTGATTTTACACAGCTGCTAAATGTTCCAGGCAGTCTGCTCCATTTCCACTTCTACCTAATTTACGTATTCTCAATAATTAACATTCTATAGGAAATAAACATTCCTGAGTCAGGACATCCCAGGTTTGAATATGACACATACTGCTGATCTAAGGGCACCAGGATTTTCTAATGTTAAAAAATGATAAATATGCTAAGGCCCTCCATGATGGGCCCAGCACTCTTGGGAGTGGCGGGAGGAGGGGGGGAGAGAAGGCCTGCATGCTACTGGATCTAGTTGCGTTCTTCCAGATGTGGTGGGACAAGCCTTTCAAGAGTGGCAGAGGGGAGAGGGAGGAGACCCCTCTGTGGCTCGATCTAGCCCAGGGATAGGCAACCTTGGCTCTTTTAAGACTTTTGGACTTCAACTCCCAGAATTCCTGAGCCAACCATGAGTGATAAAAGAGCCAAGGTTGCCTACCCCTGGTCTAGCCACCTGCTGGGCCTGGACAGGTTGCTGTGTGCCGACTAGCAACCGAACCTTCCTAGGTGATCAGTTAACAAATGCAATCAGGAGAGCAGGCATTGTGGTCAGTGAGTGAGGCAGCCACATGAGTGTCTTGCTTAATACTACAGTGATTTACTACCAAAATTCTGTCCTCTTCTGGATTTTTGGATTAATAAATTTTTAAAATTATGGCATGATCTTGTAAAAGTTACTACAAACATCTTACTTGTGGTCTAACAAAGTTTCAAATATCAAAAGCCCTTGAGATTCTAGAAAATAATTTGTCTAACAATTTAGAAGCTTTCTTCCTCCCCCCCCCGTTTTTTTTTTCAGGGTAAATATGCAATCACCAAATATATTAAATGGGGCGTTGGTCTTACCTGAACGCCTTTTCTCAGCATGACGATGGAGAATCCACCAATGGGTTAACTTCGTCTTCTGCCCATAGACTATCTACCGATTGTGGATGCAGTGACCCTCCGACCTCTTGTATGAGAATGGAAGGAGACAAATAGTGCTTCCGATTTACGAAAGGGTGCCGTTCGCTTGATGTACTGCTTTAAAACTCTGCGAACGTCTAAGGTGTGCCACTTGCCTCCAGTTCATGGAACGGTTCGGGGCAAAAGTTTGGTAGCATGACCTCCTGTGCTCTGTGGAATAGGGAATTGACCTTTGGAACGAAGGAGGGGTCCAAACGTAACATCACCCTGTCCGTGTGGAAGGTACAAAGGTCCTCCCTCACTGACAGGGCTGCTAGTTCTGAGATGCGTCTTGCTGAGGTAACAGCGACTAAGAAGGCGACCTTAAGGGTCAGGTACTGTAGATCACAGGTCCTGACAGGCTCAAATGGAGGTAAGGTTATGGCCTGCAGGACCTTAGGTAGATCCCAGGAGGGGTATCTGTGTATCACAGATGGCCTACTGTTAAATGCGCCCTTTACAAAGGATCGCACCACTGGGTGTCTGGCTAGAGTTTCGGATTTGCCGTAGGTAAGAATGGTTGATAGGGCAGCTACCTGTCTACGAATTGTATTGGGTGCTAACCCTCTATCCAGACCTTCCACTAGGTAGTCTAAGATATCTGGGATAGAGATGTTGCATGAGTCTAGTTCAGTGGTTCTCAACCTTCCTAATGCCGTGACCCTTTAATACAGTTCCTCATGTTGTGGTGACCCCCAACCATAAAATTATTCCAGGGTCATGTAATCACCTTTTGCAACCTTGTGACAAGCAAAGTTAGTGGGGAAACCAGCTTCACTGAACAACCATGTTACTAATTTAATCTCTCTCACTCTTTCTCTCTCTCCCTTTCTTTCTCTATCTCTCCCTTTCTTTCTCTCTCCCTTTCTTTCTCTCTCCCTTTCTTTCTCTCTCTGTCTCCCTCTCTCTCTCTCTCTCTCCCTCTGTCTCCCTCTCTTCTCTCTCCCTCTTTCTCTCCCTCTTTCTAGTTTTCTTTCCCTCTTTCTCTCCCTCTATTTCTCTCTCCCTCTCAAAGATCATAAAATCCTTAAAAGTTATGCTTGGTGGAAGACTTTTTCTTTTACAGATGGGGCGGGTGGGTATGCAAGCCCTGGCAACTGCTCCAGCCAAAGAAGCCTCCTGAGCCCGTCAGCTGGCGACCTCCGGACCTGCGCCTGTCAGCTGGAACGTCCGGCAACGCTTTGGCCGGTGCGGAGGGCGAAGGGGAGGCGGCGGAGCGCCGACCTCCTGCGCCCGTCAGCTGGCGACCTCCAGACCTGCGCCCGTCAGCTGGGAGATCTGGCAACGGAGCTGGCAGGCGTGGAGGGCGATGGGGAGGCGGCAGCTTGGCGGGCGGGGTCCTGCCTTCCCGCAAATGTCGGGCCCACCTGCCCCATCTGTAAAAGAAAAAATCTTCCACCCAAGCATAAAGCCAGCAGTTCTGTGCCACGGAGGCTTGAGACACGGAGGCGCGGTGCCGTGGGAGGCGACAGGACAGGGGGGAGGGTTACCTGCATCATGCCAGCCGAATTCTGGAAGCCTGCCTGAGTGAAGAATTTTAGGGGGTGTTGAAAGGGAGACAGACTGAGGGCTGTATTAAGACCATAGATGGGAGAGTGGAAGGGAGGCGAATTCGGGGTGAAGCAGGAAACACGGGGGTGGGGAAGGTTTTAGGAAATAAGCACCAAGGTACATGGCGCCTTGCAAGTGTTCTGCAATTGTTTTTCCTCTCTCCTCTGCGCGAGAAAAACTTTTGCGGTGTAAATCTGAAACCTGTGAGGTGGCGCAGGAGGTTCTTGGGAAGGCGAGGACAAGCTTGGCGTTTCCTCTCTCCCAATCCCCTTCCTCTTCTTTACCCCCTTCCCCAGCCTGCCTGCGATCTTAGTTCACGGCTCAGTGGCTTTTCTTTGCCTAGCCTAGCCAAGCTTTCTTCCGCCCGCCCCGTTCCCGGGAGCGCCGAGGAGGTACGGCAGAAACACATGAATTGGGATTGCCCTTGGGAAGCTGATCCTGCTTTGAACCTTAGGAGAGGAGGAGGAGTCCCTCCCTCCTTTCCTCCTTCTCTCCCTGTCAAGGCCCCCTCGGCTTGACATGGACGGGCAGGGGAGGGGTCAAGGACAACGTGCGGGTCGGCTCCTTGGGCGTCCCGACCAACAGCTGAGCAGCTCCAACTTCCGGCTGCCGAACAGCTGAGTCCTCCGGGAGGCAACGTGAGGCCCTGAGAGGTATTGCAAGCTCGCAGGAGGGTGGGAAGGAAAAGAAGATGGAAGAGAGTGAGGCTGCAACAGAGAGAGCGGTGTTTCGGTTCCTAAGACCATCGGAAATATGTGTTTTCCGATGGTCTTAGGCGACCCCTGTGAAAAAGTCGTTCGACCCCCAAAAGGGTTGCGACCCACAGGTTGAGAACCGCTGATCTAGTTGTTGCCTGTTGCACCAACCGCAATACTTTTTCCAGTCATAGATCCTGTTAGTTGTAGGCCTTCTAGAGGCCTGGAGAGTCCTATTGACTCTTTGTGAGAAGTTGTCTCTCTCTAGGAGACTCCGCTCAAGCACCAGGCGGTCAATTGGAGCCACTGTGGGTCTGGATGTAGCAGGGATCCCTCGTTGAAGGAAATTTGGTCATGTGGAATCCTCCACATTGGAGAATTAGATAGGATTACGAGATCGGCAAACCATGGCCAGTGCGGTGCAATGAGTATCACCTCCGCCTGTTCCTGTAATATCTTCCTGATGGTTGCTTGTATCAGAGGAAGAGGTGGGAATGCATACAGCAGTCCTTTCGGCAGTGGCCTCGGAGTGCATCCGCTCCCTCTGCTCCTGATGTCGGAAAACGAGAGAAGAATCTCGGAAGCTGAGTATTCTTTGGACTGGCAAACAGGTCCAACACTGGATGGCCGAATCTCTCTGCTGCCTCTCTGAAGAGAGCAGGGTGCAGGCTCCACTCTGAATGGTCTATCGTTGTCCTGCTCAGGAAGTCTGCCTGGCAATTGGTTTCTCCCGAGATGTGCTCGGCCTTGATGGAGGCTAGGTTGTTTTCTGCCCAGGTTCCAAGCGCTTGTGCTTCGTTCATGAGGGGCCTGGATCACGTGCCTCCTTGTCGGTTGACATGCACTTTGGCTGCCACGTTGTCCGTGAGTATGAGCACGTGTCAATGCGCCACTGCGCTGCGGAAGTGACGGAGGGCCAAGTGTATGGCTCTGAGTTCTAGCTAGTTTATGTTGTGCTTTAGGTCTTTCTTTGACCACTGACCCTGTGCTAGCTGTGATTGCAGGTGTGCTCCCCAGCCGAATAGGCTGGCATCCGTTGTAAGGGTGACTCGGTTGGCTTCCCTGAACAAGTATCCCTTCCCCATCGCTGGGGAGGACCACCACTGGAGCGACCTCAGGCCCTTTGGTGGCACCTTCACTCTTCGGTTTGAGGAGCCTATCCCACTCTTTGAAACGGAAGTAGGAACCACTGTAGCTCTCTGGAGCGTAGCCTTGCCCAAGGTACAATTGCAAGGCATGACACCATCTTTCCTAGCAGCTGTGAGAGTGTAGCCAGCGTTGAGGATCGCTTCTTTCAGATGAGCCTGACCAGGGTTCAAATGCTGCGTTGACGGTCCTGAGACAGATGGACCGTGCATTTTTGTGTGTCTATGACCGCTCTCAGATGAAGAAGACGGTTTGAGAGAACAGTATGACTCTTCTGAAAATTTACTGAGAACCCATGGTCTTGAAGGGTTTTCAGAGTCAGTGCCAGGTCTGGTTGTGCTGTCTGGACCGATGAGGATTGGATGAGAATGTTGTCCAGATAGCATTGGATGCGCACTGGAATTGTTCTCAAGTGCGCGGCGATTGTTGCCAATACCTTTGTGAACACCCTGGGAGCTGAAGAAAGTCCAAAAGGTAGGGCCCTGTATTGGAAGTGTTGACCCGTGTGGTAGAAACTGAGGAACCTCCGGTGGTCTGGAAGTATGGGAATGTGAAGGTAGGCCTCCGTCAGATCTATGGACATCAGAAGGTCCCCTTCCTGATGCTTGCTATTATCGAGTGAAGGGTTTGCATTTTGAATTTTTTGTACTCCAGGTGTCTGTTCAGACTCTTTAGGTCTGGTATTACTCTACACACACACACACACACACACACACACACACACACACACCTGAATTCTTTGGGACTATGAATAGGATGGAATAGAATCCTTGTCCCCACTTATCTCTTTCTACCGTTTCTATAGCCTGAATGTCCAGGAGGTGTTGGATGGCCTCCTTGGTGAGGTTCTTCTTGATCAGATCTTTTGGAGATGGGCAAGGAATGAACCTGTTCAGGGGTGTTGAGAGGAATTCTAGAGATAGGCCGAATCTGATGGTATTTAGGACCCAGAGGTCCGTGGTGGTGGCTTGCCATTTGTGAGCAAAAAGGGCTAGCCGGCCACCAATGAGGGAGCCCCCCGGGCCGTCACTTTGATCTGTGGTAGGGATGCTCCCCGGTTCCTCGAAAGGGCTGCCTTGCTTGGGCCCGTTGTCTGAACCTGTCCCTATTATTGTTTCTCTCACCTTGACGGTCCGATCTGGGCTGATAGGGACGGGAAAAGGCCCCCGGATTCGTGCCTGCATCAGGTGGGAAGGACGGTCTGCAGGAATAGGAGGGAGCTCTCCTCTCCGTTCTCTTTGTCAGGTGGGCCAGGATCTTGCGTTTGTTCTTATTTTCAATTAGATAAGGGTTAAGCGCCTCGCCAAAGAGCCGGCCGCCCTTATAGGGTGCTGCCGCTAAACGCCACTTAGCCTTCATGTCCGTTCTCCAATGTTTGAGCCACAGCAATCTGCGTGCACCAGTGTTGTACGCTATTGCTCTGGCAGAGAAATTGGTTGTGTGTAAGGAGGAATCCGACATGAGCTCCGCTGCCACCACTAACCTTCTTAAATTCTGGTGAGTTTTCTCCTCCACTGGGGGAATACTCGACTGGAGTTGGCGCAGCCAAAGAAGAGATGTCCTGGAGAAAAAGGACGCAGTAATGCCTGCCTTGATTGCCCACGCCGAGGCCTGGTGTGCCCTGCGGAAGATGAGGTCCATCTTCTTGTCTTCTGATTTCAGGGACTCCGCTGCATCCCCGGCTGTCGGGGGTGGAGAAAAAAGGGTTGCAATGGGTTCATCTACTGTCGGCACTTCTATTATCTCTGATAGCACCAGGTCTATGTTGAACATTTTCTTGTCTGCCCCCCCCCCATTGGAAGGAACCCGGTGCCCCCATATTGTTCTGAACTGAATCAAAGAAGAGAGGTAGGCAGGGAACAAAATGTTGTGTATAAGTGGGCTGTGAGAACACCTCGCTGTTTGTGATCTTACTAGTTGAGGGGCCGGTGGAAGGTCCTTTCTGCAGAATCAGAGGCCTCTCGATCTTTGCGGTGCTGCTGGCCTTGTGCAGCAGTGTCTTGAATAAGGACGGGTTAAAGAGGCCCACAAACGAAGGAGGATCTGGAGATATATCCTCTTCATCGGACAGCTTCTGGTCCGTCAGCTCGTGGTCCTCCGCAGGAGCCCTCCTGCCTCTGGAGGACCTAAAGTCTTGGTATACAGAGGCCTCTTCTTGGGAAAGGGAGCCGCCCCTTGAAGCCGCAGACCCTGCTCTGGAACAATGGTGCCTTGAGGAGGCCATGGCCTGTGCGACAGCCTGAGATATCAGGGATTGTAGGTGCTCTGAAGACATTGCTCCATGAATGTCTGAGCGACGGGTGCCTGATTCTGAACCCAGATCTCCAGGCCCCTCGCTTAGGGGAGAGCCATTCCCCTGTTCCGTATCGGCCTCTGCTTCCAGAGGGTCCTGACTAGGCTTCCTTGGGCCAAATATTTCCTCCTTCCTGTAATTGGGTGGCTCTAATTCATCCTCAATGGAATTTTGCCTCCTTTCAGCTCGAGAAAATTGTTTCTCTAGGGCCTGGTGTCGTTGCTTAGCCTCTCTATCCACAGCTTTGGAAGGCCTTTTTGCAGATATTGCCTTGGCCTTGATCTTGCCAGCCACTTCCTGTTTGGAGGATCTCTGTCTCTTACGAGCAGGAGGCCTGCTGATGGAAGGTTCCTGTGCTGTTTGGGCTGTGTTTGTATCTGTCATTTATAAAACTGAAGGGGATTCTCAGTTTAGGCTAATTCAGGATTAATTGATAATTGATTTAACTCTTTATCAAATTATTTATTATTATTATTATTATTATTATTATTATTATTATTATTATTATTATTATTATTATTATTATTATTATTGGTGTGGCTAGGAAGAAGGGAGGAAGTCTGACTCTGATTCCCTGGCCTCAGACCACGTGGAGATAGCTATTCTGCCCGTGCAGCTCAGCAGGGCTCCCTGGAGGCTGCTGAACTCCGTTTGCGTTCGCGTCTGAGAACAGAGCCAAATCAGGTAACTTTTGAAGACTAGCTCTCTACCGGATGGAGGAGCTTCAATTAAGCCACGAAGCTGCAACTCTCCGCGGACCAGCTGATCTTCGGGAGAGAGTCGTGGAGTTTAAAGGCTCTCCGCAGACCAGCTGATCCTCGGGTGATTCGGCTAGTTTCAGAAGAAAAGCCTGCGAGTGCTCTGTTAGCCCTCCGTGGCTCATAGGCTGCCATAGGAACCGCAGGAGGTTTAAATTTACCTGTGGATCAGCTGGCTAGTGGGAAGCTCTCCTCTTGTGGCTGGAAATCCCTGTAGGAGGGGTGAAATGGAAGGAGAAGGAGGAATGCTTCCCCCTTTTGCCCAGGGTCACACTTGGTGACCAGAAAATGGTGTCTGCTCTTTGTCTGTCCGGCTACCGGCTGGACTCAAGCCAACCTCATGGCTGTGTTGCGATCGGCCGATCAGGCAGCAGAAAAGGAAAAGGAAAGCGAACAGCCGTTCGTTTTCTAGCGATTCCCCCCCCCCTTCGAATTAGTCAGAATACCAAGAAAATCAAGAGATACGACCTTATCTTCAGGAGTCAATGAAATTCAGTCTAATTGGGCTCAAGACTAGTCGAGACTGGGGAAGGGAGATCCCAGGAGGAGAGACGGAGCAAAATTGGACAACTAGTCTATGGGCAGAAGACAAAGTTAACCCATTGGTGGATTCTCCACTCGTCATTCTCCAACTAGCTATATGGGCCATTGATTCAAACACTGGAAAGGAAGAAAAAAACTGCACAAGCATAAATGATGCTTGAATGTTAGTGTGATGTTACAAAGATAGAAAGTTAGCAACATTTCAGTGTTATCCTAGCCAATTTCTAAAATCACATTTTAAAATCTCAACATAACACAAAGTTCTTTTAAATCCTTGAATTAATTTTAGAATGTCTTCTTCTATCTGGCAGCATTTCTTTTCATGAAGATATGCCTTTACTGAGTCATCTAAGCTGTGTAGCTTTTATTTCATTAGAAGTATTTTTACCCTACTTTAAAAAAAAAAACATTCCTAGCTTTACAGTACTATGCAATGACACAGCATGTACAATAAAAATTAAGATAGTAAGTTGAAAACAGAAAATGAAAACTAGTAAAATTAATGATCAAACATTAACTCTGAATATCAAAGCATTTCTGTTTTGCATTAAAAGGCCGGAAATTAGGGCCACCACTGTAATACAATTTAACAACATGCAGACATTCCTTTGCTGACCTGAAAACACAGGAAGAGTGATATGGGCACAAATTATTTTCCAGATAACCTAACTCCCAATCAAATACTTTGAATAAACTCAGAAATGCATTAAGTACAGAATTAATGTAGTACATTTCTTTTCTCTAACCTTAAAATCCATCTCAGAATGCTTAAGCTGGATCTAACAAGAATAATTTTATGCACAAAATATGACACAGATTTGCCCATTGGGCTTGAAACAGTTCTACTGCATTCAATAAGTCCCTTCCTGCTAGAAGAATTGGAAAGAATAGCTAAAGCAACTTATTATTTTTCAGCAGCAGACTGAGAATTGATTTTTACTTGTGCTGGTTCTGCTGCCTTTGCTCAAATCACTAATCCAATTATTTCATCAATTTTCATCTCAGGCACAAAAAGCCTCTTCTCAGTTGCCATTCATTGCATCTCTGACATTCAGAATGGCCTCTGATAATCTCACTACAACAAACAGGCTTATATCAATGTTATTCATCTTTAAGTATCCACCCTTAAACTCTAGAAGGGCTTTAAAGGTCAGTACCATCGATTTAATTGGACCTAGAAGGCTATGAACCAACTGTCAAAGCAGCAGCTTATAGGATTTTGAATTAACATCTTTACAAAAAGTCCCCATATCCTTCAGTAGCATGACAAGTCGCTTATCTGATCCTAGATAGGTAATGTATATACTATGTGGAAAAACTAGTAACAAAAACACTGTCCTAAGGAAATTAAACTGTTTTAACAAACATGTAGCAACGCCCAGAACAAGTTGGTCATAAGTTTCTAGACAGATCAATTATTTGTCAACACCACACTTTCATGGTTAGACCGAGTTTCATATTGTTCCTCAGTCCGTCAACTATTTAATCTTGGGAATGATTCTCTTCATTAGCTGAAAATGAAAACTAAACTTTTATGGCATCATACTGATGATATTTTATTATAAATGTCACCAATGCCTACAATTTAAGTAAACAAACGGAATCTTTCTGCACATATACCATATGAAGGGCAGTAATCTCCTACCGACAACTTTTGAGATTGGCCAACAAAGTATGAAAGTAATCCATCAGAGTAGAATTTATTTATTTAAGAACATTTAGATGGCCATCCAACTCACTCCCCATGTTTACCACCATGCAACAGCTGCAGGTTTTCCATGCCTGCTTGAGGAACTATTCTCATTTGATCTTCCTACAATTCTTCCTCAGGAAATCTTCCTTTTCTCTAATATTTTCATGACACAACCTGTTAATCAACTAGTGACCTTCTAAGTTTTTATTGTAGTTTTCTTGAGTTGAAAGATACATACTAGTTTCTGTTGCTGGAAAATAAACAAACTCAACTATATAAAGCTCTGATGCCACAATCATTTCAATCCTATGCCCAATGTATTTCTACAGATTTTGCACTAGGAGCAGCACTTGTACTTGTATATACTTACACGTACATACATTTTTCCTTGCCAAATGGCAACTTTATATGGTCTTCTAACGTTCTAAACCACACGCACAAACCAGAGAAACAGACACGTAATATACAACAGCACAAAACCGTGATTTTGCTGGTGTAAATCAACCTGAATTAGGCTAATGGATTACTAAAATGAAGTTATTCTGCAAAATATTAAGAGTGATTATTCCAACAAGGTTCTATAAAGCTAGATGAAGAATAACCATAGAAGATTCCTTGTCACAACTACAAATGTGTCCTAGGATCATCACCTTCCAAATAAATGGAAACTAGTATTAACCATTTAGGGAGTGGGGAGGAAAAAACTGAAATATAGTTCAGTTCTAACTGAAGTTAAAAAACCTGAGTAATTAGTAATCTCTTTCCTGACTTACAATAAACATTATATGAGAACCTAGTTGCTGATTTGGATATCTAGTAATAACTAATACCTAGCTAATTCTTTTCATTCAAGTCTAATAACTTACCATATATATGAAAAGAGGCACAATGCTCTGTAATGCTCCCATATACTGCCCAAGTGCTATGTTAAACCTTTCAATGTAGAGATCTGGAGGGCTGGCCTGCAAAAGAAAAAATAAGAAAATAGAAGAAAACCTTAATTCTGGCATAACCAGGTTATGTTTGAAGATGTAAAGAAAAACCCTAATATGAAAGATTAAAAATGATTTAAAACAAGCATTTTACCATTACAGATAGTCCTCTGGTTATAAGTACAATTGGACCAGAATAGCTGTTGCTAAGGAATGTGGTTGTAAAACATGATGTCATGTTTTACCACATTGCTTAGCAATGACAACCCAGGCAGTACTGGTTGTTGTCGTATTAACAGATGCACAGGTTGTTAAGTGGGAAGCAGAGAGAGTCCTGGGTAAAGAGTGAGACGGGCATGCATAGGGTGGGGGGAGCCCTGGGAGACCCAGCACAAACGGCATACAATTTGGGGCAGTGGGGTGCTTCAGTGACGTGTGAGCTCAGAAAGTCCAGGGAAAGAGGGTGCAGGGTGTGTGCCAGTGCAGGGAGGCTGCAGAAAGGAGGTGTGGGGTGCATGCAGGTTTGCTGAACAAATGATAACTTAGGACTATCTGAAATGTTTCCTCTACCCACTAATCTTGCCGCCCCTCTGCAAATGTCAAGGACAAATCACTTTGACAGTCCATCATATAATAAGAATATGTATGCTATTAATAAGTGCTTTCTTCTTGGGTACAGAAGAACTAAATAGGTTGCCTTGCCACAGTAGGGATAGAATCAAACAGGGTGTGTGGGAAGCGGCAAGATATTTGAATAATCTGACCATCCCAAAACAAAGAATAGCTTTTTTCAGAGCCAGATTTAACATTCTTCCCTTCCTACAGGGCAGGTATAAGAGAACACCAATAGCAGAACGGGTATGTATATGTGGTAAAGGAGAAGTCGAAGATATCTCACATGTTTTATTGTACTGTGAGTTATACCAAGTTTATAGGACAGCGTATATTCCCCCTTTATTAGAGAGATTGCCAGGGAGGGCAGACAATTTTTATGTAGGCTTTCTCCTCCAAGACTCAAACCCTTCTATCACACATGCAGTGGCATAATACTGTGTTGCGGCAATGTCCACAAGAAAAAAATTGGTTACAGATTTATAGTCGTCAACTTGTGCCAATATTTTGGACATATCTCTAATTATGTTTGGAACATTATATTTACTCACACATTAATCGGCTATCCATTCAAGTAAATTAGGGAGTGACCCTAACATTTTGAGAACATGTATTTTCTTAACAGGGATGTTATTATTTACTATTAATGTTAGTACTATTTTTATTATTATTATTAATATATTGTAAAAAGTGATGGCTATTGCTGGTCTACGACCGTAATAAAGTTTATTATTATTACTTCTTGGGTATTCAAAAAGGCACCATTAGGAAATAAAAAAAAAGATATCAACAAGGGGGGAAAAAGGGGGGGAGGAAACAAAGTCCAGGATTGAAATATTCATCTTCAACCCAATGATGCCTAAGTGTGCTCATTGTCAACACATTTATTTATTTATTTATTATTTAGGAAATTTGTTTTGCCGTCTCCTCGCACATGGTGACTCAAGACGGCTTATATAAATAGAAAAACACCCTATAAAAAAAATAACAAAAGGAAAAATAAAATAACATAATATAATAACGACCCACCCCTCCACTACAACATACATTAAACTAGCCATTTGCTGGGCTCTATCCCGCTCTGGGTTCCCCAGGCGCGCTGGCAGAACCAGGTCTTCAGCACTTTCCAAAAGAGTGTTAGAGTGGAGCCAGTCTAATCTCTGAGGGAATGATGTTCCAGAGAGAGGGAGCCACCACGGAGAAGGCCCTTCTTCTGGGTCCCGCCAGATGCATCTCCTTAGGGGACGGGACCTGCAACATTCCTTGTCTCCCCGCTCTAGTTGGTTGGGTAGATGTGACCAGCAAAAGACTCTCAGATAACTGGTCCCAAGCCATGAAGGGCTTTAAAGGTGACAACCAGCACTTTGAATTGCACCCGGAAGCAAATTGGCAACCAATGCAGCTCCTGCAGGAGAGGTGTCACATGTGCACACCAAGGTCTGCACAAAACCATGCAGGCTGCTGCATTTTGTACCAAATGGAGCTTCCGGAAGCTCTTCAGGGGCAGCCCCATGTAGAGTGTGTTGCAATAGTCAAGATGGGAGGTGACTAAGACATGAGCGACTGTGAGTAGGGATTGTTGGTCCAGGAAAGGGCATAACTGGCATACAATACGCAGTTGTGCAAAAGCCCTCCTGGCCACAGCTGCCACCTGCTCTTTGACCAGGAGCCGCGAGTCCAGGAGTACCCCCAGATTACACACAGGGTCTGTTTGGGGCAGTGCCACACCATCCAAGACCAAAGATGCCAATTCTCCATGGGTCAAAGAATCCCTAACTCAGAGCCCCTCTGTCTTGCCAGGGTTCAGTTTCCACCCGTTGCTCCCCATCCAGCCTCTAACAGCCTTCAGGCACTGCGAGAGGGAAGTCATGACATCACTTAACTCACCACGGGCTGAATGCCAAAGCTTGGGTGGGAAGTGGATAGAAATGGTGGAATGTAATATTTCTGAGAATGGTTGTTGCCTCCTCCATTTAAGTTTATGCTTATATATACAGATCCTGTATAAGGAGCAATGTCAAATGCACCCTTTTAAGCAGTGCTTAACATTCCCAGGCTACTATGTTTAATATTATGCCCAGTGAAATTCCAGAGCTATAACAAGACTGACAAATAAAAATCATACCCAAGGAAACATTTTCAGTACTATTACAAAGAAAACAACATAGATATTAGGAATTTAGCTTGATATAAAAGGGACTTCATCGTTTTTAGACTTAACATTTTTTTAAAAAATATTAAATAAAGTTTAACACATATAACTATTGAAACGATAACATCTTATTGCATACAGGTAATCTACTTTTCTGTTTTATAATTGATTATATTTTCTCTTAGCTCTGTTTTTCCCCTTGTTTGTCATGTCTTTATTATCCAGCAGCAGAATCTAATAAATACACATGGATTTGCTTTTATTTTCTCACAGCCATTTATGGGAGTTATTGCTTATAGCTGCAAACAACAGAACAGGTAAGATTCTAGCAGCAGAATGATTCTTGTGCTTTAGTGATGAAACCAACTCTAGTCTTACCCTTTTGCACTAAAGCAAATATTACCGTAACTACCACAGGACTGCCAACAGATAAAGTACTTCTTTTCTGTAATGTCAAAGGAACAGCAATAATTCCATCACTATGGCTCATAATTAGTTAGAATAATAGATTTACATGTTCAAATCTCTCAGCCAATTTAATGGACAGCACAGTTCACAACTAACATGTCCATCTAGCTCTGGAAGTAAGACATCAAGTCTGAAAGCTTATATAGGGTCTATGGCACTGTTGCATTTCTACTCAGAAGTTATTATCGGAACATAGTTGGTAAATTCATATAGGAATGTGGCCTTAGAATTACAGACTGTGCTATATAATGCATTCAAGGGCTTTTATAATAGAACATGGAAAAGAGATTGCTAGGTTTGCTCTATTTGCAAAGCACTTAGAAAGAACAAAAGCTTTCAATGATCCATAGCAAAATGAAATCACAGTTACCCTCTCTAGATCCCAACTTTATGCACTTAATATAGTCAAATATAAGCATTTATTAAGCAAACTCACCTAACAGAGACATCTATTCCCATTTTGTAGCCTAATTTGCTTTATTTAATTCACAGTAACAACACTGACTACAGTAACCTTAAAACATAAGACACAACAATGGTTGTAAGTATACTGCAGACTGTGATTTGGTTAATTATGACAGTGTTAATTTTATAATCAAAAAGGAACACATAATGACAAACTCTCCTATTTATTTTGGAAAATCCTTAAATCACCATTTCTGGGTTTAAACCTCCTGAGAAACTGGTTTCAAGGATTTTCTTATTCCCCTTGTAAGTTTGGTTTTGACAGAGGAAAGCAAAGCAGAGAAGGAAAATGGAGTGTATAAGCATTCACCTCATTACCCATCTAATAAAATTTAAATTTAAATCAGATCAGGATCATAACTGGGCTTTATTAATAATCAGGAACTTAATAAGACTTAACAAGTTAAAATATTTTCTTCTGATTAAAATAAGTTTGTGTTCATCTAAAACAAACTATCAATTCAATCTTGTGAATTATGGAAAATGGAACAAAACATGGGAATTTTTTAATGTTATCTGAATAAACAACAGTATATCAAATTACTCCTTTAATAAAAAAAAAGATTTTCAAGACTGAAAATAGAAGAGGAAGTGAAAACCGAAATAATCGTGTCTGCATTTTCCATGGACCAAAATAGTCTAAGAGTTTGCATTCCACTATTGATAAATTATGGGTAAATTATGATAAATTATGGAATTGGCTTTAAGCTTTCAACAAATTTTGGCTTTTTAAAACAATTTTGTTTAAGTGGTCCAGGCTGTTCCGAGTATTCCAATTGAAATTTTGCATGGCAGCTTTTAATTGGTTTGCTTTAATCTTTCAAGGTAGAGTCCAGACCAGTGGTGGCGAACCTATAGCACGCGTGCCAGAGGCGGCAGTAACAGCCTTCTCTGTGGGCACATGTGCCATGCCCCGGAGATGGCAACCATCCGTCTTCAACCAGCCGCCTGCTAACTCGCTGAGGTCCCACACGGCCAGATGCATCCCAGCACCCATGCGCTCGCTGGCCTCTGTGTGCAGGGGCTGATGGTGTCAGGCAGCCGCCGCCCTGGCCCATCTCACCTTGCCCTGTGACAATGGCACCCCCACCTTGCCTCGCCTCACCCTGCAGGATGAGCCTCCTGCCCACCGACCCCCTGGATCTCCCCCAACCGTGCCCGGCCCCCACAGGTGTCCCTCCCCACGAGCAACATCAAAATGATCATGCCCCCCTTGGCCACACCCACCCAGTCTGCCATGAGCACCACAGCCACACCCACCCAGTGGGCCACGCCCACCTGGCACCCGGCGATAAATAAGTCGGTTTTGGGTTGCAGTTTGGGCACTCGGTCTCTAAAAGGTTCGCCATCACTGGTCTAGACAGTCGGCACAGACTGACTGGCTGATGCTGGATAAGGTGAAATGGGCAGGAGGAATGTTAGGAAAAAACAGTTGTCATTAAGCACTTGGCTCAGAGATAAACAACTACTTTAAAAATCTATTCTGCTAATGTTTCCAAACAGAGCAAAGATTGCTTGCAACCATCTGCCTGCTTGGCTAGCTACCTTACTCTTTTTTAAAAAATTCATTGTCACTGAAAATAGCAAGTGCTATTAAGGCTGCAGAGGCTTTAAGTTACAAAGTTAACAGCACGGGTTGTTTTGCTGAACTGTTGGGCTGAATTTGTGTTCTTGTGTCTTGTTAAACTCCAGTTGTATTTAAAGCAGCAAAATCTTTTGTTTTGCCTTACTGCTTTTGATACCAATGCAACTGCAAATATAGGTAGCCCTGTATCGATTACAATTGGCACCAGGCAATCCATTGGTAAGTGACACAGTTGTTAAATGAAATGTTATGTGACCACACTGATTTATAATGTCGGTACTGATTGTGGACACTAAGGGAATCACCTCTGGTCATTAAGCATGATGTCACATAACAGTGACCTAAAATTTCCTGTCAGCGTCCCCATTTACTTTGCTTCTTGAAGTCAGCTGCAAAGGTCACAAATGGTAATCATGTCACCGTGGGATGCTGCAACTATCATAACATTCAATTGCCAATCACCTGAATTGCAATTATATGATTGTGGGGACACTCCAAGGGCTGCAACTCTGAGGACCAGTCATAAGTCTCCTTTTTCAGCACTGCTGTAACTTTGACCAATCGCTGAACAAGAGATTGGTAAGCAAGGACCATCTGTACTCTTGTGTACTATAAACCTTAACAGTGTAGAGAGCCTGGGAAATAGTTTTATTTGTTTGTATTACTATTATTCATATGCAGCATTTTTAAAACTACAGAGCTGTAGTTTTGATGGACTTGCTTGTATATCTAACAAAAAAAATCAAGTAAAAAACAATAAGCAAACCAGTTGTAGTTTGAACTTGTATAATGGCACAATGAGGAAATAATCTGACTACTACTTGCTAATCCAGCCAAGAAGCTAGCTTTTATTTAAAAAAACAACAACCAGACAGAGCAAACAACGGAGCCGTTTCAAGTTTTGTTTTATTGGGAGACAGCCACCATGCAACATTTCAATAAGTCAGGGTCTGCAACCTTAAACATTCAAAGAGCCACTTGGACCTGTTTCCCACAGAAAAGAAAACACTGGGAGCCGCAAAACTTGTGCGCACGCGTGCGTACGCAAGGGGTAAGGAGCTTGATTGAAGAGTGTAATTAAAAAGAAATAGAGGCTGCTGTGCATGAGTTCTCTCTCTCTCTTTCTCTCTCTCTCTCTCTCTCTCTTTCTTCTCTCTCTCTCCCTTTCCTCTCCCTCTCTCTCCTCTTTCTCACTCTCTCCCTGTTTTTCTCTCTCTTTCCCCCCTCTCTCTTTCTCTCTCTCTCTCCCCCTCTCCAATCTTCTGCTCACTTGGCAAGCTGGCTTCAGGCTCTTCTCCAACAAGCTGACACACATTATTGGGCTGGCTCTCTCCTGCCCTCCTGCTTCCTGCAGAGACGCAGCAAAGGGAGGAGCCCCACCCAATAAGCTTGTCAGTTCGTCGGAACAGCGTGAGGCCACTCTTTTTACACACACACACACACACACACACACACACACACACACACACACAGAGAGAGAGAGAGAGAGAGAGAGAGAAAGAGAGAGAGAGAGAGAGAGAGAGAGAGAGAGAGAGAGAGAGAGAGAGAGAGAGAGAGAGAGAAGTGCAAGTGCCTCTCTCTGTCTCTGTCTCTCTCTGTAAATGGCGGAGGAAGCTGGGAGCCGCAAGAGAAGGCTCAAAGAGCCACATGCGGCTCCGGAGCCGCGGGTTGCCGACCTGTATAATAGGTGGAACTATTTTGTTCTGAATTTGAAGCAATGCACATAGGAATTCCCACTGGTAATAGCACCACTAGCACTGATCAAGCTACCTAATTGGGTAATGAAATGCGTGCATGCAAACAACCAGGATCCAATCTGGATCATCACCGAGACCAGAGGTTTAGATTTCTGAGCTTTTAGACTCATGCTGGAGCACTTCTTCAGGAATTTCTCTCTAACAGAATGTGACACATCCTGCAACATTATTCTACGACATGTACATTTGCTTTCATTTGCAAGCAACCACCACAGACAGTACTAAGGACTTCACAGATCAACCCTGACCTATATATATTCTTTTCTAAAGTGTCCTTTTTTGGCTCTGTGATTAAGAGAAGACTTCCTTGTATTGAATTTGACTTTTGGTGACAGAACATCCATGGATATGCCCATATTGTTTTGACAACAAGGTTGAAGTAATTTGCCACTACCTTCTTCCAAGGTGTCTCTTTTGGCTTTCCTATTTAATCTATTAACACAGGATTTCCTAATAGCCTCCTACCCAGTTACTAATCAGGGTTAATTTTATTTGATGTTTTTGACACCAACTAAGGTTGGCTTTGACATTTATGCTTACATAATTTTTTTAAAAAAGTTAAAACAAATCATTCAACTTTGGTGATGAAACCGTAGTTGCCTTACAAAAGTTTAATGGGTAGAAGGGTTAGGATCACATTTGACAAAGACTGTTTAAAAAGTCACCAAAATAACTGTATTAATATTAAAATATTTTGTTTTCATTTGGCTGTACAGTCACATATACCTTGAAGAAAAATACTTATTACATATATTTCAATACTGCCCGGCTCCCAAATTCCTATTTTCATTTTCTCTTACAAAAAAGTACAATTTAGTTATTCTGAAAACAAAAATGAAGGAACATTGAAAGTCCTTCATTTCATTGTCTCTGCATCTATGAAGATACTGCTCCTATATGCAAAGGAGTAAAATGTAAAAACAATGTAGTATCACCGTCACTTAATATGCAATTTATAAATGTGTATTAATATATTTAACCGGAGGAGCAGTAAGATCCGAAATATCCAATTCTCTGAAAATGAATAATGATTATGGAATTTCACTGCAATATGCTTCTCAATTAAAATGAGGAAACAACATTAGAGAGGCTTTTGCAAGTAGTAAAACTTGTCAGAAAATATAAATTGTACCATTTATCAAGTTGCTCATTTAACATTCCAAAATATAGTGATGAAAATCTCAAAATATTTGATTAGAGGTTTATGTAAACAGAGAAACAGAGATTTATGTAAACAGAGAAATATTGATATTTTTCCTATTATATGATGTTACAGTGCAATTGATTCAGTTTTTTTCTTTATTTTCCACCTAGCCATTAGGTGTTTACATGTCTCTTTATTGCTCTTCTGCAAAAATCTACCCTTCTGGAAACTTTAATCTGAGTTATTACAGAATATATCCAGTTTATCCTGGCCTTCTTTTCTGATGTATAGAATCCACTTCCATATGGAAACTGAGATTTCTAAAAACGAATTCACCAAAATCAAGGTAGATTTTTCAAGATAGTATCTAAAGTACAGTAGTCACACATCTAGATGGAAACACTCTAGATATTGACATAAGAATATCTTTCTTGAAGGGAGTCAGCATATCTTTAACATGAATAGGTCATGCCAAACCAAGCTGATCTCTCTCGCTCCCACTTATTTATTTCTGGTAGGGTAGCCAATTAGTTGACGATGAATATCCAATTGGAATAATATACTATGATTTCAGCAAAGCATTCAACAAATTCTCCTATGGGGTCCTAATACAGTAGAGAAGATGGCAAAATGTAGACTATGCTACAGTTAGCCAGATACGGTGTTGACTAAACAATTGCATGCCAATGTCTCCAAAGAAACAGAAGAGAAAGGGTTGGATGACATATCAGAGGCTCAGTTATAGGCCCTGTGCTATTTAACCTATTTATGATGACTTGGATGAAGCATGGAAAATATGATCATCAAATCTACAAATAAGACAAAAATGGGAAGGATTGCTTGCCCTGGGAAGAAGTAGAATTTAATTATCTCCAGGATCTCTTCCAATCCTAAAATTATGTGCTTCCTTAACTTCTATATATAATACTGTACACAATTTTGAAAGAAGTCTCAGATAGTGCTAATTTTCATTAACAGCCAATATAACATGGCATTACTTATGAACTCCTCTCCTTTTTATGGTGGCAATTACACAACAGGCTACCATTTATCCTTACATCCTTAATTTTTTTTAAATGCATACTTCTTTATAACAAATTAAGTCTAATTACTTGAATTCCTCCATAGATATATTTTGCATTTATTCCATGGTATAGAAAAAGTAAGGAATGCATTAGCTGCTGTTTATTGTGATATACATAGGCAATGAAGGACAAGAAAGAAATAAAGTAAAATGTCAATATAGGACTACGGTATGTTTTAGGGACTTGTAAATCTACAGTGATATTTGATGCATAGGAGCAGTAAAAAAGTTTGTTTTTGTTTTTATTCTTTGAGCTGGATGATTCAATATTTGGAAAAAATATACCAATTTGCCAGTGAAAGTATTCTGCTGCCACCTGCAGCATGATTGAATAAAAAAGAATGAACATATTTTAATCTCTTAGATTCTGAACCAAGTTATTTCATCAAATGCTGCCTTGGATTAAAAGTCAAACTATTAAATATGCACTTTAAACACTTTAAGGTAGTATTAAAAAAGAAGAGACTCGGGATTTAAATTAAATCTCTCTCCTTAGGATACTTGAAAAGACAGCTATTACTGTATTAGGAGATTACTAATTAGATTTGTCTCCACTAGGTGTTATGCAATGGCAACACAACCTATAAAAAAAGTCGTGTCATGCCTCCATCTGAGCCTGAATCTGCAGGGGAAAATGAATTGGGACAGGACTCTATGGAGGCGGAGGGAGAGGTGTCTGTGGCTTCAGAGGAATGTGGGGAAGAGCAGGCAGAGGCAGGCCAGGGCCCTTCAGGATTGGAACAGGAGGAACAGGAGAGGCAGAGTTCAGGCAATGAGCAATGGCCACCCCCACCTGATCCTAGAGCAGGGAGAGTGGAGAGAAGGAGGGAACAGCAGGCAGGCTCAATTATTCGGGAGTGCATACCGCCATTCTCCACAAGGAACACCTGGAGATTGAGATTTAAGGAGACTCTGTGGGGCATTTGTCGGAAACAAACGCTGATTCCTTGGAGTGTTGTGTATTGTTGCTGATTTCTTGTTCTGTGACTTCTGTTTGGAAACCTGGAAACTTTGACTATTGGACTGTATTTCGGATTCTCTCTTTTGAAAACTGCTCAGGCAAGCTAGGATTCAAACACTCATTAAAGTTTATGTTTTCTTCCTTGTTATCTCTATGGCCTTGAGTACTTTCTTATGCTAATCAGACTGTATTTGAACCTACTTTCAGCCAGAGTCGGCTGAATGGCTGTGTGTGTTATTTTGTTGGAGGCTTGCCAGCAAATGTGGGAGCATTTGGGGAAAATTTGGAGCAATAAAATAACTGTTTGAATTGCCAGCTGACTGCATTGCCTCTGTGCTGTGCCCTGGGTCATCACAGTTGTATACAGGGACCTTCATATGTCACAAGATAACTGTTTAAAGTAAGAGATTAAATATTCTGATAAAGATTCCATATTATATCTCAATAATTCAGGAAGAACAACCAGTATCCCAAATATGTTCCCCACCCCAGTACTTCAAGGCATACAAATCCGAAAAATAAATAAATAAAATAAATACTGCCAATATGCAACAGCAAAAGTTTGAATTTCAGAAGGTTGATTTGTTGTTATTGTTTTAGGATAAGAATAGAAGTGGGAGGTGTCTGGAAGATAAATCATTCTCATCCTCACTTCTTAAAAGTCTGCTGCCAACAATAGGCAAAAATCACAGCTTTTCAGACAGTTGAACAGTTTTATAGGTAGGGTAGAGATAGGAGAGTTTGGTTCACAGAAATTTTTCCTTTTATTTCCATACTGATCATACCTACCACTGTTCTTCAAATGGTTGGAAAAGCTTTATCCTCCAATTCTAATGGACTCCTGAAAGCTCAAAAGGCTGAATTGTAGCCCCAGTCCCTCAAACCTTATGTATCACTCCACAAATCAGGCAATATATATATCATAAAGGTAAAAAAGGATATATGCAGTGTTATCTTCATTTTAGATGTCAAAAGGGTCTCTGTTTCTCTCTCCCTCCCTCCCTCTCTCTCCCTCTCTCTCTTTCTGCCCTTGGTCTGCCAGTCCTCTTCCCCCACTCTCTTTCTTTTTCAAGCTTCCTCCTTCCGTTATATATTCAAGGTGGACAGTATTTAGTATTTATTTGCTACTTATATATAGGGATGTGGGTCTATACATATGTTATTCATAGTATGTTTAGGTGTGTGTCATGCATGTGTTTCACTTTGAGAGCGGGCAACTAAATTTCATTTTTGATGTGTGCTGTTGTGCCCACAGTAAAAAAATGATAATAAAGGTTATCTTATCTTCTTTCTCTCTCTTTCTCTGTTTTTCTCCCTCTCTCTCTTTCTCTCCCCCCCCTCTCTCTCCCTCTCTCCGATCTTCTGCTCACCTGGCAAGTTGGCTTCAAACTGTTCTCCAACAAGCTCAGGGGTAGGCAACTTCAGCTCTTTTATGATTCATGGACTTCAACTCCCAGAATTCCTGAGTCAGCATAGCTGGGCTAGGTAGCTCTCTCCCGCCCTTCCTGCTTCCTGCAGAGACACAGCCGAGGCAGGAGGCCCCGCCCAGTAAGCTTGTCAGCTCGTCAAACAGGATGAGGCCACTCTCTTTTTTACACACACACACACACACACACAGAGAGAGAGAGAGAGAGAGAGAGAGAGAGAGAGAGAGAGAGAGAGAGAAGAGAAGAGAAGAGAAGAGAAGAGAAGAGAAGAGAAGAGAAGAGAAGAGAAGAGAAGAGAAGAGAAGAGAAGAGAAGAGAAGAGAAGAGAAGAGAAGAGAAGAGAAGAGAAGAGAAGAGAAGAGAAGAGAAGAGAAGCGCAAGTGCCTCTCTCTGTCTGTCTCTGTCTCTCTCTGCAAATGGCAGAGGAGGCTGGGAGCCACAGGGGAAGGCTCAAAGAGCCACATGCGGCTCCAGAGCCACAGGTTGCCGACCTGTGGTCTAGATTAATGAAGAGAAAGATGAGGGGTGACATGGTAGCAGTGTTCCAATATCTCAGGGGCTACCACAAAGAGGCAGGGAGTCAAGCTATTCTCCAAAGCATCTGAAGGCAGGACAAGAAGCAATGGATGGAAAATAATCAAGGAGAGAAGCAACCTAGAACTAAGAAGAAATTTCCTGACAGTTAAAACAATTAATCAGTGGAACAATTTGCCTTCAGAAGTTGTGGATGCTCCAACACTGGACGTTTTTAAGAAGAGATTGGACAACCCTTTGTCTAAGATGGTATAGGGTTTCCTGCCTAAGCAGGGTTTAGAAGACCTCCAAGGTCCCTTCCAACTGTTATTCTATTCTATTCTGTTCCGTTCCATATAAATAAGGGCACAGTCAGATATAAATAGGAGGGAAGAATCTTTCCCTAAAATGCTAGGGTACTCAGGCAATACTTCTAGTAATGCAAGGGTAATTTCATTGCTCAACCTCGTAACAACAAAAGAATGCATCCTTATGTTGCCAAATGAATACAGAACAGTCCAGTATTCCACAGGGATGATCCTTTATTTTTTTCCCTCGGAACATATTGCTCTGGAATTTGTTCAGATTTGGAAGTATATGTGAGAGGGGGACCTAGTGTGATGTGATAGACAAACTATAGTGAAGCAGCAGTCTCCCAGAAAGGAGCACATTCCAGAAAGGGGGGCAGACAAGAGGCAGCACAGGGCAGAACTACATAGAAAAAAAATAAAGATAGCCACTCCCCAGAATCTCCCAGGGTATAGGGTGAGAGTAGTTAAGGGTTTAGCCTGCAAGATTCTGTCTATTGTGTGTAAGCAAATAAAGAAGTGAACTCTGGTTGAATTTCTCTTCATTGTCCTTAGGCTTAGCTTGAGAGTAATTTTTCAGGACATGAAGTATTTCAGTGCTCCAGGTGTAGGAAATGACCAGGCTGAGCTCGAAGGTGGTGGGGCCAAATGCATCAATTTGGAATTGCTCTGCTCTCAAAAGAGACCTAAGTCCAGCCCCCCACCTTGAATTCTGCTGCTCTTATCTAGTGCCAATTTGCCTTGACCGTTAGTAGATCAGATTTTTGTGTATAGGTAGCATATAGTGAACTTGAAGTGCTTTGACCTAAACTCTTGTTCCTGGTTACTTGCTCCTGACATCAGGTATGATTTAGCCTCAAAACAGGATGATTTGAATGCTGGATTATATTAAAAACACTGTTCTGGAAAGCTGATTTTTGCATATTATCAGCAATGTTCTGTTTTGCGGCAGGATAGAAAATAGTTACCTCAAGAAGTGCATTACCAAGAGCTTCCACCATGATAAAAGAACAACCTACTAATCAGACTAGAGTTTTTGAAACCTCAAGTGTATGTGCTTGCAGATCAACCACATAGTACACACTTTTAATTGACAAAGTTGTAATTAATATATAAGAATAGTGGATCAAGAGTTTACTTTTTTCTCTGACAGACATCAATCATTTTCTAGAATTGATTTTATTTTAACTACTAGTGATTTTATGTTAAATTTAAAGAAAGTTAAAATCTTACCTAATGTATTGTCTGACCACAATCCAGTTATGATGGAATTAAGGTCTGGCCAATTTTTAAGCAGATCCTGGAGACTTAATGAAAATTTGTTTAACTATGAAATGTATGTGCAAGAATGTAAAAAGGCTATCAAGGAATTTTTTAGGTTAAATAAGAATGTAGGTTTACCAATAGAAGTGGTGTGGGACTCTAGTAAGGCCCACATGCGTGGAGTATTAATTGAACTGAATGTTAGGCATAGACGTAAACAGGAGGAAAAGAGGCGAGTTTTAGAAGCGGAAATAAGAAAGAAAGAGTTATTATTAATAGATAAACCAGATGATAGTAATATTAAAGAAGGGATAAAGGTGTTACGGAAACAATTTGATATTTTGATGACCGATCAGGTTGCCAGGAATATACAATATGCTAAACATAATACTTTTTTTAATGCTAATAAACCTGGCAGATGGCTGGCTTATACATTAAGGAAAAAACAAAAATCCCGTTTAATTGAGAAGGTAGAATATAAAGGGCAAGAAGTATTTCATCAAGAAACTATTAAGAAGGCTTTTCTAGAGTTCTACACCAAATTGTATGCTGAAGAAAAAGTTCAAGAGAAAGAGATAGATGCCTTTTTACAAAATCAAAATGTTTCGGAAATTACTTTGGAACAAAGAGATAGATTAAATGCTTTGATTAAGTCAGAAGAAATTATTGATGCAATTAAGCAATTGAAATTGGGAAAATCTCCAGGAACTGATGGTTTCACTACGATTTATTATAGGTGTTTACAGGAGGAAATGGTGGAACATATGAGGGAGTTATTTGTGAATATACAAGAGGGTGGTCGGGTCCCACCCTCTTGGAAAACGGCTAACGTATGCTTGATTCCTAAAGAGGGCAAAGATAATGTTCAAGTAGAAAATTTTAGACCTATCTCCTTGTTGAATACGGATTATAAGATTTTTGCAAAAATTTTGGCTAATAGATTAATGACAGTTTTGACACAGAGGATTCACCCGGATCAAACTGGTTTTTTACAAGGGAGACAGATGAAAACCAATGTTAGACAACTTGTTAACATATTGGAATATTTGGATAAACATATCCAAGTACCGGCTGTCTTAATGTTTTTAGATGCAGAAAAAGCTTTTGATAGACTGAATTGGACATTTCTGCAAAGGCTTGTGGTAAGGATGGGAATGGGGGACCAGTTTATTAATTCTATATCAGCTATATATCAGAAACAAACAGGACAGATTATAGTGAATGGACAATTAATAGATTCATTTAATATAGAAAAGGGTACTAGGCAGGGTTGTCCCTTATCCCCCTTATTGTTTGTTTTAACTTTAGAGGTACTATTGAACAGGATTAGAGCATCAGAGGAATTAAGGGGGGTACAAATTAGACAACATGATTATAGATTATGTGCCTTTGCAGACGATTTACTTGTGACGTTAACTCAGCCAATACAATCGGCTCAGAGTTTGATGGAAATTATTCGAAATTATGGAAAAGTTTCAGGTTTCAAACTAAATTTATCCAAGACAAAGATGTTGGTTAAAAATTTTGATAATAAATTAAAACAAGATTTGGAAAGAATAACGGGATGCGAGATAGTTAAAAAAGTTAAATATTTAGGAATTTATATAGAAGCTTCAAATGGTAAATTATATAAGAATAATTATGAACTCTTATGGTGTAAAGTACAAAAAGAATTGGAGAATTGGAAAAAATTACAATTATCTATGATGGGCAGAATAGCCGCTATTAAAATGAATGTATTGCCGAAATTTTTATTTTTATTTCAAATGTTACCAATACTTAAAAAGGATGGAAATCTTGATGAATGGCAGAAAGGTATAAACAAATTTATTTGGGATGGCAAGAAACCAAGGGTCAAATTTAAAATTATTCAAGACACAAGAGAGAGAGGTGGTTTGAAAGTGCCTAATTTTAAATTATATTACTATGCAGCAGTTCTAGTGGCTATAAGTGATTGGATTAATTTAACAAATGAAAGAATATTAAATATAGAAAGATATGGGTTAGTATACGGGCTCCACGCGTATTTAGTTTATGATAAAAAACTGGATAGGGGTTTTAAAGAGCATATAATAAGAAACTCTGTCTTGCGTGTCTGGAAAAAGTATTATTATAAGTTAAATGGTAAAATTCCTTTATGGGCAGTTCCCAGACACGCAATACAGAGCGTAGGTATACAACAAATTCAAGACGTGGTGCCCTATGATAAACTTTTAAATAAAGAAGGGAATAGCCTAGAACTGAAATCATTAGATAGATTAAGGGAGGAAGGTATAGCTCATAATTGGTTTTATCACGCACAACTTCAAGCCAGATGGCAAAAAGATGTCAAGATGGGTTTTTCTTTAAAGGATGATGAAAAATTAATTATACAAATTAGAGATCAAAGAATGATGCATATTAAAAGAATATATGATGCTTTAATTGAAATTGATTCTGGAACTGAATTAATTAAAGATTGTATGATTAAGTGGGAAGGTAATTTTGGTCACCCAATTACGATGGAAACTTGGAAAAGAATATGGGTGAAAAATGTTAAATTTACACAAGCTCAGCATCTAAGAGAAAATTTTTATAAAATGTTTTACAGATGGCACTTAGATCCAAAAAAATTATCGTTTATGTATCCAAATTTGCAACCCAAATGTTGGAGATGTGATTCTATGGACGCTACTTACTTTCACATTTGGTGGTCTTGTAAAAAAATTAAGGCTTTTTGGATAAAAATATGGTGGATTCTTCAAAATATTTTGAAAAAGCGTATTGAGTTTGTACCACAGTTGTTTTTGTTGGGTATTACAAAAGACTGTTCCACCATAGAGACTAAGTTGATTTTGAACTTGACTACTGCTGCAAGACTGTTGGTGGGACAATATTGGAAGTCATCTGAAATACCATCTATTGAAGAATGGACATTAAAAGTTACCCATCTTGTGGAGATGGCCAAGATTTCGGCATACCTGAAGAACCACTCTAATGAAACGTTTTTGATGGACTGGAAGAAATGGATTGATTATATGCAAAAGAAATATCAGTTGAAAGAATTAGATTTGATATATAGTTAAATAGTTTAATATAGTAGTTTAGTGGGGTTTCTTGTGTTTTTACCCTGTATTCATTCTGGGAAGCCCGGGGGGGAGGGGGGAGGGAGATAATAGACATTAGTTTATGTTTCTCAACTGTAGTTGGGGGCTTAGGGATTAGATAACTTTTGTAGGATGCTCGGTAGAATTTTAGTTAGCGTTTTGGATGGCGAGGAGGAGGAGTGAAAATACAAGAGGAGTGGGCTGGTGGAGGGTGTTGTGGAGGGGGGTTCCGAGCAGCTATTTGTATTGTTTATTTTTATTATGTAATTTGTTTGTTTTCAGTTGAGTTAATAGGTTACTATGTTATAATTGTTAAAAGTTTTTAAAAAATTTAATAAAAAAATTATTAAAAAAATATATATATAAGAATAGTAATGAGGTGTTTCCTAAATTACCTATTGGAAAATCAGGTGCAAAGTATAGACTTAAAGAAGTCTCGAAAGGATTATGCATATCCTCAAGAAAGGGAAGATCCTTATTCTAGTCTTTATTCTATAGGAACATTCAGAATGTGGCTCCTACCAACCTTCAAAAGTTGTTTCCATATTATAATTTTTAAGATATCAGAAGAAAAATAAGTACACATTTGGGAATAATCATATTAACAAGCAATGAGGAAAAAATTCTAATTTGAACCATTTGTTTCAGCTTTTGGATGTCTTAAATTTGAAGGACTGTCTACACTGCTAACACTAGTGACATTTAATTTTAATAAACATGAGTTCTATATGTTGAAATAAAATTTAGTTTTCAGTACTTTTTTTTAAATTGCATCCAAAAGAATATAAATGAAAAAAAAAGTTTAAAAAGAAGGGGATAAGTGCCTATAGTACTTTCTGAAGGACAGATCTTGGCACATGCTGAAGATGAAGTGTGACTTCTAATCCAAAAAAATTGTGTGCTATGCAGTTTTGCATCTGTTTCAAGGAGGAAGAAGCCTCCACATGCAAATGCAACACTGGCGTTTTATTTCAATACAGGAATGTAAGAAGAAAGTTACAATATTCAGCTAGCTACACATCTCTTCAGTGAGCTGCTATTACCGTGTTTCCCTGAAAATAAGATCCAACTGGAAAATAAGCTCTAATGCATCTTTTGGAGCAAAAATTAATATAAGATTGGGTCTTATTTTAGGTGAAACATGGTAGTAGAAAACCTTCAGCATGCCAAAGCAACATACTTTTCCTCAAAGTCCTATTTACTGACAAACCTCAAGAGTTTGAAGATGAAGCTACATTCTTCATACATATTAATACCTGACTACAACGAAAGCACAGCTAAATACAAATATGAAATTGTATTTTTTTCTGATATTAAAGACTGAACTGAATATTGGCAAGCAAACTAATTTATTTCCGTTTACTCCTATCAGTGCATTGCTCATTTTCTAATATCATGCTAGCTAATTGTTAATAAGCAACAAATGTCCATATAGAAGGAGGTCTGTTTTAAAATCAGGCTCTAAATAAAAACCCCAATGCTTGTGATAAAAAACAAGTTTCTTCAGATGATCAGTAAAAATCCTAGTTTTGTGAAACTAGGAAGCTTCTTTCTTTAAACTGACAAGCTGAGTAAAAATGAACAGCATGTTTTGATCAACCTAATGAAATACAAATAAATGTACAATACAATCAAACATTGCTTGAACACTGATAAAGTTTTCCAACCCAAAATTCTGCAAGAAGATTAATGTCATGGTTCCGATGAACGTTTAAAAGAACTTCAGGGAAAAACTTTCTTCCTCAGAGAACATTTTATTTAGGAAACAAAATATCGGCATGTACATAGGTGTACCCAAGACTAAAAATCTCCTCCCCTTGGTTACAAAGTTACTACTGCAATTCCTACCCCAAACTACTGCCATAAATCATATTCACCAATTGTTACAGAACAAGGGCCGCCAAAATGTTATCAGTACTGACCTTGATTCTCACACATATGAATTGTTTTGGCTAACTGAAAACTACATATCCCCCACCCCTCTTCCTTCATCTAATATCTGTAAACTAAAATGTGGCAACAAAGACAAAATGAAAATGGCTTCAGTTCAGTTTGTCCCAGTGTTGACAATTAAAGGCTAATTTAAGCTAGCTAAAAATAATAGATACATATAGGCACGCATCCGCTACATGTTTCTTTGGGGACATTTGAGCAATTATCCTAGATTTTGTTCACTGCTGTGGCTGATCTCAAAGTACTAAATAGAGTCAAACCTGGTTAGTACTTAGAAGGGAGATCACCAGGAAGTGATCTAGTCCAGGAAGCTGAAAAAGTACCTCAGGAGACAATGGCAAATCTAATAGTTGTCAAGAAAATTATATGAATGTGCCTCTGAAATCACTAGGAATCCGATTCAACCTACGGTAGTGGGGATTTTTATTATTCACAGCTATATATGCTCAGGGCAAATCCATATTAATTCATTTTTGGCATCATGATCCCTTCTGAAATACATGAGCTCACATGGACAGTAACATCTGAATTCCCTAGAGAACAATTACTCACAACTAATGCATTACAAATCAGGTCAATCAAGTTCTGCATAGGAAACAACAAGAGTTATGATAGCAATAACTCCAACAGATCACTGGCATTTTACTGGGATACTGTCCCAGGAAAGAAAATTGTGCAACTTCTTACCTGCAGCTCCTTTGAGACTCTCTCTAAGTGGTTAGTTATCTTTTTTATTAGGTCACTATACATCTGTTCCGAATGCTGCTGGCACACACATTTATATACACAACTGCAGAAATAAATACAGGAAGAATGATGAATTGACAATATTAAGCCTGCAGAAATGTATTTTAAAGAGAGGTAGTCTTCGAGTTATGACCACAATTGAGCCCAAAATTTATGTTGCTAAGTGAAACATTTGTTAAGTGAATTTGCCTCATTTTACAACTTTTCTTGCCACAGTTAACGTTATAACACGGTTGTTAAGTGAATCTGGATTCCCCACTGACTTTGCTTGTCAGAAGATCGCAAAAGGGGATCGCATGACCTCAGGACACTGCAATGGTTATAAATATGAACCAGTTGCCAAGCATCTGAATTTTAATCATGTGACCATGGGGATGTTGCAACAGTTGTAAGTGTGAAAAATGGTCATACGTCGTTTTTTTCAGTGCTGCTGTAACTTTGAAAGGTCCCTAAAGGAACTGATATAAGTCGAGGATTTCCTGTACATGATTTTAAATATACATTTATTATATTCTAAACCCATTAACTAACAGGTTTGTGGAAGCAGATCTGTATTTGTCACAGAGAATTGCACAAGATCTAAAAACTCAAGGCTGTTTTACATATAATGATCCCATTTTTAAAGTCTGGCAATATTGTTTAGTTAACTCATCATGTTATAAAGATGTGTTTTAACCAAATGTATCATTTAACTGTTATTGATACCTTTTTGACATTTTATATTTTAATCATGTATTTATTCATAATACAATATTCTAAACATTTCTTTTCAGGGACAGAACAGAATTAAGAAAATCCCTTTTCAATATTTCATTATAAGGTCTGAATTTTGGCTTAATTAGCACTTTTCATCCCACTGAAATCAACAGGACTAGTTACTTATAACTAGGTTAACTTCAATTGTTTTCAATGTGACTAAAATATTATTAATAGTGTCTGAACATTTTAACTATTACATAAAGCAGAGAATCAATTCCTTGCATTTAGTATTTCTAAGAATATAACTCTAAACCACACAACTATGTATTAATATAGAGTTCTGGAAGCACAACCCTAGAACTACATTATACTGATACCTTACTTCTGTCCCCTAAAGACACCAAAACAGAAATAGTTCTATTTTGAGCGCTGATTTTTATGGCATAAACACACCACCCCATTTGAATTAAGAATTGGTTGAAATGTCATTAAAATCACAGTTAAAAACAGGATCTCTGTCTTGAAGAAGGAAATACTAGAGATGACAACTCTTTGATTAGAATCAAAGGACAATCATGTATCTTCGCATTAACAGAGAACCTATATATTCTCCTTTATCGATACATTAAGTTTTTCATTTGATTAGTGAAATTCCAGGGTTGTCTTCAGTTGCAGTTTGAAAACATGCAAGCGAGTCTTGCACATTTTATTTTACAAAGAAATGCAAACATTTTCTATTATGTGACTATGCTTTTCTGACATAGAAACAAGTAAATGCCTAAAAAAGAAAGATGTTAACCAAGTGCATTTATTTTCATTCAGTTTAAATAACCAAAGCCTACATATTTAGAAATCTAATGCCAGAATTAGCCACTATACTTCTAAATATTATAGTTTACTAAAAGTTTTCATTAGCATCTTGCAAGCAACTGAAATAATGCAAGCTTGAAATAATCTGTTATTGTATAATCAATGTTTTTTATTATTTTTGTTTCCTTACCTGTATATTTGTTCATAGGAAATGGGAATATAGTCACCAGGACACTGAGTTAAAAGCTGATCTATGGCACTGTCCAGCTTTGGCCAATATGTGCTCTTATAATCTTCTATTGTTATAACATTCATTACTAGAAGAGAAAGTATACTGTAATTGATAAAAGAATGTAGTTAGCATAATTAGCAACAAATACAAAACTTAAATGCAAAGCTCAAACCATAGAGAATGCTGCTGTGTGGCGGGGTGAGCTCCTGTCATTTGCTCCAGCTCTCTCTGATAGAGACATGACAAGAGGCCCCAAAGCATCCCCCAGGCAATGGTGATGTCACCAGCTAATCCTTTCAACCCAGAAGTGCCTTAAATGGTGTGTTTGACGTAAAAGGGACGGTGATAGAATAAGGCTGGAAAGGACCTTGAAGGTCTTCTATTCCAACCCCCTGGCCAAGGCAGGAATCCTTATTCTATACCAAATGATTGTTCAGACTTTTCTTGAAAACCTCCAGCAATGAAACACCCATAACTCTGGGAGACAAGCTGTTCCACTGATTGTTCTCACTGTCAAAACTTTCGCTTAGTTCCAGTTAGATCTCCCTCTGACCAACTTCCACACATTGCTTCTTATCCTATCCTCAGGTGTTTTGGAGAACAAATTGATTCCTTCTTCCTCCGTGACAGCCCTTCAGGTATTGGAAGATGGCAATCATGACACCCCAAGTCGTCTCTCCATTAGACTAAACACTTCTAATTCCCTTAGCTGTTCATCATATGGTTTTGCCTCCAGACCTCTTATCATCTTTAGCATCTTATTCCTAACTCAAATGGAACATTCCTCTATTCTGATTCTATGCCTACTGACACAGATTTACATATTTATAAACAAGCATACACAAGAGCGTCTGAAATTATTGAGTGAAAACATAGCAGAAATATACAGATATTTCATAAACAAACTGGCATTTTAAACTGTATATTTTCAAAGAGATCATTACAAATATTAATGTATATTTTCTACTGCTAATCACAAAAAGTTTAGCTACATATTTCTCTAGGACCCTATAAGCCTGGGAAGACTAATTGCTGCTTAAAGTATCACTGCAAAAAGATTCTACTGATATTCAAAATCTGTTTTTAAATGTTGGGTTTATGAACCACCATCCAATTATGTACAGTCCTGATCTAGATACAACTCTTAAAGAACACATAAAACAGTAACACAACATTACAGAATTACAGTACAAAGAATAAGCTTTCAAAATTATGAAAATGGGTGCTTTTTTAAGTGCCTACATTAAAATAGCTGGTCACCTCTCAATGGGATTAGAAGAAGAAATTCTTCCACCACTCAACAGGGACCTGTAGATTGAACTTCAAAACCAAATCTCTATATTCCACTACTTACTTATGAGTGCTTGTAGACTTCAGGGCAAAATCCACCACCAAATCAATTAGTTCTCTCTATCCTTTGCCAAGCAAAGGAGGAGGACACAGCCAAAAGTGAAATGATGCCTATGGTTGTTGCGTGAAAGAGGAGAAATTGAATTAGCAAGAGATAGCTTGGCTCGCCAAGTTCTCCTACCAGCTAAATGTTAACCTGGGGAAAGGGTGCTTGCTGGTCAACTGGAAAAAAAGTGGCAAGAGCCAAACTATCTCTTTCTAGCTCAATTTCTCCTCCTTCATGGGCCACACTCCACTTCTTTGATCTGGAGGCAGGAAGAATGGACCAAGGATGCGGGGGCCTCACTCACAGAACTTAGAGGCCGAAGGGTTGATGTTGAGGTTGATGCTGGCAGCGGCAGCGGCAGCGGCAGCAGCCCCTCCTTTTCCCGGCGCGGCTTCGCAGCCCTTCCCTGGCCCGTTGGCGGCCTCGGACGTCATGTGGATCTCAAGCTCCTCTGCTACCCTGTGCCCACACGCGTTACGGGACTCTCCCGGGCAAGGCGAAGGAGACAGTCCGTAGCCTCCGCCTTGCCCTCCCGCCGCAGGATCCCAGTTGTTGTGGTTCTGGTCATCCATGAAGGCCTCGTAGCTGCTGCTGCTGCTACTGATGCTGCCGCCGCCGCCGCCCCCCTCCTCCTCCATGCTCTCTTCCTCCATCCCGACAGGCCTGGAGGGGCCCGCTTTGTCCGGGCAAGGGAGGAGGGGGCGGGAGGGAGCGAAGAGAATGTCACAATCGGCTTCTTCCCATCGCAAAGCAAGAAGCGTCACGTCTCCGGGCTACAAGGAACCACTGGACCGATCGCTCCGTCAACTTCTACCGGAAGCGGATCCGATTCTCGGCCGTAAAGCGACCCGGGCATAGAGCACGTCTTTCTTTCTTTTTCTTTCTTTTTTTTTTTTAAAGCAATTTACGACGGCGACTCATACCATCTTTTCCCGCCGCAAAGGATTCTGGGGATCGTAGTTGTCTAGCCGCCTCTCGTCGGGAGCTATCGCTGTAATGCAACTCGCAGACACACACCTTTTTTTTTTAAAGCGCTATACAGTGATAAGGTCCAAAACGGATTAATTTATAGTAGGAGAGGGCCTATATTCCTTAGAGAGGAAAAAAGAAAGAAACCTAACTCACCAGTCTTTGTTTAGTGGAAAGAATTCGGTAAACGCAAATCAGGTTACAAGAATCACTGGAATCTTGTGCCTTCCGTGGATTATTCCCCTTTCTCATCACAAAAGGTCTACTTTGGCACTTAACTGTACCCAAAGATGGGGAAAACGGCCCTGCGCATCTCCCCAACCTTAAAATGTCATGAACTGGTCCCATGTGACTAGGGGAAAGGATAAAACATACTTGTTCCACAAGTTTGTAGATTTCTTAGTGGCAACAAATGCACAAGAACGCACTGGCCCTATTCCTCTTACACAGGTACTAGAAGAAGGTAATAAAGTGTAGAAATCCTCAACTGCAGCTCTCACAATTTCAAAGACAATGTTTATTTATTTATGACAGCTCAACTTTTCATAAGAATTTCAAGGTGAGAAGGCTTTCAGGAATGTAATTTCCTGCGCCTATTTCCTCAGCCACTGTAACACTGATTTCTGTAGGCCAGATACTTTAATATCTTGAATACAAGGAGGGGGATAGTGTGATTCATTCATTTATCTAATCAGATTCTTTTCCAAAATAGATCTGAAGACAAAGACACATAGGAGCATTGACATCATATTCTCTTATCTATTTTCCTAGGAGAATATCACAGAAATTCACAACAAATTTACTCATAAATTTGTCCTGTAGCTATTCTATACTGATACCCTGTTAGCCAGTGTTTGAGTAAGGGAACAAAGAAATTACTGATTGGTTGAGTGACTGATTTTAGCACTGTTTTCATATCAGTGCTTCTTCAGTACACCAGGTGTTCTCTGGTTTGCAGTATCATGGCGAGCATGTTAGGATGTATATACAACTCTATGGCCTCCTCTTATAAAAAATTGCTGCCCTCAAATCAGACAATCAAGTATGAGCTGCCATGACTGTATGTTTTAAAAGCTTAGTCCTCTGTTTCTTTATACACAAAAAATTACATTGTGTATTTATCTTCAAGTACAGGAAGAACCAGAGACTCACTAAAAATTAAAATAATCTTCCTCACTATTACACGATAAGGAGAATTACAGAAATGTGATTCTCTAATTGAGTGCTTCACTTAATTCCTAATTAAATTGAGGGGAAGCGTGAAGATGGATTATATACTACAAATAAACAAAAAATCTTCTTTCTTCCATGCCAGCTCAAAGCAGCTGATCAAAAGAAATGTTAAATGAAGGTTCATAACAAGATTGAAACAAGATTAATAGCAGAAAAGTATAATTTTAATTAAAGACTGGGGGAATGGAAAGGAAGTAAAAATACAGGTTCCAGATACATATTTCTAGCATTACAGCAGGCATGACACTTGTACACATGCATATTTTTTCTAGTGAAAATAAAGGCAAATGAAGAAAATACATTTCAAAAAATGGGCAAGTTAATTTGGGAAAAGGTAATATTGTTTTTCTTTCTAGCTTACAGTCTGGAATATGCATGACCTATACTAGCCCTCATGCAACCTAATTTAATGAAGTCTCATGATCTCTGGATGTGGCCTTTAAGGTCCTAAGTGTTCAAGGTATGACAGAAAACTACTGCAGAGTTTATTAAATAAGTAAGGCAGTTATTCTGGTATGTCTGAAAACAGAACTTTCAAGATCTCTCATTTTTTTTATACAAGGGGACTTTTTCAAGCACACGAAGACACCCCCCCTGACTTCTTTTCCATTCTCCAGAGATCCTGAATATCTCTGTTTCTTCTAGAAGACTTCCATCCCCTTTGAACAGTTTCCATCCCCATCCATCATTTCCAATATTAAATACAGTCTGGGAGGGATTTTATGCCTCTGCGAGATAACAGTCCAATGAGAGGCAGGATAGACATAGAAAGAATCATGAGCACTTATCAGCAGTAATGTCCCTGGAACTCGAAAGCCAGTAAATGTTAGGAAATGAGAAGGAAAGATTGAGTTTCCACCGTGCACTAAGACTCGGTATAGATTATTAATGTGTCAATACTGTTGAAAGCGAATGGTATAAGCAGAGTCTTCTGCACTACTTAATTAAACAAGGTTGCACAACTGTAATAAAAGAGTCAGGAGGTAAAGCAAAAATTCAAATATTTGAATCAATTATTCAAATCAATTCAGACATTTAAATGAATTGAAGTGGCAACCAGATAACTTGCAAAGCAGAAGTATTACATGGGCATATCAAGGCATGCCTATCACTGCCTATGTCATTGCATTCTGGACCAGCTGAAGGTTCTGGGTAATCTTCAAGAGCAGCCCCAATGTAGAGTACATTGCAATAAAACCATGAGGTGAAAGGATACGGTTGACTGTCGGAAGGATTCCCTGATCTAGGAAAACTGTGCCACCACGACTCACTGATATTGCAACTGCTAATTTCTGGCTCCATTCATAAAAGTATTTCTAGTGTTATGATGTTTTGCATCATTTTCTTAGAGTTAATCAATGCTAAAAGCCAGCTTGTATTTTTCCCCTTCCTTATAGAATCCTTAGTCCTCTCCAGTGTCCAGTTTCTAAAATCATAAAGTCACTTATCTTTGTTATAAGCCAAGATATTCAAAATAATTGTAGTTTTCATGGGAAGGCATTTTTTGCTATGGTTAGTTCAAAAAAGTTGTAGAATCAGTCAACATTTCAAATTTAATTGTCTGCAATTTTGTAAATTTAATCCAGTGCTACTTTCTTGGATCTTATTGATAACTAAATCTTACTTAGTTTTTGCTGTTTATTTTAAATTCTTTATGCTCTCAAACTTGTGATTAATTTTTCTTTTATTCAGAGTAAAGGTAAACTCACCCAGAGATTTTTCAAACAAGTCTCTAAAAGGGTTAAGATAGTAAATAGTATCAGAGCTAATTATAAGGCTTTATAACTTAGCTCACATTCCAAAAGGCTTATATAGGGTAGAAGCAGATAACTCTGTTTCCTGTTCTCTGTGGACCACAGTATCTGTTGTGTCCTGAGCCTGCAAAAGCAGGTTCGGGACGTTGCATTGGTCCCAGGCATTCCAAAAGCTGCCCGGGACCAGACAGAGCAGCGCCAGGCTTGTGCGCATGCGTAAGGTGTGAAAACGTAAGGTGTGAAAACGTTCTGTTCGCATTGGCTGACATTGTCCAGGTTTCTGGCCATATAAAAAGGCCTGTGTGCCTTTTTTTTGCGTTCGGGTGTTGTTAGAAGAAGAATAAAGAGCTGTTTAACATTGCCATGTGTCTTCCATCATTCGCACGCGAACGAAGTACTTAACAGTATCCTTATTATTTTGCCTACCACATATACAAACTGTAAAAATCATTTTGATAAAAGTAAACGGGAATGAAGAAGAGGTGCCTAAGCTCTCAAAATACTTGTAGAAAATGTAGGTGGATTATGAATTTGTTAAATTCAGTGATTGCTCAGGAATTGTTCCTGAATGCATAGCACAACTGAAAGCTTGGCTGTAAAGCAATATGAGTTATCTTGATTTGAAATTAAGGGGATTAAAAGAGTGTAAATAATTCAAGTCCCCAAGGTTGCATTAGAGATGAGTTTTTCTCTATAACATTTATACATGTGTCCACTCGGGGGAGTTCTTTCAATCTGATATTCCTTTTTATGTGTATTTCTATCCCTGCTTCTTCTCTTGATCAAAATGTCAGCTCTTTATTTGGCAGAAAGAGGGAGATAAGAAATAGTTGGAAAAAGAAACTTAACAAGTAAGAACGATAGAAGCAGCCCAAGGCAAGGAGTATTGCTCCTGCCTCAAGAATTGCTATCAGCAGAAATATATCTCCAAAAAACAAGGAGGGGGAGAAATGGCATTAAGGTGCAGCAGTCATTTACAAATCTAATTTAAGCTGACTGGTTTCATTTCCTCTTGCCAGTTAAAGCACACATACACAATACATTTTAATGCATTATTAATCCAATTTTACTAATTACTATGCTATTATAACGCATCCAATGAAACCTATCAATTTAAATGTTTTTTAAGGGTAAACCCTTTTAATTGAATATTTGCTACTGCACTTCTACTATTATTAATTACAGATTGCTTATCGTTCTGTCATTATGATTATATTACATGTATTACACAACATGCTGAATTTAGAAATCCTCCTCCTCATAGCTTAGCAAGAAAATGGAAAAATGATGTAAAGAACCAGGCTTGATTAGGAGCAATGAGGTTTGTTGTTATGGAGTAGTTCAGTGTATTTGGAATCAGCTGAATTCCCAATGTTTTATTGTAAGGTGAGAAAATACGTTTTGACAGATTTGGAGGGATTTTGCTTATTTTACTATAAGGATCAAGAACTTAGATAGTTCCAGACACCTTGAAAGCATGGTTCATCATTCTAATGAGAATTTAATTGATCAATTGTCATATTACAAAAAACAAGGTGATAGTCAAGAGTTACTTTAATTGATATGAAGGCCTTGTCACAAGGTCAGAAAAAATGCATGTAGTATCTTGAAATTTTGAATCTAAAGTCATTTTACTTTTAAAAAAAGAACATGTTACAACTACCTAGATGGCACTGATTTGTACTTTGTGACATTTTAGTTCTTTCATTCATAATTACACTTTCATCTCCCTACATATAGTCATCAACTTTACTCCACCAGATCAGATCATCTTCATTCAATCTATTAGATCCTTTGCCTTTTCTTTAATTTCACAGACACCCAACATACTCATTTTTCTTTAATTGCTTAACTTCTGAAATTTGCCATTTACCATTTTTATATTTTAAGTCACAATCTTCCACATGCTATGATCTTTAACAGATGTGTCCATTAATAATGATTTCAACCACCCATCGTGGCTTTGGTCAATCAAGGCTTTCATATAATACTTTTTAGGAACATTTCGTAGACTAATTTAGCAGCTTTAGTCATATTTTTCTGATATACAGCATTCGCAGCTAACAGTGAGAACATCCTGGCACATATTGGCCAGGATGCCAGAAGCATAACAAGTCTACTTTGACTACAAACTTTCTCAAGTTATTCTATGCAAGCTATAATTTCTAATAAAAAAGCTATTTTGCAAGCTAATGTAACTGTTGCCTGCCTCCCATGAACTAGAGTCTAGACAGTACATTCGTTGTTACTATATTTATGTAAACAAATGTTTTAGTTATGTGTAGCAATAAAAAAAATAAAAGTCTGTGTTTTTCCCCCCATACCCTTTCATGTTATTATTTGATTACTATATTTCCCTGAATTTCTATCCGGCATAAAAATGGTTATATTATTCTGTTTGTATTGACACTTCATTTAAATCAGCATCTATAAAAACCAGCCTGCTGTGAGTTTCTCATTTAGATTTCCACTGTACGAGGCAAGCTATCTGCCTGTCAGAAACTTGGCTCAGCCACACTCCTGCCTGAACAAAATGAGTTGGCTCACTTTCCCTGCATAACACACACCACCTGTGTTCTGGAGGAACGAATTGGCACTCATTTGTTTTCATTGAAGCTTGCCTACCTCGATCTGTCATTTCAGCCCTTGCATCACAAATCCAGAAGGGCTCAGCTAGTTTGCTGCTTTGTGCATTTATGGTAAAGAGTCTAATTCGAATGATCCAAGTAGTTCTTTCTGGGAGCAGAATGTACAACAGAAAAGTTCTTTATTAACACAGAAAATAAGATTGCAGTCGATATTCCCTACTTGGGGTGAGGAGAATCAAAATGAATGATTGTGACACACACACACACACACACACACAAATTTCTTTAAAAAGCCCTTAAATTATAAAACTATTAATTACACTTTTCTTTTCCTGCCAATTTACCAGTCATGCTCCCTGTATTTGTAGTTGCTTTTTGCTGTTGGCCATTGTGTCTTCTTTTCTGTAGTATTATAAGTGATGATTGGTGACATTCGCTTTCAGTTGATGATGGTAAATGCCAGGTTTCTCTGTAAGGAAAACAGCTGGTAGATCTGGCATGCATTACTAAAATCTGATAGGGTAAGGACCCTAATATTGCTTGCCCATATATCTGCTTTCCCGAGTTTTGATTCTTTTTCAGCCTCAGTGCCAAAACTAGCAAACTGGGGTGGCACTGAAAATAATTTCCTGCTGGCAGGGCATCTGTTCCTGACTGGGCATGAGTGCCTATTCGTTAAGGTGGATCAGAGGGGAAAAACTGAGAATCCTGCTGGCATATCTCAGGGCTGATGTTGCAGTCACTTTGCCAGCAAGGGTTGGGTGGCTTCAATCTCCTTGTTTCAGGTGTCGTATTTAGGAGAGCTAAGGAGTTCAGGGCCTCCATATGAACCATGAGTTAATCCTTGCTCAGGCCTCAAATATCTAAGTAACCATATATTAGACTTTGTGTTTGCCTCAGAACACTTGTTTAGTGATCTGGATATTGAGAGTAAAATCTAGCACTTTGTCATGGTCTGTTCATTTCTGGTTGAAGTGAAATTATCTGCCCCTTGTTCCCTGAGGAGTAAGCAGAGTAAGAAGAAAGGCCTACCCCAGATGCTTTATAGATTGAGAAGGATTTTAGCAATTGCTTGTGGAATTTCACAGTTGCCACAGTCAGCTCAGATTTGAAAGGAGCTGAATTAGAAGATGCTACCATTGATGCTACAAACACCAGAAAGATTTGGAAGGTGTTGCTCTAGGGCAGTGATGGCGAACCTTTTAGAGACCAAGTGCCCAAACTGCAACCCAAAACCCACTTATTTATTGCTGGGTGCCAGATGAGCGTGGCCCACTGGGTGGGCGTGGCTGTGGTCGTCATGGCAGACTGGGTGGGTATGGTCAAGGTGGGCATGGTCACCTCGATGCTCGTGGGGAGGAACACCTGTGGGGGCCAGGCAGGGTTGGGGGAGATCCAGGGGGTCTCTGGCAGGTGGGGTAGTGGGCAGGAGGCTCGGCCTGTGGGGTGAGGTGAGGCAAGGCGAGGCAGGGCAGGGGTGCCATTGTCGCAGGGCACAGTGAAGCAAGGGCCGGGGAAGCTGCTGCCTGACACCATCGGCCCCTGCACACAGAGGCCAGTAAGCGCATGGGGGCTGACAGTGTCTGTCAGCTAAGCCACAGCCTGCCAGCCCCTCAACTGGCACACTCTGGGGCTCCGCAGCCCACCACCAGCAATTCAGAGAAGCCACCTCTGAGCTGGATAGCCTGAGGAGGCAATGCAGTGGGAAAAGGAGAGCATGAAAGGTCAGGAGGGATGGGACAGGGGGGAGGGAAACCAGCCATGCTGGAATGCATCCAGCCACATGGGACCTCGGCGAGTTAGTGGGCGGCTGGTTGAAGAGGGATGGATGCCATCTCTGGGGCATGGCATGCGTGCCCACAGAGAGGACTCTGAGTGCCGCCTCTGGCACGCGTGCCACAGGTTCACCAACACTGCTCTAGGGCAGAGGGTGTCAAACTCGCAATGTCACGTGATGTGTTACGATATATCACTTTTTCCCCATTGCCGTGGGCGCAGTTTCGGCATGATGCATCCAGCCCACGGGCCAGCAGTTTGACACCCCTGCTCTAGGGGAACATGCTAAGGAGCTGGTGGCATAAAGTGATGAGAGATCAGATCCAAGATCCACCTAGTGGTATGTCACCAAGTTTACTAAGTAGGGTAAAAATATCCTTCACAGCCTCTCGCCATCAAGGGAATCCCCATCTTTGATTACCTGCACAGGTTGCCAGCTCTGTTTAAAAACCATCACTATCCATCAGGTGTTTTTTTGGAGGGGGAAACAGCAACATTCTATGCATTTGCTTCCTCTAAATCTTGTTCATGGACACTCTGCTTCTTTGTGACCCAGATTGGCTGGCAATCATGCTGCAATACACTGTCCCTCAGACTCTGACTGAGACTATTCCTCTGTTTGCTCCTTTAGCATCTGACTACCAGGAAGCTCACCCAAACAAGCTCTTAAGGACTTGGGAACTGCTTGGGAATTATATCTCCGTGTACTTCATGCCTTGTCTGCCAATACCTATATTTGCCTCTCTATAGTAAATCTCATTTACCCACCAAGCATGCACATGCTTGATCTCAGACAGAACACCAACAATCTGGTAGCTACAGGCCACAGGACACACTCTTGAATCAATCACTCCCAAGTCTGTTTGCCAACTCCAGTTGGTTCCTTAGTTTACTGAGCAGTGCAGGAAATGAAGTGACAGAAACAACACCTGGAAGATAACTAGAAGTGAATCAGATTAAGCATAGGCATGAGCTAAAGTTCAAGCCTACACTGTGGCAGTAAATGAAGTATTCTTCTCTTCCTTCTTTACACAAGTTGTTGGCCAGAAATCTTTTTTGGGGGGGCAGAGGGTAAATCCTTTTGCAATTGCTTTTAAATCTCTTTCCTGGCACAATCGCTCAGATTCAGCAAAGCTTGATTTTCAGGATATATTAATCCTGGGGTAATGTCTTGCCGTGTTTCCTGGGATTTCTTTGGGCATGTGGATTCCAGTGAAGTAAATACTTGCTTTTTAGTATGTCCCTTGCTCCTCTGGGATCCTGCAGAGATCAGGAATTAATGTGATTACCTGGATCCAGGAGGTGATCAATACTTTATTTCAGGAGAGAATGTTTCCTTAAACTTTGAAGACGTTACAAAAAAAAATTCCCTGTTAATTTTTAGGAAGGCCTTTGCATTGTATTTGTATTTGTAAATAGGAGGTGTTTGATTACACATTATTTACAGTCATAACTTGAACACTGGGAGCTATCTAACAAAATGAAATTCAATGGTGAAAAAAGTAAGGTTCTACATGTAGGCAAGGAAAACCAAATGCACAGGTATAGTATAGGGGGTACCTTGCTCAATAGTAGTAACTGTGAGAGGGATCTCGGAGTCCTAGTGGACAATCATTTAAATATGAGCCAGCAGTGTGCTGCAGCTGCCAAAAAAGCCAACACAGATCTAGGCTGCATTAACAGAGGGATAGAATCAAGATCACGTGAAGTATTAATACCACTTTACAATGCCTTGGTAAGGCCACACTTGGAATTCTGCATCCAGTTTTGATCACCACGATGTAAAAAAGATGTTGAGACTCTAGAAAGAGTACAGAGAAGAGCAACAAAGATGATTAGGGGACTGGAGGCTAAAACATATAAGGAACGGTTGCTGGAATTAGGTATGTCTAGTTTAATGAAGAGAAGGACGAGGGGGGACATGATAGCCGTGTTCCAATATCTCAGGGGCTGCCACAAAGAAGAGGGAGTCAAGCTATTTTCCAAAGCGCCTGAAGGCAGGACAAGAAGCAACGGATGGAAACTAACCAAAGAGAGAAGCAACCTAGAACTAAGGAGAAACTTCCTGACAGTTAGAACGATTAACCAGTGGAACAACCTGCCTCCAGAAGCAGTGAATGCTCCAACACTGGAAGTTTTTAAGAAGAAACTGGACAGCTATTTGTCCAAAATGGTTTAGGGTTTCCTGCCTGAGCAGGGGGTTGGACTAGATGACCTTCAAGATCCCTTCCAACTTTATCATTATGATGATGATGATGATGATGATAATGGAGGAAAAAGGAAGGATTATTACATGAGTGACGCCCATCTAATTAACATCATAGCAAGAGCACGTAGATTTATATACCGCTTCACAGTGCTTTACAGCCCTTTCTAAGCAGTTTATAGAGTCAGCCTATTGTCCCCAACAATTTGGGTCCTCAATTTACTGACCTTGGAAGGATGGAAGGCTGAGTCAACCTTGAGCCAAGTGAGACTTGAACTACCAAACTTCTGGTAGTCAGCAGTCAGCAGAATTAGCCTGCAATACTGCATTCTAACCACTGAGCCACCACAGTTCATCATGCCCTAAATAGGATGATGTCACAATGCAACATGTTCAGTCAGATCTAGCATTGTAATAACATCAGTGAGAACAAGCGGAGCTAACAAATTGGTGAAAACATGCAATAAAAATACAAAAGATTTGGCACTGCTCAAAATAGTGTGTGCTTTTGACAAAGAATAACTGGACATTTTGGCTCAGCCCTGACGTTAATTATGAACAACTGGAAAAATAACAGCACCCTATTCTTCTACATTATTATATCTGCCATCATCTAGTAATGTTTTGCTTTGTTTTGTACTAGAAAACTGATCAACCAAAGAATACAAAAATATCCCATTTCTTTAACATTTTCAAAAATATGACTTGCTCCATTACTAATTTTATATTTATGTGATGAGACAATCATAACCTTTCAAAAGCTCAAAATGTTCTTGCATGAAGAGAAGGCAAAATGCTCTTTGGAATCTATAAGGTCCTTGTTTCTTCATCACAGGATGTGACAACACAAAACTGTTCCAATTAAAAGTCCTGATTCTGAAGGAATAATCTCTAACCAACTGAAAATAAAATGTATTTGTCACAACAATCTGCCAACTATCTTCTTTTTCAAATGAAAATTATATTCCTTCTGAATTATATAACAGTCATGTTCGAAGGTAAAATAAACCATTGTAACTTAATTTGGTTTCAGTTATTTAAAATATACTGTATTATAGGAACACAACACCAGAGTTCATTTGTAAGCAGCCAACCGAAATGTGATACATTTTTTGCATAGAATATTGTGCAAACCTAGTTGGGGTTAGTTACTGCATCATGGATTATATCATGATGTGCTTTATGAACCCAGTGATTTACTCAGTAAACAAGAAATTGGGTAGCCAAATCCATTGGGCTGTATTAAACTTCTGAATCCTGTTTTGTGTTGCCTAACTGTAGCTGAAAATAAGATGGGAAACATATGCAATTGTAAAATACACTAGGATTATTGTTGAAATACCTGGTTCAGAGGATAATTCTATCTGAGCAGATTACCTCCTCGGGGCTTGATGAAGGACTAAGGGAAAGATGAGCTGTGGTGGCTCAGTGGTTAGAATGCAGCACCAGCTCAAGGTTGACGCAGCCTTTCATCCTTCCAAGATCAGCAAAATGAGGACCCAGATTGTTGGAGCCAATATGGTGATTCTGTAAACCACTTAGAGAGGGCTGTAAAGCAATGCTATTGCTATTGCAGGCTAATTTGAGTGCTGTATTCTCCTTTTTTTTGTCCTCTGCATGATCCTTATAGGCTTGAACGGGGCTTTTTTACCTCATAGAACGCCCAGAATGGAGTTCCGGCACCTTTTTTGGATGGAACCTTGTAGGATAGGCAAGGCGGATTGTATGACGTGTGTGAGTTCCAATACCTTTTTTTTTTTTAAAGAAAAAAAGCACTGGGCTTGAACTCTCTCTCCCCCATACTTACATCTTATGATCACATCGCTCCACGGAGGATGCTATTTATTCTGTTCTCCATCTGAGCTTGAAGCACTAGAGGAAAGAAATACTCATGTGCATTTGTTGTTCGTCGACTTCAGTTCCCCAGCAACTAGTAGATAAACTGGGCGTTTTAGGCTTAAACACTCCTTTGTGCAACTGGATTCTTAATTTTCTTACTAGCAGGCCCCAATATGTGCGAGCTGGAACAAATAATTCTAACACCATTTTCTTGAGCACAGGTTCTTCTCAGGACTGCATCCTAAGTCCTCTGCTGTTCACCCTGTTGACCCATGACTGTTGTGCTAGGTTTGCCACCAAGCATATTGTGAAGTTTGCAGATGATACAACAATAGTGGGCCTTATTCATGATGACAATGAGGGTGCTTACCACAAGGAGGTTGAGGGTTTAGTGAACTGGTGTAAGGAAAACAGCCTAGTTTTAAATACTGGAAAAACCAAAGAGATCATTGTTGATTTAATAAAAGGCAGGCATAGCCACACTTCTCTGTGCTTTAATGATTCACCTGTGGAGATGGTTACCAGCATCAAATTCCTGGGTGTGCAGTTAACAAATAGGTGGCTTGGTCACTCAAAAGCGAGACACTAATGAAGCGGACACAACAGTGCCTGCATTTTTGGATCACATGAGAAAAGCACATCTTCCTTCCCCTATCCTTACCACTTTCTACAGAGAGACAATCAAGAGCATCCTGTCATACAGCAACGCAGTCTGGTTTGGAAGCATCACTGCTTCAGACAGGAAGGTGGTGCAGAAAGTGGTGAGGATGGCTGAAAATATCATTGGCAGTTCCCTCCCTTCCCTCCAGGACATAGCACATAAGCATTGCTTGAGTAGGGTCCATAATATTGTCTGGGACACTACACATCCTCTTCATGAGCTCTTTTCCTTGTTACCTTCTGGGAGGAGGCTCTGTGGTATCCAAAGCAGAACATCCAGATTCAGTCACAGTTTTGCTCCATACAGTATTAACCTTGTAAACTCTAAAGCTTCCTCCTTCCATTATGTATTCAAGATGGACAGTGATTAATATTTATATGTTACTTATATGTAAGGGTGTAGGTCTATGCATATGTTTATAGTATGTTTAAATGTGTATTATATATTGTGTACATTGTGAGAGCAAGCAACTACATTTCATTTTTAATGTGTGCCGTTGTGCCCACAGTGAAAAATGACAATAAAAGTTATCTAATCTAATCTAATCTCTAGTCTAATCTTCATCAAGGAGCTCATGTGAATATAAAGGTCAGATAAGAGAACAGCAAGCAACCTTCATTTACCAGTCCTATTTGAGTGCCAGCAACAGCTCCATCCTGAAGATGGCCTAGATGATGTGAGTCATACATTTTGCTTTCCATTCTGAGGGTCAGTATGCCTTGATACCCATTTTTCCAAATGCATTTTTCTCCATCCTGTTAAATGTTCTCAGATTAACTTCTCAATATTGTCAATTGGGAGAATCCTCCCCCAGATGTAAAGGTTCAGAAATTCAGCCGGGTTTACTTTCTCAACTCAAACAAATTTTAAGCACTTACTCATTTTTAATAACAGCTTTTACACATAGGGAAATACTGTCAGTTTTCCTCAGGAAAACACCATCAATAACACTGCTAATATTACAAGAGGTTAACAGATACATTATTACAACTTACAACAGCTCCTTCAGTGACCATTCAAAGTTACAATGGCACTGAAAAAAGCTGACTTATGACCATTTTTCACACTTACGACCATTGCGGTATCCCCATGGTCACATGATCAAAATTCAGATATTTGGCAATTGACTCATATTTATGACTGTCATAGCATCCTGGGATCACGTGTTCACCTTTTGTGACTTTCTGACAAGCAAAGTCAATGGGAAAGCCAGATTCATTTAACAACTGTATTACTAACATAATGATTAGAATGATTCATTTAACAACTGTGGCAAGAACGGTCACAAAATGGGGCAAAACTCGCTTAACAAATGTCTTGCTTAACAATAGAAATTTTGGGCTCAGTTGTGGTCAAGAGCTACCTGTGTAAGCATTAATATGAATTCCTTTCCCCTTCAAAAATAAATTATTTATTTATTTATTTATTTATTATTTTGACTTATATGCCCTTATATGCCCTTCTCCTCAGACTCAGTATTCTAAGAATATTGTAAACATGATATATACTCAAATAGGTGACAGCACATTTTGCAAAGCTAAGCAGGAGCAAGCAAAGATTTGGTTAGAAACCTCCGAGGAAATCATGGTTTGTACTATCGACAGAAGATATTCCAGAAGTTGGCAGTGGCAAATCAAAAGCTACAAAAAAAATAAAATGAAATGGACATGTCAACAAATCAACAGGTCTTGATCTCCATTCAGATGAGTTCATATTTTTATTTTATTTTATTTTATATATAGGCCAAATCAGGATTCATCAAGCAAGTTGTTTGGAACCAAAATCAGGGAACTTTCTTGATATCTGCATCTTTTTGAAAAAATGAACTATTAAAACCTATTATATAATTATTTATCAGAGCCTTATATCATATGTGGAGTTAGATTTTACATATACATCTAGGGAACAATAAAAATGTTCATATGATCCAATGTACTGTGTAACATTAACAACATTAACAACATTTATAAATTTTAATGTAATATTAACAACATTTATAAAAGTTAAATCCAGGATAAAAACAGGATTTTATTATTGATTTATGAAGTATAAATGGAGTATTGACATCATGGTCCCTATCTAACTACAGTTAGTCATTTATGATATTGAAGCCAATAGAAATATTAATTAACATAATTTTTACTCATTATTTTCTTTTGGAATTAATCAGGAGCAAAGTTAGCTGGATTGTTGGCTGAATAATGTAGATAATTATTTCAGCATTAACAGTAGCTGGCTTTATAACTAAATCTCATGCAGAAGATTACTGTATTATGATCTTCTTTCCATTTAATTAGCCTTATACCGAGACAAATGATCTGTGATAATTACATAAATGAGATAGTTCCATTCCACCTTTTTTGATAGGCAGCTGTAATGCAGTATATGTTGTGTGCAGTCTTCCTATAGCAGCTCATTAAAATGTTATATATATGTACTGCATTATAAAAAGTGTAACTTGGGGAATACAAATTGTGGCCCCCTTACTCCTCAAGAGGGGCTCATTAACTGGATTTACTGTACGCACTCTGTCATCTGTTTGGATTTGCAATATGTGCTATTATATAAAACTACTTTAACCATTTTGGGATGTGATTTGTAATTAGAATGCCCAAGCTTTTGAACTGTGTTCCTTTAGTCTCAATATCATTTTTTAATAAATGTGCCTTCAACTCCTAATCTGATATTCCGAATACCAAAATGGCAGTATTTAATTAAATCCACATAACTAGAGAATAGTTGTTTGAGATGTCCAGGGTTATCTGGGCTATTTTGTCAGCCTTAATATTTTGATCCATGAGCAAAGAAGGATTTTAATGCAATGATCAGTAGAAAGAAAAGGCAAAATTGTATGTGAGTTGGTTTTAAGATGGACAGTTATACAAATATTTTCAACAAATGCATATGATATAAAATATAGGTACAGCATATGATAAGAAGTTTGATTCCCATAGAAAAATAGAATTTTTATCAGAGCTGTAATCTGGAACCAGAGGGTTAGTGTTAAAATAGCATAGTTAGGAATTTTGTGTTGTAGGCAGGAGAGTGCTAGTTAAAATCCACCAGGAACATTTTGAGTCACCTTGAATCTTGACAGTCAGGCAGCATATAAGTTTAATGACATGTTATGGTTGGCCATACAGCCAGCCAGATGTTTAGACTGGTTTTGGCATTTTTATCTGCCAACTGAGTCCTTCTCAATAGACACACATTGGAATAGACAGGTATTGTTGCTTGATGGTGTTAAATTTATTTGCTGCCCATCTCCCCAATGGTCTTACAAGAGTAAAAACAGAGAAATGAAAAAAGGTATAAACATAACAATATCAAAGTAATGAATCAGTAAAGATAAACAATGGAGTGAACAATGAAAGGGGGAGGAGATGGAATTTGCTATCAGTCTAGTAGCTACCTCCAGTGTGAAACTCCCACATTGGGTCCCCAGGCAAACTAGCAGAATCAGGTCTGCAAGTATTGTTGCAGGATGTAAGCTGTTTCAAGTAATGCTGCCTTTTGCAATTGACTGGTGGTGATTTTGTTATTATTATGCTCATAACAATATGAAATTACAGCTGACAGTCCTTTAGCTGCTGTAGACCTTCATATGCATCAAGTTCTTCCCAAGAATCAAGGAAGTTATAATGTATCAGTATAGTATATGTGCAGACCCAAGCAGTGGGACTATTTATAATTGATAGGTGGAAATTTTGTCAATGCACAGATTTTCTAAGTGTCATGCAAGATTTTTTGGGTATGGTACCCAGTGCCAGTAATAACTGGGACTACCATGATTAGTTTATGCCATAATTTTTCAGTTTTCAAATCTTAATACTTTGTGATGTACCTCAGTTCTTTGTCTTCCGTTCTACTATCTCCTGGCATTGCCACATCAATTATCCACACTTCCTTATTTTCACTTACAGTTAAATCTGATGTATTACGAGCTAAGACTTTGTCAGTTTGTGTTATAAATCTCACAATATTTTAACCTGCTCGTTTTTGACTATTTTTTCCAACTATATGTTCCCATCAATTTTTCATTACTGGCACATGATAATTTTTACAGATGTTCCAATGAATCATTTTGTTCACTGTGTTATATCACTCTGTGTGAGCTTCTTGGGTATATAATCTGCTGTTTCTTCTGCTTCTTTGCACAAAGTGCATTTTAAATAATTTGATGTTTTTGCAATGTTGGCCTTGATTGCATTAGTTCAAATAGCTTGCTCTTGAGCAGCCAAAATCAAGCCTTTCTTTATTTTTTTATTAATGTACCAATTGTAAGCCATTGCCAGATTTTATCTTTATCTACCTCTTCCTTGGTCATTTGTAGAAATTGACTATGTAATTTTTCTTAGCAGTCGAGTCTGACTGTGTGTGATCTGGTCAGCAAAGCTCCCCATCCTATTGCTGTTCCTTCTTGGATGAGGATTCATCAGGATGGTATCAAAAAAGATATACTGATGCTTATTCCAGGACTGGTGTAGTTTGCATTAGTAGCCCTAGCAGGGTTAGCCTAGAGAAGCAAAATGATATGGATCTATGGTTCTCCTAACATTCTCCCCATCTTATCAATTGCATCCTTTTCCGTCTGTTGGATGTTTGGGTTTGGATCTCAGAAAAAAAAAGTTGGGAATCTTACAGGAAGAGAAGTCCAATGTAAGATTTCTCCCTCTGTTTGAAAGCTATTTATCTGCATTGAGGTGAGAACATTTAAATAATTCTATGATTCCTATTAATAGATTGCAAGTTTAACTGATTTTTAAAAATCAGCTAAATATTTAATAAAACTCTAAGGCAGAAGTCCCCCAACCCCCAATCCTTGGCCCATTGGGAACTAGGTTGCGCAAGCAGTGTGTGAGCACACAAACTGCATTTGTGAAACATGCGCATGAAACTATCCCTGCTTCCCCTCCCCCCAGCCGCTGGTGGGTCACTGGCTGCCCTAAGGAACACACTGAAAATATTTGTTAAGAGTGGATTTGCTTATACGTTCTGGACAATATTTATTGCAAGTTGCTGAACTCCAAATTGGATGAAGAAAAAAAAGGAAATAAAAAGATAAAGCATGCCAAAGAGCTACCATAACAGCAGGATAGCCAAATCAAATCTACTCATCTTTAACATGTTTTACTCAAATTGTTTTCTACAGAGGTGAGATGTGAAGTATCACACAGTGTAAGTGAACATCTACCTGCTGCTTTATAAGATAACTGTCATGCATAAATGCCATTATGAGTTTAATTTAGTTTATATAATTCAGCTGAGTGCTACATATCCAGCTTTAATTAGCCAAAAGGAAAGCAAGTACTATTACTTTCTTTTTCCTTATATAAAGGACATTGGTTGTCTTCCACTAGGTCTTCCAGTTCTGGGCAAAATTTGGACAACCATTAAATAACAAATATAGAGAAATAATAACTCTAGTAGCCATGTGACATTTTGCAGGCCAAATTTTATTTCATTTCTTCTACCTTCCTTCCTTACCTCATTTCATCTTGGATCAGGCAGAACTAACACACTCCAGCCCTTCTTTGGATCTAGATAAGAAAATAAATCAGATTCAGAAGCTCCTTGAATATGAAACTTTAGTGAATGTAATGAGGGTTTTGCAATAAAAGTGGTTCACTGGGCAAACAGATAAAAATATTATATCCTACTCACTGATAGAACACACTGTGCTCACCACAACCTCCCCATCTGATATTTTCTGGAAAAATATATCTTCATTTTCTATCAATTACTCTGCACTCCAAATCAGTGGTACTTTCAATTTTACATGTGGAAGTAGGAAAGTGTGTCCTACTTATATCATCCAGAAGCATCTTTCAGTTCTGAACTTTCAGGTGTCACATGGATTAAGAAGCATTGTAAACAAGAAAACAGACAAAACAACTGGGAAACATGTATTTGAGACAGAGCTAAAGACTCTTTTAAATCAAGTCAGGCCCTAGTGTCTATATATTGTAGTCATATGTTGTTTTCTTGGCAATAGAATGGCTATGCTCTTGTCCTCTCCTGGATTTTTATCTTTCCATTCTAGCATGAAATCCTGGGATTTCTTAGTGGTCACCTATTAACATCTTGCCCCAAGCCAGTGTATGTCTGTGTGTATGCTGAATGATTGGGTTTTTTTGAAAAAAAAAATTAAGCGGTTTTATATTTATATGTATTTTTATGTTGATTTCTACTGTGCTGTGAGCCGCCCTGAGTTCTCCGGAATAGGGCGGCATAGAAATCGAATAAATAAATAAATAAATAAATAACTACTTACTTAGTCTAACCATGCTTAGCTTTTTTCTAAGATCAGCATCTGTCCTATCTTGCACCTTTCAATTATTCTATCAATAGGAAATATATGCCTTCAGCTCACATTATAAACAGAGATATTGAACATAATTATTTAATGGTATCTCCCATATCAGGGGTCCCCAACTCTCAGTCCATGGACCGATAGCGGGCTGTGGCCTGTTAGGAATCAGGCTGTGCAAGTGGTGGGGGAGCATGCGAATTTTCATTTGTGCATGCAATGAATTAGGTTGCACGCACGAAACTATCTAATCCCCTTCTGCCACCTGCCACCATCACTGCTGCTGGTCCACAGAGCTAGAAAGGTTGGGGACCACTGTCCCATATGAAAGAAGCTCTCATTTAAACCTTGGAACCATTAATTTCTGTGCTTGAGTTGTATCTCATGCTTTCTCCCATGGAAAAATGTTTCACTTCTCCATATGGATCTACTGTTATCTTGAATGAATACAGCTCTTCATAATATCTGTTTGTTTGTTGTTGCATCCAAGCATAATATTCCTAATCAATAGAAATGATTTACAATTCCTAAAGTGCTCCAGAAAAGTCATCATTTACCACTACTTTTACCAACTGCTATGCTTAGTCACTCAACAGTGAGACACTGGTGAAGCAGGCACAGCAGCATCTGCATTTTCTGCGTTGCATGAGAAAAGCACATCTTCCTTCCTCTGTCCTTACCACTTTCTATAGAGGGGCAATCGAGAGCATCATTACAGTCTGGTTTGGTAGCATCACTGCTTCAAACAGGAAGGCGGTGCTGAGAGTGGTGAGGATGACAGAAAAGATTATTGAACCTTCACTTCCTTCTATCCAGGACAAAGCATACAAGTGATACTTGAGCAGGGTCTGCAGGATTGTCTGGGATGCTACACATCCTCTTTACGAGCTGTTTTCCTCATTACCTTCTGAGAGGAGGCTTCATGGTATCCGAAGCAGAACAACCAGATTCTGTAATTGCTTTGCACCATATAGCATCAACCTTGTGAACTCTCTTTTTTTCTCTATGTATTCAAAATCAACTGTGACTAATATACATGTGTATATGTGTGTTATGTATGTGTATGGGTAGATATACTGTATATTTTCTTTTGAGAGCAGGCAACAGAATTTCATTTTTAATGTGAGCCAGTGTGCTCACAGTAAAAAATGATAATAAATAAAGATTCTTGCTTGAACAAGAATCAGAGCTGTTTGGAAAGAAAAGAGTTAAATCAGAAGGTCCATTTTAAGGCCAGTTGCCTAGTAAGAAAAGCACTGTCTCCCTTTTCTTTGAAAAAGAAACACAACTGATTTTTTTTCCCTTCTGCTGATCCCAATTTGATAAAGTATCAACTAAATCAAAGGAGGAAAGATTATATTTCAGAAACTAAGCCAAAAGGCTAAATATAGCTCTGATGTATTGAAAACAAATTAAACAAAAAAGGAACTTGTTTTGATTCCAGCTGCTCTTAGAAAAGGCCAGAAATCATCCTGAGGGCATGAGGAAGGAAACATGAGATTTGTTTCTTTCCCATTTCACAAGATGCGATGTAATAACTTTTTTTAATGTCTTGATAAAATTCCCAGAAAGATTTTATTCTGTTTTGAAGAAATTGACATGTAACATCGCACAATCTGCTGTTTAGCAATGGTAATAACATTCTGGCTTGCAGAAAGCATTGTGTACATCAACTACAATAAAAAGGGGTTATTATCGTACAAAGCTCTGCAGAATCTTGTTCTGCCATGCTAATCCCTTAAAAGGAAGACTTGATTTTGTGCAGGAACAATAATTCTTAATTACATTCACAACCCTGGTTAGACCAACAGTTGTCTGCTTTAGATATCAGCTCTCTGGTCAAGAATCAGCTCCTAGAAATCCTAATCATACCACTGAATAATACATAAAGGAGATCTGAATGAACTTTCATAACAAAGTCATCCAGCTTGTAGTGGTCCAATGTGAAAAAATAATTATCACCTTGGATTCAGTAATTGGTTGTACCACATTTAGCTAAAATATTGTAAGTGCAGCCAAATACTTCCTGTGAGTCACTGGTCTTAAACCTGGCCAATACCATAAAGTGCCAGCAAGCATTGTTTTTAATTTTGGTAGGTGGCTATGCTCATCAGATGTATGTAATTTTTAAAAATGTATGGTTCAGTTCTGGCTTAAATGTTTGTTGGAATGTGCCACAATTTTATTCATTTTATTTATTTTGCCCATTTTTTTTAATCCCACTGCAATCACAAAAGACTCCCAGCAGCTCTGCCAGAATATAAAACTGATAAAACATCTCTGGTCTACAATACCATAAAAACAATAAAAACTACCATCCACTAAACATCAAAGCACAAAATAGAAAAATAAAACTTACAGACCGCAGGATAGAGAAGACTTGTCAAAACAACTCCATCATTAAAAGTTTCCGAAATATTAGTGCCCTCTATGATTACTGGTTGATGACAGCTTACCAGCCCAAGAACAACTTCAGAATATGGGTTCTGTGGGATGTTGCAACTCTTATTCATTGATGTAATGAACAGATGGAACTAGTGAGTCAACTTAGCTTAATTCCTCTGCAGCTATTAACATGCCATGATTATCATAAGAAAGTAGCTTTTATGCAATTATCCCTAACTTTGAAACTACGCTCTAAATAAGTAATAGTGTTACTGTTACTGTTTACCAAACCACATTGAATCTTTAATAAGAACAATTCTATGTGATATTTACTATTATATAACCATTTTTAATGAAGGCAATGAAACCATCTTTTCTTTATGATCATTTTCATGTAAAATGTACAGGAGCATGATAAAGACTTATAATATTTAAAAATCAATATGTGAATTATTCAGTAAGTATCCAAAAGGTCCCTTTCAATATTTTTTAAAAAACATTTTACAAAGCCAAAGATGTATTAATTACTTATACCTTAATGTTAATTGTGAATGTGGTAAGTAACATAGTGTTGTGGAAACACAATGTCAACTTTGCAGAATATTCTTTCATAATAGTGCATCAAAATTTAACTTAGATTTTGAAATTCAGACCAATTAGTCATACAAGATCCATTGATGAAATGGGTAATTAGTTCATTAATCCAATAAAAATGAAGTAAATATGTGTGATATAAATATTATACATCAAGTTGAAATTTTGGAATTATGCCATAATAATGAACGCAAAGCCAATTTTAAACGGAGTGGATATTTACAACTCTGGCAAAAAATGCCTTCTGTCTGTCTGTCTAATTTTGTAATAGAACAATAACAATAGAACAATAGAACCGTTAATGCTATTAGCTTTCCCAAATTTGCATCTAATTGAATTGGGTTTCAGTTCAGTCAATACAGTAGTATTTTTACAAAAGAATATGCTTGGATATAGATTTGTTATTATATCTATCAGCGTTAAAACTGAATCTCTTCTTAAAGGACTCCAAACATAAATGTTACATTAAAAAGGGGAAGCAAACAAAAATCAAATCATTAATTTCTTCCAGGTGATGCAATGATTACCAAAAACAATGAGTACCAGATTTTTCCCATAAGGAATAATGTAGTGAGTCACAAGGCAGCTGACAGTGACAAGTTCTAGCTTGTGCATTAAGTACTAAACAAATGAGTACTGGGACAAAATTTTTGCATCAAAATGCATTGAGTACCAAATTTGATGAGTTTCAAAGCAGCTGAGTACCAAGGTACCATTGTACTAATGTCTCATATTTTTATAAATTAATATTTTATTAAATATTATACTATGGCATAAGAAACTTTGAATTTAAACTTCAAATAATGTACACATTATTATTAATGCTTAATAGTACCAGAACGTAACAATTAGTTTAATGGCAAAAATAATTAACAGAATAATAGAGTTGAAAGGAGCCTTTCAGGACAAATCAGATAAATGGTTGTCAAATCACTTCTTAAAAACCTCCAGGGTTGGAGCACCCACAACTTCTGAAGGTAAGCCATTCCACTGAGTAATTGTTTCGTCAGGAAATTTCTCCTTGTTTCTAGGTTGCTTTCCTTGATTAGCTTCCATCCATTGCTTCTTCTGCCTTCAGGTGCTTTGGAGAATAGGTTGACCCCCCCTCTTTTTTGTGGTGGTCCTTAGGTATTGGAACACTGCTATCATGTCACCCCTAGTCCTTCTTTTCATTAAGCTAGACATACCCAATTCCTGAAACCGTTCTTCGTATGTTTTATCCCCCAGACCTCTAATCATCTTTGTTGCTCTTCTCTGCATTCTTTCTACAGTCTTAACATATTTTTTATATCACGGCAACCAAAATTGGATGCAATATTCCCAATGTGGTCTTATCAAGGCATTGTAAGGAATACTAACATTTCATGTGATCTTGATTCTATCTCTCTGTTACTGCAGCCTAAGACAGTGTTGGCTTTTTTGGTAGCTGCAACACACTGCTGGCTCAAATTTAAATGATTATAACTGGGACTCCAATATCCCTTTCTAAGTTATTACTATTGAGCCAGATATCACCTATTCTATCCCTGCGCATTTGATTTTTCTTGCCTAAATGTAGAATCTTACTTTTCTCATCATTGAATTTCATTTTGTTGGTTCATTTTGTTCATTTATAAAATGTTTATTAGAAGTAAACTTATACACATATAAAAGTAGTGAAAACTGGGTGCTGACCCAAATCAATTAGAGGTCAGTGTTATTAACTAGTTATCAGTATCTTACATGATAGTGTAGGAATCTAACTCAATACTGAATAGTATATTGTTAGATCTTGTATCATTTGAGTGTTTCCTAGCATGAACTGCTTACATCAGGTACTGACACAACATTTCTATGGAATTTGGTCTGAACTTTGATTTTCTCTTCCCCAAGTACTGAAATTGTTCTCCTTAAAAACCTCTTCTCTTGTATATTTAAGATAAATGCTCCACCCATTTGCATGACCAACTTGCATACAGGCTGATGGATAAATAATCTAAAATTCTCTAGCAGAATTTTCTGATTTGAATAAGAATTCATGGTTTGTTCAGTGATGGTAAGATATCCAGGCCTTGAGGAAGCAAAGAATCCCCAAACCATGATACGACCACATTTAGGCTTGAATGATTGGTATGAAGTTATTATGGAATGCAATTGTTGGCTTCTGCCAGAAATACTGATATCTATAAACTCAGAACAGTTCCATTTTTTTTATTTATCTGCATTCCTTTAACAACCTGAAGGACCTTCCAGGTACGTTTCAGCAAATCTGAGAAGTCTGCAATGTACTTTTTAGTGGGCAATGACTTCCACCTTGCTATTTAGCCATGAGGCTCACTTTTATCCAATGAACGTATCTATCTTAGGCACAGCATAGGCAACACTGAATTTAGCCAAGACAAGAGAGGCCTGCAGATCCCTGGGGGGGGGCGGGGTTCTTTGTGACTTTCTAAATGATTTTATGTTGCAGTCTTGGAGTGATTTTGACAGCATGGTGACTTTGGTGGAAATTCACTATTGCTCTAAATCTTCTGCATTTCAAGGCTACAATTCTGGATGTAGATTTGTAGAACCCTAAAACCTTGTAAATAATCTCGTAACTTTTTTCAGATTAATAGATATCAGTGATTCTTGTAAAGAAGAATCATGAAACCCATCTTGTCTTAGGATTTGTGTGGTACATCAATTCAACATTAAGAGAGTTAAAAAATTGTCAAATGTGTACAGGGTATGTTAAACCCAAAGGAACCTGGTGATTTAATTAATTGTTCACACAATAGGCCCTGGCTATTCCTTTAACTGAATTGCTTGAACTAGAAGGTCAATCGCTTTTTCAGTTTAGCATATTGCATGTTGGATGGCTTAGTTTATAAAACAAATGGGACAAGCTCCAAATTTCAGTGTTGTTTACTTGCACACCATTTGGATTGTAGAACCTGTTTGAAGTTCTGAAATCATTGGGTAGCAAAATACCCAAAACATTTGAAAGATCTGTAAACATACACACAAATTACAGAAACACTTCAGAGTTTACTAATACATAATGGTTTTTGTGTTTCTCACCCCTGAATATGTGAGCAGAAGAAATAGCACTATTAACAAGGCCATATTGTTATTTGCAGCAACTGATTGCTGATGTAGCTTGTGAGTAATTTCTGTCAAATAATCCTACACCAGATTTAAATTTCAGTAAAATGAAAATGGCAGCTATTAAAGAGAGCATTGTAAGTTTTATTTCTTTGTTGTCAGGATCCTCTCAGCTTAGCTCCCAGGATAATTTTCCATTTGGGAAGCTTGATCTAAAATATCCATTTCGCTCATACATATAATCCCAGTCACCAGCTGATGAATATGCATGTGTGTGAACTAACGTTTAGAGATTACTATTCATAAATGTATTCTATTGGGTGGTTTTGAAATATTTTCTCCTCCTGCCCCCTTTCCAGTCCTAGTCCTTTCACTGTAAATGTCAGTGTGACTTCTTAAATAACAGCTCCTGGGGGATTAAGAAAATACTGCTATGCGCTACAAACACTTTTAAGAGGGAAGATGTCTAGGGACTACATTATGCAATTCAAATTCTTTTGCTTGAGAGATAGAGAGAGCACTGGATACATAATGTTTTTGTAATATCTGCAGAACATTGTTGAGCCATAGACCACTCAGATACAGAGCACAATTACTTAAACACAAAGCTAGTTTATGTCCCTGTACACAGACTTCATTCAGCAGTTTTACTACCGTATGTATTTATGTGTGTAGGTATCGGAATTGTTTCTAGAACTCTCTTATCTATCCTCTGTAGAAATCACATACACAAACTGAAGCCACTAAAAGTTATCCGAAATAAGGCTGAGATAGTCTGTTGTAATAGCATGAAACTTTGCTTTTAAAGTCATTTACAAGTAAATATAGACCAGGCTATTCAAGTCACTTAAAATTTAGTCTAATGGCTAAAGATCCTTCTATTTCCCATTTGTCTTTCCTAACACAAAGCAAATGTGGTGCGAATTTCATAAAGCACCACAACCATAAAAAAGAGACTACAAAATAACATTAAATTTAAGTGGGAAATCTGTTAAACTAGGATTACCCATATTTTTCTAAAATTCTCGAGGCAACTCCAGTTTATAGAGTCTGAGCACTCCATCCAGAATCTGACATAAGCCTGACTGTTTGGAATTGCTCACTTATTTTAAAGAGGTTGTGGCTATTTTGAATAGCATCTGTCCTTTACATTTGAGAAACTTCAAGCAAGTAATTTTGTATAAACGGCATTATTCAAGTGTGCTTAAAATTTCCCAGTATCAAACAATATAACACTGTTACAATCTAGGACCTCCCAGTGTCAGTTAAGTCAGGACATTAACACTGCATGGGTCCAAAAATAAAACTTGAGTTACATTAGTACAGTTTATTAAATCATCTTTGTGACTATTAATTTGCAGGGCAATTAAATAATGTACTAAAATGTATGGGAAAGGTAGCCCAAAATGATTTTAAGTTAGCATAGCACTTAGTAAGAAAAAGCAGTAAATAATCTATGGGGAAGTGAAAGAGGAAATGTGGAGAATTTGAACATTCTAGGTCAACACCCAACTCAATGTATGATTCCTGAGATATCTCTGAGAGATGGCCATCCATCCTCTGCTTGAAGACCTTGAGTGAAAGAGAACTCAACACTTCCTGTGTCAGCCAATTCATGACTCAGCCAATATCATCAGGAAGTCCTTCCTGACATCTAGCCTGAATCCACTTTATTGTACTTTTAAACCACTGGTACTGATTCTGCTCTCTGCAGCAATACAGAACGAGTCCACTCTTTCTCCCATGAAACAACCCTTCAGATAATTCAAGACCTGTACTATACTGTATATTCTCTAAGTCATCTCTTCTGTGGGTTTACAGTTCCCATGTCCACTCCTCATAAAAATCAAGTTCCGGAACCTCACTATTATGTTTTGTTAACAGAATCTTGCAAGATTCAAAGCATATATCCCCTCCTTTGCTTTTACCCTTTTGAAAACTAAGGAGGATCCTTTGTGAAACATTTCCCCTGCCAGCCCCACTTCTGTAGGCAGAGACATCTTTTACATGCCAACTGTCCAGACTGTAACTCTCCCTGTCTCTCAAGGTCATTCCCACATCACATCACATCTGTGATTGTTTTTTTTTTAATGGCAGTGCCAATAATGGACACAGAATTCCAAATAGGATTTGCTCACTGAAGCTCACATTAGGAAGAGTAATTGGTTATTTTCCCTTTGGCAGACAATACTTAGTAGCAGGAAAAATGAAGTTGGAGAATTCTACCAACCATGTTCTTTATCTTGTCCCCTATTAAAACAGCTAAGGATACCACCAATTCTTTTTAGTGATGAAAGAACAGAGCATCTAAATCATGTTTCATGGCAATATTGTTTTGCCAATTCAAAGAAAAGTGGATGGCACATTAATGTGGTTGTCTGACTGTGCCCTAGAAAATACTCAAAATCCCTGACAATATCTAAATGCCACTGATTTTCTAGGAGAGAGGAAAAAATTCTTGAGTGGCATAATTTATTTCCTTTCCATTGGAAGCAATGGTCATCAAAGAAAAGAACAATGGTCTCCTAGGTAACTATTACCAGCTTTAATTGCCAGCTGTAAGCTCAACATTAGTTTTGAATTCTCAAAATTCACCATTTTGAAAGATTCTTCAGGCCTTAGCAAAGCAGAAGAAATCAATCAGTGCTTTTTTTAAAACCACAAGTTGCCTGTCTGTTGTTGATCAATGCCCCATTCATTATGCAACCCTCATAAGTGATAGCAATGATTAATCTTCTCAAATTCAGAACTGATAGTAAGCTGAATTTAACAGCCATATTCAGCCACAGATGTATAAATGTTATTACAAGTTATCCATTTTTTTAAATTCATATTCTTGGAGTTTGTGCAATCGGAACAATGCTAGAAAAAGAGCAGCAAAGCATTAAAGCGACACATGATGTGATTCCTTGAAAAAAAAAAGCATCTGAAAAACAGCCCTAGGAAGGTGCAATGATATGTTAATGCACACTCTTGTTGAAATGTGAGCACCTCATTTAATAGTATGTGTCATATTTTTTAAAAAAAATTAATACAACACATTAAAAGTTCAAAAGTTTCAGGCTGAACACATATAATGAGATTAAGATACTGGCCCAGTTCATTATGAAAAATTGCTTTATGAAAGACAATGCAAAACCATATTTAGAAAGGCTAATAGCAATGATAACCAAAGATTTTCAGAGATCTAGGTCAACTGCCTTCATAGTGGGAATAGGGTTAAAATGACAACATTAATATTTGATTGCTGGTAAAGATAAAGAAGCCTAAAAGGTCAACATGAGCTTTTGAATCACCACTTTTTGCTAGGAGGAAAGATTGCTCTTCAGAATAGATTCATCTGCAGTATTTATCTATTACAGATCTAATTCACTCAAAAACTAAAGGTTTCTGATGCTGTGACATTTAAGATATGTCAGTGTAAAGGAGCACCTGTTTTAATCATGCAGCACTAGACCAGTTGGGTTGGTTTCCATCTCATGTCCATGAGATTTTAACTAGTGCTCATGTGTCTCGGCAGGGTTGAGTTAAAGCCAGTTCTTCCCTATCTAGACCCACACAGCTTCCAGACATTGGAAAAGCAGTAGAGCAGCATCGCTTGGACAGCTCAGGGCAAAGATGTATAACTGAGTATCATTAGTATACTGATGAAACTTCACCCAATCTATAATGTCAATCAACAGATTCATGTAAATGTTAAATCAAAGGGGTGTGAGAGTCAGGTTCTGTGACATCCAAACTAACAGAAGCTTAGGGCTGGCCCTTTCCTTACCTACCAACACTGATTGGAACAAGCTTCAGAGGAATGAGGAGAACCTCTGAAGAAAATTGCCTCCCATTCCCAAACCCTGAACCAGCCCACCCAAAAAGCCACTGAGAGATTAAAAAGGACCAGGATGGATTCCAGATGATATCCACAAGTGTGATAAATATCAGCTTAATGCTATATTCCAGCCTGAACCCAGTCCAGATAAACTATTCTTGCCAGAGCCTTTTGTAGGCCTACCACCTTCTCCACTGAATTGAACTGGTCTCCATTTTAACATCTCCATTGCTAAAAGTGAGTAAGCAAGATCAAATTCTTTAAGCCCTCATGCCAGTGAAAGTACAGAATAACCATCTGAAGTGGACCACCTTAGTTAGACCTCGGTGAATATACTGATGGTTTAATGTTTTAATGCCTTAGCTAAACCAAGCTTTAAAATTCAGGATCTGAGACACATTGGATCAATGTTCTGTGCACAATTTAAGATATTATGTAGCTTTATATCTAATGTGGAAGACTCTTACAGGGCAAAATGAACACAAATGTCACACAACACCAAAGTTATTTACTCAGTTATAGCCATAGCATAAAATGGATATACAATTCATATCCCTTAGGAGATATCAGAAATATTATGTTCCTAGATTCAATGAGCTGTTCTAAATTATGTATGCAATTTAATGACCTTTTAAGACAATCAAGAATAGGGTTCCCTTTGGCTCCTATGACTGACAGTTCAGGATTATATTCACACTAAGCTAAAAGGTGTTAGAAAAGATATCTAACACAGAGCTGCAGGAGCATTCATCGATAACAAAGAGATACTCAAAGACATTTCAAAATTAAATAGACAATATTTTTTCTAGTTCAATATTATATCAGAAGTTGTACAGAAATGTTATATCAATTTATTTCTCCAGTGGAACAGAAGACCTGAGCAAAAAAAACTGAATTACAATACCCATGTTTGAGAGCAACAGTAGATTTCTCTCTCCCTTTTCTCCCTCTTCTGAATATAAACTTTTTAGTTTATGAGTAAACTAAAGATTAACCTCATTGGTTGTAGTGCTGTCATGATATAGTTATTGTCACTATTCCTATAAAGAGCTGGCTAATTAGTAGGTATGCTACTATTTTACACATCAGCTGCAGCATTTTAATCATTCTTGGTAGCTTAATGTGTACTTCAGAACAAGCCCTAGTTTCCAGGAACCCAAAATGATGGTTGTTTGAATTCTGCTTGGATAAAGACCCATGCATGATTTGAGTACAATGGCTTCATATGCTTTTTCAATTACCTGTTTTTAAGTTATGCCATGCAAATATAATCTTTCTTAGGCCTCAGGACAGGGCAGACCAAATATTAGGAGAGAAGATATGGTTGGAGAGCTAGAGAAAAGAGGAAGAGAATTGGTCATAAACATAAGAATTCAGGTTTTTATGTTTATACTGTAACTGCCCAGAACTAACTGAGTGGAAATCAAACATGCTATAGCTTACACTCACCCAATGTGGGCATACTGTGACATTTATGACAGCTTTGTCAATAGTATTTAAATGAAAACAAAAAATTCTGTTCTCACAGGACAAACAGCTTAACAATTTATGAGCTGTCAAAATAACCATTACTATAATAAAAAAATCAAATTCACATTCCTACATTGTGAATAATATTTCAAGACATTATAATTGTGACAATCTAACTTGCATATGCTTTCCAAAATTTATACTACTATAATAAAATGCACATCATTACACCTGCTGGTCAAAGAATGCAAATGAAAACATCCCAGCCAGTATACTAGAAATTATTATGATGTTATGAAGTATGGCAAGCTTATACTCTTCTCAAGCATGATGTTTTCAAGATCTATAGGTCACAGCTACTAAAATTTCCAGCAAAGCCGTGGACATTTTAGGAGTTCTAATTCCAACATATGTGGAGGATGCCAAGTTTGGATTAATGGTACTGTATTCCTATAACTATAAAGAAATAGATTGAGTAGAGTGTAGAGCTGGAAGGGACCTTGGAGGTCTTCTAGTCCAGCCACCTGCTCAAGCAGGAGAACCTATATCATCTCAGACAAGTGGCTGTCTAGTCTCTTCTTAAAAATCTGCAGTGATGGAGCACCAATGATTTCCGGAGGCAAGCTGTTCCACTGGTTAATTATTCTCACTGTCAGGAAGTTTCTCCTTAATTCCAGGTTGCTTCTCTCTTTGATCAGTTTCCAACCATTGTTTCTTGTCCTGCCCTCTGGTGCTCTGGTGAATAACATGACCTCCTCTTCTTGGTGATAGCCCCGCAAATACTGGAATACTGCTATTATATCTCCCTTATTTCTTCTTTTCTTTAGACTAGCCAAACCCAAGTCCCGCAGCTATTCTTCGTATGTTTTAGTTTCCAGGCTTTTGATCATCTTAGTTGTTCTTCTCTTATTTTTTTCCAAACTCTCAACATCTTTTTTGTGATATGGTGACCAAAACTGGCTGCAGTATTCCAGGTGTGGTCTTACTAGGGTTTTATAAAGCAGTACTAATACTTTGCCATGATCTTGATTCTATGCCTCTATTTATACAACCCAGAATTGTATTAGCTTTTTTGGTTGCTGCTGCACACTGCTGGCTCATAGTCAAGTGATCGTCCACTAGGACTCCAAAGTCTCTCTCATTGATAAAGAAATCATTCAAGAAAAACTAAGTAATATAACAAGGCTAGCAGATCAACTGTTAACCTCTTCCATAGGAGGGGAAATAAGCTTTAATGAGCAGTATTTCCTGAAATTGGCTATGAATTGATTTGATTGCCATCTTTTTGGATATTCTGGCCTCAAACTATTGAGTATAGAAGTACAAGAAACAGGTTTTTTAAGTGGGGCAAGGAACAAAGAGGAACAAATTGGAAGTCACTTCAGCTGGTACAGAATTCCTGTCATACAGTCTGTAAGGCACATAATAGCAATCTGTCTGATTGCCACATTTCATACCAGCTGCAGTTTTCAAATGCTCATCAAGTGTAGCATTATGAACCTCATAATCTAAAGGGGCTTAAGGAATATATTGTTCTGGCCAATTACTTCTTTTCCAGAGATTCAAGTATATAGCTTCTTTCCAAGGAGGGAATTATTTTGGGGGTGGACAAGAAAGAAAAATCCCAACCACTCAAAAGAAAATGCAACATAGTGGAGAAGAGAAAATGAGCTAAGGTTAAGATAAAAAGGAACCACTAAATGTGGAGAATGAAGACATGCCTTTAAAAATGTAATACACCTAATACATAAATGACGGTATCTTTTTCCCCCATTGAGTACTGTCCTGTCCTGTTGTTGAAGATGATTCACTTCTCATTCCTTCTGTATTCAAACTTTTGGAATTTCTATATTGCTCAGGAGCAACCTGAACATCCAAAGTTAGATGGCGGACTTCTAAGGAGATACACTTCAGCAGAGAAATCATGAACAGTTATTGCCGTTATACATTTCAGAGTATGACCACACCTGCTCCAAAAAACTTTAGAATGTAAGCTGTAGAAAATGGGAGAGAGAGGCACAGAACATAAAGAGAAAAAACATGGATTAACTGGGTTTTTAGAACTAGTTGGTAACTAGGAAAGGTAGATGAGTCCTCAGGAAAGAAGGAAGTAAAATACAAGTTAAGGCCAGGTAGATGAAGAGGAGCCAGACAAGAAAGCAAAGCAACACAGTGGTGAAATCAAAGAGAACTGTCTGAGAAGTCCTCAGTTAATGCCAAATCTTAGAAGCAGAAACCAGCTACAAATTGGAAAATTAGTGTTAATATCTAATATGCATAATCAACTGTGGTTTAAGGTTGAAGGATTTAGGTTGCTCCAAACTATATTTTAGGTGATAGAGATAGGTAGGTAGGTAGGTAGGCGGGTAGGTAGGTGAGTGGATGGATAGATAGATATAATCTTTTTTTTAAAAAAGTGAAAATATAAGATCATTCTATTTTTTCACTGATGCTTCACAAACTCAGAGAACTGGAAAATAAGATGAAGTTCTCATCTACCCTGCCAGAGAAGTTGCATGGAATTTGTTCAGTCTCTTGCATTAGAAAGCAGAGTCCTTCCATGCGCAGCTTTCATTGGTGTTTCAGATCAGTCTCCACATCCTGGAGGGGGATATGAACAAGCAAATACTGGGTAAGAATGCCCCTAAAGAAATTGTGCTTAACAAATCTGCACACAATAGAGTCCCAAATTGCATATACTATAATAAATGGTGTAGCCAGAAATTCAGCTGACCCCCCACCCAATCTATAGATTTTTTACAGTCACAGCTGAAAGATTTATATCCAATGTATACTAACTCCTATTATGCTAAACTATTCCCTCGTAGAGTGATTTTTTTCAACATATATGGTAAAGAGCTAAACATTTCTGTTGACATGCATTAGTCATTCTCTATATCACTATTCTAAGTGAAAATATACTCATATTTATAACAGGAAATTTATCCAAATGATCCACTTTTTTTAGAAATCCCTTATTTGGCAGAATACAGTCAAGCATTTTTTCTCTTTTTTGCTTTAAGCATTTAATGCCAAAATAGAAATATGTGAGCTAAATATATATATATTTGTTTTCTGAGGTTTTCGTGGGTGTTTGTATGTAAATCTTTGGTTCTTCGGGTTTTCTCCCACGTAGAATTTGAAGTGTCTTGGTGACGTTTCGATGAAGTCCCATTCGTCATGAAGGTCAAGAAGGAGGCACTCGATATAAATCTCTTCCCTCCCTGATACTGCTGGCAAAGTGAGAGGGAACCTGTGGCCTAGAGGTTAATACAACTGCCTAACATGCAGACAGCCCAGGTTCGAATCTCAGAAGGGTACGTTCTGGCTGAACAGAGTTAAGAAACTCGAAATAGCTATCCCAGTTCTCCCTTATTCTTTGTTAGCAATTTAAATTAAAAAAAACATATATATATACTGGTTCCTGCGGATGGCTCTGGGTTGAGCTGAAACAGGTAAAAGAAAGAAAGATTTCTTTCTCCCATATTTGTGTATCATGGGGAGACCATAGAGCTTAGGGCATCTGGATGATTTCTCTCTGGGAATGATTCTTTGCTGGATCTCTTCGCTAATGGGGGAGGCTTTTATTTTGGATCTAGTGGTTTTTTCCAGGTAGGTGGTGGGATCTGTGTTTAGGGGTTTGTATGTGGAGTCTTGGAGTAGGTTGGTTAATTTGGTTTGGTAGTCAGATGTATTCATGACCACCGTGGCGTTGCCCTTGTCTGCTGGTAGGATTATTATGCTGGTGTCTTGTTTCAGGTTAAGTAGTGCTGTCTGCTCCTCTTTGGGTAAGTTGCTTTTGGGTGGCTTGCTGGTGCAGAGTATGTTGGTGATTTCGAGTCTGATTCTATTAGCGTCGTCGGGGTTGATTTTGGTCAGGCTGGTTTCAACTCCGCATATAATGGTTTCAGTGGGGATGTGTTTGGGAGCGACTGCAAAGTTGAATCCTTTGGAAAGGACATTGGTTTCCGCTTTGGTGAGGATCCTATCTGAGATGTTATGCACTCTTTGTTTCATGTGTGGCTGTGAGGAAGGAGGGGTTTGTTTCTGGTGTTCTTGTAATCTTCGGAGTTTGTTGGTGTGTGTGTCTGTCTTGAGGGTGGTCTCTGTTTCGGCTCTCCAGACGGCGAGTTGTTTGGATTTGTCCCAAAGTGCGGGGTGGATCTTGTTGCTGAGTTTGAGGTGAAGTGTGAGGAGATCTTTGTTGATTCGGTCTAGGAGGAATCTTTTTGTGTGAAGTTCTTTTCTGATTAGGGCCAATTCTGTTCTTTTCAGGATGCGTTTGGTGGCTGCAGAGTTGGAGTGGAATTTCAATTGGAAGCATGTGGGGATTAAATTTTGATCTCGGCAGTTGCGTAGGAATGCAAGGTCACATAAAATGGAAGCTCTTTGGACTTCAAGTTTCTCATAGGTCCTGGTCAGATGGTGGATTTCCTCCCCGTAGAGGTATGATATTTGTTTTCTGAGGTTTTCGCGGGTGTTTGTATGTAGGTCTTTGGTTGTTCGGGTTTTCTCCCACGTAGAATTTGAAGTGTCTTGGCGACATTTCGACAAAGTCTCATTCGTCATCTTCAGGCTGGTGCTTTCGGCTTCTGCTTCTAGGAGCAATGTGAGATTTTAGCTGTTTTTTCCTTTTAACTGCCAGTGGGGGTTTGAACTGATTGGCTGGGAGCTCAGCTGTGTTCTGATTGGGTGGAGGTGTGTTCTGATTGGTTAGGGGCTTGGCTGTGCTCTGATTGGATGGGGGGTTGGCTGTGCTCTGATTGGATGGGGGAGTGTTCTGTTTGGGTGGGGGCTTTGTTGTGCTCAGGTTAGTCAGTGTTACAAGGGGATTAGAGATGGTAAACTGTATAGCTGTTTGGCTTTGCGTTCGTGGTCGTGCCTCATCATCATGGTGGGTGTCAGTTTGCTTCGTGTATGGATTGGAGGGGTTTAAGGTGGCTAATGATGCAGCTGTGGTCTGGCTTCTGGTTTGTGGTCGTGCCTCCTCATCAGTGTGGGTTTGGGTTTGCTTTTTGCCTGGATGTGTGGTGGTGACATCCTGTGTGGTTTTTGTGAGTGTAGGTCTGGTGTCATTCCCCGTGCTATGGACTCGTCTGTCAATAAGGGCGGGTTTCCAAATGGCTGGTAGGCGGGAGGTATCATCTCGTTTGTTCATGCTGTGTGGGCATTTTTCTATCTCGATGGCTTCTCTGATTATTCTGTTATTAAAGTGTTCAGTTTTGGCAATAGTTCTGGTCTTTCTGAAATCAATTTCATGTCCTGTGGCTTTGAGGTGTTGGACCAGGGAAGAAGTTGGTTCCTTTTTTTTGACTGAGTTTTTGTATTCTTCAATGCGTGCACTTATTCTTCTGTTGGTTTGTCCAATGTATGTGGTGGAGCAGGCACTACATGGGATTTCATATACTCCTTCATTTTCTAATTCAATTTTGTCTTTAGGGTTTCTTAGGATGGTGGATATTTTTCTGTTTGTGCAGAATGCTGTTTTGATATTATGTTTGTGAAGGATGTTGCTGATCCTGTCTGTGGTGCCTTTTATGTATGGGAGGAGGGCTTTGCCGTTTTCTTGTTCTCTGTCTTGGATTTTAGTGGGAGTTTCTTTTTGGATTAAGTTGGAAATCTTATTTCTTTGGAATCCGTTGGATGTAAGTACATTAGTGAGAGTGTGTAGTTCGGTTTTTAGGTGTTGTTCGTCAGCTAGGCATTTGGTTCTTGAGATGAGTGTCTTGGCTACGGAGTTGATCTGTGCTGGGTGGTGGTGTGAGAGTGCGTGCAGATAGCGGTTTGTGTGTGTTTTCTTCTGGTAGATGGTGTGTCCTAGGGACCCATTGGATTTCTTGTAGACTAAGACATCCAGGAAGGGAAGTTGGTTATTAGCTTCTGTTTCCATGGTGAACTGTATTTTGGGGTGTAGGCTGTTGAGGTGTGTGAGGAAGTTGTCCAGTTTTTCTTTCCCATGTGGCCAGATTACGAAGGTGTCATCTACGTATCTGAGCCAGAGTTTGGGTTTGTGATCAGATTTTTCTAGGGCTTGGGTTTCAAAGTGTTCCATGTAGAGGTTTGCAATGACAGGTGAGAGGGGTGATCCCATGGGTGCTCCTTCTATTTGTTTGTATTTTTGTCCATTATAGATGAAGTATGTGTTGGATAGACAGTGGTTGGTCAGATCTAGGATGTGTTTGGGGGGGTTATATTTGTTTTGGATAGCTATTAAGGCTTCTTTGATTGGCACTTGGGTGAAGAGGGATATGACATCGAAGCTAACGAGTAGGTCGCTGGGCTGTAAGTTTTGTTTCTTTATGATCTCTATGAACTGGAATGAGTTTTTTACGTGTGAGGTGATGGATTCTGCATAGGGCTGTAGTTGTTTGGCGAGAAATTTGGCTAGGTTTTGTAGAAGTGAGCCTATGGAGCTGACTATGGGTCTAAGTGGGGTTCCTTCTTTGTGTATCTTGGGGAGACCATAGAGCTTAGGGCATCTGGATGATTTCTCTCTGGGAATGATTCTTTGCTGGATCTCTTCGCTAATGGGGGAGGCTTTTATTTTGGATCTAGTGGTTTTTTCCAGGTAGGTGATGGGATCTGTGTTTAGGGGTTTGTATGTGGAGTCTTGGAGTAGGTTGGTTAATTTGGTTTGGTAGTCAGATGTATTCATGACCACCGTGGCGTTGCCCTTGTCTGCTGGTAGGATTATTATGCTGGTGTCTTGTTTCAGGTTAAGTAGTGCTGTCTGCTCCTCTTTGGGTAAGTTGCTTTTGGGTGGCTTGCTGGTGCAGAGTATGTTGGTGATTTCGAGTCTGATTCTGTTAGCGTCGTCGGGGTTGATTTTGGTCAGGCTGGTTTCAACTCCGCATATAATGGTTTCAGTGGGGATGTGTTTGGGAGCGACTGCAAAGTTGAATCCTTTGAAAAGGACATTGGTTTCGGCTTTGGTGAGGATCCTATCTGAGATGTTATGCACTGTTTATTTCTCTCACATGTAGCCTTTAATAGGTCTCACACACACACACACACACACACACACACACACACAATCAGAAAATGTGTGGAGTACAGTGGTGGTTCACAATTTTTATATGACATGCAATTTTCTTTAAAAAATGGATCTCTTCTAACATATTCTAGAAGTGCTCTGCGATCTGGTTGTTTTTGATGGATCTCATATAGCAATGTTGAGTCTCCCCAAACCCATGGTTGGGATTAGCCTTCTCTCCAACTGGACTGCTCCAATTTGGTAGTAAAAGCACTGAAATGTGCTTAATACTCTGTGCATACTGCATGTGCAGTCAGCCATCAGGGACCCTGTTTCAAGTGAACCAGGACTTTTAGGTAAAGGAGGACAGGTTAAACCTTTGCAGGGCCACTGTGAGGACTATTCTAGGCATTTCCTGGATAAAGTTGCTCAACTTTGTTTGGAGCTAGACTCTGGCTAGGGGGAACCAGAGGAGAGGCCTGAAGCAGCTCCTAGTCTATCTCTCTGGGACGTGTTCGTGTTAGTCAGTTTTGAGGAAGGGGGCTGGGTCTTTACCACTGTGAGCGCTGTCTGTAGTCAACTGGATCCATGACCTTCCTGACTGGTCAAGATCTCCTAGAAGATGGGAGTTGGTTGGGTACAAGCAGTGGTAAACCCCACTGGCCATGAAAGAGGTGATGGCTCCCTCCGTCCTCAAGAGACCATTCTTGAACTCTACAGTTTTTGATAACTTCCATTCAGTCTCCTTTTTAGGGAAGATTGTTAAGAGGATGGTGGGCTTCAAGCTACCAAGGGGACTGATTTAAAACAGCTTTCTACAAAGATCTGTATGCTTGTACTCTAGTGGTATTTTAGTTACTCCCACATTTTCTCAATTTTTACAATGGCACCTGGCTGGGATGATTGCTCTTGTGGGGGGGGGGTTGCTCCAGTTTATATGAGTGAAGGTAAATTTATGCTTGTCTTTCTTTAGCAACATCTGGGTTACATAAACCCAGCAATAACCTCTAGGCTGAGTGTTAAAGATGACACTTTTCCATAAGTCATTTCCCATGTACTATCTAATCTATTCCTGCCTCCTTCTTGACCTTCATGAGTTTATACATTCCAAGCAATAAATGTGATTTAGCCCCATTGCTAAATCTCTTCTAAATTTACCTTTTGGAAGAAATCACAGGATTGCTCTACCTGCCCTCCCATACATACCTGCCCCAACACTCTATCAACAATACATCTTAGTAGCAAAAAGAAAAATCCCTTGCTGTCACATTTCCAAATCCATCCAACAGCTTCAAGAATATATAAATGTTCAGTAGGTCGACATCTTGGTGATACTGTTCTAAATGAAAAATGTTTATCTTAAATTGGACATCCCTAGATAAGTGCTGTTGGACAGCTTATCACTACAACAGATTCCTGTCAGAATTTGTTTTGCCTTCCTTGATAAGAAGAGTGGTTTTATTATGAATGTGTAACCATAAAAGCACTAACAGCATATCAAAAGACAATGTATGCAGTTAAAATCATCTTCTTGCCTTTCTAAATGAGTTTAACTTATGTGTTGCTATCATGAAGTATTATTGTTTGCTTATGAACCCTTTATCTCACCAAACTGATGCTCGATAGCATCTGTGATCTCTGAGGGAATTGCAGGTATCAGAGCCAGCTTATATTCAGCAACATGTTTGGGAGGATGGCAATGGCTGCATGTTAGTCATTTTACCTCACCCATCAGCAGTGCCACAGGGTGGCCTCAATTGACAGAACCATACTTTTCATGCTGTGGCTGAACAAGGGAATGAGATTGAATGTAATTAGCATTATCACATTCTTGTTTATTAATCATTATATCCCAGTCCCTTGAGACAGAGAAGAAACTTACCATTTATTTCATTTTATTTATTTGAATTGTTATTATCCTGTCCACTTCAATAAACTCTGTGTTTGGACATGATGGTCCAAACAGAAATTCAACTGAGGTGTCAACATATCATGACCCAAACGACTGAGGAAAGAGCCAGGTTTTAAAACAAAGTAATAAAGCATAAGTGAACAATTCAAACGTGCTTCAGAAGACAGAGAAGGCTGACTTCTTAATCTTAGACAAGATATAGATTTAAGGCACAGTTTCTGAAATACACTAGGCCCACAGCCGCAATCCAGCAGCAGACTGATTATTGCAGCTGCTGCAGGACAGGTGTGACATGAACCTATAGTTAAGTGCTTTTCCACACCACTACTGTGCATTCTGGATCAACCGAAGTGTCCAATTATTTTTGTTTTCAGATATGGCAAGATGTAACAATGTTGCAATTATGTAATTGGCTAATGATGATTATTTGTTAAATTTGTGACTCTGGGAACTTAGATATAACTAATATACAATGTCTCATTCTTTCTGAAAACACTTATAATAAGATGAGAGACCTTTTAGATGAACACTCTCTCTCTCTCTCTCTCTCTCTCTCTCTCTCTCTCTCTCTCTCTCTCTCTCTCTCTCTCTCCATCAAACACACACAAATGTATATATGTATATAAATATGTGTGTACATATATAGTCATATACACACATACACAGGCACAAATACTGTATATAAACTGTTTGTCATAATACACTAGAAAGTTGCACTTAAGGGCAACATGCAGTCCAGGGCCTGCATTATTCAGGAAAGGATCTTATTTTCAGCCACTGCAGCTCTGCTGCCTTCAGTTCTAGGTCTTTATTATTTAAAGTCCTCTTTTCTTTTTACTAATGGCTGAAGCACCCTTCTCAATCAAAGCTGTTTACAGTTTAGCACTTTATTTTCAAAAACTAATTAATTGTTCTCTCCAGGCAAAAAAATTTATCATGCAAAACGTTATTTCATTTTTATCCATTACTTTTAATGTTCCAGTCAGGGATCGTGCCTATCTAAAAACAGATATCATTTTCCAAAGCTCCATTAGGCCCAAACAAAAATTCTAAGCAAAACTTTAATGAAACTTTTTTCAGTCCTCTTATTTTGCAAATGACAGGGGATTTATAAAAGCATCTGGGAAAGAAGATATGTGTATGTATGCCTTTTGACTTTGCAGCATCCTGTGATGTTCCCATGATGATCTACGCACATAGATATTATAAATATTATAGTTATTATAAAGCATAGGGTAAATGCAGAAAACCAAAGAATTTAAAATCCACTTGAGTACTAATGATTTTATCCAACAATCCACGGCAGAGCAGTGAATGCAGAGCTAGATTCTCTCTTTTTTTAAAAAAAAAATATAGGATTCCTTGCTCTTTTTGTCAATTAAAAATTCAGAAAATTGGTAGGCATAATTTTTCCAGAAAATAAAATAGCTAAGAATTATGCACAAGGACACAGAGGGGGAAAACCATCACCTTATCCCTGCATTGGAAAAGAAGGTGTCATCCTAATGCAATGCTCACTGCATAGGGATGGTAGTTTTGACAGGGATTTGTCAAGTTTTATCCAGTATTTGTTACCTTTGAAGTTTCTCAAGCTTCATGGAAGACACATTTAATTTATTTATTCATCAGAATTGTATGCCACCAAGGTGACTCTGGACAGCTTACAGACTGAATAAAATGCACTACAAAACAGTAAAACAATGATCTTAAATTGAAAATTCAGTTAAATATGGATATGCTCACACTACAGCCACCCAGATACTGATAATAAAGGTAGTCCTCAATTTAGGACCACAATTGAGCCCAAAATGTATGTTGCTAAGTGAGACATTTATTAAGTGAGTTTTGCCTGATTTTCCTGCCACAGCTGTTAAGTGAATCATTTCAGTTGTTAAATTAGTCACACTGTTGTTAAATGAATCTGGCTTCCTCATTGACTTTGCTTGTCAGAAGTTTTCAAAAGCTAATCACATTACCCCTGGACACACAACTGTCATAAATATGAACCAGTTGCTAAGCATCTGAACTTTGATCACATGACCATGGGGATGCTGCTCTGGTCATAAGCGTGAAAAGCAGTCTTAAATCACTTTTTTCAGTATCGCCGTACATTTTAACGGTCACTAAACAAACTGTTGAAAGTCAAGGACTACTTGTATTGCAATGACCATTGGGATGTATTGCTTTGATATAAGATTAAGGCTACAGCAGCCCTTTATCTCTATTATTTAGATTCATACCTCACTTTGGGTTTGGGGAAAACTCATAGAATGTTGAGCGGTGTTTCAGCCCAAGTTACCAGTGTCTTATTTGATTTATCCCTTCCTTTTAGGGGTAGGAGTACATAAGTAGACAAACAGATATCCCACACCATGTTTCTATTTCTGATTTTGATGTCTGTAGGTACACAAATACAATATTTCTATGAAACACAGATATAGAACAGAACAGCTACAAAAAAAATCAATCTATAATATTTTATTTATTATTTATTTAATTAGATTTCTATACTTTAAAGATTTTTTTAAAAAAATAACTGATAAAATTACTAAATGAATACAAACAGCCGTATGTATTGTGTGTAGAAGAGCTTTCTTAAAAAAAGGAAGGTCTTCAGCAACTTCAGAAAATGTAAAAGTAAGGAGCAACACTAGGTTGTAGGAAAGTGTCCATTCAAAAGTATGGCAGCACACAATTGCAAGGAGATTCAGGACAGCTGGCTCTTTGGCCCTCTGTGCCATCTTAAGAGACTACTTCAATGTTCTTTTTTTTTAATAATGTTTTATTGATTTTCCAATTTTACATTTGAGTATTTAAAAAGCAACGTGGTGACTGGGTTAACCAATAGTTCAATAACAAAATCTTTAGTGCAAATCTCCGGTTACAACATCAGATATTTCTTCTCTTTTTCCCTTAACATTTACTGTCTCGTATTCAAGCTAGTGCATTTCTAATTATATGAACTCAATAAAAACACCATTATTACATTTATCAATAAATTTTTAGCATCCATATCCTGTTATTAATTTGTCCATAATTTTTAACTTCTCATCGATATTCCAATTTAACCTTTGATATCCATAATTTTCAGACCTTATCTCACTTCATAACAAACTATGATGTCCAAAATACACATTATTATTTTTTAATTTAAAATTTTTTTATTAAATCAATCAACATTAAACATAAGATCATATTAAGAAGCAATCATCATAGAACATAAAATACAACACTAAGTATTAGTCTTTGTAAACGTCTGGTTTGGTAAACATTCCTCACTCCTCACGTCAAGCCTCAACTATACGCCTGATGCATTTTATTTGATTGGTGTTTCTCTTATATATGGTCTATCTACTGTTTCTAGTCTATCACATATTGTTCATTCGAGCTTCAGACTTAAATTCGTCTCAGTAGTAGTGCAATCTTTTATGATCCCTAACAAAAGATCCTGAGGTAGGAATTCAATAACCTGAGGTAGAAATTCAGTACGCTTTTTCAATATTAATGCAATCAACATTAAACATAAGATCATATTAAGAAGCAATCATCATAAAACATAAAAATACAACATTAGGTATTAGTCTTTGTAAACGTCTGTTTTGGTAACCATTCTTCACTCCTCACGTCAAGCCTCAACTATACGCCAGATACATTTTATTTGATCGGTGTTTTTCTTGTATATAGTCTATCCACTGTTTCCAGTCTATCATGTATTGTTCATTTGAGCGATCCTTCAAATATGCCGAAATTTTCGCCATTTCTGCCAAATGTATTACTTTCAAAGTCCAATCTTCAATAGGTGGTATTTCTGGCTTCTTCCAGTATTGTCCCACCAACAGTCTAGCTGCTGTGATCAAATTCAGAATTAAGTTCGTCTCGGTGGTAGTGCAGTCTTTTATGATCCCTAACAAAAAAACCTGAGGTAGAACTTCAATGTTCTTAATCACAGGGACCACCCTGAGGTAAATTAGATGAACTCAGCTCAAAGTGAGCTAGTCAACTGGAGCAGGAAAACCTTTCCAAAATTCCTTTCCTTTTCTCAGATACATTATAGCTCTTTCTGGGATCACATAAATCCTTTTGTTTTTAAAAGCTGGCATCTGGAAGTTGGGAATGAAAGCTGTCAGCCCTTGATCCTACCTCCCTTTTATCTTTCTTCCTGCACTTTGTAGTGACAACAGCATGGAAGAAAGTTGCAAAAAACTTATCCCCCACTCCCTACTGCAGTGGCTATTGTTAATACTATGATAAACACAAGTAGTGAATGAAGTACTTTTCTTGGGAAATTATGGCAGAGGGGAAAAACCAAAATCATAATACCACATAATGGGTTATTGAAAGGACCACAGATCTTTTTATCAAATATCCTGGTAAGGTTTTTCCAATGAAGACAATGGTAAGCCTACTTTAAAATCCTCCCTTTCACAACCCAGCATTGCTTAACTCTCCTCATTTGATGCTTTCACATTAGAGGTGAATATGCTTGAGAGCAAAGAGCCAAACACCTCTCAGCAGCCATTGGGTCAAGCAATCACATCTTTGTTTGGAAGAGAGAGAAAAAGAAAACTGTTGTGCTTCACTACCCAGCATGTAGCTGGAGATATGCCAACTTAACTATTCCTGTGTGGGAAAGAACCAAAAAAAGAGAGGCTTTTTCATAAGACTTTTCTTTGGTGGGGAGAGGAAGGTGGGGCAGGATATCCCTTCTTGTTATACCAGACTTGCTGTAAATTGGCATTTGCTTATCCCCCATGAAAGCCACCCCACAGTTGGCAACAAAATCCTATATGTGGACTATACTCTCGGACCTGCTTTAATTTAAATGCCTCTTCTTTGAGTGATGGGTTTTGTGGGTTCTGTCACTCCAGTTTGTGCAAAGGGAGAAAGCGAGGAGGAGATTTGTGCCCGCAATAAAAAAAAAACAAACAACTATATGGTTATAAAGTTTGCAAAGTGTGATAAATTAGATCTGTGCTACTATGTATGGTAATTTGCTAGCCTGTTCATCATACCTAACTCTGGTATGTACAGCTTTACTTCAAGGGGTAGAAGAGAAAGAAAGAGAATGTGTACAGCTGTAGCCCACTGCTAAAGCCAACAGATGGGCAATACTGAATGAAAGCCACATGGCATTTTTTTGCTGCTGCTGTTGTTATTGTTAAATTCAGCTCATTAGGTTTTATCTGCAATATGTTGCTGTATTGGCAGAAAACTGTGAGCAAGAAGCAGTAATGGCCAAAGTTTGTCAACAATTACAGAGAAGATTTCATTGTAAAAATATATTTGTACCAATGAAGTTTGATTGCTTTTTAGGTCCCAAAGAAAATCCATTCCTCAAATTTCAGTTATGTCACTCTTTACAATGTGTATCAAAATGGGAGTCCTCGCTAGCATATTAATTAGATTTCTATTCAGCCTTTATAATTGCTTGTATTCTTTAGATTTGTCAGCAGGCAAAAGAAGAAAAAAGAGAGTTTCCTATCTCATTTTCCATTAAGGAAGCAAAAATAACTTGTAAAACTAAAATTTTAGATAGACTTATTTTGAAGCACCCACATAAAATACGATTTTGCTCCATATTTTAGGAGTTAAAGAGAACATAAGAGTGCAACAGGAGAACACTGATTTGCATAAAATTGGCATATTCTGGTTTATGGAATGGGTTCGCATTCAGAAAGAATTATTGGGATTTAATTGGAAATGCAACTGGTATCCTAAAAATAGTGAATACAGGTATATGTATGGTGGCTCACATTATTATTATTAGTGGACCAGAGGAATGCTGTGGATATAATTTACTTGCACTTCAGTAAGGCATTTGATAAAGTAGACCACAGATGGATTCGTAGCTGGCTGACCGGCCGTATTCAGCATGTGTTCCTCAATGGAACTGCATCTACATGGAGGGAAGTGTGTAGTGAGATGCCCCAGGACTCTATTCTGGGCCCAGTGTTCTTCAACATCTTCATCAATGATTTGGACAAGGGGATAGATGGGGAACTCATCAAATTTGCAGACGACACCAAGCTGGCAGGAATAGCCAACACTCCAGAAGAGATACAGAAGGATCTGGACAGACTTGAACATTGGGCGCTATCTAACAAAATAAAATTCAATGGTGAAAAAAGTAAGGTTCTACATTTAGGCAAGGAAAACCAAATGCACAGGTATAGTGGTGGGACCTTGCTCAATAGTAGCAACTGTGAGAGGGATCTTGGAGTCCTAGTGGACAATCATTTAAATATGAGCCAGCAGTGTGCTTCAGCTGCCAAAAAAGCCAACACAGTGCTAGCTGCATTAACAGAGGGATAGAATCAAGACCATGTGAAGTGTTAATAACACTTTACAATGCCTGGGTAAGACCACACTTGGAATACTGCATCCAGTTTTGGTCACCATGAGATTCTAGAAAGAATACAGAGAAGAGCAACAAAGATGATTAGGTGACTGGAGGCTAAAACATATAAGGAACGGCTGCTGGAATGGGGTATGTCTAGTTTAATGAAGAGAAGGACGAGGGGGGATATGATAGCAGTATTCCAATATCTCAGGGGCTGCCACAAAGAAAAGGGAGTCAAGCTATTCTCCAAAGCGCCTGAAGGCAGGACAGGAAGCAATGGATGGAAACTAACCAAAAAGAGAAGCAACCTAAAACTAAGGAGAAACTTCCTGACAATTAGAACAATTAATCAGGGAACAACCTGCCTCCAGAAGCAGTGAATGCTCCAACACTGGAAGTTTTTAAGAAGAGAGTGGACAGCCATTTGTCTGAAATGGTATAGGGTTTCCTGCCTGAGCAGGGGTTTGGACTAGATCACCTCCAAGGTCCCTTCCAACATTATTATTATTATTATTATTATTATTATTATTATTATTATTATTATTATTATTATTATTATTATTATTATTATTATTATTATTATGTGTTTAAGGCCCTTCCCTTGGGAGGATGTTGGACATGTCCTACTTTATTATAAATGTTTACAGTGTTCAGTGTAAAATGACATTCTTTATTACAGTGGTATCTGCAGTAAGGAAAGATCAGCGCTTTGCACATCCTATCCCTTTTCTATGCACAGTGCTTTGTCACAGGCACGCCTATACATGGGGTCCCTCTGTGAGGGAGACAGGCAGTTTTAAAAATGTGATAAATACAATATTTTTCCAGTCAGAAAAAAAGTAATAAATTGAAGCTCAGCTGCTATTCCCTGAGCCTAAACCTTTATTGTCCATGAATTGGCTAAAAAACCAATGAATTCATACATTTAACTTTAGTTCTCAAGCACAAAGTTTTATCTAATCATCTAAGTCAGGTGTGTCAAAATGCTGGCCCATGGGTTGGATGCGTCATGTCGAAACCGCGTCCACCCCATTGCCAGCAATGGAAAAAAAGTCATGATATGTTGTGACACCTCAGATGACGTTGCGAGTTTGACACCCCTGATCTAAGCACTTTGCTATTCAGGTAGAAAAAAAGAGAATTCTTTTTCAGTTCTTAGGTTGTAGGTTGAGTTGGGTTGGGTTGGGTTAGCTGCCACCTATGTCCATGCATCTTCTCACATGCATTATATGCCCATCCCTTTGAGCCACATTCATACATCCCATTCCTCTTATCCCTCTTTCTACTAGTTAACTTGAGCTATTGTTGGAAAAGAGAGAGTAATCAGGTTTCCTCCTTTGTTCCACTGACCTCTTAATTTCCTATTATTTTTATGAATGGGAAGCAAAAATCAGAGGAGCTGGTTTATCCTCTGTCTGAAAAGGCAGGATGCTTTGTTTCTCACAATTAATGACAACAGAGAATCAATTATTTGTTTCCGACAGCCAGGCAAGCCTGCTGATGAATTCCCTGGTGGGAAAAAATGGATTTTTCTTCTTTCCTGTCTCATATCTAGTTTCATGTTCTTGTATTATCTTATCCTGTCCTGGCCTTTTTTATCCCCTTTTCCACAAGGAAATAATTCTGAAATTGATATGTCATCTTTTTTGTCATCGCCAATAATACTACATTTCTTTTCTTCTTTTTTTGATGATAATGAATTATTAAGCAAATGCTAAACTATAAACAAATTAATATGGTGGCTATTTAAGATGGAATTTAAGCCATTTTAAAAAGGAGATAGTAAAATTTTCATTTACTTTACAGGTGCAGCAAATGTTCTAGACCAGTGGTGGCGAACCTATGGCATGCATGCCAGAGGTGGCACTCAGAGCCCTCTCTGTGGGCACACGCAGTCGCCCCAGCCCCGCCTCTCCCGTGGCCGCCTTCTCACCAGCAGCCCCCTGGAGGAGAGTCACCCCTGAGCGTGGTCCGCATGGAGCAGCCGGGCAGTGGGGACAAGACTCCGCCCTCACATCCTGTCACGCACATATGATGCTGCGGGGTATGGGCGGAGGGCGTGGCTGCCACGGTGCTTCTGGGCTGCTTCGGCAATCTACTGTGGTGGGCCGTGGAGGCAGTGGGTGACCTTGCAGGGGAGCGGGGCCGGAGCGGGCAGGGTGCAGAGCGGGGCAGGCAGTGAGGCAGGGGCGGGTTTGGGGCAGTCTCTAAAAGATTCGCCATCACTGTTCTATACATTTAATAGTATTTTAAATTCTACTTTTAATTGTTTATTGACCCACATACATCCCTCGTCTGAGAATGATGAAAGTATGATCTGTGCATTTCATAAAGAAATTATTTAATAAAGCCTGTTTCAAAAATCAAACTTTGATAATCTTTTAACATATCACAGTATTTTGTTCTTGTTCCTTGAGTGCTACCATATCGTATCTATTCCATTAATTCGATTCTTTCATACTTTGCCTATTTCTTGTAACATTTATGTTCTGAACAGGTGTGAATTATCTAATCTGGAAGCAGGATTTTTCCCCCTCTGCAGAAGCAGAAATGTAACAAATGCAAAGAACTTTATATTCCAAAATTGTTTCAATGTATGTCATGAAAGTCCAGATCTTTTTAAAACATTTGTTTCATTTTGCTGGTAATTATGCAAAACTGGATGTGCTTTTATATTATGAAACTTGGGCACTATTCTACACATTATTATTTTATTGAAAACTATATGCATAACTGCAGTTGATTTCTCTTACTTTGGAAGGATTTACTTATGAATCTCAGAATATTTTATCTAGATCATTCTAGATCACGGGTGTCAAACTCGCCGCATCACCTGATGTGTCGTGAAGTATCGTGACTTTTTTCACATTGCCGGAGCTGGGCCGGCAGTTTGATACCCCTGTTGTAAAGCATGAAGATCATGACAAGCACTGGTCCCAAGATAGAACCTTGAGATACCCCACTGCATGCTTCCTTCCATGATAAAGGTATTCTGGATTCCTTCTATCCAATCATTGAAAATGATCTTTGTTCATCTTTACCACTACTTATCTTTACCAAAACAACTGGAACGTCACTTGAACACATTGGCATTGATAAAATCACAGTCAGTCAATTGCAAAAGGCAGCTTTACTTGGAATAGCTTACAACTTGCAACAAAATCTCTTATATTATTAAACATCTGTTTATCCCAAGTGCTTGGGATAAAGACTCAATAGGTGGACAAAAATGCCAAATCCAATCTAAATAGCTGGCTGACTGTTTGACCAACCATAATAATAATAGTACAAGATTTCTGAAAAGGAAAACCTTATTATTCTTCTGGAAGCATGTGCTGAGCATTCCTTAGAGGACCAACACAGTGATGCTACTAAGGCTGGGATGAGAGTTTGACTAAGAGAAGAAAGAAAATATGCCAGATGCAAGAGATCTCAGGAGACATCCAGCTAATTGTCCACTCAATTCCAGCAGCACCACTGAACCCAGATTTCTTTTAATTCCCTCTTAAACTACAACTCTATATCCAGCTCTTGTGTTTGTGTGTGTGTGTGTGTGTGTGTGTGTGTGTGTGTGTGTGTGTTTCCTAAATGTCATGATGCTATTGAGGCCAATTACTTGAAAAACATGTGATACTTTTATCCCTTATTAGAAATATTTAAGACCATCCAGCTCTACAATAACTCTAGGTGGCATACAGTACAGTAAAAATAATCATATAGTACAGTTAAATAAAACCAATACTGGAAAATAAACAACCATTTACAACCAAACATGCAGGATCCAGAACCTACTTTAACCCAAGGTCTGGGCAGTTAGGTTTTGAACATACCTAGTATAAGGGCTACATATATTGGGGCTGGGGGGGGCAGTTGGATGGTATTGCAGAGGGCAGGTGCTAGGACAGAGGGATGCCGCCTAATAGAGAGATTCTGGAACGTATCAATTTTCCTAATTATATACACAGAGCAGAAGCCCCAGAGACAGATGATACTTTAGATAACCAGAGTTCATTGCTACGAAAGGCTGCATAGGTATTAGCAATCACCTTGAATTGAACCTAGAAGCCTATTGGTAATAAATATTATTCTATTTATGATATCATTATGGCCATTTAATATTGCAAATGCCCACACATAGTATATTTATACAATGCAATTCTCATAATAAAATGAGAAACATTTATTTTCTTCAGAATATCCCCATTAGCTAAAATGATTCATCACTTCTAAGATTAAAAAAAATTCTGATTATCCATAATGCATTTTTTCTGATCCCTGTATGTTCCAGTTTTAAAGGCAAAATGAATCTGCATCTCTAGTCATAGATGAAACAGCTAAACGTCCACAGGAATTCAGCTGTGATCATTTCTACTTTGCTTCAAATGTGTATTGAAATAGTTCTTTGAATATTGACTCACTGTTGTTTGTTTGTGTACTAGGGCTTCTTTGTTACTCAACCAGAAAAACTCTCAGACATCCTATAATAAGGAAGTTTACATCTTAAATTACAATTGATCCATGTGCCAAGAGAATAACTAAACACTAACCACACATCCATACATATCTTTCAAAAGAATGTTAGAGGTGGAACAAAAAGGAGAAAGAAGATATGAAACACAAGGAAATATGGAAGGTTTTCTTAGCAAAAATTTGGATATCAGATCCAAATCTCAGATCTAGTGGAAAAGTTAGAATATCTTCTTAATTGTAAACCATAATAGCTTCTAAATTTTAAGAAAAATTATAGAAATAACAAGTAGAAAGCTGAGAATCTGGGTCACCATGGCAAAGTTCCAGAAGTTGGGTATTTTGCAGTGTGTCATTAGTGTGAAGAAAGTTCCTAACCCAATTTCCACCTGTTGTTTTTCTCTGGGCCTGAACAGAACTGTTGTGTTCCCCCACTTAATGAAGCAAACATCCACTACTAAAGGATTTAGATTGAGGGCAAAGGGAGGTAGCTTTGGAAGGTAACTGGGAGAGGGGAAAAATACAAAATGGAGGAAAAGCTATTTCTTTTCTCTTCTTTGCTTTGCAAAAATAATTTTACTGGATTACGCTAATTAACAAAGTACACACAACAGTTTTACTACATTAATGCAACTTCAGACATTATCATCATCATAAAAAAATAAAATAATAAATAAAAATAAAAATATGATGAAAAGATACTGAAAAATTATATTGTGACTCAAACAAGGTTGAACCGTATGGCCTGGACATTTTCTTTTGCTCCCAACAAATTAATTTAAATGCTGACAAACAGCATTTGACATCACTTGATATCAGAGAAGCAATAAATGGTTATCTCACTTCCATTTGTTGTGGCCTCACAGTTCTTCAAATTATACCGTATAAATGGGGAATATTTATCTACCATTTCCCACTTTTATTCCCTCTTTGGGTTCAATTCTTTAATGATGGTCATGTCCTAAGATGGCTACAACAATGTAAAGAAATAAGCCCGTGTGTGTGTAACAGCTTGCTTTATCAGATACAGAGCATTAAAAGTGGAAAAAGCATCTTCATGCATGCTGAGGGAAATAACTTATCACAACCACTCACAAACGGTGGACGATTTTTGTACAGAAATTTGTAATAAAAAAGGACAATAATAGCATGACTTCAAACAAAGTCATCTCATAGACTTTGCTCATTGCTTCCCAAGCTCCTTTTCCCATTTGTCTTAAAATTCATATAACCAGATTTTGATTACTTCAGAGGCCACAAACAGATAGCTGGGGATACAGGAGTGAAGTAATCAGTGCTCAGTCATTGCAGTTGCGTTTATTCTTTTATACAGTTTTCCAAGCAGCAAAAGTTTAACATGGCAATAGCATTTTATTGGTTAAACTCCTTACCAATCCTTAAGGATAGAAAGCCAGGAGGCCTAAAACAGGGAGCAGTTTGCTGCCACATCCTGTTGGTGTAGCCTAGCTGATATCAGGCAGGTGAGGTCATTGTACCAGCCTGGGGTAGTTTCCCACATTGCCATGGCGATGTGAAGGGATGAGATAATGTAGAGAGAAGAGGCACGCAGGCTTTGGAGGAGGCAGTTTGCTGCTCCCGACCTCTACCTGGCCCCCATCTCTACACAGAGATCCATCCCCCTCTTTTAATATCAAACTCCAGTTAGTTACCTTACTGTTCTGGCCAGGGATCTGAAAAGAATTCACATCTTCTGATCCCATCTGAGAAAATTCAGTACAGGTAGTCCTCAACTTACAACAGTTCATATAGTGATCGTTCAAAGTTACAACAGCAGTTAAAAAAAATGATTTATGACTATTTTTACACTTATGACCATTGCAGCAACCCCATGGTCAGGTAATCAAAATTCAAACACTTGGCAATTGACTCATATTTATGACGGTTGCAGTGTCCTGGGGTCATGTGATCCCCTTTTATGACCTTCTGACAAGCAAAGTCAATGGGGAAATCAGATTGATTTAACAACCATGTTACCAACTTAACAACTGCAGTGATTCACTTAACAACTGTGGCAAGAAAGGTCATGAAATGGCGCAAAACTCACTTAACAAATGTCTCTCTTAGCAACATAAATTTTGGGCTCAATTGTGGTCGTAAGTTGAGAACTACTTATATCTCTTCTTCTTTAGAATTGAAATACCTGCAGCTGAAATAGATAGTTTTTATGCTAGTCTAAACTGGCATCCAAAGCAACATTTCTACCTAACTTTTCCTGGAATTAAATCTTACTGAATATGTCATCATTATTTTTGAATAAACATGGATATGATTGTAGTGTCTAACAGAACACCTGCATTAAAAATGACTGCATAGTAGAAGTTCATTTTGAAATAAATACTGATGTATTTTGTAACAATTAAAATTACAGTTTAATGACATCCTGAAGGAGTTCTTGGGACTGAATCCAGGATTGCTGCGTGCACCTGGTAACCTGGGTTACTAAATTGTGTGCCTCTGATCTAGTCCATTATAATACAGTCTCTAAAAAAAAATCATTGACATATTTATATGTGGGGGCCAAATTACTTATTTGTTATCCAGGAGAATTATTAATCATTGTTATAGTTACCTATTGCATTCGTCTCCAACTAGGTGCCTTCCAGATAATGTTAGATTTTAGCTCTAAGATTTCTCTATTGTCCATACTGCCTGGGGAATGTGAAGGTTACAGTATTACCCCTAGAGCAGCACCAGTCTGCAATATGCCAGAAACTGGGACACACAAAAAAGAGAAGCCCCATCCGTGGGATGCAGATAGCACATGAAACCACACTCCCCCTGGTCCACTGAAAAACCTCTCTCTAGGGAACTGGACCCTGGTGCCCAAAAGGTTGGATGCGCTCCCCTAGAGAGCCAATTGGTGAAAGTTGATTTATAAAAAAGCTAACAGAATATGTATATATTTTATCCTAAAGGTCCCCAAACTGGCATCCTTGAAGGATGTTCAGCTACAATATTCATCACGTCAATGCTAGCTAAAGCTGATGGAAGTGACCCAGGGACTATTGCAAAAGGCTATATATCAGTGACGGCGAACCTTTTAGAGATCGGGTGCCCAAAAACCACCCTCCCGCCCTGCCTGCTCTGCCCTCACCCACCCCTGCCCCACCCACCTGCAGGGCCACGCACCACCTCCATGGCATGCTGCAGATCGCCAGGCAGCCCTGCAGCACCATGGCAGCCATGCCCTCTGCCCACACCCCGCAGTATCGTCTGCACGCTATGGGGTGCGAGGGCAGAGTCCTGTTCCTGTTGCCTGGGAGCGAGACTCCTCCAGGGGGGCTGCTGGTGATGAGGAGGCCATGGGGGGAGGCGGGGCTGGGGCAACGGCATGCGTGCCCACAGAGAGGGCTCAGAGTGCCACCTCTGGCACCCGTGCCATAGGTTCACCACCACTGCTATATATAGTTAATTGAAAGACTAGCATAGTTTTCTTTAAGAATCCAAAATAAAAACAGAATGCCCTCCAATATGAACTAATGAATGGTGCCTAACCAAAAGTTTATCAAAAAAAGAGGAGAAAATAGTATTTGAACCATAGCAACACTTTTGCCAACTAGAGATTCGTCTATTTCATTGGGTTTGGCGGGAATGCAAGAAAGGATTAAATGTCTTCGAAAAGAATGATGAGAACTCGGGACAAAGGGAGATCTTAATGGAGCTCGTTGCACTGTTGTTACTGTAACTTGTTCGGTTTGCACTTCTGAGAAGTAGGTCAAAAATAACTTTTGAGTGTTCCCTTAAAAAAGTTTTTTTTTTTTGCAATTGAGGTAAACCAGCAGGAAGTGGTTTCCTTTGTTTCATTGTCAAAAACGATTCAAATTTTTTTCCTCCTTGCAATTAATTTCTTCAAGGAGACAAAAAGCCAGTGGTTTGCATGTCATCATATATAATTTTCATCTGTAAATTCGCAGTGGGTTATTAACACCTCCCTGCCAAAAGCTGCACGTTATTAAAGGATCGCTTTGTCACTAGGATATCAACCCCTTCCCCCTCCCCCCCCAAAAGTTGGCACCAAATATCCTGGGAAAAAGCAGATTCTAAGCCATTAAGTAGTTTCTAAACATAAAAAGGTGTTTTATCATCACAGCTCAGCAAGGTTGATAGTTTTCTAAGAATTAGGGTTTGACAGAAAAAGAAGAGAAAAAAGAGAGTACTTAGCTTAATGTCTGGAGCAAACCCGCTGAATTCCTCATATGACAGTTTCTCTGATAACTGGATTTGTCTTCCAGTTTGAAGCTGTTGTGCCCATCTTCAGATCCTACATGGAATACCTAGATCAGGGGTAGGCAACCTTGGCTCTTTTATGACTCGTGGACTTCAACTCCCAGAATTCCTGAGCCAGCATGCATACTGGCTCAGGAATTCTGGGAGTTGAAGTCCACGAGTCATAAAAGAGCCAAGGTTGCCTACCCCTGACCTAGATTGTCGTGTCTGTGCTGGCCAACTTCATCCCCACCAAATCAATTCCTGGGCAAGCTGCTGTCCTGTTTTGCACAGTTTAATTGACTTGTTTCTTCTCTGAGAATGTTATGGACCAGTTTAGCTTATCTCCAAAGCAGAACTATATGCCTACAAGAAGGTCACTTATACTCTGCTTCAAGAACTTCTGTGCAATCTTGCTGCCTTCTTTAAGACATGATCGTCAAAACAGAAGCCTCACAAAGCTTCTCCAGGAGCAAACTGCAATTTATTCTTCCTTTCAGCTTTTGTTTTCATCTAAGGCAGCGGTTCTCAACCTGTGGGTCGTGACCCCATTTGGGGTCGAACGACCATTTCACCGGGGTCGCCAAACAACGCAGTCCACCATTTTTCCCCCTTTTCCTTAGCTGTGCTACGCCATTTTTTTCTCCTTTTCCTTATCTGTGCTACTCCCTCTTATTCTATTGGCTTTTGAAAGCCAATAGAATAGACTCTCTTGCATAGAATCTAATTCTATTGGCTTTCAAAAGCCAATAGGAATTGTCCAGGCTGTCTCCGCCCTGCTGAGCCCGCCAAAAGTCCCAGTCTGCAAACGGTGCTGCAAGTTGTCTGCAGCGAAGACAAGATCTCCGGAAGTTTCCACCCCTCCCTGCTGAGAACTGTAAGTAAAAGAGGGCCAGGGGTGGGAGGTGGGAGGCTGGCAGGTGCAGGAGGGTTTTTGATGCGTGTGGGGCCCGGCGGGTGGCTTACCTCCCTTGGGCTGGGCCAGCTGGTGGCCCAGCCCGTGGTCGCCCTGCACCGTCACTGCCGTGGCCGCCCAGGAGCGCCTGGGCCTGCCTGCTGCCACCCCAAATGGGCGGCAGCGAAGGCAAGGCTAGTGGGGCAGCGGCGGGTGCAGGAAGAGTTTTTGGCACGCGTGGGGCCCGGCAGGTGGCTTACCTCCCTTGGGCTGGGCCAGCTGGTGGCCCAGCCCGTGGTCGCCCTACGCCATCACTGCCGCAGCCGCCCAGGAGCACCTGGGCCTGCCTGCCGCTGCCCCGAATGGGTGGCGGCCTACGCCTCGGCCGGCGCAGGGGGCAGCACCGCACATGCGTGGGGTAGCATGCGCGGCACAGGTCGGGGTCGCGGCCTGAAAAAGGTTGAGAACCGCTGATCTAAGGCAAAGGTATCCTCTGTTTTCCTATTCCCACTGTGTACTAAAGGAGCCAAAGAATGTGTGCTGCAAAATACACTGTTCACCATGCTTTCCTCGCAGCCATTTTTCATCTCTGTGTATCAAGGCTAAATTACTCTTTCATTCTCAAGCATAACAAGTCAAACGTTATTTTTCAAGAGGAGATCAAACAGGAATTTTCCAGTTTCCAAAAGCTTTCTCCCTCTGTGAATGTAGCTTCTGCTTTTCAACCTTATTCTCAAGTTGATTTAGAATTTTGTTTGTGATTTCTTTTGATTTGTGTTTTTGTGTTTTCTTTGTTATTGGAAAGTGGCGCAATGTGCTAGTGTTATAGCTTTTCTATTGTCCCTCTATCATCCTGCATTCACGTCCTGAATTTAAAAAGCCCAGTGGAAGTTGCTTCTCAAGATATGCCCATTATGGTTATGGTAGCAGAGAAAGTCAAAAATGGAATATAATTCTGAAGAGTGATTACATCGTGAAAAGCAGCATATCTATACATGTCCTTTCTCCATCCCAGAGCAAATCAACAGCTATGAACACGTAATTGAAATATCTTTGGAGGACAAATAAAAGGGAATCCAGAATTTTTAACAGTTTTGTTTTTACATTTTATGATACATATTTATCAAACTTGTTGAAGGATTTTAATTTCAGAATACAATAAAATACAGCAATAATTTAAAAATGGAGGATGTGAAGAGGAGGAAAGGATGGGATGCCTTGGAATGGGAAATGTTAAATAAAACCTATATTCAACATTTATTTGACTTATTTGAGTTTTCAGATAGTCACCAAAAAATACATTGACTGGCATAATCAATTATCATGCAAGTTTTTTTATTTGGACTATCAAATGTACTCATCGCATATCCATGACTGACAGTTGACAGATATGGCCTGATAATATTTCAGTACTGCTAGGATGAAATGGGAGTCATTAAAAATCATATTCGTTAGTGAGTTGGATTATTTTTTACAGACACACCCGCACACATCTCCAGCCCAACCCAATTCCTAAAGGAGGAATTCTGTCGAGCCCTCCCGGGCTCGACATCCAAGAGGGGGAACAGTTTGGTCGAGGAAGAGGAGAACCAGCACTGGGTCCAAGGCAGCTTACCGTCCCGATGAGGGAGCGTGAGCCGTGGATACTCCAGCAGGGGGTTCCGGCCGCCAAACAGCTGATGGGCGGTTCCGGAAGGCATGGGACACCGCGCCTGCGCAGAATGAGTTTGAGCCGCTGAACAGCTGACAGGTGGCAAACTGGAGAGCGCGTTGTCGGGGTGGGGCGTCCCAGAAGAAGCTTCATTCATGGATCAGCTGTTTCCTCTAATTGCTGCCGGGTGCTGGTTGGGTGATAGGAGGGTGGGGTTGTGGGATGATGGATGGGTGGGGTTGTGGTTTGCTGGGCGGGGGTGCAGTTGCTAACTAATTGGGTGGAGGATGGGGTAGCATTAGCACAAATGTATTTAAACAGCGCTGGGAGGTGATTGCTCCCACCACGAACTTTGTATAGCAAAGAGCCTTGTTGCTATAGGTTTCTGCTGATGCCAACATTTGCCTTAAAGTAAACCGTTGCTGCCTGAGTCAAATTGTCTTCGTGTTCTTCTTTACTCAAGGTCCCGGTAGGATTGTTGACACTGCAGGAGGAATTCCTTTTCATCAAAGATTATGGACTAAATTTCCATAGTGGTCAGTAGATAGATTCGCTGTAAATATATACATTTACAGAGCTGAAGAAGCTTCTTGGATGAAAAGCGAAATGTCTTCAAGGAAAAAACAAAATCCAACTGCCTTTTGAAAAAGCACTTTTGGGACAACCAAGACCTGGGTGACTGAGAATCTCCATAGACCAGCGGTTCTCAACCTGTGGGTCGTGACCCCATTTGGGGTCAAACGACTATTTCACGGGGGTCGCCAAACACCGCAGTCCGCCATTTTTTTTGGTCGGCCATTTTTTCCCCTTTGCGATGTGGGCCGTCGCGCCACACATGCGCGATGCGGGCCCGCCATTTTTTTTATTTTGGTCGGCCATTTTTTTTTGGTCGGCCATTTTTTCCCCTTTGCGATGCGGGCCGTCGCACCGCGCATGCGCGATGCGCCCCGTCGTGCCGCGCATGCGCGATGCGGGCCAGGGTCGAGCCCCGGAAAAAGTTGAGAACCGCTGCCATAGACATTGTATTATAAATCAGGGAAGAATCATTTTATGAATCCATTTAACTAGCTTGTTCTTTTGCCATCTCCTTTCAAAGCCAGAATTTAGATACAATATCTTATAATTATAATACATCCACTGTGGCCGAGGAACATCAGAAGCTGGAAATGAATCTCCATTTTGGAGATGAGAAGCTGATCAAGACATCAGTTTGGGTTATTGGGTTGGGGGGGCGGGGTGTTTTGTATCCTAGCAAAAGGTCTCAATATCAGTAGCAGTAATGTAGCAGTAATAATAATAATAATAATAATAATAATAACAATAACAATAACAATAATAATAATATTGCAATGGAGTTTGGCTTGGACAAATATGCCACACTTACTTTCAAACAAGGAATAATAGTGAAAACTGAAGGAATAAAGATGCCCCACAAAAATAACATTAAGAGTCTGGATGAGAAAGATTACTACAAATACTTGGGTATCCTTCAAGCTGACAACATCAAGCACACTGAAGTCAAGAAAAAGATTAGAGGTGAATACATCAAGAGAGTGAAGAAGAAGTCCAAACTCAACGGAGGAAATACCATAAAGGCAATCAACACCTGGGCAATTCCAGTCATTAGATACACAGCTGGAATAGTGGACTGGACTCAAGCAGCACTAAAAGCAATGGATAGGAAGACCAGAAAAAGAATGACAATGAATCATGCCCTTCATCCAAGCAGTGACATTGATAGACTTTATCTACCAAAGCAAATAGGTGGGCGTGGAATGCTGCAAGTACATCAGATGGTTGAAGAAGAAAAAATGGTTTTGGAAGAATATCTGAAGGACAATGATGAAGATGCCCTGAAATTAGTATATCAGGAAGGCTTACTGACTACTGGAGAGACCAAACTGGCCTACAAGAAAGACCAAATGAAGAACAGAATAGAGGCATGGGAAGAGAAAGCACTACATGGCCAGTACATTAAAAAAAATAGCTAGGAAAGTAGATAATAACAAGACCTGGCAATGGCTAAGAGCAGGAAAGTTGAAGAAAGAGACTGAGGGACTAATTCTGGCTGCACAAGACCAAGCTTTAAGGACAAATGCATACAAAGTCAAAATTGAGAAGGCAGCAACAGACAGTAAGTGCCGCCTATGCAAAGAAGCTGAAGAAACAGTCGACCACCTGGTAAGCTGCTGCAAGAAGATTGCACAGACTGACTACAAGCAGCGGCATGACAAACTAGCAACAATGGTGCATTGGAAGACCTGCAAGAAATATTATTTGCCTGTAAGCAAGAACTGGTGGGATCATAAAATAGAGAAAGTCATAGAAAATGATAAAGTTAAACTGCTCTGGGACTTCAGAATTCAAACAGACAAGCACCTGCAACATAACACCCCGGACTTAACAATTGTCGATAAGAAAGACAAAAAAGTCTGGATAGTGGACGTGGCAGTGCCTGGAGAAAGCAGAATAGATGAGAAAGAACTTGAGAAGATAACAAAATACAAAGACCTACAAACAGAAATAGAAAGACTATGGCAAAAACAAGCAAGGGTAGTACAAATAGTAATAGGTGCCTTGGATGCAATCCCAAAACAACTGGAGCACCACTTGAACACCATTGGCGTTGACAAATTTGCCATTAGTCAATTGCAAAAGGTGGCCTTACTAGGAACCGCCTCCATCCTGCGACGAAATCTGTAATAACATCAAACAGCCACATCTGCCTATCCCAGGTTCTTGGTAAGGACTCGATAGGTGGACAAAATGCCAAACCCAGTCTGAACATCTGGCTGACTGTGCGATGATCTTCTTAAAAACTTCCAGTGTTGGAGCATTCACCACTTCTGGAGGCAGGTTTGTGGTTTGGGTTGTATATGTTTCATATATTTCCAAAAATGTGCTAAGCTAGCTGAATTTCATTTAGAAGTATGTTCTTGCTCATTCTGCTGAGTGGCTGTTGTTGCCCTAAATTTCTACACTGAAGCATCTGTGATAATAAGAACATAAGGTATTACTCAGAGAAAATAGGAATTACAAAATGTACCACTCAGAGATATTATGCTCACAAATCATGCTATTTTACATGGCATGACAGTCTATATTAAAAAAATATATCCAAAGTCAATCCGGCTGGATTCCAGTCACTTGGCATATCCATAGAAGGTAAGTTGCTGTTTTGTAGATATTTTAGTAAAATCATATTTGAATATGTTTATATTATAAGCAACCTGAGAACTTTAGTAAAGGGCAATACATATATATAAATAAATCATAAAGGGCATCAAATAAATAGGAGATCCTAATAATATTCACTCTCAATTTCCACTGAATTGATTAGGATAAATGCTGCAATTTTATGCATAAATACTTGAAGTTAAGTCCCATTTTAACTATTAACATTTTCTTTTAAGTAAATTTGTTTCCCCCATAGTTTCAATTTTTATTTGAAAGTTAAAAGATAACAGTTGTCTCAAACCAAGCCCAATTCCTGATGGTACATCAATTTAATTTTCTTGGCAACTACCGTATACTGAAGACTTTTTTCCTTACCAACTTATCCACAGCTGAGAGATTTTTTATAGTTTTCTATCTAAAAAGTAACCAGGTCTGACCCTGCTTGTCTTTTCAAGGCTGGCTAAATTAAACTAGGTTCTACCAAGTTATATAAAAATGGATAAACATTCTTTTCAAAGAGTATATTTCTACTGAGTTTTGTAGAAGTTTAGAATGTTAGTAAATAAAATGAGAAAGGTGTTTCATATCCAGTTTGGTTATGCTTGTCATCACTAACTTAAAGAAGCTACATCAGTGGTGGCGAATCTATGGCATGCATGTCAGAGACGGCACTCAGAGCCCTTTCTGTTGGCACACTCGCCACTGCTGCCAGTAGCAGGTCCATCAGGCCGCTACCACTACCCAGAGCAGAAGCCCCACCCAGCACAAAGGAGGTGAAGCAGCCAACTAGCAAGCTCGAGTAAAGGTGGTAGAACAGAGGTCGCCAACCATTGTCGATTGGTGGACTGGAAGAAAAGGGAGGGGGAAGCATTTTACATGCATACATGTGTGCATGGGGCTGTGAGCAGACACGTGCTGCAAATGAGGCGGGGCTAGTGCCTGCGTGATACTCACTAGCCCTGCCCGTTCTTGCATGTTGCAGCCTTGTATCTGCACCCTGTGGTGCAGCGGTGGCCGTTTTTGCGCCTTGCAGCACAGTGGCCCATTTTTGCACCCGCTGGTTTTTGTGTGCCAGAGGGGGCACTCAGAAGCGCCTCCCTGTCCCCCCCCGAGGGCACTACAATGCTGATGCGGCCCTGGCACTTTGCGATAAATAAGTGGGTTTTGGGTTGCAGTTTGGGCACTCGGTCTCTAAAAGGTTTGCCATCACTGAACTACATCTTCTCCTGGGCTTGCCTAGAAGCTGCATGGCCCTAAGAAAATATGAATTTGAGTGAAGGAGGTGTTAACAGATGGTGACAGAGTGCAACCATGTATTGCTACCTTATCATCATTGCCTTGGTGCTTCCTTACCTCGTGACAACCCATGAAACTCCAGAAGGAAGCGTGGTCTCTCTGAGAAGCCACTGAGGGTTATGGAGAGCACACCCATACTAGACCCAAAATACTTTCCCCATTATGGATCTAAATACAGGTAGTCCTCAAGTTATGACCACAATTGAGCCCAAAATTTCTGTTGTTAAGTGAGACATTTGTTAAGTGAGTTTTGCCCCAATCTACGACCTTTCTTGTCTCAGTTGTTAAGTGAATCACTGCATTTGATAAGTTAGTGACACGGTCGTTAAGTGAATCTGGCTTCCCCATTGACTTTGCTTGTCATAAGGTCACAAAAGGGGATCACATAACCTTGGGACACAGCAACGGTCATTAGTATGAACCAGTTGCCAAGCATTCTGAATTTCAATCGCATAATCATGGGGATGCTGCAAAGGTCATAACTGTGAAAAATGGTCGTAAGTCACTTTTTTCAGTGCCGTTGAAAAGGGCACTGAAACAAACTGTTGTAACAAACTGTTGTATTTCTTGATTTCTGTCTGACTTTCCAGTGCAGATGATGAATCTCTGAGAAGCATGCAGATAAGGATTTGGTTCCACTATCAGGGGTAGGCAACCTTGGCTCTTTTATGACTCCTGGACTTCAACTCCCAGAATTCCTGAGCCAGCTGGCCAAGGTTACCTACCCCTGCACTAGATTTCTGCTTTACTTATGATAAGAGATCCAGAGGGACACCCTCTACCACAGACATGTCAAACACAAGGCCCGGGGGCTGGATTTGGCCCGCGAAGTGGTTTCATGTCACCCGCAAAGCCATCCTGGAAACAGTGAGGGAACGGACCCCTCTGCCTTGGCCCTGGCCCACACCAGCCGGGAGCCAATGTACAATTTTGTGGTGGCTATCTATGCTGAAATGCATTCAGTCTTAGCTCCACAAGGCCATTTGGAAACAGCGAGGAACCAGCCCCTGCCGCATTGGACCTGCCCCCTGGGTGCATGCTGGGGAGGTGTCACCCTTTGTGAGGAATGAAGAAATGCACCATCGCCTGGAAGTGGCCAGCAAATGGCCCTCCCCTACTTCACCATTCCACCTTGATGGGCTCCGGGGGGGGGGGTTCAGCAGGCAGCGGGGCACTCTCCTCACAACACCAAGAGGCTGAGCCAGGTGGCACAAATCCAAAAAGAAGCACGATGCCGCCCAGCCCCCAGCCTGCCTGGTTTTGGCAGGCAGCAGGGCGCTCTCCTCAGAGCGATGAGAGGCTGAGCTGGGTGGCATGAATCCAAAAAGAAGTGGGGCTGGGCTTGGTGCCATGGGTGCTTGAGGGCCAGGCTGGGCATTTGACCTCTGATACCTAGGGCTCTGGGCAGCCCACACCACCATCCAGCCCTCCCCACATGGCCTGAGAGGAACAGTGAGGCTCCTCCAGTGGACCATGCCTTGGCACTTGCCCTGGTCCCATCCTCTTCTGCCAGAGATCCTCAGATCTGTCCCACTCCTGTCCAGGCACCCTTGACACGAATGATGTAAAGCTGGCCATGCCCGCCCAGTAGGCCATACCCACTCCATCCATGCCCACCCAGTAGGCCGCACCCACCCTGGCCACACCCACCCAGCCCCCCAAGGGTAACCGCAATGCTGATGTGGCCCTCAATGAAATTGAGTGTGTGACACCCCTGTGCTTTCCACCATTTCTCATTACTTTGTCCCTTATTTTTCTTGCCATAGAATATTTGTCAAGGAGGAAAAACTGGAAGGCCTCCAAGTGACTTTTGATTGCTTTTGCATGGAGCCCTCCCCTTTAAAGTATTCAGTTACAGCATATATTCTGCAGTCACCTCAAGAGAAGAACTGTTTAAGGAGGATATTGCATATGGTAAATTTTATGTCTCTCCTCAGCAATATTTTCAGTAAATCAAAACATTTTGTGTAGATGATAAAATTAACCCTTTTATGGTTTGTTTCTGCTTTAAATCAGGTAGGCAAGAACTTTTATATTTACTGAAAGAAATATAGGACAACCATGTATTAAGAAAGCACCTGTGGTTCAAGGCTTTCATCTGTCAGACCTTGACAGAAAGAGGGCAACTAGCACTAAATAGCTCATTAAAAAGAAAGTAGGTAGCTAAAAATCCTCAGAGCTAATGGAGAATAATAATATAAAGTGCCTATGCATTGTTGCAAGGTTGAAGGTGGATTTTGGAAAAATTGTCAGCAACTAAAAATTCAGCCATTAGAAACCATTTCATTCACTCTAATAACTTCCATGACTTCTGTTTTTTGCCCTCCAACAAAAAAACAGCTGTGATATCACGTTTTAACTTCTCAAATCCCATCTCTTTAGTGCAGCTGAAGTAAAAACTGATATTTTGTGAGGAACCCATAAGTTTATTCAGTGGTGTGCTAACAGATTTTCCTGCCTAGAACATCTGGAAGGAACCAAGTTGTCAATTTTATTCTGTTTTAAATAAGTCTAAATATATGTTATTACTCTGCTCCTGTTTATGTATTCTCTTTTATTGTTTTTCCTGTGTCAAATGTAAGCATGATAGCTTCTCAGGTCAAGTTTATCCTTCTTTACTTTGTGAACTAATCTAAAGTCACTGAGTTAAAGCAAAATGTTTCTTCCTGCACTCTGTTTTACTATATATCACCTATGAATATGTCAATTTGTAAGAGGAGGGATACTAGGATAATTATATTTTTATGGATTTTTTTTCTGTGCTTATTTTTAATTCAGAAGTAAGTACTGTTCTGTAAATCTCATCCCTGATCGTTAATCATAACTAAATAATTCCCCTTGAAATAATGACTGGAAAAGGTACAGCTCATGTCATATTTGTTTAACCTTAATATGCTGAACTTGTGCATCGGTTGAAAATACATTTAAATAGAATAGCTTTGGCAGCAGTATTGCAGCTGTTCAGGAACACAAGAAACACTGAGAAAATGAAACTGGAAATAGCTTTACAATAGCAACATCTTTTAAGTGGAAATTATATTCAATTTTATGTATAATGTGATTAGAGTAGAACTACCATATCTAGGTTGCAAAAACCTGGATGACTACTAGATTGTGGGAAAGAGATACAGAAAATTCAAATGGTTGGTTGCCATCTAATAGTTATCTACAATTTTGCAGATTAGATATGATATGCCAACTACTGTTTATCCATTATCTTCAGTACAAATCATGTGTGCAAAATGTTTCACTTTTTAAAAATGAAACAAAACAAAACAACTATATTAAAACACCAACAGCTTACAATCACACTGGATATTCTCATGTTGGGATGTCTGCCAAATCAAGATGATAGCAATATCAGATCTGGGCTGCCAAAACCCACATAACCACATGATGGCAAGCTAAAGTTTTCTATAATGCCACCATTATTTCAGTACTTAACTGTTTTAAAGAAGAAGCATTTATGCATTAAACTTCAGAGCTTCATTCCAATAGTTTTCTCCAATCTTAAGTAGCCAACTCTTGAACAAACCTTTATTCTCATATTATCTTCTTCTGAAATCCGCCATTTCTTTACCTCAGAGTTATAATAAAGTGTGACCAATGACTGGTCATGAATCCTGGCTGAAAGGGATCCAGATGATCCACTTAATCCATGATCCTCTGAAGCTGTTGGTGACCACCTTCCTTTGTGACATTTGTTATGTCGTTTCCATTTTTTTGCCAATCTAAATTGGATGGTAGATTGGAATTTCAGAGATAATCTCTGTTGGATTTGATCATTACAGAATCTTATATGGAACCAACAAATCTCTTCGAAACTGATACAATATATATCCTCTTGTAGAGAGAGTTTGTTTATATTTAGTATCAATTATTAGACATCATTTAGCACATTCAATTATTGCACTGAGCTTTTTTTGTCTAGCACATTCTCTTGGTCTGCTCAGCTAGAAAGAGTGCAAAAACATACAGCTATAAGCAGATTAAATCATGATTGCTAGAGCAGCACGCACAGATGAATACCTTGGCAGGGATATCACATTCAACATAATTTAAAAATGTCCAAGAAATCAGCATGCAATATTGTATCAAAGCAATACGTTTTTATTTTTGTCTCAGTTTAGACTAGCCTTTTCCAGTCCTTTAAAATCAAGAAAGAGCAATCATTATTCACTGATCATGTAGATGCAAAGACTGGGAACATTTTTAAAAGTAATATTTAATCCACTATTCAATATTGCAGTTTTCCTGTAATGCTTCTAGGCCACATTTTACAAAAAAATATTTACATAATGAAATTATAACTGTTATAGGATGGAATCCTAAACATACAAGTTTTTCTCTCTCTGCATGTGATAAAAGTTATTATTTTTGCTGTGTTCCTATTGTTCTGAATTATATTTCCAAGATTTTTAACTACCTGCTAGATTCTCGCCATCTCCCATTGCACAGTCCAGAGAGTTTTGTAATGTACACTCTGAACAGACACTTGCTAGCTAGGAAGATGGCTGGCTTAAGCATCATTAACATATTTTTCTTACTTGTCACTATGATTAGCATTCTCACTGCAGCATTTTTGTTGTTGCTGCTAAAACAGATTTCACTGGCAACAAAAAAAAGTCTGCAACAGCTGGAAAGACAAAAGGCAGCCAGGGAAGAGGGCCATAATTATACAGATTGTAAAGCCACATGATGAACCTTATGCCCCAAGAGACAAAGCCTTGCCATGAACATCCAAACAGAAAAAAATAAGCAAAAAGACAGTTTATGAGATACTCCACTATGACTAATGATGAATTGGCACCAAAGTGGTAAGGAATAATGAATATGTGGTTCTTAAGTGGGGATAAGAAAATCACAAGGTGCATTCAAGTAAGAGCAATTTGGTTTTAAGAAGGGACTGGACTGTCAGTAAGAGTTATATTACAGGGGGAAAGAGTAGTAATAAAATCTATATCCATAATCTGAACTAGATATGTTCTGTTTAACATGCATTCCTTATCTGGAAAACAAAGAAGCCCAGTCTATAGGTATGAGGTATGAGTTAGTTTCTGAGGGTCCATTGTAATCTTCTTGTTTTTGTTCTTGTTACAGAGCAGTGTTTTTCAAAGTTGGCAACTTTAAAGTATATTCAATTCCCAGAAAGATGTAGGTAATGCTAATTATAAATTAAGCCCAAAGCATATACCAAATAAATATGATGTGCCAAAAAAGGATCTACCAGCAGAAATGGAGTGCCAAGAATTAATAGACATTTCCTCTTTGTTGCAAGAGAAATTGGCCTTGTGAACCACCTATGGTCCCTTTGTCGTATTGCTATTGCTTACATACAGCACCTGCCTTTTTCCCAGAAGAAAGCCAAAAAAACCAAACATGTATGCTCCAGCTTCTGGTAGAAGAAATTGTCTCTCATTCATCACTGTATACAATGAGACTGAGCATCTTAAAGCGCGAAGACATATCTTCCTTATGGATTTTATTCTAGTTGGTCAACCCTACTGTCACTTTTTTATTTTTCTAGCAAACACACCATCTTTTATGAAATCAACTACTCTTTTTCTCTCCGTGCAAAAACAAGCATTAGCTAATGTCCAAGTGAAATGATTTATCGGGAAAGTCTTTGAAGATCAAGGACAACTTAGGCATCAACTGCTTTATGTTACCAGAACATTTAGCTCAGACAAAAAGGAGGTTTATTGTGGGGCATTTGCTAATCCGGGAAAGCCTGTTCAAGTGACTTTCTTTTTTTAAAAAACAAGTTTGAGAAGAACTGAGGATAACAAGATAGCTTAAGATGTACAAGGCAGACCATATAAACACAAATATTTCCTCCAGGGCTTTCCCATCAGCTCCTACTGCTGAGGCACTCACTTTGCTAAGTCTCATAATATGTATGGTTCAACCTGACGTGCCTGTATCTGTCTCTAATGAAATATCAAAAGAAACCATGACCAATGTTCTTAAAGGATATAGACAAGCCTTCCGAGGAGGGGGAAAAAAAACCCTTGGCTTGCCTATCTATAGTTAACACATTTCACCATGGATGTTAACTTCTTGGTCTCCCTACCCCCTTGCATTTCTCAATATCCACAGCCATTTCATTCTAACAAGGGCATCAGCATTTCTTGTCAGCCACAGGAATTATCATTATCCACCAAAGAGTCAAAGCTTACCTGACCACAGCAGCTTGATGTTAGGAAGGTATTTCAACTGACTGTGTATCATTTTCAAAAAGAATTGCAATATGCTGGTGTCTTCCAGCTCTAACAGTGCAATTAGATTCCCTCAGCTACAGACTGAAAAGAGCTTGATTGAGGGCAATGGCTAAATCTGAAGATGGATCACATATTGCCAGTGTAAGCTGCAGGTGGTTTATCACAACAGCAAGTCAATTGGTTTTTAGGATAGGCAGCATTTCTAGATTTGAAACTTTTTTTTTTTTGCTAGCATTTGTTCAGGCATAAAAACTGTGTTATTCTATCTCAAACAATTTTCAAAGAAAGCACTCTTGAGGCAGCATTTAAAAACTTAATCAGAAAACACAGGCCAGCATAAATTGTCTTTCTGCATTAAAACATTGGCCAAATACTCAGAATAATCTAAAATAATAATAAACTTCATTATAACAAATGCTATGTTTTATCTCAAATACCTTTATGATACAAAGTCCTAATATAGTAACTCTTTTGTAACCAGATCATTTATATCATTTTAAGTGACATTTTAGATCTGAACCAAATAGCTGTGCCCTTGACATGTAAATTGGTGATATTTTGAAATGAAAAGTTATTCAGAGCCCAACATCATTTTATAAAGATAATATGAGTTATTGAGATTATTTGTAATATTAATAAGTTGTTCACTATTGTATACTATCTTCCTTCTCTGATTACCATTTCAGTCTTCTGGGATGGAGCGAGATAAACAATATATTTTATAGACTGTGCATATATTTCAAGGATGGAATATTTTGGACCTTGATGACAATTTATTACTGAGTAAACATTAAGAGATGAACCAAATTGCTATGCGTGAAAAAAAAACGTGCATGGAAATTGAAGCACTAAAAGTGATTTTAAACATGCTTGTAAATATGCAATGTATAGATCATGCAATGTATAAAGAGAACTTTCCAATATTTCATCCACTGATATATCTTTATCTTACATTTAAATCCTTGGGCATCATGAATTTTCTTCCTCAGTTTCCTATATTGCAACCATATCCATTTTGTTATCATACGCTATTTGATCAAAACTTTCTATATGTTTACAAGGCATTCTCTAATTGTTACATTGGATCTACCTATTGTTATTTAAAATTACCTGGAATTGTGTGGCTAAAAGTATCTATACATCCATCCATACTATATTTTTGTCTTCAAAAATGCAGTGAAATATGCTTAAATGCAGAAGAACCATCTATCTAAAAGAGCAAACATGTTTCACAGGATATACTGGACTAGATTAATAATTTCTGACTTAACAGTAATTTATCATTCAACTCAACTATCATTATAAACCAAATGCCATATAGATAACTGGATTGTGAAAACCTTAAGGGATTTGAAATCATTGCTCTTCCTACTCTTTCATCGTCCACACTTCATATTCTGGAAGATGCTATTGTTATTTTACAATGGGCCCACATGTCTAAAAATTTAAGCAATGCACAAATCTGAAGGCTGTTAAATTCTGTTAAATCTCCTGTTAAAGGTCCATTCATTAGGAACTGGAAATTTTGACCCCAGAAAATGACCCTACTTTTCTCCTTGCTTGACTAAAAAAACTAGCAGGAGAAAATTCATTTTTTTTTTACTTTCCATGTTATGTTTTATGACTGTGTCCTAGTGAATGAAACATTCTCTCTCTCTCTCTCTCTCTCTCTCTCTCTCTCTCTCTCTCTCTCTCTCTCTCTCTCTCTCTCTCTCTCTCTCTCTCTCTCTCTCTCTCTCTCTCTCTCTCTCTCTCTTTCCCCTGTGTAAATAGCAGATGCAATTAAATTCAGACAAGCACAACTCAGAAGCCATTCTGATTCTATTAATCATCTTTCATAAATGAAAAAGGAGAAATATAAGTAACATTAGCATTCTGCTTGTTCATCCAAGTCCTCGAATGGCTTGTCAGCCTTAACCTGTTTACAAAAGGGATTACTGATATTTTAATACCTTTTCTCATATTTGGTTCTTTTTTTTCACCCTGAACATGCTTTTTCTATTTGATTTCAACAATTTAAGGGCTCAGATATTTCACTCATCATCCTACATTTTCCAGGCAAAATTTCAAAGCAAATTCCAATGTGACTATGTAAATACATGCATGTTGTAGATGTACTTCATCTATGCTTGTCTTTATTCTAGTTGTTTTAATTTCCAGCAGTTTCTGTAGGGCTGATTTCATTCCCTCTCCCCAAATAGCAACTTATTACAACCTGCTGTGGTCAAAAAGGACTTTATTTAATCCTGTGGCAGCTGGATTTCCTCCTGCATCAGTGTCCTGCTTTTATTCAAAAAAGGAGTTTATCCGAAAGGAGGGGGGGGAGAAAAACAAATCTAAGTCTTCCTGTTGATTAATATGTGCAATTAGCGGAGTGGAGAGAAAGCAGGTTGATATGTTTCAGTCCATCATCGCTGCAAAATTGAACTGTGAGTGGTAGCTAGTGCATTCAAGTGAAGCAAGCTTCATGCAGCGAGTTAATGGAAATGCAGCAACCTTTTCTTTTTAACAAAGCACTTCAGCAATTATCTCTGCATACTCACAGTAAAATGAGATAAAGTTGGCCAGAGCATTATGAAGGCCGTTAGTGGAAAAATAAATTTACTGCTGCTTCCAGTCATTGGGAACCTAGTTAGTTCATTGTTTCATTCACTGCACCTATTAGCTAAAGATGTCAGGCTACATATATCAGAACAAACAGCCAGCGTGCTTCAAAGAGAGAATCACATTTATTAAGGGCCTGAGGTAAGAAAACTCACAAGAGGCCCATAAAGAGCTTCACTGTGAACCAGAGGCTGTTCTATTATCACTGATTAAAAAAAGAAGTGACACATGCATTGTGATTCTTGCCATATGGACCTTCAGATGGGTCTGTGGTATTGTCCCTCTGACTAGAAGAATCTATGTTGCTAAAGAGAAGAAAATCCAAAATTTCAACTGGGGAAAACTCTAGATCATAAGCTTCTTTCCTCTCTCCCCCTTTTCTGTAATACCTGCTTATTTACTAATTTGAATTGCCGCAATGTGCTCTACAAGAGGCTGCCTTTGAAGACCCCCTAGAAACATCAACTGGTCTAAAATGCAGCAGTGCACATGTAACAACTATCTGCGTGACCATCTTTCCATCTACCTGTTAGATAGGGTGGCCACTCTTCTAGTGCATTCCTTTAAATATTGCCGTCTGGTGGGAGCTATGAAGTCTGCTTTTTCAGTCTGCATCCCCTGCCCTATGGAACATTCTGCGCTCTGAGGTTCAACAAGTTTCTGTCCCCCTAGCCTTTCGTGAAAGTTTGAAGTCATGGCTTTACCCCCAAGGGCTGAGATAAGAGACTATATGACTTACAGCACCAGATTTTTGTTATTTTTAATGTGTTTTGTTTTATTATGGTTTCTGTGCTGTTTTTACTCTTGATTGGGAGCTGCCCAAAGCTGGTTTTAAGATGGGTGGCTATATAAATGTTTTAAAGAAATAAATAAATAAAATCAAGCAGGTAGATGGAACAGGCTAAACACTAGCATGTAAATTTTCAGCTGAGCATTGAATCAGAGTCAGAAAGTTCACTTTCATATCACATGGCCCTTTGAACAACTTCATCAGTAGAAACACATTTCAGGATAGTCTTAGTATTTTTCTTCTGTACAAGGTGCAGGGTCTACACTGTCTTACATGATCAGCTCCTGCCAGACTTTCAAGTTAGTCCAGACAAGAAACAAAATAATGGAATAAAAGAGTTGGAAGGGACCATGGAGGTCTTCTAGTCCAACTCCCAGCTCAGGTAGGAAACCATATACCATTCCAGACAAATGTCTAATCTCTTCTTTAAAACTTCCAGCATTGGAGCATTCACAACTTCTGGAGCCAAGTCGTTCCACTGATTAACTGTTCTGACTGTCTGAAAATTTCTCCTTAGTTCTAGGTTGATTCTCTTCTTGATTAGTTTCCATCCATTGCTTCTTGTCCTGCCTTCAGGTGCTTTGGAGAACAAGAGTCCCTCTTCTTTATGCTAACCAAAAGCAAGAGTACTACTACTACCTTTATTGTAAGGTTACAGAACCAGAATCTTGTAAATCTGAAAGCATTTTCTCCTTCCTCTGCTTTATATTCCAAAGAAATCAGGAGAGTCCCTTCCAATTTCCTTCCTTCCTTTGGATTCAGACAATTCTTGTGGAGGCTGCAGTTCTTATAACTTCCTCATAACCCTTTTCAAACATTTATACTCCTTTTTCATGCAATTAAAACAAATGCGTGTACCCACACCTTACTTCTTTTGTAGCTTTATAACCTACCTGTCCTTGGCAGTATTTTAATGCCTTCATATAATAACAAAATACACCACAATTATGAAACAAAACAGCTGAAAACCCCTACAATAACAAAAATAAATAGTTAAAACATTTATTGAAACTGCAGTTTGATAAATAAAACAGCAATGAAAAGCCACTGAAATGTATCTGAAAAGGGAAATATTGACCAACTAGGGTTTGAAACAAGACTTGGTAGAAAATTCCAAGGTCTAGATGCAAACTTCAGATAGATCCTGTTCCTGAAGTAAATCAGATTAATTCAATGGCTGCTGGGAAATATGAGTACATGGTTAACTTCTGATTTGGGTATGGAACCTGCTCTTGGAGCATTTATTAATCAGATTGCATGATGAAAGAATTCAGTTTTTGTTTTACCCCAAGCATAAAAAAGCCTTGTCTACTTAATGGCAATGAGTCTGGTGGAGTGATCTTAAAATGCAACCCTTGATAGATCGGTTGACGAGGTTGTGATGTTTAAGAATTCTGAAGGTTTAGAGACAAGGTGGAGGCTTCCCATAGCTTCTGGGTGGGTTCTGTTATTTTGTCTCTGCTTCCCTAAAAGCCATGGGTAGGATGGGATGGATGGATGAGATTGGTAGAGGGGGGAGTCCTTCCCAAGTCATAGTGTTCAAGTTGGGTGACTATATACACTTTGTAAATAAATACATTAATTAAAATAGTCACATTTATTTAACAGCACAGCCAGTGAGGACTAGATAGTACCTTCATAATTTTATTGTGTTGCTAGGAATTTGAATTTAGCCACTTAGAGCTTCTGATTTTTTGGATAGTTACAGGATATCAAAAATGGAAAGTTTTTCTTGATTGCATGTGCAACAGCCTTAAAGAGACCAGCTTTCAGTTATCCTACATATTATATAAAAAGGAAAAGGATGGAAGACCTACCTAGGGGATTCAATTCCTATTTTAATTGATATTTGTTGTTCTTCTGGAACTTTAGTTTTATGAGCTCAGAATATAGCAAAAATTGTTGTGCTTGTTGGTAAGAAAGTACTATTCCAGATTTAAAATCCTGAGCTGATGAAATGAGGTTACTTCCAGTCTTGTGAATTGGCTTTCTGCTGACTAAATGGAAAAATAGGTCAATATCATTCTATATGAGCAAGATTTAATTTGTTTTTTTTTTAAATCACCATCATATATCTATTGTAATATGCATTGTTTGTTTTATACTGAACATGTTATTTTGTTCGCTTCCTTGTTTTCCTTTCTAGTTTCTTTTCATCTTTTCATCTTTATTGTTTTGTATTTTTCATTTCTGTATATTTTTCTAGTCATTTTATTCTATAGTTGTAAGTAAATATCATCACTAGATCAATTCTGTTATTTTATGTGCAGTTCTGTGTTTGTGATTGTTGCCTTCCCTTGTTTTGTTTGTATTTCCCTTTTCCCAATACATTCCTTTTTTTAGCTTAACTGAGATTTAGCTAATTAGTTTAATAAGGGAATTCCTCATTAAAACCTCCCTACCTACAAGATCGTATGGTTATATAGCTCTGCCTTGTGTTTCAGTACCGCTTTGTGTTATCCTTTGAGGGTTTGGGCAAGAAGATCCAAATCACCATTTGGTCTATGGCCTCTTTCTGACTTTCTAAAAATACAACCTCGATTTCTAACCAGAAATCGAGGTTGTATTTTAATATATGTACCTAATTCATTTCCCTCCATTGTTAACAGAATAAAGACAGCTCTATCATTTTTATAAGTTATTGATCACTTTTTTGTTTCATATAGAAACTCTCTAAATCAAAACTATTGCCTTCCTAGTGCCAAAACCAAGAAAATAATGTATTTATTTATAAATAAATAAAAATAATTCCTCTGCACTATTGAGGAAGTGCTAACCTTTAAATTTGCTAATAATAAAAAAATTTGTATACCTTTGATCTTTTAATTAATTACTGCCTAGATGAATCATGGTTGAAAGTGATGTTTAGTTTAGGAAGCAAAATACAGAAATGGGAAACTTGGTAGGTCAATGGGGATTTAACAGCCTTTCATCTGTGCTGATCAAAGTTATCTACCCTGACCTAGATGAAGCAGAATCCTCATTTTAGGCTCCTCGATGAAAGATTCACTTTTCTTTCTTTCTATTTTATTTTATTTATCTGATTTTCAATGAACTTCACAACAGAATTTCAAAGCCATCACTGTTTATTACCTTTTTACTAAACTAGGCTTAAAGCGTAACAGAGTATATCTGATTCGAAAGGTAATCCTTATAGCAATGATACAAGAACGTTGGATTGGCAGAGTGTGCTAAAAACATTTTGAAAAGGGATTTTATCTTTTCTATATACATTCATTCATACCTTCCATCTCCAACTCTGGTCACCAGATACTTTTAAATGTTGTTTCAAAGAGCAATAATGTTTTTCAGATATAAAAGTAGAATGAAAGAAACATGATGCCATTCATATGCCCTTTCCTATCATCTCTCTAAAATAATTGCATGTCTTCTGTGGTACTGAAGGCCAGGTCATATTTTCCGCATTGTATTGTGCAACTGACCCCTGTTTGAGTTGATGTTCTAAGCCAGGGGTCTTCAAACTCGGCCCTTTTATGACTTGTGGACTTCAACTCCCAGAATTCCTCAGCCAGCATGCCTGGCTGAAGAATTCTGGGAGTTGAAGTCCACAGGTCATAAAAGGGTCAAGTCTGAAGACCCCTCTTCTAAGCAAAACATGGCCAGGCAGCAATTCTGTGTGACTGAATTCATAGGGCTCTTACTTCTGTGGTCATGCTCCTTTGATCTCATGCATGTCCATGGATCAGGGGGATGCACTCCAAATGTCCAGCTTCTTCCACCCTACATAGGATATATTTGGAGGGACACGTCTCTGTCTTTGCCTGCACCTCATAGGCAGCTACAGCATTTGGACCGGGAGTCACTCCTCACAGTCACCCATGCCTTTGTCACCTCGAGATTCGACTACTGTAATGCTCTCTACATGGGGCAACCTTTGAAGAATGTCCGGAGACTGAAAGTAGTCCAGAATGCGGCTGCGCAAGCCGTCTTGGGTCTCCCAAGACATGCTCATATCACTCCAGCCCTCCGTGAGCTGCACTGGCTACCAATTGGTCTCTGAACACAATTCAAAGTGTTGGTTATGACCTATAAAGCCCTTTATGGCAATGGGCCAGGATACTTGCGGGACCGTCTTCTGCCTCATGAATCCCAGCGACTGGTTAGGGCACATAGGGTTGGCCTCCTACGGGTCCCTTCTGTTAGACAATGTCATCTGGCGGGGCCTAGGGTTAGGGCCTTCTCTGTTGCTGCCCCAGCCCTCTGGAACCAACTTCCCTCAGAGGTTCGTACTGCTCCCTCCCTCCTAGCTTTTCGAAAACTCTTAAAAACACATTTATGCAGGCAGGTTTGGGGTGTGTGAGTTGCACTCTGCCCCGGGGCCTCTGATTGTGACTGTGTGTTGTATGAGTGGAAATAGTTTTATAGTTTTTACATTGTTAATTAGTATTTTAATTGATTTATACTATATTTTTGTACTTGTATTTTTGCTGTGAGCCGCCCTGAGTCTTGGGAGAAGGGCGGCATATAAGTCAAATAAATAAATAATTCCACTGGCAACCTAGGCTGCTGCTATATTTACCTCAACATATCCCTAAACTGGACATATTTAACACAAAGTAGAAGAATTTAATCATCATTAAAAGAAATGTTCAGGAATCTTCCATAGAAAATGTCCAAAAACAGACTATCCTATCTTCTGTTCCAATGATGACCTTATACTGTAACACTAGCGTTTCCCAAGGGGACTTCAGATGTGATCAACCACAGTTTTCATCATTCACAACTAAAACGCCCATTTATCATGCTGGCTGTTATTAGGGAGATGAATTTCGGTACAATAGCATAGAATTTGTTTGGGGAAGGTTCCATCAGAGGAAGAGAGTGTGAAAAATTAATCTAAGCTCACATGTTCTGCCTGATGGTCCACAAATGATGTACCAGAATAGAATTTTCACAAATTTGTCCAAATCCGGTAAGAAGGCACTAGTTCCCGTCATATTATTTTACCTTCCTCCTGAAATTTGATTTGATTTTAACATTAGTATTACTGCTAATTGTTTGTTCCTTGAAAATGATTACATCCTAAAAACTGGTAACATATAAATATCAATTTAATTCCGGAAAAATAAAATCTATAGATGAATGAGATGAGGCACACTTATAAAGTAAGCAAACAGCACATTGGTGAAATGCTTTCAGGACTGAGGGTGGAAAGCTGTATTTGTTTCAGCTCCAGCAATAATCTTTGCTTTCATGTGCTGGTAATTGCCACTGAGTTGGTTAAGTGCTGTTTCCATAAAGAGCATCAGTGAAGCCAGTGGTTCCCATCATTAGTCAATTTTCGCTAATTGTGGGTTGGAGCTTCTGTTTGCTCGATATGTATGGCTAGCTTGTTCCCATAAGGGAAGAATCTGAATATACTGATAAAATAAAACACAGGGACCTGAAGAAGTTTGTGCATCATTTGTTTAAAAATCCAAACATCCTGTTTATGATCAAACAGTTTCAAAATATTCTTTAGGATTTGTTTTAAACTGATGGCAATAATGTGCAATTAATCAGATTCAATTTTTCCTACTAAATGTCATAGTTTATTATTAGATTAGACTCTAGGACAGTGGTGGCAAACCAATGGCACTCAGAGCCCTGTCTGTGGGCACGCATGCCATGCCCCGGAGATGGCAACTGTCCCTCTTCAACCAGCCGCCCGCTAACTTGCCGAGGTCCCACGTGGCCGGATGCATCCCAGCATGGCTGGTTTCCCTCCCCCCGTCCCATCCCTCCTTGCCTCACATGCTCTCCTTCTCCTGGGCACAACCCACTGCATCGGCTTATCAGCTGTCGGCTGTCCGTCCAGCTCAGAGGCGGCTTCTCTGAACTGCTAGCAGTGGGCAGCGGAGCCCCAGAGTGCACCAGTTGAGGGGCTGACAGGTTGTGGCTGCTGGCCTCTGTGTGCAGGGGCCGATGGTGTCAGGCAGCAGCTGTCCCGGCCCCTGCGTTGCCTTGCCTCGCCTCACCCTGCAGGACGAGCCTCCTACCCACTGCCCCACCTGCCAAAGACCCCCCTGGATCTGCCCCAACCCTCCCCACAAGCAACATCGAGGTGACTATGCCCACCTTGGCTACACCCACCCAGTCTGCCATGACCACCACAGCCACGCCCCCCAGTGGGCCACGCCCACCTGGTACCTAGCAATAAATAAATGGGGTTTGGGTTGCAGTTTGGGCACTCGGTCTCTAAAAGGTTCGCCACCACTGCTCTAGGAGGTTTAATTTTAGACTTTGTGATTTAAATGGTGCAGTGGAGATTAAATACTAGGCATAATTAAAAATGTTGATATGGTTGGAATGAATTATAAATTTCATTAAGTGCAATGTCCTATACAGATTCACAGGAACTAAAGGACCCACATGTTACTAGAAACTAAATCTAGCAACTGTAGAGGGATAAGAAAGATGGAGATTGGAACTAGGAATGCAACTGAGAATTTATTTCAAGTGATGTTTCGTGCAATTCTCTGTTTGCAAAGAGTTACATTTGCTATTCTTCTTCTTCCTAGCATTTTGACAGACAGACAGACAAACATATTGCCTAAGCCTTTGGACTGCAAGTGAATGATTGAAACTGTTTGATGATGAACATGATCCAGCTGGCTTTCATGAATAAGGCAGGATTAGAACTCACAGTTTCCTGGTTTCTAGCCTGGTGCCTTAACCACTAGACCAAACATTTACATTACATTTCAGTTACATTAATCTGAAATATTTTTCCCAAGGATACCATTCATACTAGATAATAGATGTGACAATTCTGTCACATCTGTCAAGCCTCTCAAAGCAATGAACAAACAAGGAAGCAAGAAATACACAGATTTGTATATCACATTTTTAATATTAGGATTTAGAGTAAAGTGTGCTAGGAATTTCCAGCTACTGGAAGTTATGAAGTTAATCAAGGCAGAACAATCAAAATCTCTTTTTCATAGTTTTTTTTTTAAATCTGGACTTCTATTTTCTTAAAAAACTCTTTATTTATCTCTTAGTTGTTTATAGCCAACAATTCTTCTTTTTTAAAAAAAATATTTTTTATTAATAATACAAAATTAAAAACACATTGGACATAGATATGATGTCACTGGTTCCATACATCTTCCAACGTTTTACAATAGTATTAGTACTCATATAAACATATAGTTCTTGAACTTTGCTCACTATTTATAATATACTATTAACACTCCAAGAAGAACTAAATAGGTTGCCTTGCCACAGTAGGGATAGAATCAAACAGGTTGTGTGGGAAGCAGCAAGATATTTGAATAATCTGACCTTCCCAAAACAAAGAATAGCTTTTTTCAGAGCCAGATTTAACATTCTTCCCTCAGCACTCCTACAGGGCAGGTATAAGAGAACACCAATAGCAGAACGGGTATGTATATGTGGTAAAGGAGAAGTCGAAGATATCTCACATGTTTTATTGTACTGTCAGTTATACCAAGTTTATAGGACAGCATATATTCTCCCTTTATTAGAGAGATTGCCAGACAACGTTTATGTAGGCTTTCTCCTCCAAGACTCAAACCCTTCTATCACGCATGCAGTGGCAAAATACTGTGTTGTGGCAATGTCCACAAGAAAAAAATTGGTTACAGATTTATAGTCATCAACTTGTGCCAATTTTTGGAGATATCTCTAATTATGTTTGGAACATTATATTTACTCACATATTAATCGGCTATCCATTCACGTAAATTAGGGAGTGACCCTAACATTTTGAGAACATGTATTTTCTTAACAGGGATGTTATTATTTACTATTAATGTTTGTACTATTTTTATTATTATCATTATTATTTAATATAGTGTAAAAAGTGATGGCTATTGCTGGTCTATGACCGTAATAAAGTTTATTATTATTATACTATTAACACTTTTCCCTTATTTCTATATATCTATTTATCTTTTAAATATACATTTGTCTATAATCTATATTTTATTCTAGCACTATACATTTATCTTGGCTACCCTCTTATTATCTATCCAATCATAAAATTATTCCCAGATTTTATAGTACTTGGTTTCACTTTTGTCCTTGAGTTCCTATGTAAGTCTATCCATTTGAGCGCAATTGAAAATTTTCAATAATATCCAACAATTCTTCCATTACATTCCCAGTCTCTCTACAATTTTTCACACACTCAAAACTTCAGCAGCACTTTTAGTAACAAGATAGGAGTGGAATTCAATTATCCAAAGGTTTATTTGAACACTGTCTGAACCGCATACAAACCAAAATGCACTTGCCTACTTAAACCCACTTGTTTCTTAATTTTGCAGTCTAGTTTGTATCTCAAACACAACTGCACAAAAGCATGTAACTCAAACAATTGCACAAAATAAGTACTAATCAAACACACAAAAAGTACTTCCTAAGGGAAGGTACACATAAAAAATGTATTACATAAAAATCACTTTTAAAAATATATATTCTGGGGAAAATGTGTGTATTACAGGTTGTGTGTGACCAAAAATGGTAGGAATTTTCAGATGGAGATTTCTTGAGTGTATACGTCAATGGAATTTGGCAAATGGGATTCAGAAACAGAGAAAATTAAAAGTCATAAAATACAGAAAACAAACTCTTTCTGTTCTTGCCCAAAGTTAGATTTCCTGATTTAAAAGAAAACCTCTTAGTAATGGTAGAGTATTTGCCTGAAAAACAATAGGGCAATACACTGACACAAAAATGATCAAAAGAGGGTAAAATTGGGCAACAGCAAGAAGCAGATCCCCTTTATCAGAAGGGCCTTCAATCACCCTTACCAAAGACTTGGTAAAGCAAGGGTCTTCAAACTTGACCCTTTTATGACTTGTGGACTTCAAGTCCCAGAATTCCTCAGCCAGGCAAGCTGGCTGAGGAATTCTGGGAGTTGAAGTCCACAAGTCATAAAAGGGCTATGTTTGAAGACCCCTGAGGTAAAGAAACAGAACTTCCAAGCCCTCTGAATCACCTGCTGGGTGGGACCCACCTGAATCTCAGAGGGGAATCCATTTCAGAGGGCAAGCACTATGACAGAAAAGGGACACTTCCAAGGTCCTGACGTATGGCATTGTTTAATCAAAGGAACTTGGAACATGCCAATCCTATGCCACGTAGATCTGTTCTGTTTGTTCTGTTTAATGAAACAAAGGCAAAAAATAATAATAGATGTCCACTCACAAAAATTTAATAACAAGGAAAATTAATTTTCTGAACCATAGCCAAATATTATAAAGAGTACATATCTGTACAGGGAAATACATAAGAACAAGACTTAATTAGCAATGCACAGGTAAAATTCTAATGCACATTTTAACATGTTTTTCAATTATACCATCTACACCTGCAGTGTTAATATCTTTAAAGTTTCTCACAGCATTTATGAATTCCTTTTCATTATTTTTTTTTCTAGGCAATAACATTGCAGGGTTTGGGAGAGCTCCTTCTGACAGTAATGACTCTTAATGGTGTCAAAGTTAAAATGCAACAACTAAGGTCAAAACTATGATCCCTCCAATAAAAACATTAACCAACACTACAGGTTGTTCTTGACTTATGACCAGTCACTTAGAGACTGGTCAGAGTTACAATAAACTCCCCAGAACTACATATGTCCAAGTCTCAAAGTTCTAATAGCCACCCCTCCTGTGATCTTGCGACTGTATTTTGGGTGCTTGGCAATTGCCTCACATTTATGGCCATTTTGCAGCATCCCATAGTCACATGACCACAATTTTTGGCATTTCTTTTGCCAGAAACAGGTATTTGCTTACAATTTCCAGCAAAAAAACACCTGTTGGCTATAATAGTTTGGTTAACAATTGGCACACTTCACTTAAACACTGCAAAAACAGGTTGCAAAATTGAGCATAGTTAACTAGTGACCCAAGTAGTTATCACAACTTATGACCACAATTCCAGGTTCAATTATGGTCATAAGTCAAGGACTACCTGTAGTCCCTGTTTCTGTTCCACTCTTTGGCTTGGCACTATGATTCCCACTAGGGTCTAAAGTACTTCTTCCAATTAGAGGTATACTGTATTTAGATATCAAAGAGGAAATATCCTTTGGATCTGGAGTGATGTATATTTGCAGTATTTACTTGCAGTGCCTTAAAGAAGCCTGTTTCATGCTTCAGAGAGAACTGCTATGCACATCTACCTTCCAGCATTCCACAATTTCAATCCATCCTAGATCACTTCATCACTTTTTATTTTTAATTCATTCACTTTGCTGGAAGTTCTGTTTTTAGCCTCTCCACTCATCTTCAAAACATTATTTTATTTCTATAAAAAGTGCTCTGTACTTCTTTGACTCATTTATTTTTAACCATTTACATTTTTTGCAGTTATCTTTTGATCTGTATTCTGGTTATAGAATATATTTTTTCTTCTTCTTTCCTAGTCTTGTCCAGGTTTTATCTCTAAAATTTACTCTTGACATTTCCCAAATAAACCTAGTGTCCTACAATCAGTACCTCTTATCCCCCTTGCACTTTCTTTTAATTCTTTCTGTATTTCATCACAATCAAATAAACTGTGCCTTATTATTCATATCTGATATTCACTCTGTTGCATGAATGTATATGTACAGTAGATAAGAATTAAATCGTATTTTCAAAAGAGGCAGACCTTTTTCTAACCAGATATTCATATCTCACCACCATCATTTATTCATGGGTCCCCAAATGGCCCAATCACGTCTTCTATATTCTGTTGTTTTGTTTCCAACTAACCATACATTTACTTAACAGAATATTTTTTTTCCCATCATTTGAATTAATTTGGAATATTGGATAATTTTCCCCAAATTAATTTCTGGCTCTCCCATTATCACTGTTAACTGTAATACAACTATTATCAACCTATATGAATCTATAACACTCTAGCTAATATCCTTTAATATTTTTTGACATACGTTTTATCCTTTCATTGATCCGCATGCCATAAAATCAAACCACCTTCATTCACATTTACTACACACTCCATCAGTTCTTGGTTTCATACATACATAATGTATCTATTTTTATTTCTTCCATTTTATTTCCTATTTTATGCTCTTAGAATAGAATAGAACTGTAAGGGACCTTGGGGGTCTTCTACTCTAGCCCCTTTCTTAAGCAGGAAACCCTATAACATTTCAGACAAGTTTCTTCTTAAAAGTCTCCAGTGATGAAGCACCCACAACTTCTGAAGGCAAGCTGTTCCACTGGTTAATTGTTCTCGCTGTTAGGAAGTTTCTCCTTAATTCCAGGTTGCTTCTCTCCTTGATCGGTTTCCATCTGTTCTTTCTTGTCCTGCCCTCTGGTGCTTTGGAAAATAATTTGACCTCCTCTTCTTTGTGGCTGTTTTTCAAATACTAGAATACTGTTACCGTATCATGTTCTTACTGCTCTTCACCACTTATTCCTCTTCCATTCCAAGTTTCAATTTTCCATGTGTTACGATCATCATTAGATGGGCCAAACTGACTTCTGTAACCCCTATGGTCAGTCAATATTTTCATCCAACACTTTTTAGTAAGGGAGAAATTTAGGTTACCAGTTTTAGACGTATCTCTGCCACATATGGCATCCCCTGTTAATGATCTAGACTTTATCTTTTGCATATTTTGGCTAATATACCACAAATGCAACCAAGCCCAATCTTTCCCCATGTTAATTCATGCAAACTGAGATCTCTAATCTAGAGACTTTTGTGCAAACCAATATACTGATAATCACAGCCTGCCAACATGATAGGATGCAGTTCCCAATCTTTAAAAACCTTGAGTTAAAGACTTTGAACTTATTTTATTCAGCGTCTCCTGATGAACAGAAATTCTGTTCAAAAGGATTTATCTTGATATAATTATAAATATGAGTCATTGATTTCATTTTAATAATGTTATAAATCAAAATCCTAATATAAATCAAATTAAGACTAAGTACAAGGAAAAGCAATGCCATACAAAGGACTAAGAATCAATTCAAGGAAGAGCTTCCATAAAGGACTGTCCACTCTCATGGTCCCATTAAGTCCTTTTTTAGAAAAATTATATATATATATATTCCTGCTTTGTAGATATATCACAGGAAATGGGGTAGAAAGTATCTAAACATTGGCACAGTTCAAGGTTCATCATGGAGTTCACTAAACTTCAACTAATGCCAGTTTCCCACTTCAGGAAATCTTGTGATCAACTATCAATAGTTGGACTTAATTGGTCCATACTATTTTATTTAACCCAGTGCTTAGGTAACAGTCAACTATCAAACAGCAATCTTTTTCAAGCAACAGTTTTCTTGTCATAATCACTACTATTGACTTCACAAGACAATAGCAGCAAAAATGATGGGGAGTGGATTAATTTTTATCCCCCGATACATCCAACAACCATCATACCCAATTAAGAATTATTCTATAGTATCTGCCAAGAGCAGCAGCAGCAGATATGGTGTTCTTGAGAGCAAGACCTGGAAAATTGGTGTAGGAAGGAAATTTTCTAGGATAGGGAACGGGAAAGAAATCTTTGAAGACAAGCCAGGAGCTATAGCAAGTGAACATATGCTTCAATTTGACACCATCAACTGTTCCTAAAATCAGTGGTTCTGGCATATGGGCAACACTGCTTTGGATATTCAGTGTAATGCCATCATCTCAGAGATTCCAAACATGGGTTTATTTATGAGAGAACTCCATGAGAAAATTCAAACAATTACAAAAGGGGAAAATGACACACATAAAAAAAGTTGATAGTGGGTGGCTGCTGAGAATGAAAACAGGAAAAGAAAAAAAAGAACCATCTTAATTTTTAACATTCTTTTCCTACCCCATAAATTACACATAAAAGATACTTTGCAAAGTAAAACATCAAAATTGGGAAGTCCTTGGAGCAGCTTTTATGAAGTGACTAATGTCCAGAGAGTCTGAAACTAATCTGGAGAACAAACTAACATCATTATCCACATTTTAATAGTAAAACCCAGCTTTGAATGAGAATTTAAATAGCTGCCCTTTTGGAATTCACCTCAGCTATTGGCAGACCAAGTGGAATTTAAATGCTTAATTCATTCCAGCTTTATTCCATCCTTTCATGCCAGATTAATTCTTTTTTATATAAAGAGTATTCTCTTAAAATGTATGTTTACATGAGACCAGATTGCATGTGAGCAGAACAGATCGTCCATCACACAATTTCTTTTGAGAGATGCCCCTTTGGAATTTAACCTTTAATCTCTGGACTATTCTGGTTGACAGTCTTATTACCATCGCCTTGGTAACCCTTAATAAAACAGTGATAACATCAACAGTTACTTCTCCAGTGTTCATTGTAGCATAAACCACAATGATTCAGTGTGATGCATATTAATTTGTGATTTGCTATTTGTATTTCTAACACAGTGTGTGGGTTTCCATTGTAATGCTTTGTATCATATTCTGCAGCCTGCAACAAAGAGCCATCTTTCATTAAGGATGGTTAACTTTCTTTAGTACATTACAGGCGCAGGTCTGTTCCCAGAGATAGAGGTAATAACATGGTCTGAACTTTTTCAGAGAATTCTTTATGAATACTTGGTGTGGAAGAAAGTAGAGAAGTAGAGCTAGTCTTGGGAAAGGGAAAGAGAGCAATGAAAGGTTAAGGAAGGAGACATGGCAACTCAGTCCTGAGGAAAAGGAAAAGAAACACAACATAACTCTTCCATGATTTTTGGTGTATGAATTCAAAAGAAACTCCAGGACTTTCTAAATTTTGTTATCCTATCTTATAGCCACAGACAGCAAGCTGTGCTGCTTCTGTTTCTTGTCCTGGCCCACATCACTGGACTGATATTTGGGGAGGAGCGGTGATCTAAGTATGTGTATTAGAGCACAGCTGAAGAAACAGCACAGCATCTTTAGGAAAACATTGAAACTGGAAGCTCAAAACAATCATTTCCTCCCAACTTAGCAATCTTCAGACTGTTAAGACTTCTATAACAAAGTTTGTTAGTTTGGGTAAAAATAACTTGTGGACCTCCAGGTATTACTAAACTAAAACTTTTAGCATCCTTTATAATTAATCATGATTGTTGGGGGATTTGGAGTTCAGCAACATCTGAAAGGCCACAGTTTCCCCATTTTGAATGTAGATTATTTTGAGCAATGTGTTTTCATTTTGGATTGCTTCTAACTCAGAGAAGTTTAATTCAACAGGGTCAATACTGAATTAAACCATCTACATATGACAGCTCTTCTTCAAAATAATATTGGATAGGGGATTTCCAGATCTGAAAATGCTTTGCCCAAACTCACAAACTGTCTCTATGCTAGACCTCCAAGAACGTACAGCATAAGTAGGGTCTTTCCACACGCTAAAAATATCTACACTGAAGACTCTCTTTTAAATCATACCATCATCATAAAGACGGTCAGTATGCATCAACAGAAAATATTATTTGTAGCTCGGGGTTGAATTGTAGAGTCCTTCGTACTCTGAGCTTGGTTGTTTTCTTTCAGATATTTCATTACCAAACTAGGTAACATCATCAGTGCTGGTAGGGAATGAGGTTTGCTCTCATTTTATATTCTAGTGGCTTGCCCAGTCATTGTTGATGAGGGTAGTCCTTGATTGGGTTGTTGTTTATTGTTTACTTGTTTGGCAGTTCCTTGACTGGGATATTGTTTGCTTCTTGATTATTGGTGTAATGTTAATTTTATTATTAATCTCTGCTTCTCTGGATGTTGATTGCTGGTGTGAAGGTGTTTTGGTCTTTTTGTTTTCTTTTGACTACTTGTATTTTTTTTAAATAGCATGTATGTTGTTTATCTCTATGTGCCTGGTGATAGCCAATTTGTCCGTGAGCCAGGCTTCCAGGAATTCTCTTGCAGTTTTGGACTTGATTTGATCTAGGATACTCACAGTTTCCCAGTTGAAATTATGGTTTAGTCTGTCCATGTGTTGTAAAATTAAGAAGTTTTCATCATGTCTTCTGACTGCTAGTTGGGGTGTTCATGGATGCAGGTCTACCAGATTTCTACTTGTTTGTCCTACTTATTGGTTGTTGCACTCCTTACACTGTGTGTTTTAATGACTCCTGTTTTTTCTTATGGGACTGCTGGGTCTTTTGGTTTACTTAGGATATTTTGGAGGGCTTTAGTTGATTTGTGTGCTACAATGACAGCATATGATTGCAATAGTCTGTTGATGGGAGTTGGAATGAAAGATATCAAAAGAACTTGATTTCTGTTTTCTGATTTCAGCATATCTTTACAAATGCCAACAGCATCAAACTGTAGCAATGAGAATAAGAACCTCATATAAATGTTTCCTGCCTGAGTAGGGGTTAGACTAGAAGACCTCAAAGGTCCTTCCAACATCATCATCATCATCATCATCTGGTCCTAATCATGCCAATAACAATTTAACCTTTATTCTTAGTCTAATATCTAAAGCAGAACTTTAAAAATTACCTTATATCAGAAATTAATTACCCAAACTGCCCTTCCATTTCTTGAATCTCCTCACTGAAACATGTGAGATTTTCTAGTATACATTGATTAGAAGTTATTATATATATCAAATAAATACAAATATGTTTGATTTTGTGGAAGCTGGTTTTTCTATCACTAGATGGCAGCATTGAGGATTTATTCTATTTTGAAAGCTTTGAATCTCCTGGAGCCATAATGATCTTCTGTAAGGAAAATTGAGTTTTTAACCCCATACTCATATTCAATCAGCAAAGAAAGGCTTAAAAAATGATTTAAAAGCAGATTCTTTGTTTACAGCATTACCTATTCTGCTCTTCTGTTTCAAAGAGAAATATCTAAGGCAGCTAACATCAACTTTTCAGTGCATAAAAGAAAAAAATCTTAAAATACCCAAAGGTACCAGTATATACAGTGATACAGCTGCATTTGTTCCATGCATTTTTGCCTCTAATATCTATAAATGATTTGTAACTTGGAAGTAACATTTTATTTGTTTTATATTCCTATGTTGTAAGGAATCTTGTAAGCTGCCCAAATTTGCCCAACAATGAGATGGGTGGCAGGTAAATGTAATGAATTAAATAAGTAAATAAATAAAAGTATAGATTTAAATTTCTGAGAGTATGGAGTTTCTTTACTCTGAAATAGATATTATACTTTGAGTCCTTTAAAGAAAAGAAGGTACTATTAGATGGCATTTGCAGACCTAATTTCAGAATGATAAAAAAAAATTCACTTTTTGCCCTACTAAAAGTGCGAATACAAAGAGAAGAAATTAAACTAATATTTTCCCATTTTCTGACAAGATGATAAGAACAAAGAGTTAAGATATCAGGGTTTTTTTAAACAACAGATGGTACTTTTAAAATGAAACTTACAACTAGTAGAGCAAGATTTACTTAATGCTATGAGTTTGGGGAGTTGACAACATTGATGCCTTCTCACAGAACCTCTTTCATGAAGTATTCATATGAAATATGATGTATTTGACATTAATAACAACATTCCGAGGGCCAAGAAGCTTCCCAACTATTCTAAAGAATGCTGGTAGGAGTTTTCAAGTAATCTTGTGTTTGTCAAATGACATACCACAGAGTCTCTTTATTGAGCAAGCAATGTAAAGAATATTTCATCTCATGGATGGAAAAGAAAAACAAAATCCTCCAGAATTTTCAGATGCCATCACCGGCACCAAGTCATGTGAAAAATAATACAGGGACATTCAACTTCCTGCCAAGTTTCCCAGACTTTGCCTTTCTCTTGACATTGCGACACAGTGCTGTTTTAAGCAAACCTAATGAGCTTGCATTCTTCTGCTGGGCCATTCCCAGCATGGGAGTAATGCTTGGGATTTTGCTGAGGCAGTCTCTTCTTAAAGAAACAGTGTTGGTGAACAATGAACAGACCAGGCTCTCCCACCCATCCCTGTTACACACACAAACACACACACTAGGTCTGGTTTTTCACCTTCCAATTCAGAGTACCATTTTTGTCTTAACAATATTTATTGAAAGCTTGTTCTATGGCTTTTATTTCAAAAAAAGCAGGAAATGTAGTAATATTCTCAGGGTCTAATGATAACCATCCAGATTCAGTTGCTAAGGCAAACCACAAATCTGAAGGCATTTAGTGAGATAAGAAAAAATATACTAACTACCAAAAAAAATCCAAGGATCAAAGCTGGAGAAATCAGTCTGAAACATGAAGGTTTGCAGAAATCAAGAGAATAGACCTTTATGGAATCCAGGACACCACAATTCAAATTTTGCAGATGACTGAAGCTGATGTCAGAAAGAAGATCTAAGTTATTGACATGATTGTGATGTTAACTGAAGGGAATACGTGCAAATAGGATCTTGGAACCCAGACCAGGTCAATGGATAGCGCTGATCTAGCATAAAATGTCTGATCTAAAGCCCAGGGCTATCTGCCATGAAAGCCTCAGATGCAGCCCTAGAATATTTCAGAAATTTGCCCCCAAGTATCAACTTTTAATGTAACAAAAATGATACATTGTTAAATACTTGTTAATATTGTAGAATTAATATAATTTAATTACATTTAAACTGAATCATATTCAGCCTTTGCTGTGGCATCTGCATGCAGCCCAACACCATATATGAACCTTTTGGATATAATTTTTAAAAAACTGTGCACCTCTAAGACAGAGTGAATAGAAATCATTCAAATACTTGTAGCATAAAAAAAGAAAATTATTCTGTTCAGAACATTTCACGCAAATTAAATTTGTTTCTGATTAGCAGGATTTATGTGATGCCATTGCACAAACACCCTTTCTGGTTTAAGTTCACATACATTAAGATTGTGAGATTGGATAGCCACGTTTGTTTCTCAAATAATGCTATGAACATAGTCATGGCACAATTGGAGAGTATGTTCACAAAAACAGATAAATTCACATGTTGATTTCACATGATGTGACTAATGTAAACACAAAGGATTGCAGCAGATTATTAATGGCATCTGAAAAACTATATGTTTCAGATGGTAAACCTGTTTTTCTATTATCACTTAATTTCTGAAAGTTCTTGCATAAGAAAAGCCAATCAATGCACAGCATGCTGAAACCGTCAACTGATCACCAGGCATATGTAAAAGGGATCTTTGTAATCACAAGAAAGGAATTAGGTTGAACTACGTTATATTCTCCCCTCAATGAATTAATCTAAATATGATTTTATATTTAACAAATAGCACTGGGATGTAACCTCTAGCCATAAGTAATGGTAGAATTAACAATGATTAGCAGCATGCAATGGTTTAATTGGAGATTAAAATGTAATAAAACATTCTGTTTCAAAAATAAATGGTAGGCAGGTGGTGAACTGTGATTATATTCATTACTGGTACTTATTAGCTATGAAACATACTAGGCTATTGACTATGGAAAGTGCCCAAATTTCTCGCTGCTTATTTTTCTGTCCCTCTTCCCCTTCCACCATCTGTTTATTTTATTGACCTCTTAATTTTTGATATTTTCAAAAGTCCAACAAGCTCAAAACTGGTTTCATTTCAGGCTGCATTTGGCTCTCCAAATAAATATAATTCATCTGTTCACTAATGCAGGATCTAGATCAGCGGTTCTCAACCTGTGGGTCGCGACCCCATTTGGGGTCGAACGACTATTTCACGGGGGTCGCCAAACAACGTGGTCCACCATTTTTTCCCCTTTTCCTTAGCTGTGCTACTCCCTCTTATTCTGTTGGCTTTTTAAAGCCAATAGAATAGACTCTCTTGAATAGAGTCTAATTCTATTGGCTTTCAAAAGCCAATAGGAATTGTCCAGGCTGTCTCCACCCTGCTGAGCCCGCCAAAAGTCCCAGTCTGCAAACGGTGCTGCAAGTTGTCTGCAGCGAAGGCGAGCTCTCCGGAAGTTTCCACCCCTCCCTGCTGAGCAACTACTACTAAGTAAAAGAGAGCCGGGGTGGGAGGTGGGAGTCCGGCGGGCGCAGGGAGGGTTTTTGGCGCGTGTGGGGCCCGGCGGGTTTTTTTACATCCCTTGGGCTGGGCCAGGTGGTGGCCCAGCCCATGGTCGCCCTGCACCGTCGCTGCTGCGGCTGCCCAGGAGCGCCTGGGCCTGCCTGCCACCGCCCCGAATGGGCGGCAGCAAAGATAAGGCTAGCGGGGCAGCAGCGGGCGCAGGGAAGGTTTTTGGCATGCGTGCGGTCCGGTGGGTGTCTTACCTCCCTTGGGCTGGGCCAGGTGGTGGCCCAGCCCGTGGTCGCCCTGTGCCGTCGCTGCTGCGGCTGCCCAGGAGCGCCTGGGCCTGCCTGCCGCCGCCCCAAATGGACGGCAGCAAAGGTAAGACTAGCGGGGCAGTGGCGGGCACAGGGAGGGTTTTTGGCCCGTGTGGGGCCCGGTGGGTGTCTTACCTCCCTTGGGCTGGCCCAGCTGGTGGCCCAGCCCGTGGTCGCCCTGCACCATCGCCGCCGCGGCCACCCAGGAGCACCTGAGCACCTGGGCCTGCCTGCCGCCGCCCCGAACAGGCGGCGGCCTATGCCTCGGCCGGTGCAGGGGGCAGCACCACGCATGCGCGGCGCAGGGGGTAGCACCACGCATGCACGGCGCAGGTCGGGGTCGCGGCCTGAAAAAGGTTGAGAACCGTTGATCTAGATGGTTAATCAATTTTTATTGACAGTTAATCATCTAGATTATTAGATAGGAAAGGTCTTTAACCCGTCACTTGAGAAAGTACCATATCATCAAAGAGTGACCATGTTGTCAAGTGTCATTTTATAAGCTTGTTACCTAGTACTATAATCCCACACTAATATTCAACATATTAGTTGAATATCCCACAGTGGAGTCTGCAAGGTGTAGTTTTAAGAAAAGTCAAGATGGCACCTGTGATGGTGCAATGACGCTCTGACTATGCCAGGAGTGGGCAACTATGGCCTCTTTACAACCTGTGGACTTCAACTCCCAGAATTCCTGATCCTGGAATTCCTAGCTCAGGAATTCTAGGAGTTGCAGATGCAGATGCACTTAAAAAAACAGGAGAAACTTCAACCACACCATCGCGGTCACCATTTTGACTTTTAAAAACATGTACCACAGATACACCTGATGTCCTGTAACCATGGAACAATTTAATTTTTGTGTCACATAATTCAAGCAGTTATATCATGACAATAGAAGACCCCAACATGCAAAAAATGGGGAGGGGGGCTACATCCCAGCTTTCTAGGTAAAATAGAACTTCAGCAAAGAATTTGCAGCCTTCTAAGATCAGAACCTGAAATTAAGTCCCTTGGCTCTCATTTTTCTTGAAACTATTTGATGCTGCTGCTATCAAATAATCATCACAACATTTACCATAGAGACCCAGCTATTAAGCCCCTGGGATAGTTTTTAGGGATTTGTATGTGTTGCCTGAAGGCTTTATACAATCCATATTTGGTTCCTCTAACAGAACATCACTCTGGTTTTTTATGTCAGACACTTTTGACTGGGTGCATTCAAACTTGCCACAATTAACTAATTAGAATCAGAATAGAGCTGGAAGGGTCCTTGGAGGTTATCTAGTTCAGTCCCCTGCTCAAGCAGGAGACCCTATACCATTTCAGACAAATAGCTCTTCTTAAAAACCTCCAGTAATGGAGCACCCACAAAGTCTGAAGGCAAGCTGTCCCACTGGTTAATTGTCCTCACTGTTAGGAAGTTTCTCCTTAATTCCAGTTTGCTTCTCTCCGTGATTAATTTTCACCCATTGTTTCTTGTCTTCTCTTCTGATGCTTTGGAGAATGAATGAATGAATGAATAAATAAATAAATAAATGCCTGTTTGGCATTTTTCTACAATTCCCTCCCATCTCAAAGGGAAAAAAAGTACTACTGAAAATTGTAGCTTTACTATTAAATTGAGGGCACAAGCTGAAGCCCTCATGCAGTTGCCCATCCCTGATTAAAGTCTTGTGTTAGGTGCTGTGTCCATGAGATACATGAGATCTTACCTGTTCTGAGCAAAAGTTCATTATTTTGAAGAAATAATAGTGATGTGATCCTTACCAACTTTGTGATAGAAACGTGTTGCAAAATGTTAGGCTCCTTGGTATAAGGAAATAAGACTGACCTTCAAAAGAGGAAGTTCCCCGTCTCAATCTTATTTTTGGCACAGGAAGCAATTTTTTATTGGTCTATTCAATTGGCCTTGCTAATGACTTTCTGGGACTGAATATCTCAGGGATCTTCAGCTTCAACAACATATATTTTATCATTGGGCTATAGCTCCTCTCCCAAGGGATGACCTTTGGATATCTTTCTTTCTTTTCATTCTCAATTTCCCCAATCTACAGTATGGAAGAAGAGGAATCCACTGCCTGCCTTTCCCAGCAAGATCGATTTGCACGTATTTGTTATTACATAAATTTTCAGGAATCACAGGTCAAACTTATTTTGTAAAACACACTAAAAGCAATGCTAAATTGACATTAATGTGTGTGTGTGTGTGTGTGTATGTATATATATATATATATATATATATATATATATATATATATATATATATATATATATATATATATATATATATATATATATATATATATATATATATATATGTTTTCTGAGGTTTTCGCGGATGTTTGTATGTAGGTCTTTGGTTCTTCGGGTTTTCTCCCACGTAGAATTTGAAGTGTCTTGGCGACGTTTCAACGAAGTCTCATTCATCATCTTCAGGCTGGTGCTTTCGGCTTCTGCTTCTAGGAGCAATGTGTGATTGTAGCTGTTTCTTCCTTTTAACTGCCAGTGGGGGTTTGAACTCGTTGGCTGGGAGCTCAGCTGTGTTCTGATTGGGTGGAGGTGTGTTCTGATTGGTTAGGGGCTTGGCTGTGCTCTGATTGGATGGGGGGTTGGCTGTGCTCTGATTGGATGGGGGAGTGTTCTGTTTGGGTGGGAGCTTTGTTGTGCTCAGGTTAGTCTGAGTTATAGGGGACTAGAGATGGTGAACTGCATAGCTGTTTGGCTTCGCGTTCGTGGTCGTGCCTCATCTTCATGGTGGGTGTCAATTTGCTTCATGTATGGATTGGAGGGGTTTAAGGTGGCTAATGATGCAGCTGTGGTCTGGCTTCTGGTTTGTGGTCGTGCCTCCTCATCAGTGTGGGTTTGGGTTTGCTTTTTGCCTGGATGTGCCTATTTAGGATTACAGCAATAGCAGTAGCACTTACACTTACATACCATCCCATAGTGGTTTACAGTGTCAGCATATTACCCCCAACAATCTGAGTCCCCATTTTACTGACCTTGGATCAATCTTGAGCCCCATCATGATCAGCCTGTAGGCAGAGTTTGCCTGCAATACTGCATTCTAACCACCGAGCCACCATGGCTAAATGATATATTGATTTAGTGGATTCTGGTCAATAGAAAGCTTATAACACTATATATTAGTTAATCTTCAAGGTACCAGCAATTTCTTTATTTTTTCAAGTAGATGTAGAAAATACATTCAACACCTGAAACTTCTATTATCTTTTTAAGAATCATTACTGCATCACAAACAAGAATGGAACCTTAACACACACCTACAGAAAACTAGCTTTTCCAGAAAAAGCATCAGTTTATACTACTGTATAATTCTGTCTGGTTATTATTTGAAAGAAATTATGGCTCTTCAAAATTTTTAATAAGCTAACTATTATCGGCAAATTCTATACTTACGTTGGCAGATTTATACAGCTACATGCAAAGCAAGTTTGCAACTGAATATATAGACTACCTTTGCCTGATATTACTGGAAATAAATTAAAATCTTCCAGATTTGGATCACTGTACTCAGTATAGTTACATAAGAACATAAATTCAAGAAATTAGGGCCTCTATCTTTATACTCACACAAATCTTTTGTAGGTAATGAATTGTTTAGAAATTCAGCCTTTGAAAGAGAGACTGATAGTCCTTCAGAGTGTTCTTTAGAGGTTATCTCTGCAAGGCAGGTGGAAGAGGAAATAAATGAGCTTAACTTTGTAAGAATAATTATGATGTATTATTAGCAACTAATGGTGACCTAATGAAGTCTTTTAAACAGATAATGCCATGAACTGCAATCTAGCTCTGTCAAGAGGCATAAAAAAGGATACTTAAAATAGAAAAATATTTGCTGGCCATTTTTAAACAAAATTATATTTAGAAGAAACTCCATATTTAATAAAACATTTTATACATCAGAAGATAAATAATTGTAATGGCTCTAAAGCACGGAATTGACTTGTGAGTTCTCTTTAAAAGTTCTAAAGGGGATTAAACAAAATAGAAGGCTTTATTGGAGAAGTTTATGTTTTAGAAATCAGTGACAAGCCCTTAGAACAGTAGTTCTAAATATTGGTCCACCACAGCTTCATTTCATTCACTATTCATAAGGCAGCAAGTACCTGGCTGCCACCCTGGGCTTCATTCACTGTATTTTGTGCCAATCAGCCAGCTATACCATAGTTGGCTTGCAAAAATGGACCAGTAGCTGAAAACTGGCTTACTGAAACATACCAGGGATAATGCAACTAGCAATGTCAACATTAAAATTCAGAAAATTGGCAATCGTGAATAGATCTTGCATGCAATTATTGCCTGTAAATCCATATGTCTTCTGCTAAATGAAACGATGACCTTACACGAACAACCCAAGGAAAAATGCAAGTAGAAGATATTGAGATGAATGTCTAAAAAGGGGATTTGACTAAGCCGGACATCTATTCCACCTAGGACATAAGTGCTCATAGATTCTATTCAAGAACATTCTTTAGCAGCACATTTGTATCCAGGATTGCTTTACAAAATATTATTCAAATATGATTTTATTCAAATGATAGATAAATATATGTTTTTATTAATGTTTACCTAAAAAATAGTTTTAAATGTCCCGTAAAATAGGGAGGGGAATGGAAAGCATATACAAATTCAATCATAGCCATTGCCTTATTTGTTGAAAAATATTAACTCTGGTGAACTTAAGAGATAAAAGCATAGGGAATTGAGGTTTATGGAATTATTTGACTCCTATGTTTTTCTAACATTTGCTTAAAAATAAACACTGATTTAGAGCTTTAAATATTGAAACTAGGGTTCATGAACTCCTTCTCCTTAGGGCAACTTAGCCCTTGAAAATGTTCCTATTGTAACCTTACAAAGTATTGTAAGAAATGCAATGGCAAAAAGATATTTCCAAAGTATCCTTGTAAAACATGGATGCTTCCATTTCCATTATCGGAGGCATGGAAATATACCTACAAAAAGTTAGGAAGAAAAGAGCAGTGGAACTTCTTGGTGTTCTCAAATTTGACAGCAATTTTTTTTCCTTCTGAAGAAATAAATTACCCCTTAGAACAGTGTTTCTCAACCTTGACAATTTTAAGGCATGTGGACTTCAACTCCCAGAATTCTGGGAGTTGAAGTCCACATGCCTTAAAATTGTCAAGGTTGAGAAACACTGCCTTAGAATAACCTCTTCCAGCAACTGAAAGTACCAGGTGAGGCAGGTGAAGCAATGTGGCTGCTTTATTCTTAAAAGCAAGAAGTCCTCCTTGCTTCAAAGGGCAGCTTCTTGTACTTTTGAGGAAGCAAAGCCTCTGACCAAAGATCTCTCCAACCTTAATAATGATGCTCTCTTCATTATTTTGACTGGGAGGCAGCCATCCAAAGGACTTCTGCCCATCAAAACTGATACCCAGATAATTAGTTTCCAATGCAGTGGCTCCAGTGATGTTGGAACCCATTGTTACTGCTTGTCTTTTCCTTTCTTAAGTGTCAGGATAAATTTCTGGGTCACGAGACAAGGGAAAGGAAGAGAAAGTCAACAATTGCAGGATCTAAGTGAGCACAAAATCTATGACAAAAGCTGCCCTTGCCTTGATTGTGGATACACATATTTGACTGAACATGCTTGCTTTCTTAAGTATCCCTGCTTTGGTGCTGAGCACCAGCATTTTGAATTCTGACTGGAAACTGACAGAGACCTGGTTTTACTTTTAAAGGACCAGTGAAATGCATTCAGACAGTAAACTAGCTTCTGTGATTGGAACCAACTGCAGTTTCAAAATAATCTTCAAAAACAGCTAGGTGATAAAATGAAGTAATCAAGAGAGTGGGGTGGAGAAAATATTTTTGTGGGCCTATTGTTGAATATGTCGAAGTTTCAAATAGTGGAAAATCTATCTAAGCTACTAACTGGTACATCATAGTGGGATGGTCGCATAGTTGTGTTCTAGACACAGTTTAATTCCTAAATGACTTTGAGATCCGGAATCTTGCAAATCTGCTCTCTTCTTGCTTTCCTGCATGGGTGAGACAGGTACAGAAACAGAGGAAATCAGCCATGGGCCATGCTAAACATGGTTCAACTAGAACACTGGCCATGATCAAGGAGGACAAAAGAATTGACATTCAGTCATTTCCAGACCATTTTTGCACAAGAGTCAAGCTGCTTAGCACTGCACTCTGGAAGTACCCGTGCAAGCAACTAAAGTTAATTGCAACTCTTCACTGACTTTATCTTGAGGCTTTCAATTCTCAGAGGTATTTCTTGATTTAGACATAGATAATACTGCTTTCGGTATCAAATATATTAATTATGAATATTTAGTTAGTAAGATCTTTCTTCTTGCACTTCAGGGACAAAATGCATGTGGTATGAGAACTAATATTAAAATAGCATGTAGTACTGCGTTTTCATTAGGAGGAGAAGGGAAGGAAAAACCTTCAGCTCTATAGAAATAAGTTAATTGAACCTCAAATGCTCTGTTACAATCAACAGGTGGTTTTAACCTGTAATTCTGTTGCTGATTTATAATTAAGGCTAGAGAGAATGACACCACCAATGATGTATTAGACAAAGTAGTGTAATGTTTACTCAAGTTGCAACATTTTCATTAGGGTGAAATCTGTTACTCATGACTGGAAAAGAACACTTCAGTGTTCATTTATATGGTTAGTGATTAAAATACTGAGCATCTAATGTTGGCAAGCTTCAAGAATAGAAATCAAATCCTGAACTCTTTGTTATTGAAAGGGTAAGTTTTAGTATTGAACAAGTGTCATACTGTAAAGAGTTCTTAGACGCAGTCAAAAAGGCATGAGAACCTTTCAGTTAGAGAAAAACAAGGATCTTGTTTTTGGAGCCCACTTGTGATCTGAATGGATTAAGTTACTTTGGCTTCAAAAGAAAGAATCTCTGTTATTTGAGAAGCTATCTTCCAGGGCCCAAGAAAAAATTTGAATAACCGTATTGTGATGTTTATTAGCCAAAGTTCTTTTATATTTCCACAACTCAGGATGATTTTTAGATTTTTCATTCCATTTTTCAGCAAAACTAAGGAAGCATGTACAATGATGATATCAGAGGAAACAACCATCATCACAACAAAGCAAACCATATCTGGTCATGTAGCATTTTTTCTTTTTCAGTCCCTAACATAAATATCTTTAGGGAAAAGAAAAATTACTGGGAATTTTGAAAAGCTCAGAGAATTAAAACTAAAATAATTTTAATAGCTAGTAGAATTCGGGTTTATTGAAAAGTTTTAATTCAATATATTTAGATAATTGGCTTAAAGTTAAAACAATACAAATTTTCAGCTTTGTTCCAACTTTGGTTCTATAAAAAAGGAGATTTCTCTTCCTTTCTTTTCATTCCTCCTTCACTTCTGTAACTGTGAATAAACATCATTTGTCAAAATAAAGTTGTTTGTTTGACTACCTGGTTTAATCTCAGTAATGGAATGTTTGTATTTATGTAGTTTGAAATTTGCTTTATTTACTTAATTCATTTTACTGCATTTGCATGTCACTCTCCTTTCAAGTAATTTAAAGCAAAGAGTTTTCTTTACATACCAAAACCCAAACAAAGATGAATCTTACAGAAGATCTGAATCCAAAATATTTATTTTCAAAAATGTCACACATATTTCAGAGAATTAGGCCCCTTCAAGAAAAATCCTCATTATCCTAATGAAAACAAAGAAAAAATAGCACAAATTTGTTTTATTTTGAGCTGATAGTTTTCTTATTCATAGAATAATCAGCATTAATTACTGAAAGAGGAGAAAATTCTCTAAAGTGGACTGGAAGTTTTCTTTCATTTTTTTTTAATCCAGGACCCCTAAAAGATTATTCTATTTTTCATTACTAGATTGTTTTTTACAGATAGATTTGTACTTTGTTATTGCTTTTACATGCAAACTGTAGGATAATAAAAGGCAGAGCCCAAGAGCAGAGTCAAGAGAGGAATCAGTCTTGTTTTAGGATCTTTTCTTACTTCTGTGGCCTACAACTTGCACCCAAAACCAACATCATCAGGTGCAACTCTCAAACTGTAATAAAATAATAAAATTATTAAATGCATGCAGAATAATTATACTATTAATTCTGTTTTTTAAATCACTTTTTAAATGAATTTTTGTTTCAATATACTTCTATTGCACCTTATAGTTGTTAACAGTGTCACAATGTATTTTTATTCAAAGCAACATTGGAATTTATCAAATAAATTTTAAAAATGTAGTGATTGTCTTGGAACCATTTACTTTTTAGATCATCCACTCTCTTATCCATCATGTCATTCAAAAACTAAATGCAAATTTTGCTTGAAAAAAATTCACACTGCTGTCAAAAGTGAATCATATAATAAAAATCATTTGGCCCTATTAGCTCCCTATTGGCTTAGTGCACTTAAATAGTTATAACTTCTGAATAATAATCCATGTTTCTGTTTCTTGTCTTCATCACTTTATGCGATATTGGCTCTGAAAACTGACTGTTGGAATGAACGACTGTTATATATTAATTAAGAGATACCTTAGTTCTTCATTACTCTAGCAACAAATAGTGTCCAAAAATATTTTTCTCTAGCTGCACCATGTTGCAGTTCCAGCTCATTCTATCAGGCTATATTTGGTATGGAGTTCTTGTCCAAGTTATGCATTTTAGTCTCATATTATTTTACCACATTATTTTTATATATATTCTAGCAACTTTTCCATCTACTTTCCTCTGCCAAGGAACCCAAGAAAAGTTGATATCTCTTATAACATTTTGAATAACATCTGTCTTCCTACTAAATTTCCTAAAATACCAGTTTGTGGCAGGCTTAGGAGAGACTATTTTCCAAAGTGCTAGTCAAGCAATAAGCAAGAGAGCAGCAGCACAAATATTTAATTGAGTCAAGCTATAAATCTTATCTAACAACAGCTCATCTTTACATTCATGTTGCTAGAACAGGTGATATATTCATAATGCAAAGAGCCAGAGGCATACCTAGCTTGCATTTAGCAAATGACTTCAGGACCCGCATGCACTTGATAGTAGAATTTATTCATTTTTCTTTTTTGTGCTTAAAAACACCAGAGTAGAGTAATTGTAGATGTTGTTTAAACTGACAGATGATTTTTCTTCTTCATGTATTTTGCAGTCATAAAATGGGGAAACAAAGGGGATTTTCAAAAGCTTTTATCAGAATAAACCACAGTGAGGAAAATTTAACTCACAATATTTCCATGCTACCATGTTATAATATTACAATCCTGCAGTTCTAAGGAAAAATCTGTTACTACAGATAACACAAGAACAGTCAAAAAATTAAATGTTAAAACTTTTTGATTCAGGAAGGAATTCCTCCCCATGCTTGCAGGCTAAGAAAGCATCCATCATCAGATAAATAGAGGTAAGAACAATAATATGTTTATATGTGACCATATTGTTCACTTGGCTATCTTTGGATGAAGACTGAAAAGGTTATAATCAACTTATAGTTCCTTTAAAGAAGAGATAGACAACTTTTTTAAAGCCCTGGGACACTGCACAATATTTTGAATACAAAAACCTTCAGAATAATGTAGTCCCCAAAATCTAGATCCCAATCTTAATCTCAACTCAACTACGATTCATAGAGTATGATTTGGGTTCATTCACTGACTCCCACTTCATCCTATTTCATAGTAGAGTCAAGAAGTTTAAATGATGGTTTCCGAGACATAAGAATAGAATTCAATCAGAGAAGTAGAGGATAAGGAGCTGAGAAAAAGAATCTTCAGCCTATAATCCAGTAAGTATACTATGCTATCCCTACTCATTTCACTACTCATGTGAAAATCATAAATATGATAAAGATAATGATGATTACTGTGATTATTATGATTATTATATGATTGTTATGATTGGTTGCATAGTCAGCCAGATGTTCATATTGGATTTGGCATTTTATTCACCTATTGAATCCTTTCTAAAGTCCTGAGATGGGACAATATTGATGTTTGATGATGTTAGAAGTCTCGTTGTAGGAAGCAATCTATTCTGAGTAAAGCTGCCTTTTTGTAATTGACTGATGGTGAATTTGTCAATGCAAATAGTTTTGTGACTGCTCCCAAGGCACCTATTACTATTGGTACCATTTCTTCTTTTTTTGTCACAGTCGTTCTATTTATTATAAAAGCCAACAACAGCTAAAGAACCGGCAGATGTGATTTCACATTTTTGTATATGTAATAATAGTTGTTGTTGTTTATATGCCTCCAAAGGACCGTCACCACTCGAACAGCTTAAAACAAAATAAACAAAATTTCATCATAATTGTTCATAAATAATCTATATCTGTAAACAACTCAATCATAAATTGAGAGTAATAGCGAACAGCATTTTGGCAGTACAATAATGGAAGAATTTATACTGCTTCACCTCTTTTATTGCATTGTGTAACCTCAGACCTAAGTATGGACCTGTGCTTAACCCAATTTATTTGTCTTTCTCTACATTCTCTAGGCACTGTTTCTCATCTTCATCTTCCAAACTTCTTCAGAGACTTAGGGTTTGCTCTCTGATTAGTGTACAGAAAAAGCCACTGAGGAACAATGCATGCCAAGAACTAAGCTCACTTCCTGTAGCCAGAGACTAACAAGCCAGTCAGAACAGATCATCAGAACATTGGAGAAATTCTCCAAGTGTCATCTGGAAATCATCTAGATACAACATTCTGATAGAACCAGGTGGCAATTAGTCTTAATTGGGAGCTGTTCATGATAGAGGCTTATGGGAAATTTAGTTCAAAGCATCCAAAGGGTGTTAGGTTGCTGCTCTTTTTTTCAGGCCATCACTGATTTTATATCATCAGACCTTTAAACTGATTTACAATCTAACTTAGCTTCATGGTTGTGTTAAAGAAGATCATTTCCTAAGTAAAGTTGATATTATAGCAGTCAGAGAAATGGATATTCATTTGTAGCCAAAATCTTTAGAAAATTATGGGGGACGATCATAATTTTAGGTGTACGTAAAGGAAATCAGGAATGCAAATTGTGAATATCAATTATATTTTATTGGAATGTACTTACCATAATGGAATGATAACAATCCACAAATAAATCATGAACGTCAGTAGGAATTGGTTTCTAATATAAGTTTCTAAGTCTTTAAAAGAGATTCAATTTTCCAGTGGCAGAGTATTGAGGCCAAAATTTAAGTAAAAAAGAAGAAGCAGCATGTTACAAGAGTCCTTTCTAAGGTTTTTAGATGGTCTCATTCATTAGATGAGTCTATCTAGTAAGGACTTACCTTACTATCTAACTGCTTCATCAAAATGTTTGTTTTCTCTTTTTCACTAAAAACACTTTCATTGCTAGATATTAACTCAGTCAACATGCTTTTTAGAGTTTAGGGAGAGATAATTACATTCTTTTTTTAGACGCTTTACCTAGCAAGGGGAAATAAATGCATAACAAAAAAATTGCACAAAGAAAAACAGAAAATATGCTGGTAGCTCAGAAGAATTCTTAGATTATTATATTTGCTTTATATTCTAAAACTGTGGCTCAACCAAATAATAGAATTGCTGTTATCTCAAAAAGTAATGCAAGCTAGATTATTCCAGGCACGTTTTTGTCACTTAATTTCACATTGGCTTGGCCCCATGAGTGCCCCTGTGACACATCTAATCATAACACCAGCAGTAAGCCCTAAAGCTTCTCTTTTCCCCATCAGGGATGCTTGACTCCTTTCTAAAATTTACAATGGAAACATGAGAGTTTCCTAGTAACACAGATTAGCATGCATTGCTTTAATTAACAAATAATTCCCTTTAGGGGTAACCTTAATTAGCACTCTTATAAAAGCTCAAACGCAAACAAAAAGTTCATCTTAACATACTTCTAAAACTACACTACCAATAAACCTTCTTTTCGCAAATTATACATATACAAGGCCATTTTGGATATTCTTCAAAGACTACTCTCCCTTTCTCAAGAAGTCATGGGCTTCATCCATGAGAAGCTTTTTTTACATTAGCTATTGTCGCACCTCACAAAAGGCAGTGCAATCCCTTGTTTGGCTATGCTTTAAGACAACTTTCCTTATCATAGCCAAGAAAGGCATAAAAAACTGCTTTTTAAGTTCAAATATATTTTTGTATACACAAAGTTAACCCTAGACTGACTGTAAACTCTTCCAGTCAGAGGCTATCTGGCTGCACTATTTATAACCATGATGACAACCAAATAGGATACTGAAGTTAGCCTGTTCCTATTGATCTGACAAGCTTAGGCATTGTAAATACATAGCTGGGGTTGAAAAATGGCAACATCACCATTTCGTTCCACAATAATAATTCCTTTATGTGGAATCTTGCTTCTTTCTTTTCTAATGGCTTTGACATGCTAAAATCTGGAGGAAATTTACCAGAGATTTAGCAATGGTATGACGGAGTGTACACATAAAACTAACTGATGCCACCAAAATATGTTGAGTTTCAATTTATGGTAGGTGTTGATTTAACACAAAGCTCCAGTTTTCCAACAAGAATGGGATTGCCTCCAATCTCTCCACCTTTAAGTACAATATCCTTGTCCCCAAAGCTTTGAAAGGGAGAGCTGAAAACAAGGAGTCATTCAGGAAGACAAGTTCATACAAACTGGATTATCACATATAGTAGACAGATGCATGATCCAATCATGACAGAAAGACAAAATGTCTAGAAATTTTAAATAAGTTTGCGTTAGGACAGCTGTTCATAAAACTACCCACAGGGAAGGTAACCTTGAATTTAATAACCTAATGAGAGAGGTGAGTGTTGTTAAATTGACTGGAAAGCATGACCATGTTGCTATCAAACTAAATTGATTGATAGAAATTTACCAAACAACTCCAACCAGTCACATTTGACTTTCAAAAATAAAACTGTGGGGGAAAAAAGATTTAAAAAAGGAAGCTGAAAATCAGAGTCAAATATTTCCTTAATCCAAAGTATAATAGTACAAGTATAACTAGGTTAAACCATGAATGACTATGTCCAAGAGATCATAATGTGATTAATTAGCAATGTCAAGGACATGAGTTCTATTTTCACACACACACACACTCTCTCTATTTGGATGAGATGTTTCATTTTCTGAAGAAATCATTTTTAGAGAGTAGAAAGCTTTCTTCAGAAAAATTGAGAACTCTTAACCTAAAAGAGGAGAATGAAAAGGAAGCCAAATGTGCACAATGTGAAATAAAAGATAATAATGAATGTCAAAAAGGCATTTATTGAGAGGAGGGACCATAATGCTATTAATATTTCAACTAAAAGTGAAAAATGTCTTAAATATATCAGAAACAGGAAAAAAAATACTAAAAATCTGAATAAATGTTTAACTTTCTTTGCTGCAGAAGATGTGGAGCAGATAATTAAGCCTGAACTGATATTTTTAGGAAGGAAATTTCAAAAGACGAGACATCCAAGTTCTAGAACTTTTTGATTCTCTTTAAAAAGTGCTGTCCATCTTTAAGATAAGCCTCTATATCATAAGAATGGAAGTTAGGTATTCTAATGTTAATTTTAAAAGGGATTGAAGAAAAACAGTGAAATTACAGATAATTTAGTTTAAAATTTCTTTTTGCTAAATTGAGGAAAGGTGTTATTAAATAAAACCTATCAAACCTATCTAAAAGCAGGTCCTGGTTTCTGAATTACTACCTTTCTAAAATTACAAATTTCTTTGAAACTGTAACCAACCATATTATGGAAGTAGTTAATTTGTTAATAACTTGTGAGTAAGCAGCAAGATAGTCAACTTGATGCTTCAAGGTGACCATAGAAAGTCAATCTAATGCTCATTTCATTGCTAGAATCATTAAAAAAGGAACTAAAAATAAAGTATCACAATATGTATTTAAAATATGGAAATCAAATATGGAATTTGCTACTATGTGAAATAGTCTTCGTGCTACAGAATGGGACTCCTTTAAAAAGTGATCGACACATACATAAAGAATAAGACTGTTATGCTTATATTGTACAGACATGTGTCTATCTAGGAACAATAGCAGTATATATCTCAATACACATATATTTCTCAACATTACATAAATTGGAGAAGGCTATAAGAGGTCCAAGAATCTCATAGTTATATCTGTGGACAGTTTGGGAACAGAATACTGGATTAAATGGATATTTAGTTGAATTCTGCCTGTCTTTCCTTATATTCTTATGCTTCCTTGAAAGTATCTTGCAGTTACTTCATGTTTGGATCAGGCAAGAGGACAAATGGGTTCTGCACAAAACCAATACCCTGAGAGGTGACTTGCCAAAGGACACAAGCATTTCTTGTGGCCAAAGGGAGAGAGAGAGACTATTTAGTTAAAGTTGCTATCATTTCTTGCAAATTTTATACCCTCTAGATATGAAAGTACCAAGATGCAACTCCTTTTCTTTTGCCCAACCTTATTTCTCACCCAACTGAATGTTTGGTAGTGCACAGAATATAATTGGAGTTGACATATCACGTCAGTCAGAAAGGAGGTCTGGAAACAACCCAGTTTGTCCTTTCACATCTGAATCTGAGGTGTGACACTTGCTATGTAATAAAATACAATGTTAGGGGTTTTTTGGTTTAATACATTTTTTTTGCAATGCTTCAGATGGAACTTAAAAATCTGTCTAAAATTCACATGCTATTGCTTTCCTGAAATTAGCTAATAACTTTCTTTTGAGTCTGTTTCAAGAAATCAAAAATAAGCATATTCAGATCTTTCTGTTTTAAGCTTACATATGATATACATCACAAACATCAGTCCCATTTGTACTCTGGATTACATGGGCTATTGTGAACACAGTGTAGACATGAAGGTGATGATCTGGTGAGGTTCGTTTAACTTTTCGTCTAGCTCCATAATAATAAAGATGGTTTTGTCACTAAACATGCAATCCTTGGTGATATTTTAAATTACATACTATCAACTCCGTGTTGACTCTTAGTGACCAAACAGGTAGACTTTCTCTAGGTCACCAGACTACCCTTCAGGTCTTCCAACACTACACTCACCCCCCCCCCAGTCATGAAATATCTCTACCTTGCTGCTGGTTGTCCTTTTCTTCCCTTTCCTTCTATATTTTCCATCATTGCAACCTCTAGAGAGCTCAGTCTTCACATAATGTCTCCAAAGTAGAATAATTTGAGTCTGGTTATTGTGCCTGGAGTGAGAACTCTGAATTGATTTGTTCAATCATCCATTTGTTTTCTCAGCTGTCCAAGGTATTCTCAGGAGTCTTCTTCAACACAAAAGTTTAAAAGCATCAATACTCTTTTCATCCTGCTTTTTCTTTCTCCCTTAATGAGTGTCACAAAGAGTGTTATGTTACCTGCACAATTCCTATCTTTGTAGGTATAGCCATATCACAGCATCTGAATAAAGATGCCTTTATGCCAGTGGTGGGATTCAGTTGGTTCGCACCACTTCGGCAGAACCGGTAGCTAATTTTTTTGTTGCCCAGGCCCAGAATGGGCCTCTGTAAGCAGCATCCACACAGAGAACCAGTTGTTCACATATTTGAATCCCACCACTGCTTTATTCAGAACAGTAGGTAACCCAATGGTGGTATTATTACTAATAAATTACTACTACCTGTAAGGAGTGATACTCCATATATGTCTATATTTTGTTAGCTGCTGCCAAAGCATTTTAGTCTGGATAAGATTTTCTTAAACCATTTTGGAGTCAAGATGGCATGAATACAGGGCAGGAGTAATTTAAGGATGTATACATATACATATATATATATACATACATACATCATACATACATGCATACATACATACATATATATACATATATACATATATATACATATACATACATATACACATATATATACATACACACACAAACATATATACATACATATATATACACATACACACACACACACACACATAGTATCCCACAGCTGATTTTTGTTTTAGTGTAAGATCAAGATTCAAAAATATTTTAATACCACATCTAGCTGAGAACAGTATTTGCTCTAATTATTACAAATACACCAGCTGATACGAAGCTAATCTGGATTTCAGGTCCTTAATTTTACTCATTATGCCTTATGTTAGTTGGCCTCTCTTTCCTTCAATAAGCAAATATTTTCCACAGCTGCCTATTTTCAGTGAGGGGAACTTTTTCCCCCCAAATCAATCTATATACATGCAATCATGAGAGAGAGAAAGGGAGAGACATAGATTCAAAAAGAGGAAAAAATCCATGAAAAGCTATTATACAAATAATTCAAGACTTGTCTGTAACGTGTACTTAAAATAGTACAGACTCATGTGGATCATTTGATTAATTATGTCTATAAATCATTCAGTCACAAGAATCATCAAGCTAAACATAATTTGTTGAAGAGCCTGAAAAACAATATTTACATTAGGAAATAATGTAGGCATTAAGAACCCTCTCTTTGTAAACTTCTATTTTGTCATAAGGTCAAGTTATCATTAGCCTCTTATTGAAACATTGGCTTGTTTGCAACTATCTGGCAAATACAGTAAACTGCTGTAGTAAAATTTGAGCCAGAAATGGCTTAGCTCACCCAGCCTGCACCCCCACTTGTAATGGTATAACAGTTATTTCAATGCAGATAATAAACCCTTTAAACTATTTCAAACTTTTTGCATAATCTTCTTAGGAAAACTCTCCAGACATATAAAGTGATAAAACAGCCCAATCTGAAATAAAAATGATCAGAACAATGAACAACATGAACAGGGGAAAAAGGCAAACATAATTTTAAAAAAAAATCACTAAAAGGTGAGTAACATTCACCATCAGTAAATCCACATTACTTATGACTAATATATTATTCAAAATGATTAAAACCTGAAATAAAAAGGTCTTAACTTGGTGCTTAAATAAGAGAAATGAATGCACCTATCCATTCAGTTGTTTTGCTACAAGTATGCCAAAGATGGGGAAAAGGTTCTCTTACTGATAATTAGTGGTTATATTCAGTGGGAACAATATTCAGGGAATGGTTCCTAAAATCAGTTTTTAAACCAGTGCCAGGTTTATAATGTCCCTAGGCAGTGGTGGGATTCAGCCGGTTCACAACACTTCAGCAGAACCGGTAGTTAATTTTTTGTTGCCCAGGCCCAGAACAGACATCCGGAAGTGGCATTCACACAGAAGACCGCTTGTTCACATATTTGAATCCCACCACTGCCCCTAGGCCACATTGACCTCCTCCCACTAATGCTTTGCTGGCTGAGGAATTCTGGGAGTTGAAGTCCACAAGTCTTAAAGTTGCCAAGGTTGAGAACCCCTGCACTAACACAAACATGTTCATTTTAAGAATGATTTAGAAGGAGAGGCCATATTGGTGCCACCTAATCTTTGGCACTCTTGGCCAATGCTACTTAACCTTGGCTTAGCCCGTATAAGCGTGTAACTTATGCACAGAAGTTAATTTAAATGTACACAAACTAAGGGATACTAGAATAATAAACCAATGTCATGTACTTTATGTCAACATTACTTTTAATAGAACAGCTATAATAACAGAAGCTTGCAAGTCTGAATGTGCTTTCCCCTCACTCCATAAGAACATAAGAACATAAGAAGAGCCATGCTGAATCAGGCCAAGGCCCATCGAGTCCAGCATTCTGTGTCACACAGTGGCCCACCAAATGTACATGGGGATCTTGAGCAGAAAGAGAAGGCAAAACCCTCCCTTTCCCTTGACCCCCAAACAAATGGTACTCAAGGAAATCCTGCCTGCCTCAACCAACATAGAGGCGGCACATGGACATCCGTTTTAATAACCACCGATACACTTGGCATCCATGAATCTATCTAGCCCTGCCTTGAAGCTGTCAAGGCTGACAGCTGTCACGACCCCTTCAGGAAGTGAATTCCATAAATCAACGACCCTCTGGGTGAAGAAATATTTCCCTTTATTTGTCCTCACTTTCTTAGCTATAAGCTTTAGGGAGTGCCCCCTTGTCCTGGTATTGTGTGATAGAGAAAAGAATTTTTCTCTATCCACATTTTCTATCCCATGCATGATTTTATACACTTTGATCAAGTCACCCCTTAAACGCCGTCTTTCAAGGCTGAAGAGACCAAGGCGTTGCAATCTGGTTTCATAAGGGAGGCGCTCCATTTCCTTGATCATTCTTGTTGCCCTTTTTTGCACCTTTTCCAGTTCCATTATATCCTTCTTGAGGTGCGGTGACCAGAACTGTACACAGTACTCCAAGTGTGGTCTCACCATCGATTTGTACAGAGGCAATACAACACTTGCTGACTTATTTTCAATTCCCTTCCTAATCATGCCAAGCATGGAATTTGCTTTTTTTACTGCTGCTGCGCATTGGGTTGACATCTTCATCGAGCTATCCACCAAAACCCCAAGATCCCTTTCTTGGGTTGTCTCAGAAAGTTTGGTCCCCATCAGTTGGAAAGTATAATTGGGGTTCTTTGCCCCGATGTGCATAACTTTGCACTTGTTTAGGTTAAAATGCATTTGCCACTTTGTTGCCCACTCACACAATTTCGAGAGATCCTTCTGGAGCTCCCGACAATCAGTTTCACTTTTCACAACCCGGAACAATTTAGTGTCATCAGCAAACTTGGCTACCTCACTATTAACTTCTACATCCAGATCATTGATGAATAAATTAAAAAGTAAAGGCCCCAAAACTGAACCTTGGGGTACACCACTTCTCACTTCTTTCCATCCGGAGAATTGTCCATTTATTGCCACCCTTTGCTTCCTACAATTTAGCCAGTTACCAATCCAGGACAAGACCTGTCCTCTAATTCCGTGGCTGGAGAGCTTTTTTAGGAGCCTTTGGTGAGGGACTTTGTCAAAAGCCTTTTGAAAGTCAAGATATACAATATCAACTGGGGCCCCTTTATCTATGTATTTATTTACACCCTCAAAGAATTCTAACAAGTTAGTAAGACATGATTTGCCTTTGCAGAAACCATGTTGATTTTCTTTCAGCAATGCCTGTTTTTCTATGTGCCCTGTAATTTTATCTTTAATAATGGTTTCCATCAGTTTGCCTGGAACTGAGGTTAGACTGACTGGTCTATAGTTTCCTGGATCACCTCTGGATCCTTTCTTGAAGATCGGGGTTATATTTGCTTCCCTCCAATCCTCCGGTACAGTGCCTGATCTTAGAGAAAGATTGTATATTTTAGCTAGAAGTTCAGCAATTTCACACTTGAGTTCCTTGAGAATTCTGGGGTGGATGCCATCTGGACCCAGCGATTTGTTGACGTTTAGTTTAGAAAGGCATGCAAGAACATCTTCCTTGTTTATCTCTATCAGGTTTAATTTTTCTATTTCCTTCCCTGGGAAAACTAATTCAGTGGCAGGCAAATGTTCTCTATCCTCCTCGGTGAAAACGGAGGCAAAGAAGTCATTTAGCCTCTCAGCAATCTCCTTGTCTTCTCTGATTATCCCCTTCTGACCATTGTTATCAAGTGGCCCAACTGATTTTCTGGTTGGGTTCCTGCTTCTGATGTACTTAAAAAAGGTTTTGTTATTATTTTTAATATTCTTGGCTATATGCTCCTCAAAGTCTCTCTTTTAGCTCTGTGTGAATTAGGAATTGACTTGTCTGAGACATTTTCTCAAGTTACTTTTTTGACCTGAGTTTAGGCCCTTTTATCTGATCATTGCAACTTAGCTGCACTCTTCCTTCTGTACTTCAAGGCCATTCCACATATGCCTATAATATTTAATAATATAATTTTATCTCCCACGCTTTTAGTTTATTGATCATGTTGTAACCAATATGAATTAGTGTGAGAAATATGAGTGGGAATAACTTAACAATCATGGTGTCAAGATGGAAGTGAGTAGTGAATAGTATCAGATTTAAACTGATAAAATTCAGATTCAAATTCCATTGATCACCTAATTCAATATAGCTACAGGACCCCAGATCAGGAAATATAGGTTCAGCTCAATAAAATGTGAAATTAAATGAAGGCGTAAACAGAATTATATAGAACACTGAATTATTTGGAGGAAGTATGTCATAAAAATGTATCACTAATAGAATAACTATGGTAGAGTTATTGATATTGTTCTCTACAGAACACAAAAATGTGTTTTATTTTTTCAAAATGATATAAAGCTACAAAATTGTTTTCTTTTTCAATTTTTTTGTTCATGTGTATCTCATACAGAATAGTTTTACTAACATGGATAGCAATGTGTTCTCCAGAAATCCATTTTCCCCTCTATTTAATTCCACAAGCCAGTAGGGAATTGTATTTTCAAGACTTCAGCTTGAAAAAAAAGCTAAAAATAAGCCAACTTTTCTTGAAAGGTTTGGCCTCTCAGTCTCATATTTCAGAAATAAAGTTATGTCTGGCCTTGGCTGGAGCCTGTTGGGAGATTCAGAGCTAATATAAAGGAGTCATGTTAAACTGGGTTGGAAAAAGATGAAAAGATAAACTGCATTCCTTTCAAGCTAACAAAGCTTTTATTGAAAGTTTTAATTTCAGCTTTCAAAGCAGTGGTAAAGAGGAGACTGTCCAGTATTTAGACACAAGAACCAATTCCTGAACTAATTTTATTCTGAAATCATCACTATTCCTAATCATAGGATCAATAATTTATCAGCAACTTATCCCAACAACTGGGAGATGACATATAAGCAACTTATCAGCAACTATGAATGTGGTATCTCCCAAAGTCTTTATAAGCATAACAAGCCAACAAGTCTATTTGTTTTCAATCCCCACCAATTTGAAATGTATAAATTTTGGTGGCAGATTTTTTTAAATTATATTTTAAGTATATAAAACGAATATTCCTTTCTTATAGGAGAAGGGCAAACTGACTAAGTTTGTTCTCATATGTAATGCCCACTCTTTTATCGTGCAAGAGAAGTATTATGTTCAGAAACAGCCTGTTTATAGAGACACAACTCATCTATTGTAATATCACTGAGAGCAAGAATGCTGTCTTTGTACTTGTTTGCCTCTTGACAATTTAAATTAGGTTGCTGAATGACTTGTATAGAATACAATGGTAAAGCTGTCACAAAAGCATGTTAATTAATGTATAACTGATATTTGACATCCATTGGTGAAAGGTATTTTTTACAGGATTTCATTAAAACAAAAAGATATATTAAGAGGACTCTTTCTTGATTAATGCCTCCTGTAACTACGAGAGGTGAGTTCTGGATGGGATTACAACAGGGTGGAAACAAAATTAAATTTCTATCAGTGGGTCATTCACAATGAATACTTGAGTAAGCACTAAAGTAATTAGTTTCTTTCATACATAAAGCAAAAGATAAAGATGCTTGTTTACTCTAGGGTAGTGACACCATAATTTAACTTTCTCAGGCAGTGCTGGTTCAAGATCATTTTTAATTGTCTGAAAAGAACTGAAGAGTTATATGCATATGAATCACCTATTCCTTGTGTGTGTGTGTGTGTGTGTGTGTGTGTGTGTGTGTGTGTGTGTGTTTTAAAAAACATGAAACTCAGTGGATAATCACTCCTCCCATTTGCTGCTGCTGAGATCACAAAGGTGAGGATGAAGACCTGAGGAAATGTGCATTGCAACTTCACAACTCTAATTCTGCCTTTTTTTTTATTTGCATGCCAACATTGGAGCTTGTATTATAATGTTGCCATACACATTTTATTGTTTGCTATTGCCTACCTCCCCAGATATCTATTGTACTTTATCTCAAAGGTTTTCCCAAGGCAGTACATTCCACATGTGCATTTGCAACATTCTTATGCACTGAATTAAGCAACAAACCATTTCTTTCAGCATTAAAACCAATAATTTGTAACCAATAAGGCTATCCAAGTGCCTGATTTCCTCTGATATAGTCTGGTTGTAATTGTCCATTATGATAATCATCACTACCATAAATACAGATAACACTAGACTAGGTGATGAAGGGCCCACTCATAATTTTATTATGTTCCCTTATAAATATTTGTATCAAAATGATGGGTAGAAAAATATTTTCAAAAATTGCATCTACTATTGTCCTGCTTGGTGGAAGAAATCAGTGACATCACAAGAGAAAGACTAATTACTTAATCTTTTAATTTAAAGTGATAGAGATTTTCAGAACTTTTAAAAGTATTGGAATCCTTCTAAAGACATGGGTATATTGCAAAGAGTTCCATTATAGCGACATTACAGAGATCAAAGTCCTGTATGCAAGGCTGAGGAAGGCTACTAAGGACTCAGTGAAGGAATGGGTGTCATAAACTCAATCAAATGATCAAGCTTAGCACTGCACTTTTAAATGAACCCACAGACACCTGTGCGCATATCTACAAAATTCATATAGGACTTTCTCGCACTGCTTAACAAAGTCTGCATTGTGGCAACCTAATGGAGAAGTACAAAAAGGAGACAAATTGCAAAGAGAAAAGGTCAGGCAAGGCTGAACACTGTCAAAAATGAAATAGTATGAAAAATAGGCTGTTTACCACAGCTATTTATTTCCTCCCGGCAACCCTCTAGTTCTTTTTCAACCCCCATTGAAAGAATAAAATGAGGTTAGGCAGCACCTGAGAAAGGAGGGGAGACAGGGGCAAGAACTGGAAAAAGCTGCTCTAAGAGGATGAGAGAAACACCACAGCCAAGAGTGAAAGGGGATATTTTACCTTCTACCAACTTCCTTCTTCCTTAAATGCAATCACCTTCTTTGCTGTGCTGATGCAGAAAAGTAAAGAGGCAGGAGTTTCATCCTGAGATTATAAATATTTACAATGATTTGTTTCCAAATGGCCAAACTAGCATTTATATTAATATAGCACATTTCCCATCTTTATGAAGTCAAAATGGCACCTTGTAAGAGGGAGAGATCAATGGTGTGCGCAAACTACTGAATGTCCATTTGGACAAAAAACAAGAAGCCAGAAGAAGAAGAAATAGAAAAGAATATTCTGGAAAGAATAGGAGCTCTGCAACATTTTGCAACAGATACTGTACCTCTTGTAAGATCATTATTCCCATTTATGTCAAGCAGGGTTGCCCAATTATGAAAGATATCAATATTACATTGCTTGCTGATTTGGGTACCTCTGGGAAAGGAGTATAAAAGCTTATTTTCAGGAAAGATTTTAAACCAAGGTGGGCAAACTTATACTCCAGGGGCACATTCATGACCAAATAGTACCACCACCCATGGCTGTCAAAAAAAGGCAGGACAGTTGTTAACTTTTTGGTGAGGCATGGACCCAGAAATGACAGCATATTAGGGGTGATGGTGGTTTAAATTTTTTTAGTATGCTGCAATAAGGCAGCATGGATGAGTTAGTGGGGCAGTTATCCTCACATGCCCAGAAATTGGGGGAGGAGAATAGAGATTGCAAAACTCTTTTTGTAACAGGCAAAAGCATTCTGCCTTCAGCATCCTTGCCTTCTCTTAGCTGAAAGTTCTGTCCAAATGGTGATTGGTTGATTACTATCACTTAATTTGATTCACTAACCCTGATCCATAAAAGCTCATGTACAGTAGTTTGTATCTCAGCACAGTATAACAGTATCACTTTCAACTACTCTCCTGTGCCCCCATGCCCAATTCTTTCCAAATTAAGGGCAAAAACAAAAAAATCTTGATCCTTTATTCTTGATATGGTTTTGCTGATTTCATTTTTTTTTTTTTTTGCTTTATCTCCCTTCCTTATGGTAGCCTTTAGCATCCCCAAAATAGTACGGATAGTCTCCATTGTCTATCCTTGATGGAAAACCTCAACATTTCTGCTCAGAGTTGAAAGCAAAAAGTGGATAGCTTAGCATACAGGTCTCCCTACCATCATGACAATCTCACTTAATGGGCCATTTTAGTCTGCATTGGTTCTATAGGAGGCGTATCCAACTCACAGCGCACAAGTTGCATGCAACCCTAGACAGCAATAAGGTAGCCCCACAAGATTGTAAACTTTTAATATTATGTGATTTTTAGTGATATTTATATGTATTAACTATATTAATAGCCCAAGACAATTATTCTTCACTCAGTGCAACCCAGGCAAGGCAAAAGTTTGAATACCCATGTTCCATACTCTGTGCATGTATGGACAAGGAGAAGAACTAGTTAAATAGTAGATACAAATCTGAGTCTCCTCCACCCTTTTTCCAAATACACCCATTGTCATGATTCTGACAGATGAAACTCTTCAAAAGAACTTTGAAGCATTGTTTACCTTAAAGAATCTTTTATACGAGTAGCATAATATCAGTACTACATAATCAAAGCCAAAAACTGAATTCCCCTCTCCTGGGCACATAGTATCAAAGCACAATTTTGATACTATTAACAGTCCTCCAATTAACAGTCATAAATCACATTTCCCAATTAGCTTGAAGCGCGGGCTTCCTGTCCAGTTCTCCAGCCCGCCAGTTCTTTATCAGCTCTGGGCTCAATAACCTTGATTCTCACACTGAGTTTAGTGTTGTTATGTCTAGTCAGACTCTCATTCACATTCCCCCCCACTCCCAGCATCATCTAACTCTAAAAGGGAAAGGGAAAATTGTCAATGTAAAACATCTGATGTTAGCAGCATTGACACCCATTTCTTAATACATGCTTTTTATTTTTTTCTCTTCATGGAAAGTAATTCAATTAAAAATAAAATTAAAAGAAGCAGAATGAATGGCAGGTAAAAATGCAGTCATCACATTATAGAACTTGGTGTGTGACAAATCATTTGAAATAAAAAAATATATATTGAAAAACAGGTATTATCACTTCAGGTTTTTCATCTCCACGGGTGAAGCTCACTCAAACATTGCTAGAATTAGGAAAATTCAGCCTTCCCTAATCTGGCACCTTCAAGATATATTGGCTAGCTGTGTGGCACATTGTATATTTAATATTTTCATTACCAGGAGTGGGAATGTAGATGAAACATTAAATCTTGTCAATTGTCAACTGTAAATTTGTAATTGTGATTGTATTATAAGATTCGCAAGGTTTTCAATTGCATTAAAAATCTTCCCTCCCAAAGACAATAGACTTATAGTACAACAAATTGAATGACAAATTAGAATAATTGGTATGCCTCAAAGATATTTATCTCAGCAGATCATTACAAATTAATTCCAACGGAAGGAAACATTAAAAATTGCTCTAAATCAGTGTTTCTTAACTTCAGCAACTTTAAGGTTTGTGGACTTTAAAACTAACAGAACTCTCTAGCCAGAACTGCAGCTAGGGAATTCTGGGAATTGAAGTCCATATATTTTAAAGTCACTGGGATTGAGAAAAACTGTAAATCTAAATCTTCCAATTGTACCTAGAATAGAGAAAAACAAATGTTCCTTCTACTTTGGAAACGTTGATAATTTCCATCCTCTTCAACCCCAGTTAAATAAATAGAGCCATGATCCATAATCTGACATTTATCAAAATTTATTTATCTGGAATTGTACTCATCAAAGTGCCCTAGATGTTATAAGCAGGGAATGGAAGGAACTTGGGGTTTTTTATAATGTAGCAAGCCTACATTTATCATCTGATTAAAAACATTTGTTTATCTCTCTGAAAAAAAAATCTCATCCATCTCTTAACAAGCAAAGACATTTATAAATAACTTATTATGCTTTGGCCGACTACTAAATATAATGATTTAGGATAAAAAAGAAGGCTCTCTGATCATTGTCTGTTAGAGTTCCAAAGCCCATTTTTCATGTTGATTTGCTGTCGCTGATAAGTGATTGCTTGATGGTATACTGCATTTCCTTTGTGTGCTAAGTTGTTTGCAAAATGAACAGAGGACAGCTTGTCACATCAAAGGGAGGACTACAAGGTGAGGCAAAAGTGTATAATCTTTTGCCCTAAGTTTTGACAGTTAATTAGCTCTCCTTCAATTTATACCTTGGTGACAGCTTGGTGAGGGTCAACTGAAACAATTTCAAGGTTAGTCCAATGCAAAATATACTGAAGAATTGGCAGAGAGTGGGTTCTCCATTACTACCATTAGGACTGATTAAACAGCTTACTCTCTTACCTTGTACATAAATAGCACTGAGATCTTCCACAACAATTCCAAATCTGTAGGAAAGGATTGTTTGCACAAGGACAGACAATCTGAGACTGACAATGTCTAGTAAAACATTTTGCTAGCAAAATACTTACAAGGCACCATCAATCTCAAACTAACACACTAGCAAAATACTTTCCTAGGCATTATCCATTTCAGACAGACTGCCCAATATGAAACAAACAGTTACTAGCTAACAATCCTGGCAAAATGATATCCATTGGGTCATAAAGAGGCTGAAGCAGTTTAATGTACACAATAAATATTGTGTATCACACTCAGAGGTATCAACACGGATGCCAGTAGCGCCATAACAGGAGACTCTGTCTGCATTCTCTCCTCTGCTTCATGAACAAGCCTCATACATACCTGCAGCACCAAAAATGGGTGAGCTATTCAGTTAATAATCACACAAGGATTATTGTATCTCTGATACAAGCCAACAGAATGCAAACACCTAGGCAATCTGCAGAACAGAATGTAACTATCCATAAAGGGCTATGCTTCCCAAAATGTCTGAGATAGTTCTCAGACCAAAAAATTGTTTTGCGTGTATCAATACACATTTTGAAAGAACATACTGTCAGAAATGTATAATGTTAAGAAACAGTATGTTCAGGGATATGTATTTGTATGCACACTGTATATTCATATTTAAATATCACAAATGTTTAACTGGGTACTTTATCAAGCCAAGCAAAATAACACAAAATAGCATGCACACTTCTGAATCAGAGATTCTTAATCAGTTCAATTGTTATAAAAATAGAGAATAATATGAAGCAAAACAAATCTAAAAATTGAACCAGATGTTTCAGTCATAAGACATGCTTTATTTAAATATGAATTTGTATTCATTTTTTACCAATTTGCAAATTAAGGTTGAAATGGGATTTGGGTAATTCTTGAATAAAGATATCCAAAAGTTACCAAAAACTAGATTTATTTTATCTTCAACATCTGGGAGCATGCCTGAATATTACAATCACAGGGAATAAAAGTAAGGTGGGTCTTCACATATGTTTACCTCTGATACAACTTTCCCCTAGTTGGTGCTTGCACATGGTTAGGATACAGCTCCACACTGGCTGAGAATTTTCATTTTAGTAATATCAATAAATTTAAAGGTCTGAGAATTATTGTTATTATTAAACTTATTCTCCATAGGAAGATGCCAATCAATTTGGAAAGACCTTAGCAATTAGCCTATCCTAGATGACTGGTGTATTCATGCTCTTTAAATCCTTGAAAGTTGGAATGATATGACTGGCTCCTCTAGCAGTGGAACCTGTTTTAATTCATGTTGGTCCTATATATGCAGTTTCATGAGTTTATATGAATTTCATAATTTATTTTATATGTTGCTCTGAGTTTACAAAACTAGGAATTGCGCACTTCACAGAATTAGTACTGATTGGAACAGCTTGTAAACCTTGCAAATGAAAGAATAAAATGAAATGAATCCTTGTTAGGAAAGGAAAGAGAGAATTGGAGCCCTTTATCAGCCAAATGACCTACCTTTATCAACTATCCAAAGCCACGTTCAATTATTCTTGTTTCTCTCTTGGGTTTCCTTACCATTTCATCTGGCTGATAAGATTCATCTGATATCCTGAGCATAATCCTTGTTTAAAAGGTGATTACTTGAAATCCTTTTAAACAAGGATTATGCTCAGGATATCACATGAATCTTATCAGCCAAATGAAGTGGTAAGGAAACCCAAGTGAAAGCCACACAGAGGTTGCTTGCCACCTTGTGCTCTTATTAAAAACAGAATTTTACAGCAGCTTTGAGGAATGCATCCACACACTGCAAATGTCTTTTGATCATGGCTGGGAATTTGATAGTAAGCCAGGGACTGTTTCTCACTGAAAAAAATAAACCATTTACACTCATCATGAGTTAGACTCTACTACTGTTCTGAAACAGATTTTGCAACAACTGAGAAATAAGATATTTCCCCAGTGGCATGATGTAATTTCTATCCAGCTACCATGCACTAAAATGGTGGGTTGATTATAATTACAGTAAGACAAATGCTGTTTCATTAACTTTTGATCTATATCAGGGGTTGAATTTCATGTGCTTCTTTCATCATCTATATTCTATAATTGGTTTAACAATTTCTGATCTCTCTGCCTGCCTTTCATTTACACTGTCTAATGCAATGTTCTGACCTTCCATCTCTTTAGCTACATAACATGGCTCTTCACTTTTCATTAAATATCTGAATTTTTAAGGCAGTATGCAGTGAAATGCATTTCATTTTACTAACATTTGTTGATGAACATAAGGCATAGGGCGATAGGCAGACCACCCTAAACTAAAGTATCTGTTGTACTACACTCTAGAACAGAGGTGTCAAACTCGCAACATCATGTGATGTGTTGTGACATATCACAACTTTTTTTTCCATTGCCGGCAATGGGGTAGGCGTGGTTTCGCCATGACACATCCGCCCCCGGGCCGGCAGTTTGTCACCCCTGCTCTAGAAGAGCATTCCTTTACCAATCTGCTGCCCATTTAATATTATGGACTTCTACCACAGTTCCACTTTACCATGTTCAGCAAATGCAACATTGCCAATGAATACAGGTGAAATTGAGGCAATAGACTGAAACACTTATCTCCATCTTCTCTCCATGCACTTGATGACCCTTTGAGAGCTGTATGCAGTGAAATTTCACTTTAATATATGCTGATTAGTGTACATTCAAAGTGACAACGAAGTTATTATTCTATATTCTTTTTAATTCAGTGCCTGATTGTGACGTCTGTTTGCAGTAAGAATACCTCTAACGCCATGCTCTGACTGATCAAGACCCTCTCCTTCTTGATCCCATAGCAAACTAAATCTATGATTGCAAAAAAAAAAAAAAGTGGGAGATTTTTTCCTGATCTAGTCTGAGGAAACTAGTTATGAAAACAAGATATGCTGTAATGGACTGAAACTTTCCCTCATTCATTCATTTATGCTATAATCTTTTCTTTAGATTTCATTTGCCTTTTGTAATTAGTAATATGCCATAAGGAAGAAATCGACTTTCCTAGTGGTACATATGTTCCCCCGCCTGTCAAGGATCCCAAAGTAAAACAGCGCCTTCAAAAGTGCTATTTGGGGAACAAGCTTTTCTAGAAATGAGAGGAAAACTATCACCGATGATGTCACCTAGTTGGGTGGTGAAACATCTGCAAATATGTAAACTCAGAGAGCATCAGGGAATGCACCGAAAAAGTTCTGAAAGAAAAAGCTACTCAGATTAATTGGAAGTATATGGATAGAGTATAATGAATCTTAATTCAAAAATTATCAAAAGTAACCTCCATAAATCACCTTTTAAATGGATATTTTGTCTCCTGGTTTCTTTTATGTTTTAAATTACCTAATTAGGCAACGCTACGAATGCTACGCGCTGAAGATGAGCTTAGAACAGGGGTCTCCAACCCCAGGGCCGTGGACTGGTACCGGACCGTGGCATGCCAGCAACTGGTCCTCACAAACAAGCAAATCCCCATCTGTGGGATGCAGGCAACACACAAAACCACACACTCTCCAGTCTGTGGAAAAACCTTTCTCCGTGGAACCGATTCCTGGTGCACAAAAGGTTGGGGACCTCTGGCTTAGAAGATCCCCACATAGAGAAATATAGACCTTCCCAGTATCATGTTCTTTCTCAAGTGAATCTCTGCATAGGACTACAAATCAGGCATTGAGATCTGGTACCAGTGAAGAATTTTAGTGAGAAGTATCAGAGGGAAAAATAATATGAAATCACAAAACTGTTGGATTTATTATTAGCAATAGCAGTTTAAGTCAAATCATATAGATAAATTTTAGAAATGGTATTCATCTGATATTACCATTCAAGCAGAAACCCACCTTTTAATAGTTTTGGTTTCCTGCTGTCAGATTCATTAAACTGCAGCAAGGCCTCAATGCTGTTCTTAACTTTTTGGATTCTTTCTTCTGCTCATGCATGGGACAGGGGCATCACTAACATCTAAAAACAAACAGAACAGAACAGAACTTTAACTTCCGAGTCTTTCCACCCACCCAGAAAGGAAAATGTTAACATTTGTTATTGTTAATATCCCGTTAAGTGCTATTTATGATTTTCAAATATGACAGGGCAGTGTTTCCTTGCTGTATCTCTAAGCTTTTATCAAGATACTTGGATTGGATGTCTGTAGTTTGATGCATTTCTTTCTTAAACCAAAAGCAACAGCCAAGCAAACAAAAAGAAATTTACACTCGCGGTGCAACAGATTAAACTTCCATCTCAGTGTGGTAGAAATGAGCAGTATAAAGTAACTGCATTAAAAGTCTATGGCACTTTATCCACATTTTTTGTTCTTCCCCCTCCCCAATCCTCTTCAACATCATTTCTATTGTAAAAGCTTCTTCACTGACAAAGAGTGAGCTACCTGCAGAGATTCCGCTTCTTTTGTCCTCTTCTAAAAAAACAACAACCCATGGGAAGCTGCCTACATTAGACCTTTCCTCCTGTATGTTCCCATTTTGAAAAATGCCACTCCATGAATGAGAAGTTAAAACACACAAGCAGCATCCCAGCCCTCGTAGTATTCTTTAAGTGAAGAGCAGGCTACATTAAAATAACACCTTAAAACATTTAATAACTGATTGGTGTTGGAGTCTTTACCTCCTCCTTTCGGTTTTAGTTGTACTGGTGGCCAATATCCGCTCTTTGCTCTTAGCTAACTACACAGATTTAGAAACTTACTAGAAAGTGATAATTGTTGTTATTGGCACCTTCTATCAGCTTGGCCAATAATTCTATTTGCAATTCAGGCAATTACTAAAAAGAAGGAAGATGACCTTTTGTTTGTAATTAAACAGGGTAGGGGAAATATGCAGAGCAAGTTTTCGGGGACCTTTTCCAGCCATTTAATTCTTCTGCTCTAGGTCATGTGAGTGGGAGAGAGCGGCACGCAGCAACATTTCAAATCATATCCAGGTGCTTTCCTCATAAGGGTGCATTAGTGATTTTTTTTCTGGATTTTTCTGGATCTGGCTCATTTTCAGATTTGTTCTTTTTTTTTTTGCTGGTATCTATGCCTACATCAGGTGTGGTCCTGTCCTGTTCATTTTTTCAGAGTGTTATCCTGCTGGCCTTCAAAAATTTAGATAATTTTTTTCCAATATTCATTGAGGGTGGTTTTTTTTTGGGACTAGTATCCTATTTGAAGACTTTTTACATAATTTCTTTATAACGTCTATCAGTTGAAAATGTAAAAAGTCAGGATTCTAAAGAAATATAGATAGGTGCAATGATAGCATTATTGTTGTACTGGAATTACATGGAGGACTTAGAGGCATCATTTTAACCAATTTATGTGTTTTTATTCTCCCACCCCCTCAAAAAAACCCCTCTCTTATGTTCAAGAACAGGATCTTGAAGAACTATGACTGACTCAATGCAAAGCAGGAGAGAGCAGTCTTTGGTAGCCAAAGATTAGAATGGGCAAGCTTTACAGATATGAGACTTTCTTACATAGTGCATAAGGCCAGTTTAATTTCACAATAACTACCTGAGGATACTTATAGCATGAAAATAGGCTATAAATGTAGGGAGAGGAATAAATAATATTGAAAGGACAAAAATCGTTTCAGCCCATTCTGTTAATGAATAATGTATACACATGTGTTTACAAAACACTCATTACTGAGCAATTTAAAGCATAATAAACGTGAGAGAGTTTCTTCACATGAAAACTCAGAATGATACACTACCATTGGAAAATAAAGCGAACATCAAATTAGCAGGCCAAGAGAGCTGCTATCAGTGTATCAGCTGACATTGAAGTCCTCTAATCACATTCAGAAGTTGTCAAAACAGCAAATCATCTTTTCCCCCCTTTCTTATGTTATAAATGCAGGCAAGGTCAAGCTCTATAAATGGAGCAGATAATTAGCAGGTAGCAAACTCAAGAAGAAAATCTTGCCCAGAACTCAATGGCTCGGGTTTGCTTCTGTCAAGCAGAGCACTGAGTTGGCTAAAATGTGCATTTTAGTGATGCAGAAATTGTGAAGTCTATGCTGAAGATGAACTGAAAACAAACTGGACAAGTTTTCACAAGGGATTTTAACCTGTGAAGAGGCCTCTGATGCTTCTTCCTAACTGCTTTTCTCAATGTGGCCTGAAGCATTTCCTCCTGAGAGATGGCAAAGCCTAGATGACACACTATTTTAGATAACTGTATTCAACTCACATGTTCCACATTAAACACCTTGAGGGAAAGTAGACTTCATTTGGAAAATCTCATCCATGTCTAAATGGCTGTATATGTTCACCAACCTAATGTCAAAAAACCAGCTCAAGAACATCAATGGATTATTTATATTCATATTTCAGCACAAATCTTCAACAGGTGCTTCAAATGAGGCACAACAACCTAGCCCAGTGATGGCGAACCTTTTAGAGACTGAGGGCCCAAACCGCAACCCAAAACCCACTTATTTATCATGAAGTGCCAGGGCTGCATCAGCATTGTGGTGCTCTCAGGGGGGGCAGGGAGGCACCTCTGAGTGCTGCCTCTGGCATGCAAAAACTGGGGGTGCAAAAATGGGCCACCGTGCTGCAAGGTGTAAAAACAGCTGTGCCATGGGGTGCAGATACAAGGCGCTGCACCCTGCAAGAACAGGGCAGGGCTAGTATCATGCAGGCACTAGCCCCGCCCCATTTGCAGCAGGTGCGTGCTCACGGCCCCCTGCACACATGCATGCATGTAAAATGCTTCCCCCTCCCTTTTCTTCCAGTCCACCAATCGACAATGGTTGGTGACCTCTGCTCTACCACCTCTACTCAAGCTTGCTAGTCTTCAGCTTAGACTCCTTTGTGCTGGGCAGGGCTCCTGCTCTGAGCGGCAGTGGTGGCCTGATGGACCTGCTGCTGGCAGCGGTGGCACATGTGCCAATGAAGAGGGCTCTGAGTGCCGCCTCTGGCACGCGTGCCATAGATTTGCCACCACTAACCTAGCCTTTCATGCAATCCTCCTATCCTCAATTTTAGCATTAGGAGATTTTATCTATTCAGATTTATTTTCCTATGGTGTAACTGCCCTTTGTTTAGAACAGGGTTGTCAAAGTGCCGGCCCGTGGGTCGGTTTCATCATACTGAAGCCACGCCCACCCCATTGGCAGCAATGCAAAAAGAGTCGCGATACGTCACGACACGTCACGTGGTGTGGTGAGTTTGACACCCGTGGTTTAGAACTACCATTAAACATGATACCTCCTGAGAGAGGTTTCCCTCCTCCTTTTCTTTCTCTCATCCTCACACTGATTGTCAATTATAGTTTTTACCTCTGTGTTCGAATTGGCAGCTCTCCCCAGGATACCGGACTTTGTCTTTCCATCAGCAGGCTAACCTCTCAGAAATATATTAGAACAGTAATTCTCAACCTGTGATCCACAGAACCCTGGAGATCTACGATGTCATCACAGGGGGCCCACGAAGGCTTGATGCAGTCTAGTGCTTTAAATCGTAAGTCTTAGTGGGCCGTGACCATTGTCCGTGGCCACAAAAGGTATTTAAAGGGGGTCTGCGATGAAGAAAAGATTGAGAACCACTGGAGTAGAACATGATCAAATCTGTTGCAAGGAGAGAAGCCTGCAAAAGGAAGATCAGGTCTACAATGCTCAGAACTGGCTGGGAGCTGTCGAGAAAAACATCTTTGAGACTGTCCCCAATTCATCCCTATAAGAATCAGGTGATGGCTTAAAATATTGCCAAATCCTCCATTCTAACCTCTTTCCTTATAATGAACCATCAAGAGATGGAAAGGATTCTGGAAGTTGTTCTTTGCGTGCTTTCCCTACCTCATTTGGGTCGTGTGTTTCTACCATGTTTTCCATAAGCAGCAAAATAGCCTTTGCTTCTTTCATAATGAGAAAAGATGAACAGTCATTCTTACTATTTTAAGCATTTCTGTTAGTAATACAGATCACTAAGAACCAAGAAGCCTATAGTAATTGGAATCAGTGAAGTTTGGAGATAAAGATAGCAAGGAATTACACTACTGGCACAAAATAATTGGCACTAATGTAGAGGGTATAACCTACTTTGCTTGCATGGAAATTGACCCACAATTTTGACGAACCAAAAGGCAAGAATATTTTACATGTTATTGGACCTTAGAGGGAATAAATTCCTATGTCTCTTAACTAAGAACCTTGATGAGGGAACCAAAAGCATTTGGCTGGTATTCAGTGTTTATTATTAATTGGCTTTTACAGAACCATATAAATAGATAGAAGAGATGTGGATTATTTGCTAAAGATCAAAAACTAAAACATCTCTGACAAATGTTTTCTTGGAATCTGTTACGAAGGTAGAACCCATCATATTTTTAGCTGTGTTTGAGTATACCCAGTAATTATAACATTATTTTTTCAGCTGAGGGGAAACCAAAAGGCATTCTACACCTGTATGCAGGCACTTTACCCAGCATGTCAATAAATTTGACATCAGATGTTGGAAATCTTTTGTCAAGATGCAAGCCTGGCAGTTACTTAAGTGTTCTACTACACCACTGTGTATTATCAGAAGCTACAGGATATCACCCTTTTGCACCTGCGTTTGTGTGATGGTGGGATTAAAAAGGAAAAACCATTAAAGATCATGTGAAGCCACAGCAAGTATGGATGCTCTTGAATAGTCTTTGGGATGAAAGCAAGGAGCCATACAGAAAGTAAAAAATAAAATCCCTTTATTGTGCTATTATGAATGAACAATTTTTTTTACACTTTTGAAACCTTTAACTGACTTTAAAGAAATTTAAGCAAATATTCTTCAAAGTGATAATAACTGGAACAAAGCCCATTAGCAAAGCTAAATGAATTCTGCTTCAAGGCATTGTGATACATTATCAGTTACTTCCTTTATCCCTGGGGAAATATTTCAGTATAGCTGTCAATCACTTGCTTGAGTGTTTTGACTTGCACCAACTGCATCACTTATATTGATTTTTGACAAATGGCATCTCTCTTTCTGAGCTATTATGGTTTTGTTTTCAAACCGCATTTAATTGTTTGAGTATTTTTCTTCTTTAAAAAAAAGAAAGGCAAAATGTTTATTCTCTGAAGGCTGTAAACAGAGATTTCAGGTCTAGTTACTATGACAACCCCACAAGATACAACAAGCCTAGATTATCTCTAATGACAGACATGAAGTTTAAATTGCATATTCTGAACAAATAGTGCACTGTTGACCTTTTATTGAAAAATGGAATACAGTATAATTAGCATAATGTCCGATTAAAAAAAAGAAACTCATAAAATAATGTGCTTTAATCATTACCGCTGTCATTAATCTAGCAACCTATTTGCCCAAGCTGAAAATTCTGAATGTATAAAATATTTCATTCAGTGACATTTCTGAATATTGACTGTGATATAATTTGAATTCAAATTTGCCCCACAATTAGGAACCAAAAAAATAAAAAGGTATTGTGAACATGTGTCATATTCAAATAGTGTATCTCCTAATTGAAGGGTTGTAGGCATATATAGAAACCCTAACTTGCATAGTATAGTGGTGCAGCAAGACTGTCCTTGTAGCGTACTAGTCAAATGTGCCAAAATTGACCAATATTGATCTCTCTGCTGGCAGGTGGCATGTGTACAGTACAGAATGGCAGCCCCTCTAACTACCTGAAATGCTTGAAGAATGTAGAAAGCATCATTAGGACTTAGCAACTGGCAATAGGTGGAAACAGAGAGCAGGAAGTCTGACAGAAAGCATAAAGGTGGCATCCTGGAGAGTCATTGGACTCTCTCTTCAAAAGAATGGGGGCTGGGGACTGTGGGTTATGGTAGCTGTTGTGTCCTGAGCCTGCAAAAGCAGGCTCGGGACGTTGCATTGGTCCCGGGCATTCCAAAAGCTGCCCGGGACCAGACAAAGCAGCGCCAGCCTTGTGCGCATGCGCATGGCGCAAAAATGCTCTGTTTTGTTGGTTGACGTTGTCCAGGTTTCTGGCCATATAAAAAGGCTTGCGTGCCTTTTGTTTTTGCTTGGGTGTTGTTAGAAGGAGAATAAAGAGTTGTTCAACATCGCCATGTGTCTTCTTCATTCGCACGCGAACGAAGTATACAACAGTAGCTGTGAAATGAGAAAAGTTGTATTGTAAATATGGGGGCACCTGAACTTGCATCCTGGGCAACATCCAGGAAGCCTCCTCCCCCTTGAGTGATGGGCTGATGGATAAGCTTGGTTATTGTGGTTGGGCATGTATTTGGAGGAATTGGGTTTTTGGCGGGAAGGAATGCCTTGTGCAGATGGTGAGCCATCTTGACAGCTTGATTGGATAGCCTGTATGGAATTAATGGAAAAGAGGCGAGGAGGTCTAGGTGATGGGCTTCCAGTTCAGGTATCATATTGCTACTCTGATAGGTGAAGGAAAGTATGGTAGCACTAAACTAATCACCATATAAGGAAAATGTTTACACTTGTAATTCAGCAATTCTTTCTCTGGGTTTAGGTGATAACTTTTGGCTGCTGGTGGTAGATGTCAGATCACTTCATTCAAGTCCTAAAACTGAATGAACATGCAGATGTGAGATCTAGATCAGATTTGCTACTCTGGAAATTATTAGTTATGAATGCCTCTTTGAAAACTGGGCTGTAGCTATTGTATAAGCTACTCTTATGCAAAGGCCACTCCAAAGGGAGAACTCAGTCCTTATAGCAAAGCTAGTGATGGAATCCCCAAGACTGCTATTGCTAGGAGATTTCAATCTCAATGCTCTGGACTGGGATCCATGAGGCCTCACAAATTCATGGCTTCCACGATTACCTTGACTTTGACCTAGTGATCTCAGATCTCTGTTTACATAAGGGAACAGGAAGATTAGTTCAGTAGGCTTTCTAATTTAGAGCTAATAGCATTGCCATTAGGCAACTCTAGCTTCTACAGCAAAATGGCTCAGCTTTGATCCCTGGAATTGCTACCTATCAGCTTCTGCACCCAATTCAAATTTCTTCAATTGAAGAAGACTAAAACAAAATCATTATGTATCTGGTAGTTTACGATGACAGACTGAGATAACTAGTAAATGATATAAATGCAATGAGAGTATGGGACTACCATTTGTTTGGTAGTGCCAAAAATGAATTGGGGGGAGGGGGAAAGAAAAGTAAAAGTGTGAATCCAGGATGAAAAACCATAAGACCTGTATGCAAAAGTAATAGAAGCATACAAAAAAGAATAATCACGACACATAAGTGATGATCCACTGGGATACCAAGAGCCCCTTCAGTTACTACTATTGAACCAAGTTATGCCTATTCTATACCTATGCATTTAGTTTTTCCTACCTAAGTGCAGGACCTTGCTTTTCTCTCCACTGAACTGTATCTTGTTGGATGGGAGTCCAGCACTCAAGTCTGTCAAAATTCTTCTGAATCTTGAGTCTACTTCCAAAGTATTGGCAATTCTCCCCAGTTTGATGTCATCTGCAAATTTGATTGAGTTCCCCTTCTATCCCCTCTTCTAGATCATTTATGAAGATGTTGAAGAGCACTGGACCCAAGACGGAACCTTGAGGTATCCAACTGCATGCTTTCCTCCATGTAGATGTAATTCTATTAAGGACTACATGTTCAGTGTGGTTGGTCAGCCAACTGCAAATCCAACTGGTGATGGTTCTGTCTATCCTACATCATTCTATCTTACCAAGAATTAGGCTGTAGTCTACTTTATCAAATGCTTTACTGAATCTAAGTTTATTATTTTTATTTATTTAGTGTATGGCATCACTCATATACAAATTTAGTTTAAATGCAGCATCAACATACACACTCAGTGACACATATGTACAATATGATATGTGGACAATACAATATAGGAGATGATATATAAAATTAAGATAAAACCATAATAAAATCACCATAATATGGAGTCACAGAATTGCAATGGGATGGATGTTATAATTCAATATCTAAGGTAGCTAACTATCTAAATCAGCGGTTCTCAACCTGTGGGTCACGACCCCTTTTGGCGTCAAATGACCATTTCACAGGGGTCGCCAAAGTCCTGGAGTTTTTCCTCATACTTTCCTTTTGAAACGGAGTCTGGCATTTTTTTTCTTGTTTTTTTCCCCTTTTTCATGAGCTGTGCTACTCCCTCTTATTCTATTGGCTTTTGAAAGCCAATAGAATAGACTCTATTCAAGAGAGTCTATTCTATTGGCGTTCGAAAGCCAATAGAATCTATTGGCTTTCCAACGCCAATGGAATAGAGTCTCTTGAATAGAGTCTAATTCTATTGGCTTTCAAAAGCCAATAGGAATTGTCCAGGCTGTCTCTGCCCTGCTGAGCCCGCCAAAAGTCCCAGTCGGAAAACATTGCTGCTAGTTGTCTGCAGCGAAGGCGAGCTGTCGTGAAGTTTCCACCTATTACTAAATGTAAGTAAAAGAGGGCCAGGGGTGGGAGGGTTGCCCAGGAGCGCCTTGGCCTGCCTGCCGCCACCCCAAATGGGCGGTGGCCAAGGTAAGGCTAGCGGGGCAGCGGCGGGCGCTGGGAGGCTAGCTGGCGTGCATGGGGCCCGGCAGATGGCTTACCTCCCTTGGGCTGGACCAGCTGGTGGCCCAGCCGGTGGTCGGCCTGCGCCATCACTGCCGCTTGCCGTAGCCGCCCAGGAGCGCCTGGGCCTGCCTGCCACCGCCCTGAACGGCAGTGGCCAAGGTAAAGCTAGCGGGGCAGCAGCGGGCACTGGGAGGCTAGCTGGCGTGCGTGGGGCCCGGCAGGTGACTTACCTGCCTTGGGCTGGGTCAGCTGGTGGCCCAGCCAGTGGTTGGCCTGCACTGTCGCTGCCGCTTGCCTTGGCTGCCCAGGAGCACCTGGGCCTGCCTGCCGCCACACCGAACGGGCGGTGGCCAAGGTGAATGAGAATAAGCAAACCCCGCCCCTCCTCCTGCCCCCACCTGCAGGGAAATACAGGTAGTCCTCGACTTACGACCACATGGTTGGGGGTCGCAGCATTATGAAGGTTGAGAACCACTGATCTAAATGCTTCTAGGGTGGCTGTGTGAGATCATCCCAAGTGTCTTGAAATTTTCTGAAAAGACATTTTTGAATTATATGTGTTACCGTTTACTCTGGTGTACCAAAGTCTCATTTCCTACTTAAAAATCCAAGTAAATTATATCCACAGCATTTTTCTGGTTCGCTATTTTAGTCACTTTATGAAAGAAGGTAATAAGGTTTGTCTGACATGATCTGTTTTTAATAAACCCATGATAGCTTTTAGTGATACAGGTAGTCCTCAACTTACAACAGTTCATTTAGTGACCATTCAAAGTTACAAAGGCACTAAAAAAGTGAGTTATGACCATATTTCAAACTTACGACATTTCCAGCACCCCCATGATCATACTTATAACCATTGCTGTGTCCCAAGGTCACATGATCATCTTTTGCAACCTTTTCAAAAGCAAAGTCAATGGGGGAGCCAGATTCACTTAACAATCATGTTACTAACTTATCCACTGCAGTGATTCACTTAACTGTGGCAAGAAAAGTTGTAAAACTCACTTACCAAATGTTTCACTTAACAATAGAAATTTTGGGCTCAACTGTGGTCTTACATTGAGGACTATCTTTGTTCATTTCTAGATGATCACAAATCTGCAGCTTGATTATGTTTTCCAGGATTTTCCCAGGTATTGATGTCAAACTGATTGGTCTGTAGTTTTCTGGATCTATTTTTCCCCCTTCTTGAGGATAAGAATTACATCAGTCTTTTCCAGTCCTCTGACAGTTCCCCATGTGCTCCATGAGCTCTGACAAAATTTTGCTCAGTGGTTCTGAGATCACATCTGCTAGCTCCTTTAGTACCCTAGGATGTAAACCATCTGGTCCTGGCAATTTGAACTCCTTTAATGTGGATAGGTGGGGATTTTTTAAATCAATTTACCTATTTTGACCTGTGTTCCTGTTCTGTCTCCCACTGTTCTACTTTGGATAGGTTGTGCATTTTTTTTCTTTTTTGTAAAGAACGATGAAAAGAAGGGATTAAGCAGTTCTGCTTTTTTTTCTCTATTGCCCATCAGTTTTTTTTCTCTACTGCCCATCTTATCCTATTAGTGGACCAATCATTTCCTTAACTTTTTTCTTGTTCCTTACACATTAAAACTTTTTTTTGTTATTTTGGGCATTTGTTGTAAGTCTTGGTTTTTCCTGAAACGTAGCCTTCCTGAGTCCATCCCTGCAGATTCAGGCTATTTGCTGGCATTCTTTTTTAGTTGCAGTATCTATTCTTGTTTCCATTTTTATCTTTGTCCTTGTCCCTCAATTTGTCAGAGAGCTTTTTCTGCAGCCATGCTGGTCTCATCTGGTACCGTTTGTTTTTATTTCTCTGTGGTATTGTTTTTGTTTGGGCCTTCATTTTTCAGAGTTTTCCATGCATCACATCCTGAATTGTTTTTCCTTCTAGGATCTCCATCCATGGAATGCTTCCTACTCTCTTAGTTTGTAGAAGTCAACTCTCTTAATTCTAAAATACTGGTCTGACTTTGTTCAGTCACCCATGCCTGCATTTGGTAAATTCTGATACAACATGGTCACATTCCCCAACATTCCTAGTACTTCCACTCCTTTGATTATTCCATCCCTATTAATTAGGATTAAGTCCAATATAGCTGACCCTCTAGCTCCCACCTTCACCTTTTGGGTGACAAAGTTGTCAGCTAGGCATGTCAGAAAACTGATCTCCCACTCACTGCAGTTTATTTCCCAGTCGATGTTAGAGTAGTTAAAGTCCCCATTATTACAGTAGCATATGTTAAGATATGCAAATGCTGGTAGAAAGGTAGAGGGTAACATGTGATCTGTCGTGAGAAATGAATGCTTGCCAGAAGCAATAAAAGACTACATATGACAATACTTACACATTCAATCCTAAATTGGCTCAATCTGCAGCAGAAATGGAATGATGCCATTTCCATATTTCCCAAATGCTACCATATTTACAAGTATTCATAACTGAATTGTACTGTAAACTACACCTCACCAAGCCAAGATCCAAACTGTATTACTTACCTTTGGTTCATTTAGCTTCTTGATATATTGTTTCATTTTTCTCCAACTGTTTTAGTGTTTCAGAATATTTTCAGGGGTTTTTTTTACTAGATGTGCTATAAATCAGCAAATAGAAGCCCTTGGACCAAGTCTAACTTCCAAGTGATACTTACCTCGTCCCCAATGGCCAACTAAGAATCAGGAGGGCAAGGAAGAAAGTAGACATATTGATGTTTTATATAGAGCATCAGCTAGACCATGTTAGATCAGAGGAGAGACAAAAACCCATTAATTTTACCACTGTTCCATTTTGGAAGGTATTAAAGGGCTTTTTCCCATCGTTATCCCAATTGCTCATATTCTGAGTGATGTTCTAATGCTACTAATTGCAACCGAGGATTTTTTATGCATGGTCAAAGATGCATAGTCATCCAGATGTGTGCCATTCTGGTGTAGAATTTAAGACACTGGGCTAGAAACTGGGAAACCATGAGTTCTAGTCCTGCCTTAAGCACAAAGTCAATCAGCTGACCTTGGGCTAGTTCTTCTTTAGCCCTAGGAAGAAAGCAAGGGCCAGCCATTTCTGAAATCTTGCCAAGAAAACTGTTGTTTATTGATTAATTCAGTTTGTATATCTGCCCATCTCAACAAACGGCTTTGGGCAGCAAACAAAATTAAAAACATTTGCAATAATATGACAATTAAACTGGATAGCACCCAAGAAAATATAATTTCACATAATTAATAACACAACCAAGAAATTGGTCCTTGCACACACTCAGGGTTCCAATCCTGGGCAGAAAACCAGGTCTTTAGAGCCTAAGAAAGCCAGCAAGGTTGGGATCATCCTGTTCTACAAAGGAAGAACATCCTATAGAATGGATAATACAATAGAAAAGGCAATACCTCCAGAGATGTACTAACTGGCATTTCTTAGGACCTGACGTATGTCTGCCTGATAGAGGATCCAGTCAGTGCTGACTTGAAGGCACTCATTCACTCAGACCATCTTAGGTTTTTGCAATGATAACAGCAAAGAAACTTATTTCCAGAAAAACGTTTGCAGATCACAATGAACTTTTGTCAGGTGGTATAAGTCACAAAAGCCTGAAAATAAATGTGTGAATATTAGATGTTTTAGAAAAAATAGTACACTACAGAACTACTTTGAAAATACTTGAGTTGCAAATTTCACCAGATTGTAAATTGCTAAGTAGCTACATTAGCAGATAATGTAAGCATTCATGGTAATATCTGCCTTCAAGATTTTATAAAACGTTAATATACCAGAAAGCTATGTGCATGAAGGTTTCAATTACACTGATAAGAATTATATTCTTTAAGGGAGACCAAAAAGCACTTAAATGTTTTCTTTGTTCTTCATATTCTCTGGCATATATTTAATTCCGGTTCTTTTGGTATTCATGAAATCACAGTTGGAAATGTTTGTGGCATCCACTGAGATACTATCTGCATTTTGTTTTCATTTTAATCTCATCAGTATAACTGCTTGGCGACTATATAACTAGAGAATGAATATTATTTAAATATAATTTAGGTTGTAAAGAGACTAGCTCAATCATTTAAAACTAACCTTAGGCCTTGGTTCGAATGTAGACTTGACCAGTATAGTGAATAATTGGATAATCACCAACAAATTTATAAGTTTTTGTCTTGAACTATTATAATGTAAAACTAGGCTAGAAATCAGACACAACAGAGATCTGACTCCAATTTTTTGAAGCTGACATTTTGATTTCTAAATACATGTGAGATTTATTTTCAAACCAAATTACCATGCTATTTAACCTTTTGCCTATTAATAATGCAATAATTAAAAATATTAAGAAATCATTTTAGAAGTGGCATTATATTTTTTATTTCTAATTGTTTTATTATCATGCAAATTCACCTCTGCTGTCTCATCTCCCAATACCAAGCCAATAAAAAAATCCACAAGAATAAAACAAGAAATACAGAAGCTAGCTTCTAGAGAAATCTAGAAATCCACAAGAAATATGGAAGCTAGCTTCTTCTTCAGAAAATTAGGTCTTGAAAATGTTGAGAGCTTAGATTAATATCACACACATATACACCTTGATTTATATCTTCATGATAACCTCACATGTGTTCTATTTCTTAGACTTCCTATGGTTTATGGAGCAGGGATTGATTGGTTGATCTTGTTAGAATTTGGAAACTAAACGTGGTCAGGCCAGGTTATTATTTCAGTGGAAATAACCATGTAGGAAAGAAGGGAAGTTGAAAGTCATCCTCCAAGAAAGTTGTGACAAACCTCTTCTTTCTTATTGCCAAGAAAGGTTGATGAAGTCACTTGGAATCAAGTTTAGCTGAGGAAGACTTTATTTAGGGAACAGGAGCCAAACAAGGAAAGTCAAAAAACTGCAAAAGACCTATTAGGGCCACTCTACTTTTGAGTTTGCCAGCACAACCAAGCAGTCATTCACTAAACAAAAATATTGTTCTTTCTTTCTCTATCTCCACATGTATTCATAGTTATTCAGATCTCAAATTCTAAAGTGACTTGGTATTTTGTTTTCCAAGAATTATACAACTTAGGCACCACATGTTTAAAAGAATAAAGAACTAAAACAAGTATTATATATAGAAATAAGGGTAATTCATTCACATGATGATAATCCATCCACATGACCATTCATGAATCACAAGGAGCTTGTGTTTTTAAGCCCCAAGGTTTTAGCTGAAGTTGGAACAGACACAAGAATCTTTGTCCTCTAGAGGCTTGGGGGCATTCCCTTGGTTTTAACATTAGCCAGCTCAGAATAAATATCTGAAGCATTCCCAAGCTGCCTAGCATGATAGGAATGTCAGGCAAAGGTATCTGTAAACTCTGCCTGACCTTTGACATGGGCTTTTATTCAAGTATTATTTCATCAATTCTAACTGGCTTTCTTTGCAACAGCCGAATAAAGGAATCATATTGTCTGCTGAGGTCAGGAAGTTCACAAGGTGTTTTGGTGGCTTCATGCTGATGATTCTTTCCGACATAAACCCTTCCTCTTACAGGGAGAATCTTGGGGAGGTTAGCAATCAAAGCAAAGTTGGGCCTGGGCACAAGAAATCCATTGGCATATAGAACAAGACAAGTATTTAAATGTTTTGGAGGAGTTTTTCAAAAGGGTGTTTCCTAAATTAAGCAGTAACTGTGATATAGTCAAGGTTTAATGTTTAGTTACTATTGCAATAGATTAGTGACTTATACTATGTTCTAGAATCATGTAAAGAAATAACAGTAATGAGAATAGGCTTTAAATCACTTCAGTAATGGCTGGCTGGTGCTTGGGAACAGCACCAGGACTGTGCTAACCCATCCAATGAGAAACTTTGGAATGTGCAGGAACATGTACGAAACATGTTTTTCAAATTTAGTAAATTTAGTTACATGTTTTGTACAACTATTTTGTAAGCTGCTCCCATCTGCCTTTGCAACCATGCAGAGGCATAACCACTTTGGAAACAGTTGCTATTGTTTTAACTTAAAAAAAATAAAAATAAAACGAACCTTCATGGATTTTAAAACACCATTTTCAAAGAACAAGAACAGCCCTAGTAAAACCGATGACACAGTGTCTATCAGGACAGTTTGTGAGGATTGAGTTGGCCAAATAGGAAGCTTAGAAGGCATGAAGCCTTCCTGGTAATGGCATTTAATGGTTGGAATGAGTATTGTAGGCAAATTCTGCCACTGCCAAGAGTTCGATCCTGACGGAGCTCAAGGGTGATTCAGCCTTCCATTTTTCCAACATCAGTAAAATGAGGACCCAGATTGTTGGGGGGGGGCAATATGCTGTCATTGTAAACTGCTCAGACACTACTGTAAAGCACTATGGGGAGGTATGTAGGTCTAAGTGCTATTGCTATTCACATTATAGCAGATGATAAAAAAAATGTGGAGCGTGGATATACCCAGTAAATTTCATACAAAGCAGATAAGTGAATCTTCATCATCAGGTACTGATTTATAAGGTTCATCTCAGTTCTGCTGTAGAAACCAGCAAATGGAAACCGTTAAGGTATCTCTGATGGGTGCCCTCAGGAATCCCAGTTTCCAGTGGAAAGATAATAATTGTGTCAGTAATGAGCATGCTGCTAGCAAAAGGGGTCTACTGTAAAACTACCAATTCACCACCTTCTTCCACTTCCGGTGCTCACTAATCTGAGGACTGCAGTTTCCTCCCATCCTTCCATATGTAGTGTCTTTAAAAACTTGGTGGAGGACAAAAACCATTGGAATGGAAAAGAAGTTGTAAATGAGAGAAGGAGTGAAACAGAATCTGGGAATCAGAACAAGAAGCAGCTGTGCCTTAAAAACCTATTTCCTTTCCTACTCTGAATAAATGCATTCTTGTTTTGATTAAAATTGACATAAGGGATTGCTTAGAATTGTGTTTTCTTTTGTTTTTATCTTAGCTGTAGTATTGTTTCCACATGAATAGACAGATGGATGTAGATTTAGTAGACATGTATAAATGATGGGGAACTGTTTTTAGTTTCCACTTGTAGAAGCAAATACTGCCTTTTGTTTTCTATAAGCAATAGTTTGACCCCAGGTGCAAATGACATATGATATAAGAGATGACCAGGCTGAGCCTGAGGGAGAGGTTAAACACCTCATCTGTATCAAGTTCCTTTGCACCCACAAGAGATCAAGTCCAGCCCACCTTGAATTCCACTGACTATTATTTGCTGCCAATTTGCTTTGATTGTTAGTAGTTCAGATTCTTGCAGAGAGCTTAAGCTTGCAATAAACCTTTATATTCATTTGAACTGCCTGGACTCCTGATTGCTCACACTTGACAAATAACCTCCATGTTAAAGATTACAAGAAATCTGTGAACGTTATACTGTTAAGTATTGGCCAATCCATTATCAAAGTTTTGGTATTGAATAAGGAGATGGGTATGATAATCTGTTGTTTTTCCCCTGAACTCAAAGATTACTTTAGTTCTAGGTAAGTCAAATATGGGGTCTACAAACTCTCAGCATGCCAACCATCACATTGTTTTATCATATTGGTTGAAAATTCCAGAAATAAAAGTGCCATCGCTTCTGTGGAGATGGGATTGAGGTTGAGAAAATACGGTCTAGTTTGTCAAAATAGTAGCCTCTAGAGTTTTCAAAACTTGTTGGGTACCCATTTATATTTTTTTACAGTTTATAATTGGCTTTTTCCTCTGGTTCATCTCACAATGACATGACAGATGTATTTAGATTAACTTTAAATAGATCCTTATTCCAGTAGCACCTGCTTTACACATATCCAATCTGTAGTGCTTTTTTATTTTTAACAGTTGACCTCTAACTGACCCTGCTTATGCATTAGACTGATTGTTCTATGTATATTTTGTAATAATGATCCACTTCTACTCATATATACTTGTTTTTAAAATTTGTATCACAATGTATTTTAAGAAATAGATCAGCATTAATATTTCAACCCTATGTTTTCATCAGTCTCATTTTTAACTTTTCTTCCAAGTTTTTCACTGAGATTTTCACTGTTTAATTTCTCCTTTTATTACACACTATCTGATTATCCCTTAATATATGTTTAGAGTCTCAAATCTTTCCATCAGTATTACACAGATAAGTATAGGCAAGAATATTCCCTGTATTATTTTTCTGGAACTAATGAAAAACAAAACAATATCCTTGCCAAGAACTGTGCTCAGTCTAATACATTATCTGTGCTTCGTTAATTCTCCAGCATTATTAATCAGACAAGAAGCATAAACTGTGGACTTCATTAGCAAGATCATAAAAAAGCCATAATGACAGCAATCATTTGACTTATGTTTTAAGGTCAGTTGCCTAATGAAGCAAAGGGAAAAAAATAGATTTGCCTGACATTTCTCAGCTAAAAAGATACATTTTTGATATAGAATGGAACAAATTAGTCTTTCATTTGTTCTCTAACCCATGTCCAGCTCTTTCTATCTTGTTTTGTAATGCTGAGCATGTATCTTTCCGTGGCTCTTTGCACCACTCGTAGCTTTTGTAATTGATTGTGAACAAAACAAAAATATATGATATCATCAAGAGAGTAAAAGAACTGAAATGGAAATGGGCTGGTCAGATAGCAAGAAGAACTGATGGCAGGAGGATCAAGGACGTCATAGAATGGATCCCACTTGATAAAAAGCGTCCATGAAAGACACCAAAAACAAGATGGATCAATGACATCAGCAAGTATTATGAACCCCATTGGCAAAAGAAAGCTCAGAACTACGGTATATAGGTTGGAAACATGCAGAAGAGGCCTTCATCCTGCAATGGACAGACAATGGCTAAAATGAGATGAGAAATTAGTATAACAAACTGTAATGTTATATGTCTGTGCTGTACTTAGGCCCACTGAAGACATTTATATTTAAATATTATTTCAGTGGGATGTTTCCTCAATTATCAAAATCAATGGCCAGCAAATTTATTATGTATTTTCCCACTATGTTTATTATCCACCTTTATTCAGCAAAGCTCTTTGCATAAGGTGATGCCTTGCCCTTTGCCTTTTCTTTCTTTCAGAGTTTGTGCTACCAACAAATTTTCACTGAACTGGTGAGAAAAACTTTGCCTTTCTCAAACTACTATAAATGTCAGGAAATTACAGCAGTGCAATCAGTCTTAGTATATTAGTATCTTTAAAGGTTATGTATTCAAAACATGCATGACCGTTTCGCTCTCAATGGATTATTAAACAGGTAAAATATGATCACGGATGTGAATTATATAGATGGTACAAACCTTGAGGTGAATGGTGCCAGATGTCAGTTTTAGAACAAATTTTAGAAGTAGTTATACCACCAATAAGCAAGTAAGTAAAGGGAATTTACTACAAGTGGAATTTATGTTTGTGTTCATGTACAGGGGATATTTTAGCTCAGAATTTGAGGATGAAACTGTTTAAATCCATCTAAACCTGGCTTTTGATTTACTTCAAAAATGAAATAATTTACTTGTCTACTTAATAAATGTAGAACCATCAGTACAGCTCTGTTGATTGTCCTAGGTATTTCATCACATTCTACCATCAAGGTAGAATAAAATCAACCAAACAATCAGATAAATAAATTCTGCCTACCTAATAAGATCCAACTGGATAAGCACACTCTGGTCCATCTCTTAAATAATGCTACACCTGGCCTATTGAATAGCATCCTCCACATTGTCCCAGGTAGTCAACCTGTTCTTTGTAAGTTTTAAAGACCTGGGTTTTCCCACAGACATTGAGTCAGGAAGATTTATGATCCTATCAAATACGGTTGTCTGTTTATTGGATTGCCTTGGAGGAAATAAATGACCATGAGCTGGATTTCCTGGTTCAGGAATGGTTGAGTTAGCCCAAAAGATGAATTTGTGCAAGCCCCCACCCCCAGACCATGTCTGCCACCTGCTTCAGAAGCTGGGAGTGCAGGAGTCTTTCTATTGCCTGTTATTTCTGAGGGAATACTACTCTGCTGAGAGTTAAAGACTTGCTTTTTCCAGAACGCTTTGGAATTTGATGCCTAAAAAGGGAAGACTGGAGACCATTCAAAAGTTGTCCAACTGGTTAGATCCAAAGATGGTCATTTGAGAAGGGGAAAACCACTGCCTCCTTCAAGTCAGGAAAAGCCACCCTCTCCTAGAAAGAGGCCTTATCTGTTGTTTGAATCCAATCACATGCCACCTCCCAGGAAGACTTGACATACTACAAAATCCTTCACTGTGATCCAACCTTGGAACAATACTGCCGGACAGGAAAGAACCTTGAGAATTGCGGACAATTCTGAAGATCTTCTGATTTCAGAGATCTTCTTCCACTGGTGGGATTCAGCTGGTTCACACCGGTTTGGTAGAACCGGTAGCTAAACTTTGTTGAGTTCAGAGAACCGGCTGAACCCATGCTGCTTCTGGAAGTCTGTTCTAGACCTCGGAGGCCTGGAGGAGGTCTCCCAGGCCTAGAACGGCCACTGGAAGGGTGTGGATGTCACTTCCGGAAGCCCGTTCTAGGCTTGGTGGAGACCTCCCAGGCCTAGAATGGCCCTCCAGAAGTTCATTATGTCACTTCCGGAAGTCCGTTCTAGGCCTCGGAGGCCAGAAGGAGGCCTTCCAGGCTTAGAATAGCCCACAGGAAGTGCACGAATGTCACTTCTGGAAGTCCATTCTAGGCCTCGGAGGCCCAGGCCTGCATCCATGCAGAGAATCAGATGTTCAGGTATTTGAATCCCACCACTGTCTTCTTCCCAATTATTGTAGAGACCATTGGAGGAGGGAGACACAGAGATCCAGTGGTAAGGTTTAGAACCCCGGTGGTGCAGTCATTAGAATGCAGTATTGCAGGCTACTTCTGCTAACTGCTGCCAGCAATTCAGCAGTTTGATCCTGACTGGCTCAAAGTTGACTCAGCCTTCCATCCTTCAGAAGTTGATAAAATGAGGACCAAGATTGTTGGGGGCAATATGCTGACTCTATAAATTGCTTAGAAAGTGCTGTAAAACACTGTGAAGTGGTATATAAGCGTTATTGCTATTTAGACTAGGTTATCCCTAGTGAGGCTGTGGCTACACCTGAACATTCGATTGCTTCTTGGACCATATAAAAGGTAACAAAAAGAAAATGCCCCTCAAGAAGCATGGCCTAACTTTTGAGAGTAACTCTTTACAGATCAATCTGAGTAACTGCAAGGTGTTGGTAAGAAGTTATTAATTTCCTTTCAGGGATAATCTCAAAACACTACTGATGCTGGCAGTCCTATCTATAAAAAGCATCCCAAACTTGATAAGTAGCATCCCAAATCAAAGATGCTAATCATTTACTTCTGTTGGATGTTTTTCCATGAAGGTGCTGCTTATTGCAAAAAGCATATAAATGGCAAATTTGCCAAATAGTGGCAAATACAAATGTAATTCTAGTTTGTAATGTCACTTTTACTTTTTTCCCTTTCAAAATAAAAGCAACATATTAGACACAGTTCTTTGACTAATATCAGATATACTTGGTGAGAGAATCAAGTCAGAGTTGATTTTCTAAACCTCACATGATCATGTGTGCGCGCACATAGACACACACAATAAAATACCTTGGGAATGCTAAATTACAGATTAGATTAATTATTCTAATGTGTGCAAAAATGCACTGTACTACCACTCACATCAGATACAAATATTATTACATAGCTGACGGTTTAATGCCATCAAACTGAAAATACCAGAAACTGTACAGAAAGCAATAAAACAGGCCAATATATACTTCAGAATTGCTTCATAACATATGCAGTGATGAACCTACACCTGTCTGTATTTTTTTTGTGGAAAATATATGTCTATGGAGATTCCCAATCAATCCAGGTCATACGGTAGTTATTCCAAAGGTGCTTTTTCACGAGACAACTGGACTTTGTTTTTCTTTAAAAAGAAAACAAGAAAAATGAGAAAGTCCAGTTGCCTTGTGAAAAAGCATCTTTGGGTGAAAAATATATGCCCTACTTTAATTATTTGATTCATTAAAGTAGCAGCATCTTTCTCCATGTTTGAATGGAAATATTTTAATGAATGGTGCACACGGTCCAAAACACTTCCAAATCTTTTTTCAAAATATCCCTAGCCTTTATAGAAAATGTTTTTATTTAATACCATCAACATTTCTCTTGCAACACACACATTTCAGAGTGCAATTCCTTATTTAACCTGTCTAGTCATTCTTCACTACATTTGACAAAGTTTGCATATTTAATATTATTTTTTTAAAATACATCAATCTCTAGAGCTAATGAAGTGAGATAGGCATTGAATTCAAACTAGGGATGCCTATACAGATTGTTCTCTACTTATAACCATTCATTTAATGACCATTCAAAGTTAAAACAGCACTGAAGAAAGTGACTTAAGACCATTTTTCATGTTTACGACCATGACATCATCCTTGTTGTCCTGTGAACAAAATTTGGATGCTTGGCAACTGGCATGTATTTATCATCATTGCAGGTTCCTGGGGTCATGTGATCACCTTTTGCAACCTTCTGACAAGCAAAACCAATGGAGATTCCTTTAACAACCGTCTTACAAACTGAATAACTACATCAGTGGTTCTCAACCTTTTTCAGGTTGAGACCCCACTTGCCCCGCCCATGCGCGGCGCGACCCCAGCGGGCCAATCCGCGCATGCGCGGTGCGCGCGCGACAAAAAAAATGGCAGACCGCGACGGGCCGATCTGTGCATGCGCGGCACGCGCGCGATGAAAAAAAAAAGAAAAAAAAAGAAAATGGCGGACCGCGTTGGGCCGATCCATGTATGCGCGGCACGCGCACGACGGCCCGAACCGCGCATGCGCGGCGCGCGCACGACAAAACAAACAAACAAACAAAAACAAAAAAAATGGCGGACCGCGATGTCCGGCGACCCCCGCGAAATGGTCGTTCGACCCCAAATGGGGTCGCGACCCATAGGTTGAGAACCGCTGAACTACATTAACAACTATAAGGTGACCAACCGTCCTCCTTTAGGGAGGACAGTCCTCCTTTTGTGAGTTCTGTCCTCCCTGGAAAAATGTCCTCCTACCAAGATTATAAATTAGATGTAAGAAAAATGGGATTAATGGAAGATATAAAATTTATTTACATGGAAATTACTGATGATTTACATGTTTGATGATTAATGAATTGAAATATCTTAAAGTTTAATGTTATCTTGTTAGTTTAAAGTTGATTGATGGTTTATATAGCTTTAGGACAGATTAATACTTTAGTTTAAAAAAGAGATATAAGAGAAAAAAGGAGTGGCTAATGAAATATATATTAAATCCTTTAAGAATGTATCTGTTCTTTTTTGTTTTCTTTTCTTTTTTTTGTTTAGGACAATAGGGTTATTTGTAGGAAAATTATTATGTAATTTTGAACTAACCTAATAAGATGATTTCTGCTTGATAAGATTGATGTCATTGGTTATGACAATTTAATTGGATATGAACTGAATTATGTTTAATGGATTGAAAAAAATTAAGATTTGATGTTATCTGTTAGCTATAAGAGATTGATTAGTTGATTGATTAGATATATATAGGATAGATTAATGTTTTAGTTTAATTAAGGGATATTAGTGGAAGAAGAGTTAAATAAAATTTACAATAAAAACTAAGGTACCAGAATATAGTTGGAAGGAATACTTGAACTGATAGAGTTTGTATTTAAAGTTAATTTGATTATGGTTGTATAAATTTTTTAAAGTGTTAGAAACAGGTATAGTTTGACTAAATTTAAACCAGACTGAACTATTTTAGATAAACTATGTTAGTTAAGGGGAAAGAGAGGGAATACTAGAGGTATTGATTGAAGTATGTATAAATGTTTTGCTTTTGGATGATTGTTTACCCTAACACCATGGTGTGCTTTGAGTATTTTGTTGTAAAAATTAAAAAAACCAATAAAATTTCTGGGAAAAAAAAAAGAAAAGTGTCCTCCTACATGTCCTCCTTTTCAATATTTGAAGACTAATCTGCAGAGCTTTTTTTTTTCTCGTAGAACACTCAGAACGACATTCCGGCACCTTTTTTCAACTTTTGCATGAGCTGTGCTACTCCCCCTGTTGGCTTTCAAAAGCCAATAGGAATTGCTGCTGAGCGCACCAAAACACCTGGCCAGCAAACTTTGCACATGTAAGTTGTCTGCAGCGAAGGCGAATTGGCAGGAACTTTGCACCCCTCCCTGCTACCCAACTAATCTCCTAGTTCAGACATGTCAAACACAAGGCCCGGGGGCCGGATGCAGCCCATGAAGTGGTTTCATGTGGCCCACGAAGCCATCATGGAAACAGTGAGAAAACGGCCCCCTCTGCCTTGGCCCTGGCCCAGGCCAGCTGGGAGCCAATATACAATTTTGTGGTGGCTATCTATGCTGAAATGCATTCAGTCTTAGCTCCACAAGCCTCCCCCCCCCGCATGGTCTGAGAGGAACAGTGAGGCTCCTCCAGTGGACCACGCCTTGGCACTTGCCCTGGTCCCACCCCCTTCTGCCAGAGACCCTCAGCGCCCGCTCTACATGGGGCAGCAGTGCTGGCGGGGCGGCTGTGAGCGGGGACGTGGCATATAAGCATAATTACAATATTATTATTATTATTATTATTATTATTATTATTATTATTATTATTAATAATAATAATAATAATAATAATAATAATAATAATACTAATTTTATTTCTATGCCACCCTATTCCTGGAACTCAGGGTGGCTCACAGCATAAATAGAAATCTAATATAAAATACATATATAAAAAGAACCCCTGAGTTAAAAAAACAATCGTCCAACAAACATGCACACAAACATACACTGGCTAGGGGCAAGATGTTAACTGCCCAGGCCTGTTGGCAAAGATGTGTTTTGAGCAGTTTACGAAAGGCAGGGAGGGTGGGGGCGATACAGATCTCCGGGGGGAGTTGATTCCAGAGGGCCGGGGCCGCAACAGAGAAAGCTCTTCCCCTAGGCCCCACCAGGCGACACTGTCTGGCTGACGGGACCTGGAGAAGGCCGACTCTGTAGGCCCTAACCGGTTGCTGGGTTTCATAAAAAGTTATTGTTACAAATGTTTTTTATTATGCATTTATCATATTATAGTGTATTCTGTATTATTGTTGCAATGAATAAAATGTTTCTTTTATTTACAATATTTTTTTCTTCAATTTATTTGTGTCTTCCTTTTCATTGTAAAAAAGTTGGTCACCTTAACAATTATGGCAAGAAAGGTTGTAAAATGGGGCAAAATTTTGCTTAGCAATGGAAACGTTGGGCTCAACTGTGGACATAAGTCAAGAACTACCTGTATTCTAGTACAGGGGTCCCCAACCCCCAGTCTGTGGACCGGTATTGGCCCGCAACATGCCAGCAACCGGTCTGCACAAACAAGCAAAGCCCCATCCATGGGATGCAGGCAGCCCACAAAACCACGCACCCTCCAGTCCATGGAAAAATCCTTCTCCACGGAACTGGTCTCTGGTGCCCAACCTGTTCTAGTACATTATTAGCTATGACAGTTCACTGGGTGATTTTGAGCCTATCATTTTCTCTTAGCCAATCACAGGGTTGTTGTGAAAAAATATGGATCTTATATTGCTCTTAGATTTAAGTACATATTAAACAAAGACAAATTACTAGTAACCATTAAATAAAATGTTGTCAGGCGTTGTACAAATAGACAGAAGAAAGAATCTTTCTTCACAATTCCTTAACTTTCCTCAAAATATTATTAAGAAATATTATTCAATAATTAATTATTAAAAAAAAGAAAAGAAGAAAGCTTTTCAATTAAAGTTGCATAATATAGTAACTTCTTAGATGTTAAAGGTTATACCAGAAATTATTCTGGGTACAGTTATAATATTTAACTGTGTCTTTGGCTGCACTCTTTGCATTTGCTAGACATGTTAAAGCTGCACAGCTATTCCCTCACTATATGTTTCATCTTCAATTTCTTTTCACAGTAGGAGAAACATAAAAATGGGGGCCAATGCCTGTTCATTAAATTACCCCTGGCAGAGAAATGTATTTTGTAGAAATGGGGAAAATAGAGTAAAAATGACAAAAAGAGATTCAGAATATGAAAAATTATAATGGTATTATAACTAAGATTTCATAGAATAACATTAAAATAATATGTGGTATACTTCTAGTCTATTTATCGGGGTATTTGGGGATTCTCATTGTGGTAAGGTTTAAATGGCCATTAGCCAAGTCCTTGAAATGAATTGCTCAAAGTTTAAATGAAACCAAACGAGAAGTCCTGAGAAATAATTCAGAAGCATTAAACCATTTACAGTTTAAGCAGGAAAAAAAATGGAGGAAATCAATCCTCCAAATCTTTCATGCAAATTCCATAATAGGTCTCTAGTCCTCAATAATAGACTTCCTATCAAAAATAGTTCAGCATCTTATTATTCCCAAGAGCATAATTTTGTTAAAGTCAAAGAATGCAACTATTAAGTGGGCATGAGCATTGGCAGAAATGAATGATCTTTTAACAGAGGATCTTTTTTTGTGTGCTCATCTCACTCTGGCTGCTTATTTACAGAAAGCAAAAAAATATAATGACCAAAAGTTATGTAAAATCTGAACTTAACCCATGGCTGTTTAAATTACGTTCAGTTATTTTATTTGAGGTCAGTTAGTTTTGCTTTATTAGTAGTGAATGGAGTTAGCTCATATATAAATCTTTTTGCTTATTCAAAAACAAAGATGGAAAGAAAGAGAGAAAGAGAGATGATACTTTCATGTCTAGTCATAAAGCAAAAGATCTAGTAATGGCAATTACTCTGCTTAAAAATATTTCCCATGGTTAATAAATTCAGGAGACAGAATCAACTCACAGTTGCTTATAATCAGATCAAAATCAAGCTCTAGACCCTTAATCTAATCACTGAAAGGCAAGATCAAGGAGCTGAATTTGAGTTATAGAATTAGAAATCCGAACATCAGAGCAAACAGCAAAACAGAGTCAGAGTTCAAGAGCAAAATTTGAAACATAAACTTTGATATAGCCAAAGACCAGCAGAGAAAAATACAGTGTAAAATATAAGAAATAATAGGGGAAGGATCAGAAACTATTAGAAAAAACAGTATAGTGAGGACCACCACAGCAGTATAGTGAGGACCACCACAGCAGCTACCAAAAGCTGGAATAATAAAAGGGATCAAAACTATAAAATATATAATATGCAAGCCAAACTTTTAAGTCAAGCTAAAGTGCATAAAGTACGGGTAAAAATAAAGTCACTGTAAAATTCCCTTTCTAAAACATACCAGATCATGGCATAAAACAGGAAAATATCAGTACATAAAAATAGGTGGATATGCAAAGTAACAACCACAAAAGGGAAAGAAATAAACAACAAAACATTGTTGTAAAACAATTCTATTACACGGAAAGGGTGGTGTTAAAAAAAAAAAGGACAACCCAAGAAGAAAAGCAGCTATTGCTAACATTTTTTAGGAGCCAACATTTTTCTTACCTTACATGCCACTACACAGAATTTCACATTATCTGCTGTGCTAGAGCTACTCTTCTATGCCTTAAAATAAACCAATTGTGTAAAGTAGGAGGCAGTTTTAGACAATGCTTTATATATTGACCCACTGATAATTTAGGAGCTCAATCCAGATCAATTTGGCATGTCACATCCATAATATACTATCTAATTACTGACAATCCATAATAGCTCCTTTTTGGTACCTCTTGTTCAGAAAGACCATATGTCTGTAATTTGCTTACAAGGAGACCTATTTAGGAAGACTTTATTTATCTGGCTGGAGACAAGGCCATTGGGCAAAAAGACAAGTTTCAGTGAATATGTACAAATTAACAGCTAGACTTTGCTTTGTATTTCCTCATATCAGTGGTGGGATTCAGTCAGTTTGCATCACTTCGGCAGAACTGGTAGCTAATTTTTTGTTGCCCAGAATGGACTTCTGGAAGCAGCATCCACACAGAGAACTGGTTGTTCACATATTTGAATCCCACCACTGATCTAGTTCAAGGCATAAGACACATAAAGAGCAGAGGTGGGCAACTATGGCAACTTTATGACTGGTGCACTGGTGGGATTCAAATATGTGAAGTCCGTTCTGGGCCTGGGCAACAAAAAATTAGCTACCGTACTAGTTCTGCCGAACTGGTGCAAACCAGTTGAATCCCACCACTGGACTGGTGGACTTCAATTCCCAGAATTCCTGAGCCAGCCATGCTGGATCAGGAATTCTGGAAGTTGAAGTCCACAGATTATTAAGTTGCCATAGTTACCCATCCCTGCATTAGAGACACAAGAAGACACCTGAAATGCTTCTGCTGAGGAATAATTTACCATTTCACTATATATACACTAGGGATTTCTTTGGCCTACCCCTCCATGCCAGCTGTTTTCAGATAAGGACAGCTTTCCAGTATTCTCACAAATACCGGTAGTGCTCAACAGTGACAACAGAGATTTTGGTGAATGTCCCACACACAGGGACCTTCAAGTTCCAAATTCTTCCACTAGCTCAGATGTAGGCCAGGATGAGCTGCTGCCTTCCCCCAAATCATTTAGTAATGTTTCCTGATGAGAAGTCTGACTGATTCATAACACCAACAAAGAAAAGACTTTTTAAGTGCAAAGATATAGGAGACAGTCCATAATGAAGAATTATATTGCTGGATCAGATTAGTGGTTTGGTCACTGCAATGTCCTTTTTCCAGCAAAGCAATCTGCTGCTTTTGGCAACTCCTAAGCAGCAAACCTGCTTAAACAGCATGACTTGATTTGATGGCCATTTATCCATTTAGACTAGCAAGAAGTCATTTTACATGCACATAAAAATGTAACTTTAATGAGAACATATGCAGTAAGATAATGGCTTGTGTTTTTCTCTCAGCAGTGTGACAATCCTATAAAACACACAGCTTCCAGTTTAGAAAATCTCTTATATATGCATTCCTTTGCTGCCAATGGTGCATGAACATATGTATGAATCTTTACACATGCTTCTTATTCATGGTATTGTCAGCATTTTGAAGTCTTATGTCTATCCAACATCACTATCATTTCATCACCACTTTTCACTTTAAGGTCTGCATTCAAATGAAACAGCTATGTGTGTCTCTGCTACAGTACTTCCTGTTCCCATGGTAACCACCAGTGTCATTTACATCTGCTGAGATTTTACTACAAAAATGAGACAAATGGAAGAAGCATTTATCCTAATAGCCAGCATGGGGCACTGAACTGCAGCATGGGTCTGCAGTTCTTCAGGAGATGGGTTTGAAGAAAGTTACGTCCTCTTATTTCATTTCACACATTAGCAAAACTGGACAACCAATTCTTATCCTGTTCTATTGTGGTAATGCAAAAAACAACAACCAACAACCCCTTTTTAGTTACTTAAGGAGTTACCTCATGAATGCAGCTTAGCCTCTGCCAGAAGTAGCATAAATGAGACTTTTATTGTTATTTATCAACATGGTGTAGGTCTATCAGCTCATCTGTGAAAGCTTCATTTGGCATGGAAATGTCACATTTCGAGTCTCAAATTACTAAAACCAGTCTCAAGACCAGAATAATCAGCATAATGAGAATTCCTTTTCCACAGTCACTGGAAAAGCGAGAAAAAAAACACTGAACTGCTATCCCTGACTAACACAGAATAGCAAAACAATTTATTCCAAAACAATGGCTGCCCATCTATCTATCTTAAAAGCAAAATATACATATAGTTACACATAGCCATACCAGATCCATGCTAATATTATCCTATAGGACATCTGCACCTCTGATTATTATAACATATAAAAATTAATCATTATTCTTAAAAATTTAAAAATAATAACATTAAGAATTATATAAAGAATGAAAGTCAATATAAACTACAAAAAAATTACAAAACCGAAAAAGATGAAAAAGGAAGAGAAAGAAAAAAGAAGTAATTTCTCTCTTCACTCCAGCAGGTAAAAACAATCTTAACAACTAATTACCAACTCTAAATAAAGCATTATCTCTCTTGTCCCCATAGCTTATCTCTCAAAATGCTATGCCAGTCAATCTTTATCAACAAAAGTTCAATAAGGTCAACCAAATATAATTATTTTCTTCTTTTAACCTTGGTTAAACAAGCCAATCTCATAAATCTTCTCTGATTTTTTTAAAGATATTCTTTGACCCCTTCAAAAAAAGTCCTACCGGTAGAAGTAGATTGCCACTCATCTGTGTTTCAAAATAAAAATCCTTCAGAACTTTCTCTTGCATACATTAGTAAACATTATCCTTTTGTTTGTAACTTCTAAAAAAAGTCCTTCCAAATCTTGCAGAGCTCTTTTATGATCTGGAAAATGTCCAAATCAATTTCCGATTTAATGTCTGTTTATGTAGTATCTAGAATAAGCCATCCATCAGATCCATTTGTGTTACTTTTAAATGAGCCTTCAAATTAGTTACATCAATATCCATTGCAGTTCATTCTTGTTTTACAACTTCATAAAAAGATGTGCTGTCAATTTTACCAAGCATCTGATCCATTCTATCCAAAAACTGAGCCAAAAGGTATTCAAGCTTTGCACTTTCTGCTCCATTTTCTTTATTCTCTGGTTCTAGTGTGCAGCTTTCACGGTCTCCTTATCATAAAAAAAAATGAAAATAACTTCCATTTTCTGGTGAGAAGGTATCTTCTAAAAATTCAAAGCTATAATTCCAAATCCCTCTGGCCTCTTAAATTGTTATTAATTTTCCAAAATGTATATACTAAGCACCCTTTTGCTACATAGTTAAAAAAAACTCATATTTTTGGAACTTTAAAATTTACTTTTAAGGAAAGGAAAACTCATCCAATGAAAACAATAGAACCTTGCCAGTCAAAAACGTCTACAATATGCAAATAATAAAGAAAATAATCCAAAAAAGTGATTAAGATATAAAGCTTGATCGAGCATAGTGCCCATAAAGGCTGTTTTGCAGGTTGGCTTGGTTTAAATCCCAACTCTGTCACTCCCATCATATGCTGATCAAAAAACTGATAGTTTCTGAGGTCTACCCCTGAGGAGCAACTGTTTGGAGTCACATGGATAATCTCAACAATCTCCTTTGTTCAGAGAGATTACACCAAGTCGGATCTAGCATCTAGTGGTGATTCTGTTCACAAAACTGTCTTGCTAGCTAACAAAAGCCAGCAATGCTCATCACGGCACATAAGAAAGTTACCCATTTTTCATTTTAATCTTGAATAGATAAATAAGATCAGATGTAGGAAAAAATATCAAATAAAAGTTTGCCTGTTGTACAGATTTCCCTTGCTTTAGGCAAATTCAATTTATGTTAAATTGTTCAATTTGACGTGTCAATTATATTTTCCCCCCAAAAAATGCTTGAACATTTTTCTGCCAGCATCCCTTTTTGCCCTCATTATTTACTTTGTGGTATGTTGGTATTCTATTTGTTGTGTCTCTCACTTATAGTACTTATGTACTTGAATTAGCTACAACTGTTACTATAAAGTCTAAAAGACTTCTTGTCCAATTTCTTTATCCAATACTTTTTGAAAAGCATCTCTCTAAGTTAGAAAGAAAATTGGAATCACACCAATGCTAGTGAAGGATCCTTAGCTCTAGGTCAAACTTTTAACCTGGGTGAATCTCTTATGAGCAAAAAAAAAAGCATATTTGTCAATGCATTTGAGTTATCAAATTTGACTACAGACTCCACACAACCCTTTTTTCACCCCATGGGTTCAATATCTCACTTTATGCAAATTCACTTCATTCAACATTTTTGAGGAATCCTAGCATAAAATGAAGGAAACTTTTTTCTTTACAGACTTGCAGATACATTAGAACAGGGGTATCAAACTCAATTTCATTGAGGTCCGCATCAGCATTGCGGTTGCCCTTGGGGATGGGTGGGTGTGGCCAGGGTGGGTGCAGCCTACTGGGTGGGCATGGATGGAGTGCATGTGGCCTACTGGGTGGGCATGGCCAGCTCTACATTGTTCGCGTCAAGGGTGTCTATGGGGGCCTGGGCAGGAGTGGGACAGATCTGAGGGTCTCTGGCAGAAGGGGGCAGGGCCAGGGCAAGCGCCAAAGCATGGTCCACTGGGGCAAGTGTCAAGATGGCCACCACAAAATTGTACATTGGCTCCCGGCCAGCCTGGGCCAGGGCCAAGGCAGCGGGGGCCGTTCCCTCACTGTTTCCAGGATGGCTTCGCGGGCCACATGAAACCACTTCGCAGGCTGCATCCGGCCCCCGGGCCTTGTGTTTGATATGTCTGCATTAGAACAAACATGTACACTGTGAATCTTACTCAGGCTGATTTCACAAAGTAAATTTATTACAATGCTGTAACAATGAGTAAAATACAGACTATCATACACTTTGCAAAATATCAAAAATCTACCATGTATTTTTCGATTGCCCAAGTCACCAGGAATCAAAGGCACCAAATGTATGTATGTACTTACACACACATTTATATACACACACATATACTAAAAATGGTAGTATCCATTTGTTGTGATGATTGGTGATTTGTTTCATAATTTTGTATTAACTTCATGTGTGAAAATGATGGTGTCATGGTTCCCTTGCCCTAGTGGGTCAAAAGTCGCCCTGTAGGGGCGACCATCAAGAAGGAGGCTTGCTGGTGACTGCAGGAGGGCAGCAGCTTCTTCCGTGGCTCCAGCTAACTCCTTAGGGCCGATGGAGCAAAGATCGTCCTGCAAGATGGCCGATTCCTTAGCTGCACCAGCCAAAAGTCACAGGTACATCTAAGCATGAAAGACCCACCGCGGATGATCCAGGTGAAACCTCTCCTTCTCCTCTCTTCACCCTGCTTGATTTTTGCCTATAAAAGCTCTGTTGGAATTAATTCCCTGTCTTGAAAGAGCGGCATTTGTATGCATGGGAAGAAAGGCGCCTGAATAAAAAGACAGAACAAGTAATTTCAATGACTATATTTTACTTTCATTTACTTTGGGGTAGAAAAAAAATTTTTTTTAGAGCTTTACTATCACTTTAAAATGGAAGAATATTTTTTCCACCTTTTCCTTTAAAAGAGAGAGAAAAGGAAAAAAATGGTGTCTGGGAAAGATTTTGTAACCTACTGAGGATATCTTGTGGCAAAAAGTTAATATTGTAATTATCTGTTTTTCTTTGGAGATGAGATGGGGTTGATCCTCAAACTATTCTTGAAGAAAAAAGATAAACTGATCCAGCTGTGGGAAATTGTTGGGGTGATATTGTTTATATACAGCCTCCACTAAACGATAAAAGGGACTCTCTTCAATTATTACTAAAATGGAGAAACCTTATTTACAACTAAATTGTAAACTTATAGTGGAAAAAAATTATGAAGCTACTGAAGAAGTATGCGCTAAAATGAAAGAGATTATTACAGAAATAAGAGCCAGAAGCCTTACTCCAAATTCTCCAAACCTTCAAACTGATCTCCAGACCTCATCTGACTATGCTATAATTCAAACTATACCAGAAGAAGAACTAATTGAGATTAAAGAGGAATCTATTTTACCTTATAAGCACTCCATCCATATTCTCGAGGATCAGAAGAACCAAAGATTGAGACTGGAACTTTTGAAGCAACGAGGGTTTAATGACAAAAGAGCCAAATGCCCATTACAGAGGATGTGGTGTTTTCTATTGACGCAAATGATATTACAAGCGACAAAGGGAGATTTTCTTGCGAAGATAGAAGCTTTGTTATGGAAACCAGCCTGGCACAAAAAGAAAGCCAGAATAAGACTGAAAACAGAAATTTAAAACTATATGTAATGGATTAAAAGGCACTGTAGAAATATGGATTGATTTAAGATTTAAGACTTAGAGTTAGAAGCGAGAGAAAAATTGGTGATTGCTAGAAGATATATGTTAAATAGATTAAGAATGTAATTTTGGGAATAATAGGTTTATTTATATGAAAATTATTTTGTAATGGAATGAATGAAAATGGAAGAGGTTTTATAGTGATTTGGATTGATTTAATAATTAATTATGTTAATTTAGTAAAATGATGCTTTGTGTAATAATATGGGTGTTTTTAGATATGATAACTATTTGGACAAGATTTGAATTTTGCCTAATGGACTGAAATGGTTTAAGGTTTGGTATTATTTTGTTTTGTTATAGAGATAGACTGATTGATGGATGGTATATGTATAGGGTAGAGTTATATTTTATTTTAATTAGGATAAATATCGAGTAGTGGAAGAAGAAATAAGAGAGATTCGTGATAAAATTAAGGATTTAGGAGATTAAGAACTAGAATACATCTGGAAGGGATACCCAAAGTGATAATATGTTTATTTAAGGTTAAAGTGGATTATGGTAATTGTAAATTAATAAAGTTTAAAAACAGGATTAGGATTTATAGAAATTTAATGTAGAAATGAATTATTTTAAATATATTATATTATCTGACGGAAATAGAGAGGGAATATTTAATGTTATTTATTTGGGTTATTTTATATGGATTTATTGTTGGATATTTGACCACCCCAGCACCACGGTGTGCCTTGAGCACTTTGTTGTAAGAGTTAAAAAAACTAATAAAATTTGTTTTTTAAAAAAAGAAGAAATGGCAAAGAACAAGATTTTTATGCAGTATGGATCAATTCCATGGAATTGCTTATTTAGGGTATTTTCCAAAATATTAATGTATTAGAAAATGGACATTACTTAACATATATATTTGCATTTTAGGTTCCCCCCCCCCGCATATGTGTGTTTGTGTGCGTGTGCGTGCAAGCATGCAAGCATGCATACATATAGTGGTTTAAGTTAAAAGCAAAATATTTTGATTTTTTTAGTGACTTTGAAATATAGTTATAATTTTTAATAAATGTTTCCACCAGTTTAGGGATTTAATCAGAAGGTTGAAAATATGAAATAATTTGTCATATGTATTCATTTTTTACCAGTAGATGAACTGTGCCTTTTAGGCATTCACTAGTGATTCTAAGTAACATTTGATATACTGTATATGAAAGGAGATCTCTAAATAGTATGTCTTTCCAATGTCTTTCCAAATAGCCGAAGCTACTTCAGGCATAACCATAAGAACAGATCTCCTCACATTTTCTCAATAGGCTTACTTAGATCAACAAAGGAATCTGCCATGTAATGTTGAAATGGCTCCATTTTCCCCTTTACTTATATATTTTATCTGCCCTCCCCCCTCTAAAAAAAACCCTCATTACCTTTAAAAGAGGCTTAAGGCCAGTTTTGGAAAATATTCAGGAATAAAAAATTTCCTAATACAACTGAGAATTTTTCTCTATGCACTATAAGTGATTTTTTTAAACCAAAAATGTGACCAAAACCCCCTTCAGAAATTACATTGGAATTCAAGAAGAAACTCTCTGGCTGGGGATAATAGAAATTGTTTTCCAATGCCTATGAAAGGAACCAATTGGAAAAGGTTGAATGAAACAAAGAAAGACAAAACACATTTTCTGGTTTCACCCATTTATACCAAAGTATGATTCACTAAATAAATGGAAAATGACTATGTTCACATATGCTTATTTATTATCATAATCACACAAAGCCATAGACCAAAATCAAACTACAATCTGGCTGGGCATGATTTGTGAATTTAATCATTATGCATATTAAATCTCCAAATGGTCTTCAAGGTGAACTCTAATTTGGACATCCCTCCAGAAGTATTATTCAGCTGAATAAAGCATAACATTCAAAGCAAAATAATCAGTTAAGCCTGGCAACAAAACCATTATTTTATTCAAAGGCAATGTATAAAAAGAAGATTACACATTAAATAACTTGTGAATGGCAGGCATTCACATTGTGTACTAGTAACTGCTGGCAGCTCACTTTGACCAAGATTTATTGATGCTTGAAATAGATTACCTTTAATTCACTGCCTGAGTGTGGATAAAAGGAACCTTTTCCTAGCAATTCCATTAATGTTTTGCACCTGGCTGTGACAGACTGCCGGTTAAAAGAAATAGCACAAAGGACAAAAATGCTCACAAACCCGAGCCATGCTTCTGTGGAAAGCTGTACATTAAAATGATTTATTCCAATATTCCAGTAATTTATTGACAAAGAGGCTGTAATCTGCTCAACAGACAATTTATTAATGGAGTGCCATAGTTAAAAGAGGGAGAGGGGATCCAATGTGTGCAAATATGCGCAAATGAACAGATAAATATATATATGGGCAAATGTGCATTGGAATCCATTGAAATGTTATTATTGAGACTAGATTACAATAATTAAAATAATAAATACAAGGTTTGATGATAATCTAGCCTGAAAGACAAAATTACCAGAACAAGAAATGAGCAGCAAGCAACAAGAGAGCGGCTAAAGGAATTTGATACTGTGAATCTGAGCACCAATCAGATTGTTTTGCTTGTAGTAGCCCATCCTCTTCTGTCATTACAACACTAGAATCTGAAAAAACACCTTTTCACCAACTCTTAGGAAGACAGCAGGATGATATGAAAGGAAGCAGACCAAGACCACTGACTGTGAAAATAAACCCAATAAGCCAAACTATGCAGTGGTGGGTTTCAAATATGTGAACAACCGGTTCTCTGTGTGGATGTCGCTTCCAGAAGTCCGTTCTGGGCCTGATCAACAAAAAATTAGCTACCGGTTCTGCCAAACTGGTGCGAACCGGCTGAATCCCACCACTGAAACTATGTCTGGAAACAAAGAAGTAGCCTGGTTCTTGCAGGCCAGTTAATCAGAATACTGGTTAGATATCGGAGTGTGAAAATATCTGAAAGATATTAGGCTCAGAATATCTGAAGGAGACCCTTGTCCTATTTGAAATAATTCACAGTATAATAAATTTACCCTAGATGTCCTCAGCATAAATAGTTACTGTAAATTGAAAGGTTAAACTCAACATATTCTAAATGCTTCTTTACATTTAATCCAGGATTATTTTTAATTAAAAAAAAGCAATCTATCCCCCACCTCTTTGTCTCTAACGCAGAGAGAATTACCAGCATCACAAAAGGTACAGAAAGAGAATTTCACTTTTATTCATGGTGGTGGTGGTGGTGGTTTCCTTCCTCTCAAGTTTGTACCGTATGTGCATTATAATGCCATGCACTATTTGAGAATATAAGATTTAAGTGAATCTACTCTAGGAAAGTGGTGCTGATAAAGGTATCTCCACTCAAATGTGAAGTAATAGCTTCAGAAGGTTTCCTCGGGACCAAACTTTATGTTTGTGTGAACCTTGCTGAAAAAGATCTTATTCATGTATCTTCCTTTTTTAATATTACACCAAGCAGGTGAAAATAAGGGCAGCTCATCCACATTTTTACATTCAAGAACATCCAAATTTACAAGAAAGAAGAAAATCAACTTCATTTCAATTTACCCTAAGGGAGATATTAAGTGAGCATAATAAAAATATACCCTAGACAAATTTATGTGTGCAGAAATAAGTTAGAGACTTAATGTCAACTCTACAATGAACCTGGCTGCAGCCATTTTTCTCCTCATTCTAGGTTGCCACATAGAACGGAGGGAGAGGGGTTGTCCAGGTGCTTCGCTAGTCAAAATAATCTTTTGTTTCATGGGAACCAAGGCCATCTACTGCTCCCGCAATCAGGGACTGGGTGTTGTATAAGAAAGCCCGCCAAATGAATATATTGGGGGATGTAGTTGATGGCATAGTTTTGTGGGTGGGACATTATACTTTGTAACTGGGTATATTTAGTTGGAAATTCAGACTTGGTTTCACTTTTGATTGTGCTGATACTTTGTAACTAATAAACATTTTCTTTGAGGAATTTCTAAGCCTCGGAGTTCTGCTTTATTTGTCTCTGTCTGTCAGAACCATGACACTTAGTTCCATAAATATTTAGAGATGCTACTCCAGCACCTGATATTGCTAACTGATTAAAAAAAATCTTTTGAAGATTGCTATGCAATTATTCTTTCTGATAGTGTTTTGAAGGTTCTTTTACATAAGGAATTAGAATAGATTCCCACTTCTAATACATACTCAGAGTAGTAAAGATTATCTTTTGCAGAGTACAAATAAAATAGACGGCTGAGAAGTTACACAGTTTGATAAAGATCACTGTATACCCTAACAATCAAGGAAGGGAACAAGAGGAAATACAAGCTTTTCTATTGGTAGCACTCCTATAAGAAACAAAAGTGAAGATGAGAAGACATTATTAATCTACAGTTGTGACCTACAGGGCTTGCAGCAATTCCATATTTCTGCCTGAAAACAATTTTGCACACATTTGCAGCAAAGAACATACTACCACAGAAATAGACAGAGAAGGCAACTCTCAAGAATGAAAAGAAAGAAAGAAACAAGACTAGTATGTGAGAGAGACAAACAAAAACAAGAGATGTAGAAGATGTTCTACAGCATTAAAAGCCACTGGTTTTTAGGCCTTCCCAAAAGAAACAGGTATTGAGTTTTCAGAAAAACAAATACTATGGAACAAGAAACAGAGCCTTGTAGGGCAGAAAAGATGCAACTGCACCCTGCAGGAAGAAAAAGATGTGTCATAGTTTGTGACTCACTACTGCAAGTAACTAAAACAAGTACATGCCAATAAGTCTTAAAAATTCAAAAAGCATGCAATCTGCCAAGTGCTTAGATTAGAAATATGAACAAATTCCAAGAATTATCAATATATGACTTCATAGCTACATTTCTGGACTCTCTATATAATGTCCCTCGGTGACCTATGAATGTAATGGGGTTTATTAAATCAGAAAAACCACTGGATCATAAAGCTCTTGGTGTTTATTTTCTATACACTAATGCTCAGCCAGTAGGTTCCCTTGAGGAACCCATGTAGCCGGGGCTTGGGCCACGGAATGGAGCTCGCCTGTGCCATACTGCGCGGGAGAGTGTGAGGGTTCCCCCATTGACCAAATCCCCAGAGGAGAGGTTGATGGGCCCAGGGGAAGATCTAAGGCTAGGCCTTCGGGCTGATGTGACGCAAACCTGGCTCTTTTCTGTGCCTTGGCGAACTCCTTTTCCAAGGCCTGGTGTCTCCTCTTGTCCTGCTTGTCTGTTCTTTTGGGAGTCTTGGTGGAAGATCTGACCTTAGATTTGGCTGCCATCTTATCAGTGCCTTCCAGACCAGGTTGACCTGATGAGGATGGCAGGGCTCCTGTTGAGGCCAGGGTGGCCTCCTCCATTCTCCGATAGCGCTGGAACACAACAGGGGGCTCCAGGTATCTAGAGAGTATTACACACTGGGTAAGGACAGGCATACTACAGGGGATGTCTGGAACCCAGGTACGGCCTCTGTGTGGATAAGGATAGGCGCACTACTGGGGACGCCTGGAATCCGACTGTTGCCATGCACGAATAAGGACAGACACACTACTGGGGGTGCCTGGAATCTGGCCTGATATACTGTGGATAAGGACAGGCACACTACAGGGGGCGCCTGGAATCCACGTATAGTTACTCAGATAAGGACAGACACACTACTGGGGGTGCCTGGAATCCGAGTGGAGCCAATTGTGTCAATGATGACAACCAGGTAATAGGAGACACCAGACCCCAAAAGGACACAAGGCTGGGTGTTCAAAGGAACCCCCAGTCAGATCTGAAGTGGCTAGGAGGAGGATCTAAGAGGCCTGCTGTATTAGGCCTCAGTTGAAAGAGCCCTGTTTGGGGAAACAAAATGGCGGCCGTCTATGAATGGAGGCCTCACTGAAGGTAGGCCAAAATGGTGGCCTTCTATAACGGAGGGGAACAGCCGCCTGCTAAAGGGCCTGCTCAGGCAGTGCCCGCTGTTGTTGTTTAATTCCCTTGGAAAGGGCCTCCCTGGGGGGGGTTGATGCCAATGACTGGGGAAGGATCCCCTTCCCCTGTGTTCCCCTGGGAGGCTGAGTGTGCCGCATGTTCAAAATGGCGGCCGCGTGTGAGGAAACTCTGCCGCTTTAATTTCAGCCTCCAGGGAGTAATTGCTGGGATGGCCAGAAAACCACTCGTTGCGAGCCCTGCGATCGCCGCTAGACAGCTGATCGGTACTGGCTCTGAGAGCTCGTAAAACTCCCTCCCGGCACTTGCAGCCGGCAACATTTGTGAAATGGCAAAAAAAAAAACAGTAAAATCCTTGTTCCCCTCGAGGGACGAAACAGCGTGCAATTTGAGCTCACCCCCCACCCCCCTGCTTGCTCCGATCGACGAGCTGCCTCGTCTGGTGTGATCGGCCCACGGAGCTCTATTTAGTGTTTTCCCGCGAGCCAGGGAGGTGAGCTGAATCAAGGGGAGTTTCCTTGAGCTCTGCTGAGGGAGAATCTCAGCTGACTGGGCTAACAGCCGTTAGTCCCAATCGCTCCATGGTTCAAAGATATTTAAATGGGGGGGACTGGGAGGAAGGAGCCCCTTCATTGCAAGGAAACTAGGTGAAAGGCTTCCCTCCATTAAGAGAAGCTGGGAGCAAAGCTCCAATCCTTTTTTTAAAGGAGGGAAATAAGATTTTAGCTAACCACTACTCTACACATCTGAGGAAAGAGAATCCACCAATGGAGACTGTACCCGCCTAGGAGCCACACTGCATGTCCGTCCTGGGCAAGATCAAGTCAAGACTGGGATCTCTATGGTCCAGGATGGGCGTGGCAGCTTTGGCTGACTTGATCTGATTGGGCAGGAATACAGTCTAAACCCACTGGTGGATTCTCCATCTCCAAGTGCTGGAGAATATATCCAAATTACTTGCACAGTTCTAAACCTGATCATTGATGCACAACTTCCTTTGATTCTCCTTTCTTATGTTTCTTTATATTTAAATGGATTTAGGCTGAACAGTCATTCAAACAGAGGAGTCCATTTTATAAACTAGCCCTGTCCTCTCAAACTGATTATAGCAACACACATCTCATCTGTCTTAGTCTTGTCCAAGACAGTTGATATTTCCCCTGAAAAAAGTTGCCTCCTGGAAACAGCCTCTATATTTTAATAATCATAAGTTTGTGCCATTTAGAAAATGCCTTTGTATTTCCTTCTAAGACACACGGGTATGTTTTCCTTTAGTTACCAATTTGATTCAGACATCTTGAAAATATTTGTGGACACTTTTTTAACCATAATGCTGGGGCAGTACCAAATCCATACTCGCTTGAACATTGATGTGGTTACTAGCTAGGAGGCATACAGGATGTCATGGTTTCCCCCCCCCCTCAATTTCATTGCTCAAAATGATGTTTACTTCAGAGTTTTTCCAAAACAAAAATGAGGAAAATAGAAAGGCAACTGGCAAATAAGGCAGTGCAAACTGGCACAGCTGTATGCAACTGTGTTTCAGCATCTCCGGTAAAATTGTATGTTTTTATGAATCCGCAAGGGAACAAAAGCTGACACAACTTCTATCTAGTACAAAATAAATACATTCTTTTTGCATTTTAAATAGGTACTTATGTTGTTTATAGATTAAAAAAAGAAAATAATGAATATAGTACAGCAGGTTCAAAACTTGGATACCGCCTCAGACTGTATTTTGTAACACCTTTCTAGACCAGTGTTTCTCAACCTTGACAATTTTAAGGCATGTGGACTTCAACTCCCAGAATTCCACAGCCAGCATTGCTGGCTGTGGAATTCTGGGAGTTGAAGTCCACATGCCTTAAAATTGTCAAGGTTGAGAAACACTGTTCTAGACAAACAAAATAGCTTACAAAGGTTTCCTCAGCCTGCTAAGAGTCTCTATATTCATTTTTGGAATGGTCTTTCTCACTCTTGCTTTAAAAAAGTGCCAAATCTTTGTACCTGCCATATAATAGCCATCTATTCATATTTGCCAAAAATCGATTTTGTACATCTGTCTTTTTATGTAAGGATTCATTGAAACATACAATTTCATCAGAAGCTGCTAAACAGAATACATTTATATTCTGATGTGCACTCTAAGCCATGTTACAAAAAGTTCCAATGTTTTATTTCTGGCCCAGTAATATCTCCTTAATGAATGAAGGGGATAATGACCAAGCTTCCAGACAGCTCATTATGATTACATTTAAACCATGAAAAACTGCAGCTCATTAAAGGCAACATTTTTACTATGAAAAATTTGCTTCAAAATCCTCAGACACACAGCTTACTGTCTTCACATTCACATCAGTTTCTCTTTTGCTAAAGGACAAAGGGGAAAGCAATGAAGCTATGCAAAGTTAATCCTTTTTTTTTTTTTTTAAACCCACCTCTTCCCACATTTTCATTTCTGCTCTGAAGGCAGTTCATCTCTTGCTGACAACAGGACTGGAAACTGCTGCTCCCATGCTCCTATGCTGCCTGGCTGATTTTTATATGTGAAGCAACCCTGCCACATGGTTAAAGCAATGAAGTGGCTGTTTCCTATGATAGCATTGTCTAATGACTGTTACATACTAGCCATCTTAGTTGGCTTACTATGATTATCTTCCTCTAAAGGAATCTTATTCCATTTTGGAAAAACCAACACAGGCAAAGTAGTTAATATTAATTGGGTGTGCATGAACTTCTAATGAATTTTAATTGTACAGTGATATTTTTTAAAAAAAACCTGGAGGTATATTGTGTCTGTTATTCTTAGGCAATTTGCCTTGTCCTAATGTGAGCTCAAGTCCATCCATGGACAGAAAGTAGAATGTTTAAAGCAGGCTCTTATGACTTTTCTGATTCACTTTTCATTCTGATTTTTTCTTCTGCTTCTTAGCTGTACTGTAGTTTGATTCTGCTCTGGTCTCAATGTTTTTTTTAATGTTTCATTATAAATTACCTTGGGCAACTATATAAAAGTTCAAAAAAATAAATAAAATGTAAATATTAATAGGCTTACTCAACTGTAATATACTATTGTATTCTTGTATTTGTGTTTGCCCAGCTCTATGTAGTCTAGGGCTCTGAAAATATGGAAACCTGATATGGTTATTAATTTAAGAGGAGATTGTACAGGGAGATGCAATGAAATGTGAATCAAATTTTCCTACAAATCTCTGAATTAATGAAACTTCAAAGGCATTTAGGTTGATATCTGACCTGCTCCAGATGTTGTTGCAGATCAGGTGAATTTAGTTTAAGACATTGCTAGTCACTAGCACTGATAATATTACCTACTTTGGGTAATGAAACATCTACAAGAAAATAACCAAGCTCAGAGAGCAACAAGGACTTCTCTTTTCAAGTCTGAACTACAAATATTCTTTTTTTATTGGAATTTAGTATAGGAATCTCAAGCATAACCTGGTACTCATGTTTTTTTTCCCCTGCTATGGAAATGTGGAGTGGAACAAATGTGTTAGGTACGTTGTTATGGCTTCTAAAGGGTTTCTATGCATGTTTCTCCAGTGCTTGCAACCTCATGGGTATGCTTGGATCTGTGCAATCCTTCTCTACATCTGTCTGGAAGCTTTCTAAGACTTCTGAAAAGCAAAACATAGTATACAAAAGGGGCAATATTCTGGTCTAAGAAGTCAAGAATCTGCGCCTCAGATTAAGCCAGGATACAAAGTCAGAGACTCCAAAGCAAAATATTTACGTCCACATTCTAGCTGAAACTCTTTTAAAATTGTCATTGTGGTCTTTTCACATTGACTTTACTACACACTATATATTAAACATGAGCCTGTCCGTTCCTTGCATCTTTCAAGTCCAGTTGGAAAGGATTGCTCATATTTGAGCTGCCTTGAGCTGAGACAGATAAAACTACGCTAGACGAGTTGTGGAGCTCCCATGGATGAAGAGCTCTATTACATCTTTTTAAACATTAGGCAAGTCACTTATAAAATCCTTCTCTGAGGTTCTTGCTTACTTATCACATTTGCATCTCTGAGATAATTTCTTATTTAACTGCATTAAATATGCTGCCAAATATATATGTGTCAATAACAGTTATGTATAAGCAACACAACCAGATTCAAATAGATTGCTCATTTGTCATTGCTAGAATCAGTTATTTATAGGAACTCTAGAAATGCTGAAGCAGATGGACGCGTGTTCCTCCTGATTCTGGGTGCAAACATATATCATTCTGCATTTTGCTTGCTGTTTCTGCAACTATACTCCTGAATGCTTCATTAGCCATCCTGAGCTCATTCTCTATTGTGACTCTGCCAGTGCAATTTTCTGTTGTTTCTCCCTGCCCATAATGCTTTACTGGAAATACGTGGGCTTATGCAAAGAATTACCAGAAAATCTAATAACCTGGAGATGGGATTAATCCTTTTACTCATGCAGTACCACTTAATGGTGGTTAACAAGCACAGAAGCCTGCTAAAAATCACAAGCTACTTGAAGCTGGATGTGGATCAATGAGCTGTGGCAGCCTCTTTTTTGCAGTTGCCCAATCCTGCATAGTTCCTTATAATAGCTCCCAGAAGAACGCATAAAGCTGTCCAGCAAACATACAGCTTCTTTTTGGTAATCCCCAGTTCTCCCATTTTCTGAAGAAGCAAGCCTCTTTAAAGGAAAGATATAGAAGATCAAGCAAATAGTGCCTTATGTTTGAATTGGGCTTTTCAATCCAGCTAAGTGTGCCTTATTGAAAAAACTGTGGTTAAGTAAACCATTTATTTATTTATTTGTTTATTTTATTAAATTTCTATGCCGCCCCATTCCGGGAACTCAGGGCAGCTCACAGCACAAACAGAAATCTAACAATAAAAATACATATAAAAAGGACCCCTGAATTAAAAAACCAATCATCCAACCAACATGCACACAAACATACACTGGCTAGGGGCAAGATGAATAAATTCTGCTGCCATACTGAATCCTATACAGGCAGTCCTCGACTTACAACCACAATTGAACCCCAGATTTCTGTTGCTAAATGAGAGAGTTGCTAAGAGAGTTTTGCCCTGTTTTACGACTCTTTTTGACACCCTTGTTAAGTGAATCATTGCAGTTGTTAAGTTAGTAACATGGTTGTTAAGTGAATGTGGCTCCCCCATTGACTTGGCTTGTCAGAAGCTGGCAAAAGGTGATCATGTGACCCTGGGGCACTGCAAGCGTCATAAATGTGAGTCAGTTGCCATGCATCTCAATGTTGATCATGTGATCATGGGGATGCTGCAATGGTTGTAAGTGTTATAAGTAACTTTTTTCAGTACTATTGCAACTTTGAACGGTCACTGTTGTAATTTGAGGACTACCTGTACTGGAAAATTGCAAACGCCAACAATAGTAACACTAGTTTTATTTACGCTGATATATTGATTGAATTCCACCATTTTATGGTTTCAAAATCAACATTTTCTCTCGGGCAAAAGTCCCAAGGAAGAAAGCCAAGGCCTTCAGCCACTCTGTCAAACAAACAAATGCATTGTTTTATTAAACTGGATTCTTAATTCCCTCATCTATTTCAAAGACCACTGATCTAAATGTTAGTTCTTTGATAGGTAAGAACAATTGTTTTAAATTTCAAATTTGATTGCCAGTGTGTTGGCATACAAAGAGTTGCTTCATAACAACAGGGTTCACATAACTTAAGGTAAAATGTAGTCAATTACAATTCATGATTTACCATATCCTACAAAGCCATCCAGTATAGTTGTTTATCACATATTAACATGGATAAACCCAGTCAATGGGCATAATTTAGGAATTCATTTTTTGTTAACTATTTCTTTATTTGCAGGACTTATATGGCTGCCTATCTCATACAATGATTGTAGACAGCATACACAATCCATAACAACAAAGATAAAAACAAAAGGTTCCCCCAGGTGCCAGATCCAACAGCTGCCCAGCTGAATCCCCATCATAACCCAATGCTTGGGGGGAACAGCCAGGTCTTCACAGGCTTAAATAGTTAACCCACTTAGCCATGTGTTAAATAATAATCCTTCTACTAAGTCTAATAAAGCTATATTAAAAAACAGATTTAACATATGCTCTATTAGACTTAGTAGAGGGATTACTTCTGGCCAGAGGCCAGAATTGAATGATAGGTAGACTCTAACACTGGCATATCTTACCCTATATGCTGGTTTTGATATACACCATTAAGTAAATAAAGAGGAAGGTCTATATCAAAGAAATTCAGAAGTCATTCTTTGTATTTTTTTCCTTCTTCTCTCTTTTCTTTTTTTTCTTTTGTGAGTTTTTTCTTTTTCCAAATCTTCTCTTTCTGTTTATTTATATTTTAACTTTGGATTTTCTTTAGCTATTATGTCAAATAGCTTTCACCAAATGTAAAGCTGTATCTACACATGAGCTGGGCAATCAGTTCCCCAATCTTTTTTCTAATACTATTCTATCCCAGTTTGTCTCCGATAATTTTTGTAATGATAGGAGGATGGATGAAGTCTGTCTATTCTGCATCTTCTTCATTGAAAAGCAAAGTTGGACTAATCTAGGCATCAGTATATTATTCTGTCTCTATTCCACTATTTCCCATATCCATTACATGTCACAAAAATAAATAAATGAATGCAAAGCAAAGGTAATCTTCATTTGAATATCTGAGTGAAACAAAGCAGTTTCAACAGATGGGCAGCTATGCTCCAACAGGACCATTGTTTTAAAGGACAGAAGCTCACTTGCACATCACAGCTGTTTAAGCTGATGAAGTTCCTGCCTTTGGAAAATCATTTTCACTGGTTTCCCCCCCCCACACCCCGATAATTAGCAGTGTTAATACACTGAACTCACAAGGGTTGGAGTGGTGGTGGGGAGAATCTGTAAAAACATCCTTGTCATCAGTTGAACACAAGAGGCATAGTGTCACCAAGCCAAGCTGTCCGCCAACTCATCGCTGGCATAAGTCAACCAGACCATTAACAGAGAGTTCTTTATCTCAGGACAGCAGAGTGATCTGTGGTTTAATTGCTGGTTATGTTAATGAGTCTAATTTGCAACCTCAGGTGGTTTGCCATTGGTTTGTTTGGAAGCAGAGATGAAAGCCACTAAGATAGCTAAAACCATGATAAACAAAAACGGGGACAAAAGGGCATGGAAAAAAAATCTTTCAGCAAGAGTTATATTTTATTTATCAGTTTTACATCCTGCCTTTTTTTCTATAAGAGTTCGACATGAAGTATATAACGCAACCTTTTTCTATTCCCCCCCCACAACAGTAATCGACCCATAACCGATGCTACTATACTTCAAAATCTGGCTTTCCTCACTCATAGTCCAGCACTTTCTCCACTGTAGTGTACTGGATTGGGTCTCGTGTATTAGCACCTCAACTGACTAACAGGTTTTCATTATGGTTCTCTTAGATCAGGGGTTCTCAACCTTGGCAACTTTAAGACTTATGGACTTCAACTCCCAGAATTCCTCAGCCAACCATGCTGGCTGGGGAATTCTGGGAATTGAAGTCCACAAGTCTTAAAGTTGCCAAGGTTGAGAACCCCTGTCTTAGATATACTCAAATCAGTAGAAAAAAAATAAAAGAAAAGAAAAAGGCAGTAGAAACAAATGGAATAACCATAAGAAGAAAGATTCAGTTTTTACCCTCAGGTGCAGACTGAAGATATCCCATAATCTCATTTTATTTGTTTACTTATTTGTCAACTGTATATGGCTGCCATCTCACACAAATTGACTTAGCTCAACATACTTTCAGGTACCAGGCACTTTCAAGCAATATTTTTAAAGGTTATCAAGATTTAGGCATCTTCACTCAAAAATTTCTAAATTATTGGCAAGCTAACATAACATCTGTGGAATTTCAGTAAAGAACATAAGCACTGATTATTTTTTCATTTTAAAACGTTATTTGAAGTATTTTTCATTTACTTTTGGAATCCACCAGGGGCATTACGGGACCGCCTTCTGCCACATACTTCTCTACGACCGGTGAGAGAGCGCACAGGGTCGGCCTCCTCCAGGTCCCGTCAACGAAACAATGTCGTCTGGCGGGCCCTAGGGGGAGGGCTTTCTCTGTTGCGGCGCCCACCCTCTGGAACCAACTACCTCCTGAAGTCCGCATTTCTCCGACCCTCCTGGCCTTCCGAAAGAATTTAAAAACCTACCTCTGCCGGCAGGCCTGGGGATGATTGTTGATTGTGGTGTGATTGATGAGTATGTATGGGGTTTGTATTTTTAATGTTGTTCGGATTTGTTGCAATTGTTTATATATATATATGTTGTGAGCCGCTCCGAGTCTTCGGAGAGGAGCGGCATACAAATCCAAATAAATAAATAAATTAACTAAGGGATCAAAAATGTCAAAACAATATTATGTCTTAATGATGAAGTCCTCTTTTTATGTAACTGATGTATGAGAAAGGCTTCAAATATTAAATCATAGCTATCATATTACTTTATTGATACACACATACCATGGATATCCCTAATTGCACAAATGAAACCTTGGAGAATAATTGTATGCCCTTTAGTGACCATAAGTGCCTGATTTATCAAAGATAGCTGCATGCTTGAAATGTTCTAAGCAAAATGTTTGATTCTCCTTATGAGTAAAATTGCCAGGCTTACCTTACTCAGATACTAAGCAACACTGAATATTTTCATTTTTTAAATAACTTCCCAGAATGATGCTAGATTAGGGACATTATAGGTAAGTCTTATGAATTGTTTGATTTAGCCCAGTAAGGACAAAGTCAACATTCAGCAAGAAGCTTGGATAATAAAAGTGGTGTACTTCTTCTGGGAACTAATTGATAAGAGAGTTCTATAATATTTATGAACTATTAAATTATAAGGCAAATAGAAATCAATCAAAAAACCATGGTTTGGGTTTTTATTAATATTGTTAATTCAATGTTATGACTTTAAGCTGCAAATTCTAATTTCCCAATTACGGTACTTTTATTGTTCTGTTGTCTTGAACTGTGTTGCTTACAGAGAAAAGGTTGGGGTTTTGCATTGCTTTGGTTTATTTAGAACAGGCATGTCAAACTGCCGGCCCACAGGCCGGATGCATCATACTGAAACTGTGCCCACCCCATTGCTGGCAATGGGGACAAAGTCGCGATACATCGCACGACATCACGTGATGTTGCGAGTTTGAAATGCCTGATTTAGACTGTCTTTTTTTTCCCAACTATGTCTGGAATTGACAATAGAGATATTGAAGTGATGGATAGCTTCTGAATTTAGGATTGTATATAAAAATTAAGAAGGTGCTAGCGATTTAAAAATTCACTGCACACTAGCACTAGATAGAGTGAAAATATTCAGATATCGTGATATGTCTTCACCTACAAAGATCAGAATTGCACAGCTAATGGCCTTCCATGTGAAAATCTATGGAACAAAAATTGGACTTTGAAGAAGCAGGATAGCAAGAATATTGATGTTTTTGAATGTTGTGTTGGAGAAGACTGCTAAATAGATTATGGAGAGCCAAGAAAAAATAGAAATGGATACACAAATCATCCCGGAATCACTTAAGGCATAAATGACCAGGCTCAAATGATCATACTTTGGATGCATTATATAAAGACCTATCTCTCTGAAGAAGTCTATAAAGCTGGAAAAGTAGAAGGAAAAAGGATAATCAATAGCAAGGTGGATGGACTCAATTACAGGGAAGATGGTTGCGCTGTTGGAAAACCTGAATGTCCATGTTGGGAACAGATCCTCCTAGAGAAAATCAATCTATGTGGTTGCTGACACACAATCAACCCAACCATGTATTGTGGTGAATAATTTATATAAAACTTCATAAGATTCATTCAAATGTAGCCCTATAGAATCCACATAGGGAGCAACTGAATAAGCCAAGGCCAGATCTAGACTTAGAAAAGACAAGTCTTTTGAAAAGGTAGAAATGAATCAAGACAGATCAGGAAAAGACTAGAATGCAAAATGAATAGGTTGCATATCTGGCAAATAAGGCATTCACGATGCCTGTCAAACCAATCTAGAGGTACAGGCTGATAACACACAAAGGAGAAGAAGCAAAAGAAGAAGACAGACCTGTTCATGCAAACAGAACAGAGTCAATCCAAACACACGTTGCTGACTTGTTGTCAGACTGCTGTACTGTTCTGTTTTCATTGTCAGGGCCTACTTCAAGACTGAGTGTGCTGAGAAATCCAGTCCTGGTGAATTTAACCGAAAGCAGCAGGGCAGAAGGGCAGAATGATTCCTTTGCAAACATTGCAATCATCAGATTTAGGTCTCTGCTTTATCCATTGAAAAAGAGGGCTATGATCTGTATCTCTTCCAGGCCAAAAAAAAGCAGTATTCAGATGAATGAATTTATTTTAATTAGCATTATTTCTGGAACATTTCAGACCATAGCCTTGTTGCGGTTCATAACTACTGTGGGTAATATTACTGAACGATGTTATCTCCATTTTCCATTCCCTATAGTAAGATTATTTTTATTTATTTATGTATTTATATTTCACATTTATATCCTAGTTCTTAACTTCTAAAAAGTTTGGAAGAGGTGCATTTTTTTTGTAATATATTTTATTGATTTTTTAAAAAACATAAACCACTTAATAATTGGTGAACAGTGTGTTGTCTGGGTTACATTTGTAAAGCAATCATTAACAATTGATTTCTATAATCCATAATCCACATAGTGGTTTTAGTTGATTTCCTCTTTTCCCAAAATATCCTCTTTTGCAAACATTGAGTTAATACAATTCTTATTGTTTTGATAGATAACAATTAAATACATAATTTTTCCCAATATTCCTAAAAATAATAATTGCATCAATATAATATTTCTTTTCTATCCAATCATTCTGGTTGCCTTATCATAGATCCTGTTACAGTCCTTATTTTAATTTGTTTCTCCCACTAAATTCTGACTGGTTAAGATTTTCTCAAAAATTAATTACATTTAAAAATTTAACTCTATTTTTCCATATGAAACATCTCACACTTTTACATTTCTTAAGGAATAGATAAAACAATGAAAAAGAAAGAAAGGAGAGCAAGAGTAAAGAAACATAAAAAATAACATACTACTTAAAATATATATCCCTCCTAAGCTGATATATATTTATTTCCTTAATTTCTTATTCTTTTTAACCGTAATTAAAAATATGTTTACTTTATTTACTTTACTTTATTTTGACTTATATGCCGCCCTTCTCCTCAGACTCAGGGCGGCTCACAGCAAATAATACAAGTACAAAATATAAATTAGTTAAAATAATAATATACAATATAAAAAAACAATAAAACTATACCCACTCATACAACATACAGTCCCAATCAAAGGCCCAGGGGCAGAGCGCAGCTCACAAGCCCCAAGCCTGTCTGCATAGATGTGTTTTTAAAAGTTTTCGGAAAGCTAGGAGGAAAGGAGCAGTACGAACCTCTGAGGGAAGTTGATTCCAGAGGGCTGGGGCAGCAACAGAGAAGGCCCTAGCCCTAGGTCCCACCAAATGGCATTGTCCAACAGACGGGACCCGTAGGAGGCCAACCCTATGTGCCCTAACCAGTCGCTGGGATTCATGAGGCAGAAGACGGTCCCGCAAGTATCCTGGCCCATTGCCATATAGGGCTTTATAGGTCATAACCAACACTTTGAATTATGTTCGGAGACCAATTGGCAGCTAGTGCAGCTCACGGAGGGCTGGAGTGACATGAGCATGTCTTGGGAGACCCAAGACGGCTCGTGCGGCCGCATTCTGAACCACCTGAAGTCTCCGGACATTCTTCAAAGGTTGCCCCATGTAGAAAGCATTACAGTAGTCGAGTCTCGAGATGACAAGGGCATGGGTGACTGTGAGGAGTATTCCCGGTCCAAATAGGGCCGCAACTGACGCACCAGGTGAACCTGGGCGAATGCCCCCCTCGCCACAGCCGTTTAATGTTTAATCTTTAAACATTCAATTTAATACATCTAGTCATCTAGTCCTTTAACTCTTATTCAAAACATTTTATCCATTATAATTTTCTTAAATTTTCTTAAATTCAATCACCTTTAAGTATCTAAAACATTTATCTAAGTCATTTCAACTTTTTTATATTACTCATATCAAGAAAGAGAACAAAAAAGGAGGGGAAGTATACTATAGTATTTAGGGAATTCATTCCTCTTAGAATGATATATATATTCCAAAACTTTTCTATTTCTTTAACCATATTCAAACAAATGTTTCTTTTTTAAGTATTCTCTCTGGTAAGTCCCATCATCTATTTTCTTGGTTTCCACTTTAGTCTTTTTTCTTTGCCCAGTATCTTTCTCAATTAATGCATTTTGCTGAATGAAAAAATTTTTCCGTATGTTTGTAAATGTTGCTGTAGATATAAAAAGTAAATCAGGTGAAATGTCTTTCTATGGGGCTTCTGCCTTTCCACGTTTGTTGAAAATCTTTTTCTTTTTCTTTCTCTCCGCTTCTCTTATCATTTTCTTTCTCTCCAATGTTCCTGACATCTCTACAGTCCATTTTATCCAATCTGTTTTCTTGTCCTCAGATTTATCTTGTAGTCTTAAGAAATAAGTTGTTTTTTCCAATTCTTGTGAATTTTTTTCCACTAGGATTAAATCATGTTTCCTTGTTTTGTTAAGTTCCATCTTTAAGTCTCCATTTATCTGCTCCTTCTCTGTTGTTGTTTTCTGGGAATATTTTGTTGTAGAGTTAACTTAGAAATATATTGATTTATATTTTCAAAGTTATTTTGGATTTCTTTGTGGTTTAAAGTCATTGTTGTTTGAATTAATTGCAGTATACTATATATCTCCTCCTGTGAAATATTTATGTTTTCTTGATATGTTCTTTCTACATGTCTCTGATCCATGATGGCCAGGAATTTGAGTTTTTCTCTTCCTTTTTTTCCTCTGCAAATAGCTTTAGAGTCCCAATTAAATATTTGTAATCCAAATAGTTCAAAAAAGTTTTTTTTCCTGAAATTTTTGTCACAGCTGTTCTTTGTTGTTAAAATTTTGAAGGTCACAAACACAAATTAGTTTTTCCCAGGTTTTGCCAAATCTTATATTAAAGTCATAGCTGTCATAGTCTTCATTCACCACTAGGTGTCAGCAACTATTTGTTTTTCAATTTTATATATTTTGATCCTTCATAAAAATATTAATTCACCGCTTCTGTTAGCATAAGGGTGGAGCAGAAATCTGCCTCCTTCCATTTCGGGGATATTTTGCTTCTTGGGGATCAATTCCTCACCCAATTTCAAGCACGCTGTTCACAGTTATGCTGGTTTGTGCTTTTGGACTTTGGTTGCTAGTAGCTTGGGCTGGTTAATGCAATACGGCCAGCCTCTCTCTTTTTGGGTTAGAAAGTTTTCTCCAAGTCAAATGGAATGGCCGCCACCATTCCAGAATCGCTGGAGCACCCTACTTTCCTCATCGCATCTCCGGGGCGACTTAGACCCATTTAGGGTCCCCAGGCAGGGCAAAATTAGCTGCGGGGGTGCAGAGAATCTGCAAGCCTACGACCGGTCGCTACCGTGCAAAACCGGAAGTCCAGAACAGGTGCATTTAATAGCAGAGCTTGCGATTTGTCATCTTGCAGCTCTCTGGGGTTTTCATTGTCGCATTCTTTGTGCTAATGGGTTCCAAATGAGAATACTCCATCGTGATTCTGGGGCCATAAAGAGCAGAAGGAAATCTTTATTAAGGATTCCTGTTGCACCCCACCCATGCTTTAAACTAGCTTTCCACAACAACTATACCATTTTCAAATGAGTTAAAAGCATCACGTAGCCCTCAAGTTTAGTTAAGATAAGGCAAAGCTGGCAAAATGTTGCTATAATTCTATTTCTGAGAAATATCTGCAGGATTGTTCTATGAAATGTACAGGAGCCTTGCAGGGCTTTCAGCAATGAGTATGGCGACCTTGCTGTTTAATGTCCTAAATATTTGTCAGTAACATTACCTTTCCTCCTGCTTGGTAGAATGCAGGCATCAATTGGCATGCCAAATAATCTCTAAAGGAAAGGAAAGGAAAGGAAAGGAAAGGAAAGGAAAGGAAAGGAAAGGAAAGGAAAGGAAAGGAAAGGAAAGGAAAGGAAAGGAAAGGAAAGGAAAGGAAAGGAAAGGAAAGGAAAGGAAGAAAAATACAAAGAATCCACCTTGTAAGAAAGCAATTTTCTACCTTTATCACAAATGTAAAAAATTTCATCCCTCTTAGTTAACAAATATAAAACTATAACACAGCATGGCTGGCTGATGAATTCTGGCAGTTGAAGTCCACAAGTCATAAAAGGGTCAAGTTTGAAGACCCCTGCTCTAAAATATAAAAATTCAACTTTCCTCATCTTAGCTCTAAGCAAAATCCCATTTAAGATGCATAAAAAGATCCTAATATTTTAGTATAAACAAATTAAGCATAAATCTTAAATCTGCGACACAACCCATTCCAAATGCCAACCATTCCAGAAATAACTGTCCCAAATAGCAACCCATCCCATTCAAATAAACATTCTACATCTCAGCTCTGAATTATTCACTAATATAAAGAAACTTAACTCAACAGAACTATTTTGAAAAAAAACACACAACCCCCCCCCACACACAATTAGATAGTAAGCGTTTAAATACCAAACAATTAGGATAGAAGAAATTGCTATAAAGCAAAAAGTTTAAACACCAAATAAGCAAATCCAGTATGTCACATTTTTCCAGTCAAAATATCTGTAAATCCAAAGACAACCAACGGAATAACAAGCCCCATTTTAATCATGGTAAAAAAAAAAATCAAATTTATCTTCATTTTTTTCCCCAGAACAATCTTTCCATTCCAATAGTTGTTGATCCTTGTTACAATTTCTTTCATACTTCCATACTTAGTCTCTTTTGTAAATCAACAAAAAAGAACTACGTATTTCCATCACTCTCTGGAATTATATTTTTATTTGCTTCATAATTTTTAAGACTTCATAGTTTTCTGTTTGCATTTAATGCAGGTTCTTATCCATGATTTCATTCACACTGTTCTCAAGTAGAATTTGAGGGAGACCCAGAGCCCTGCCACAATAATGTTCCAGTCTTGGCAAATTGATTTTTTTTTTTCCTGGCGAAGCAGGGGGAAATGTTAACATCTTAGCTCTAATTGGATTGAAAATACTGAGATTGAAGCATCTCATGAAAAATTAAATTTCCATTTATTCATTTTTAATAGAACTTGCTGTACATAACTGAGTTTAATGGATGAAAATTTATCACAAATATTTTATAGAGATATGCCAATTTAATTCAATAAGCTTCAGGATACAAAGCTATCACAACACCTGTTCTTAACCACAAAGGCGGCCAGTGAATTTAGGATGCAGCTTCTGTTTCTGAACTAGTAAAACCTTTGCATTAGGTAACACTACCATATCAACAGTATTAAAAATGAAGACTTATAAAAGAGGGAAGAATCCCTCTAAGCACTCGTATTTTCTCCAGCCAGACATAAATAAAAATGCAAGCTATTTCTCCTTAGGACTTCAGCACTCTGAGTAAAGCAATCAGTTAATATCAAAAAATGCCATCAAAGGGAATTCTTTATATATAAAGGATATTCTTTATATGCAATAGGTTTTTTTCCTGGCATTTTTCTGCAGTTTTTAAAGATTTCTGTTGAAACTGTATTATTTAGGGAAGATCTCTGCTTGTCATCAAAATGATGAAAGACATCAATTCTACCTGAAATGTTAGTAGTACATAGCATCACAAAGTTTGAAAACTCCTGTCTCATTGGCATTGGTGTGATTCACAGATTTATTTATTTTTTAAAAAAAACCTTTGTTGAAGTAATATAGCTTTTTAAAACCACATTGGAACATCCTGATTATTAATTACTTTGATAGTTCTCATCTTAAATGGTTCACAAGAGAAATTACTGTCAGCTGTTGCCTGATTTAAATAAGAGTTCTGAAATATATGTAAATCTAAAAGCATGATTGGCAGTTTATGTTGAAAGATTGAAACCATTAGTGAAGAATATCATGGTAATAAGGTATTCTGAATATGGGATAGACTTTATTTTTGCTAGTATGAATCTTGGGGGAAAGGGTGGGATGGGAGATGGAACCAAAGGAAATAAGTTAAAAAAAAGTAGAAACTAGAACTGCAATAAGGAAAAACTATGTCATATATGAAAAATGATTTAAAGATAGCTTAATTTTCTAACAGAAATAATGAGAAGTGTGTATAAGGAAAGTGAATGTTGAAAATGCTTAAGATCAATATTTTACAGAGCTAAAAAGAAATGTGTGGAAGCATGAAAAAGTACATATTGTGGAAAGACCTGTGGGTGGAAAAAAAATGAATATATGATAATGATTACTTGTATTCCAGGCTTTTAAACAAATATTTGAGGACAGCATCTGAGGTTTCATTGCAGAAATGTGACACATTAAAATATACAGGTAGTCCTCAACTCATGACTGCAACTGAGTCCGAAATTTCTGTTGCTAAGCAAGATATTTATTAAGTGATTTTTGTCCCATTTTATGATTTTTCTTGCCCTACGTGTTAAGTGAAATACTACAGTTTTTACCAGCTTGGTTGTTAAGTGAATCTGACTTCCCCAATGACTTTGCTTATCAGAAGGCGACAAAATGTGATCACATGACCGGGGTAATCATCATAAATATGAACCACTTGCCAAGTGTCTGACTTTTGATCACATGACCATGGGGGTGCGGTCATAGGTCACTTTTTCAGTGCTGTTGTAACTTTGAATGGTCACTAAATGAACTGTTGCAAGTCGAGGACTATCTGTACTAATACTTTCGATGGGATTCAATCAAAGATTCCCAAAACTCCGAAAGTTCTGAAAGTTAGCTTTCAGGGGAAAATCTTCATTTTATCTGTCCTAGCAATTTAGTACTAAAAATTAAAAGATATCAAAAATATTTAAAATAAAGACACCAGATTTATGTCAGTTATAACAAGAATATTTATGGGTCATAAATTGAAGGAAACTAATAATCCAATTTCAGATCTGTTCGTATTATTAAGAAATAATCTCAATGAAGAACTCATAGAGAGAACACATAAAATTTATTAGGTGCACTGTAAATATATGATGTTATGACATCTTTTAAAATATAATTTGGAAGTATTTTATGCATTTGGTTTAAATTTCAGACAATTATAGAGATATTTGTCCATACCCATGATGTGGTATAAAATTTAATATTTATTTTGAAGGGGAAGATTTAAAGAGGCTTCACTACATACTGTGATTATGGTATATATTACTTCCTATTTCATTATTTTATATTCGTGAGATGTTCATAAGAAATTTACTTGTTAAATTGTATTTTATATATATATTGGTTATAATCAATAAAAAATTAAAAGAGATTCAACAAAGCAGATACGCTTTTTGTCCTTTCCATTAAGCAATGCCATATGATGGGACCTAGTTAGCATCTTTTCTCTATCACGGCACTTGCACTCTGGAAACAGCATCCTCCTGGAAGATGCAACTGTTTAAGCCAGGGGTTCTCAACCTTGGCAACTTTAAGACTTGTGGACTTCAACTCCCAGAATTCCTCAGCCAGCAAAGCTGGCTAAGGAATTTTGGGAGTTGAAGTCCACAAGTCTTAAAGTTGCCAAGGTTGAGAACCCCTGGTTAAGCAATCTCTGAAAACTTGTTTTTTCCCTATGCTCTGGAAGGAAAAATTTGTTCAGTTAAGGTATGTTTGTTTCCCTTGGTATGTATTTCACTATGTTTAGTTCTGTTTGCTTTCCTTATGTATTGTATCTGTTTTTAATCTAAGCACTGTTTAGAGATGGTTTTGAATTGTGGAGGCTTACAAATCTAAATTATAAATCAATAAAATCATCCATCGACAAACAAACAAATCACCCAAACATAAACATTGATTCATATAAGAATCATTATATGTACTAGGCAGCCACATAAATCCTATACATAAATAATACATAAAATAATGGATTAAATTTCCTTTTGAAGCCATCAAGGTAGGAGATATATGTGCATCTTGTGGAGGTAAATTCCACAAATAGCAATAATACTTAGATTTATATACAACTTCATAGTATAGCACTCTCTAAGCGGTTTAGAGAATCAGCATATTATGCCCAACAATCTGGGTTCTCATTTTATCAGCTTTGGAAGGATGGAAGGCTGAGTCAACTTTGAGTCTGCCAGGATTGAACTCCAGCGTAGGCAGAGTTAGCCTGCAATACTGCATTCTAACCACTGCGCCACTACAATGAATGAATTAAATGTACTGTATAAAAAGTATTTCAATATCAAGTGTATGTGGCAGTACCTGCCCACCCTTACAAATGCATTATCCTTAACCAAAATAGAGTAAAGGATCATTTGTCAATTTGAGATTCTCATTTTCTAATATGTAAAGTCCAGTTAAATAGGCTTTTTAAAAATGGAGTGGAATTAGTAGGTAAGTTGATATATGCTTTTCCAAACATACACTTTTACATTCATACATGCATACCTCTCACAGCGCTAAGCAATTTTGTTCAAAGCTCAGAAATGAGTAAGAAATAATGAGATAAATTTTAAGGGAATAAGGGCAAAAAAAGAAAGAAATATAGCTAAGTCTACCTTATATAGATTTCATTCATTGACATCACAGCTATTTTGAGCCTTGCAAACCATCCTAACTTCCATTAGATCCATTCACTAAATGGCATGTTGCCTTTTCTTCTTCAAAATTCTATTTCTGTCCTTTTAAGGGGCCCATCAGCTTGTACTCAAGCTTCATAATCTTGGGACTAGTATTATCTAACATTTGTATTAATGATTTGGATTATGGGATTTGACAAATTGTTTATCAAATCTGCAAATAACATGAACTGGGAGATTTGGCCAACTGACAAGATTATACAATGAGATTGAAGTGTAATCTAGACAGGTTGGAAGATTAAAGGAATATCCTTCAACAGAGAGAAATGTAAAAAAAAAACCCAGTGTAGGACCATACCAAAGGCAGAATCGTGGCATGGAAACGTTACGTCTGTGAAGTACTTGGGCAAGGTTATTGACAACAAACTGAACATGACTCAGCAGAGTGAGACAGATAATGTAAAAAAGATTAATCAGTTCTGGGCTACATCAGACAAAGCACTGTATCAAAGATACTTTAAATCATTCTCTCTATTTAGTACTAGTAAAAACTACACCTGGAATAGTGTATATGATTACAGCCATCACATTTCCAACAGAATATTAATAAATTGGAGTCAAAGGAGGGCCACAGAGATGATACAGGGGCTTGAGAACATGCCTAATGAGGATTGGCTGAGGAATCTTTTCAAATCTTTTCAATTTGAAAAACTAAATACACAGTGGGGAAATGTGATAGTCAAGTTCACATACAAAAAAAAGCTATTGGGAAGATAATCAAGAATTACTTTTCATGGTCACAGAAAGTAGGATCTCTCTCCCAAATCACCTTTCAGAATGATTTTTTCCTCAGAAATGTGAACTGGAAGCATAACTTCTTCTGCCAGATAATGGAGGCCATGGCATATTATTTACATAATTAGATTAAGTGAGTCTATGCTCAGTTACAAGCCATCTAGGTAAAACTACAGTGTAGTACATTGTATTGATGGTGTAAATATTTTACAAAATTATTGGTGCAACATTACTAGTTCTATTAGTACTTTATTTTTGGCAAGAACTCTGGCAATGCTTCCCTGCACCCCTACAATTCTGAATATGTGATATATAGTCAAACCTTCTTGGAAGCCTCTCAGTGCCTTTTATCCATGTGAAACATATTTTGAAATATAGGATCCTTGCATAGGATTGTTACTTCTCTTTTTTAACATAAAGATAGGAACTATTTTTCAGATCTATCCAAACACTTTTATATATGTGTGAACAAAGTGCAGGTTTGTAAAAAAAAACAACGAACAAACAAACACGAGTCTAATCAAATTATGCATGATTAAATACTAAACATTGACTTAATTAAACAGAATATTTGGTCTGATTCAGATAAAGTCACAATTCACAAAAACCAATTGTGTAAAGGTTTCTAAATACATAATCTTACTACTAAGTTTTAGATGCTTGTGTATTTTTTGTCACCCCAATGTGAATATCCAGTCTGAATAAACTGACTATGACAACTAAGCTATTCCATCTCCAACCCCCTATTTTAAGTCAACACTGCACTTCCCAGTGAGTAATCACAATGCTTGAAAAATTGGCTTGGCACTCAAATGGAAGCATGTGACTACTTAATACTGTAGGTTTACAAACTGAGGCATGAAAGCCTGAGTCAAATTGGTTGGTATTAACGGTTAGAAATTTAAATTCTTCAGTGGGAGGGAGGAAAGCTGTGTGATACAATGCAAGAAACTGCTGCTTTCAAATTCCCATTCTGCTATTTTCTGAAACAGTTTATGTTATATTTTACACAATTTAGACTCTTTAGGCAGCCATTGGAGTTCCAATGGATGTTTTCTAAAGACAAAGCATTGTGCCTTACCCACCTGGTATCAAAAGAAAGCAGCAAAAGACAAAACTCATACAGTAAATAAATAAATATTTTGGCATGCAAAGTTGGAGAGTTTCTGAGAGTGCGAGTGTCTAAGAGACTCCACTACCAACTCCATCATAAATTGACTAGTTCAGGGGGGGATGCACAATAGAGACAATAGTACTAATAAAGGAGAGCATTTATAGCTCAGGGTTCTCATGAGGGATCCTTGGTGCTCTCTGAGCTTGTTTGTTTTCTTGCAGACATTTCATTATCCAAACTATGTATCATCATCATCATTCCTCACCAGCACTGTTGATGTTACCTGGTTTGGGTAATGAAATGTCTGAAAGAAAACAAACAAGCTCAGACAGCACCAAGGACCCCTCAGAAACAACAGTAACAAGTACACGAGCAACAAACCGAACCAACCCAATTTCAGCCACAGGGTTCTCATATCTGGTTTCTGCAGCAAACTGCAAGTAGAACTAATAACTGCCATCCTACCCCCCAGTTACCTTTGTAACTGGTGCTAGACTTGAAACCCAACTGGGCATATTTCAGAAACGAACACATACCCCTTTGGGCCTACCTGGGTCTTGGTTACCCAAGGCAAGTTGACTGCTCACCAAAATGGAATTATGTTAGGAGATGGCCTTATCATATTAAAAACCAAGAAACTCCAGTTGCCTTTTGAAAAGTACCTTTAGGACAACCATGACTTGGATGATTGTGAATCTCAATAGACTTTTGTACTCTAGTGCTGCACAAATGCATACCATACCAAAATATAAAGATATATTTTATATACTACATATTCCACTATGGAAACCAATGGAGTGAGAAGAATTACATGGTTATTTAATTACCAGCTTCAACACTCTGCTTATTAATTTGTCAGCCATTGGTTCTCCTGCAGTTAACTTTCCTAGCCTTCCAGTTGGTTAACTGTGATTCCCACACCTCAGTGACTTTATAGTCATTTTCTTCTTTACAAGTTTAAAGTTTATATAGTTTAAAAGTCAAATGTGTTGTGTTACAAATTTACTACCTTTTCCTTGATCTAGAATTATCAGCTTTGTTTTCTTGGAAAAAGCTGTATGCCTTAATATCTGCACAAATTCTATTTTTCAATACAATATAGATGATGTTATGTACTGGGTAATGAAATGCTGCAAGCAAGCACTCAGGCTCAGAGAACTATTTTTGCACGGTGAAAATTATCTTGTCCTTTCTCTGCCTCTTCCCTCTCTCCTGTAAAATACAGGATCTTTTTAGGAGAAACGATTTCCAGCTTCACTAAACCTAAGTTTCATTAACTAAATACCTCTAACACCATTTTCTTGAGCACAGGTTCTCCTCAGGGCTGCATCTTAAGTCCACTGCTGTTCACCCTGTTGACTCATAACTGTTGTGCCAGGTTTGTCACCAACCATATTGTGAAGTTCGCAGATGACACAACAGTAGTGGGCCTTATTCAGGATAACAAAGTGGAAGCTTACCTCAAGGAGGTTGAGGGATTGGTGAACTGGTGTAAGGAAAACAGCCTAGTTCTAAATACTGGAAAAACCAAAGAGATCATTGTTGATTTAAGAAAAGGCAGGCACAGCCACACTTCTCTGTGCATTAATGATTCACCTGTGGATATGGTTACCAGCGTCAAATTCCTGGGTGTGCAGCTAACGAGTAGGCTGACTTGGTCACTCAACAGTGAAAAACTGGTGAAGCGGGCACAGCAACACCTGCATTTTCTGCGTCGCATGAGAAAAGCACATCTTCCTTCCCCTGTCCTGACCACTTTCTACAGGTGGACGATCGAGAGCATCCTGTCATACAGCATCACAGTCTGGTTTAGAAGCATCACTGCTTCAGACAGGAAGGCGGTGCAGAGAGTGGTGAAAATGGCCGAAAAGATCATTGGCAGTTCCCTCCCTCCCATCCAGGACATAGCACAGAAGTGTTGCTTGAGCAGGGTCCATAAGATTATCTAGGACACTACACATCCTCTTCATGACTTGTTTTCCTTGTTACTTTCTGGGAGGAGGCTTCGTGGTATCCGTAGCAGAACATCCAGATTCAGCCATAGTTTCATTTCATACAGCATTAACCTTGTGAACTCTCAAGCTTCCTCCTTCCGTTATATATTCAAGATGGACAGTATTTAATATTTATTTGCTACGTATATGTAGGGATGTGGGTTTATGCATAAGTTGCTCATAGTATGTTTAGGTGTGCGTCATGTATGTGTTTCACTTTGAGAGCGGGCAACTAAATTTCATTTTTGATGTGTGCCGTTGTGCCCACAGTAAAAAAAAATGTCAATAAAGGTTATCTTATCTTATCTTATCTTATCTAATCTTATCTTATCTTATCTTATCTTAATAATCCTAACTAAGTCTAGCCCTATCCTTAAGCAGTATGAGGTAGTGGCCAAATCCAGTTGATGCTTTGGGACTGTAAATAGTAATTAAAGAGTCATAGCTAGGCCCATCATAGTCATCATAAGATAACCTGTTGCTCTAAAAGCTGGTGAAAGCTGTTGCATCCTGCTGGCTATGGTGAAGTACATTTTAACTACCAATCTGGCTCACTTTTTTATGTGTTCTTGGTCTTCTCTGAGCTCGTTTACTTGCCTGCAGATATTTCATTACCAAATGGGTAAAATCAGCAGTGTGAGTGTGGGGTTTACTGCCAATTTATATGCAATAGTTTAACCTACCAATTTTGGTCGAGGTATTGTATCCTCTATGGTAGTTCCTTAATTAGATATTGTTTTCTGCCTATTTGTCTGGTGCGGATCCCTGTTTATCTCATTATGGCAGTGGTTCTCAACCTTTCTAATGCCGCGACCCCTTAATACAGTTCCTCATGTTGTGGTGACCCCCAACCATAAAATTATTTTCGTTGCTACTTCATAACAGTAATTTTGCTACTGTTTTGAATCGTAATGTAAATATCTGATATGCAGGGTGTATTTTCATTGTTACAAATTGAACATAATTAAAGCATAGTGATTAATTACAAAAACAATATAGCAATGCTCGCTGGAGAAACTTACTCTTCCTTGCTCAAAAATGTTGGGAGGGAGGGAAGGAAGATTGAAGGGGAAAGGAAGGAGACGGAGAAGGAAGGAGATGGAAGGAAGGAAGGAAGGAAGGAAGGAAGGAAGGAAGGAAGGAAGGAAGGAAGGAAGGAAGGAAGGAAGGAAGGAGAAAGAGATTGAAGGGGAAGGGATGGAGATGGAAGGAAGGAAGGAAGGAAGGAAGGAAGGAAGGAAGGAAGGAAGGAAGGAGATGGAGAAGGAAGGAGATTGAAGGGAAAAGGAAGGAAGGAAGGAAGGAAGGAAGGAAGGAAGGAAGGAAGGAAGGAAGGAAGGAAGGAAGGAAGGAGAGAGATTGAAGGGGAAGGGATGGAGATGGAAGGAAGGAAGATTGAAGGGGAAAGGAAGGAGATGGAGAAAGAAGGAGATTGAAGGCGGAAGGAAGGAAGGAATGAAGGAAGGAAGGAAGGAATGAAGGAAGGAAGGAAGGAAGGAAGGAGAGAGATTGAAGGGAAGGGATGGAGTTGGTAATGGAAGGAAGGAAAGAAGATTGAAGGGGAAAGGAAGGAGATGGAGAAGGAAATTAAAGGAGGAAGGAAGGAAGGAAGGAAGGAAGGAAGGAAGGAAGGAAGGAAGGAAGGAAGGAAGGAAGGAAGGAAGGAAGGAAGGAAGGGAGGATTGATTTTTGGAGAGTCATGTTTTCCCAAATGGTGATGAACTGCAACTTCCAGCATTCCCCACTCTTCCACAGTGCTTTTTAGGGCTGCTGGGGATGGTGGTCTGGAGCCCCCCATCCTCATCACGGCATCTCTTGCCCTCTCCCAGCCGCCCCCTCTGGGACCTGCCTGCCCCTCCAACCTCCTGAGCGCCATCGCAGCGGCGGGATCGTGGGAGCCCCTTTCCACGCTGTGCAGCCCTTCACCGCCAAAGCCTTTCCCGATTCGTCAGACGCAAGAGGGGCATGGCCGGAGCACCAGGTCCTGCTCGGAAGGTGCCGCTTCTCCCCTCCCAGCCCGTCCGGCTGGCCTCCGACACACATGCGGGCATTGCCCTCTTCCCTGCCGCCTGGCCGCTTCTGAGGCCCAGAGCCCGACTAGCCAGGAAGGAGCCGCTCCTGCCCACCAGCCCCAGGGCCGCACCGGGCGCCAGAGGGCCAAGGCGGCCTCCGACGGTGAGGGAGGTGGGCCAGGCAGTGCAGGAGGAAGCTCCAGCGTGGCGTGGAGGCAGCGGCCCAGACCTGGCTCGGCTCGGACCGGCTGCCCACGCAGCTGAGTTGGCCCGGGGCGGCGTCGGGGGTGCGTTTCAAGCCCCAGGGCTTGCCAAGAGCTGGGAGATGGGGAGGATGCAGCCAGCAGCCGGCCGACGTCTGCATGGCCCCCAGGAGCATAGCCCGACTCCCGACAATCAGCTGGGAGTTGGGTCGAAGTCCGGACATTGTTGGGGAACCGGCGGGGCTGCTATACACAGCCCGCCTCCCGACAGCCAGCTGAGAGTCGGCCCCACATGCGCAAGCTGCCCTCCCAGCGCCTGCTGCTGCCGCGCTAGCCTTACCTTGGCCACTGCCCATTCAGGGCAGCGGCAGGCAGGCCCAGGCGCTCCTGGGTGGCCATGGCAAGCAGCAGCGACGGTGCAGGCCAACCACTGGCTGGGCCACCAGTTGGCCCAGCCCAAGGGAGGTAAGCCACCCGCCGGGCCCCACGCGTGCCAGCTATCCTCCCTGCGCCCGCCGGCCTCCCACCTCCCACCCCTGGCCCTCTTTTACTTACATTTAGTAGTTGCTCAGCAGGGATGGGTGGAAACTTCAAGAAAGCTCTCCTTCGCTGCAGACAACTTGCAGCACCGTTTGCAGACTGGGACTTTTGGCAGGCTCAGCAGGGCAGAGATAGCCTGGACAATTCCTATTGGCTTTTGAAAGCCAATAGAGTTAGACTCTATTCAAGAGAGTCTATTCTATTGGCTTTCAAAAGCCAATAGAATAAGAGGGAGTAGCACAGCTAAGGAAAAGGGGGAAAAAATGGCGGACTGAGTTCTTTGGTGACCCCCGTGAAATGGTCGTTCGACCCCAAAAGGGGTCGCGACCCACAGGTTGAGAACCGCTGCATTATGGGATGCTGTAGAGGAAGTGTTGCAATCCTTTTGTTTCATTTCTACAGGTTTGTTGTCTCTTTGGATGATGTGTAAATATAGTTTATCTCTGTTTCTATTAGAGGCTCATTTGTCTGAATGCCAAGCTTCCAAGAATTCTATAACATTTTTGCATTTGGCTTGGTCTAAGATGCTGATAACCTGGCTGAAACAGTGGTTGATTCTGTCATGTGTGGTGATATTAAGGAGTTTTTGTAATATCCCGATTGCTAGTTCGTTTTTGTGAATGGCGCTCTGCCCTTCTTATTCTCTGTCCTAGATGGTGGCTGTTCCAGTTTTTGCATTAAATGTTGTACGTAACTGTTTTTTTTAGTTCTTGGGTTACTGGGTGTTTCGGTTTGCTTAAGATGTTTTGGAGGGCTTTTGTTGGCTTGAGTTCTACAGTGATACTGGCAAATTGTAGCAGCCTGTTGGATGTTTCAATTTTTCTTTTTTGCAAGGGAGTTTTATCCTTTTCATGAGTTGTACTGGTTGTGCTGCAGTGTGTGGTGTGGCACTTTTTGACAAAGTTGCATGGGTATCCATTTTATTGGAAAATATTTTATATATGGTCTGTTTCCTCTTTCTAGCATTCCAGGTTACTGCAGTGTGTTTGTGCTCATCTGAATAACGTTCTGACACAGCTTCTGTTGTGGAACGTTAGATTGCTACTTTGTTAATGGAACACTTGATTATTGTGGGTCACTTACCAATAGGATTCTAGATTACCAGCATTTCCTCTGTTGATGAGGCTATCCAGAAGGGGAAGTATGTTTTCTTCTTTCTTTGTGAATTTTATTCTTCCAAAGAAGTTGATTGTTTTATTGTGTTTCTCTAGTTGTCCTTTTTATTATGAAAAGGGTATTCTTCTACATATCAGATCCTTACAAAGAAGTCTTTATAAAGGTCTTCTTTATACAGAAAATAGTTGAGAAAATTTTTATCTTTTACTACAGACAGCAAAATTTCTTCATCTCTTCCAAATTTTAATACTAGAAAAGGCTTCAGATACTTAACATCAATCCATTCTTTTGTCACTTCTAATAAGAATCACTGATATTGTTGCTATAGCATTGGTATGTGTGTGAATGCACAGAATTACAATTTTTCATTAAGAATATTAATACTTTTTCTCTGTGTTTAAAAAAGCTTATAATCCAAAACTTGTGATATTTCAATTATGTGACTAGGAGTAGGAAGAAAAGTTCCACTCAACTTTTGAAATGAATGAAAAGAGCTACTTTGTTCAATATTCATCCCCAACACAAAAGTACATTTAGTTCTAAATAGTTTGCATTCAGATCAGTTTCATTAAAGTTGCTAGATCTTTTAGTTCTAGCAACTTGTTTTTGTGAATTTCTAAAGTCTGTGGGTGTGAAGGGACCATCGCTCAATTTTAAAGCCCAAACTTGGTAGGCAAAAAGACTTTATTTCTAAGCTCAGTTAAGAATCTCCAATGAAAACTATCTGGGAAAGATGAAAATGCTGGAAAATACCTCTGTTTTCTACCATAGACCTGTGATGTGTAAATTTTCAGGAATCAAGAGCTAGATTTTGACCTTCTTGGCTATGCTAGGGCATCATCTTCAAAGGCAAGGAGAATCAAGTCAAAAAAAGTGTTCAGGCTGGAACACTTAAATTTAATTAAGTTAAATCCAATTAAGTAATACAGGTAATATGGTGCATTCTGTATCTTTAATTATTCTCTCCTCCTTTCACATTTCACATTCACATACTAGGAAATTACAATTTCATAGTAACTCTTGGAATGGCTCTGAGGATGCACCCATGATTCTTTGCATTATATGTGGTCTACAAACTTCAGGTTTTGCATTCTTGTCCTACTATACTTGTGCATTTGGTCTTTCTTGCCTAAATGTAGAACCTTACTTTTTTCACCACTGAATTTCATTTTATTAGATAGCACCCAATGTTCAAGTCTGTCAAGAGCCTTCTGTATCTTAAGCCTATCTTCTGGAGTGTTGGCTATTCCTGCCAGCTTGGTGTCGTCTGCAAATTTGATGAGTTCCCCCATCTATCCCCTCATCCAAATCGTTGATGAAGATGTTGAAGAGCACTGGGCCAAGAGCCCTGGAGCATCCCACTACACACTTCCCTCCATGTAGATGCAGTTCCATTGAGGACCACACACTGAGTACGGCCGGTCAGCCAGCTACAAATCCATCTGGTGGTGATGCCTTACTGAAATCCAAGTAAATTATATCCACAGCATTCTTCTGGTCCACTCATTTTGTCACCTGGTCAAAGAATGCAATAAAATTTGTCTGGCATGATCTGTTTTTGACAAACCCACGTTGGCTTTTGGTAATGACTTTGTTTGCCTCTAGGTGTTTGCTGATTCGTTGCTTTCCAAGATCTTCCCAGGCATTGAGGTTAGGCTGATAGGTCTATAGTTTCCTAGTTCCATTTTTTTTCCTTTTTTGAAAGAGTGAGAGATACTACAATGCAGCTTTCATTGTTTTTTATACTAATGTTTTATAAGATATATAGGAGATTGCATGCAGGCTGAATGGTGAAAATGGTCCATCTGTCTCAAAAAGCAAATGGGTAATTCAGGTAGTATTAATCTACCATAATGTTCCAGTTTGCAGATTTTGGTGTTCTACTTTACTTCCATTTATCTCTTCATTTCCACAAAGCATTCTGGCCATCAGGTGGCGTTGGCACGCTGGCTGAGGAATTCTGGGAGTTGAAGTCCACAAGTCATAAAAGGGCCAAGTTTGAAGACCCCTGAGCTAGACAGATAGGTACCATATTGGCAGCTTCTATATTAATGTAAGTCAGTGGTTGCCGTAACTTGGGAAAATTGGTGAAGCTGCTGCAAACTCTTGGAGATTTGCCATGAATAGGATTTCCAAACAAAATGTGTGGCAAAGTGAGAATATGTCCTCTTCTTTCTCTTCACGTCCTCTGTTTGTGGGCATAGCCTTAAAATCAAATGATGTCCAGCTTTAGTAGTATCTCTTCCTGAGCAGCATTTCTCTGCAGTCAGTGCTTTCCTAAAAAGTGCTAACAACAAATTAACAAGTTCAATTCTGTGTTCTTAATTAGCTGATCAGGCCTCTCCAGCTCCCCTTGAAATTTACAAGACCTGAATCAGTTACACTCTGAAGATTTTGTGGACTAAAGGTTACATTGAAAAACCAGTCTTCCCGATGATAGGAAAAGTAATTTCATACAAATGTAGACACTAACTGTGTTTTGTTTTCAGTTTTTCACTGTAATTTTTGTTATAAATTAAACAGTTAATCCTTCTTTCCCCTCTTCTCATATTACTTCCTTTCCAATAGTCTTACGTACTCATCCGTTAAAATATATGGTAATGCTAGCCATGAATGGCATGGAAATACCGATAGTCCTTTTTTTTTTAGCGACATTTGGGACCAACAACTCAATTGTAGCTGAAGTGGCTGCTAAGTGAAACCAGAACTGTGCTTAAGATCTTATTTTAGTTTTCCTTTGGTAAGCAGGAGGTGAAGGAAGAATGCAAAAAGCTTTTCTTCCTGCCCAATTCTATGCATTCTGCTTGGATTTGAGGAAATGCCTCCTTATAAAGGGAAATCCCCCTTCACAGGAATAATTGAAGCCAAGAGATTAATGAGCAGCCAGTGTGAGATAACTGGAGAAGGGGATCCAGACCAAGAGGAAAAGGGATCTCCGGTGGGATGGTGTGGAAATGGTAGAGCCACAGAGATAAAAAGTAACCCATCTGGATTTTCAATGGAGCCAACAAGAAGGTGCAAAGGGAATCCAGCTGAGCTAAGAACAGGAGAAAATAAAACTTTCACCAGATCTTTATAAGGCAGAGGTCCCCAACTTTTTGGGCACCAGGGATTGGTTCCATGGGGAGAGTTTTTACTGTGGACCGGAGGGTGCATGGTTTTGTGTGCTGCCTGCATCCCGCGGATGCGGCTTTGCTTGTTTCTATGGACCGGTTGCTGACATGCCGTGGTGGGTACTGGTCCACGGACAAGGGGTTGGGGACCCCTGTTGTAAGGCATCTAAGACAGTGAGAAAAAAGAGTATAGCAAATATGTCTGTACTTCTAAGCTACACCTCCTCTAATTAAAGACCTTTCCTGGCTGTTGGGAAAGAAAGAAGCTGTATTTTCTAGACAAGCTTCTCAGGACTGAAGGGGATTCATTTCCACTGGGTTCAGTAGCTACTTTTGGATAACATTATACTCATATATTAAAGTATCTCCGTAACTCTATCTACTAGGTCTGTACAATTATGGTCTAATGCAAGCAACAGAAATCTATTCTGAATTATTGTTCTGACTGCAAGTAATGAAGTCATTTTTTTCATAAATGAAGCGTTTCTTGTGATTTTATTAGATCTAGGAAAGAGGGGACAGAGGACCTTGTAGGATCTTTGCAGGTTGGAGAAGAGCAGCAGTTGCTTAAAGCAGGGGTCCCCAACCTTGGCAACTTTAAGACCTGTGGACTTCAACTCCCAGAATTCCCCAGCCAGCATGGTTGGCTGGGGAATTCTGGGAGTTGAAGTCCACAGGTTTTAAAGTTGCCAAGGTTGGGGACTCCTGGCTTAAAGGGTTATACTGTAATTGGGAAAAGAAGGAAAAAATAATCTACATCTGGAAAGTTCTCTGGGGACAATGATTTACTGAGAGGGAGGAAAAAAACAGGCTTACCCAAAAGAATTACTTCAGTGAATGACCCAGAATAATGCAAACTCATGTCCCGCTTTTGCATATACTGAAATTAGCCCAAGCAATTTGTGGGCCTTCCTTTTAGATACACACACAGAGATATACTTGGTAGCTGTTCTTACAAGGGGTATAATATTTGGGCATCCTACTTACATAGTTTCTCATTCAATAGCTTTTTCTCCCCTTCGCTCACTCTGCTTTCCTAAAGAACAAAGAATCAGTATGGATTTTCTTTGCCTGACTTTTTTTCCCGTTTTCATAAGCAGCTTGAAATCTGTCACAGTCTGAGGATTAGACTTAAGAGTCAAAGAGGAGCTTTCTATGCAACTGTTTCCGAAGCAAAGGAACCCAGTGTTATGGCTGGATAGTACAGAGTATTTGCTGTAGCCTAGCAGATGTTTGCAACTCTTCTTATCCTTTTAGGAGATCTCTTTAGACTGTTGAGAGAGAAAAATAGATACTAAATGCAAAAATACATGTATGTGTGTGTGTGTGTGTGTGTATATATATATATATATATAATTTGTTTTCTGAGGTTTTTGCGGGTGTTTGTATGTAGGTCTTTGGTTATTCAGGTTTTCTCACGCGTAAAATTGGAAGTGTCTTGGCCACGTTTCGATGAAGTCCCATTCGTCATCTTCAGGCTGGTGCTTTCAGCTTCGCGCTTCTCCTAGAAGCACGAAGCCAAAAGCACCAGCCTGAAGATGACGAATGGGACTTCGTCGAAACGTCACCAAGATACGTCCAATTTTACATGGAAGAAAACCCGAATAACCAAAGACCTACATAATATATATATATATTATATGTATATGTATATATTATGTGTGTGTGTGTGTGTGTGTGTGTGTGTGTTGTGTGTGTGTGTGTGTGTGTGTATGTGTGTATTATTTTAGATTGCTAACAAAGAATAAAGGGAGAACTGGGATAGCTATTTCGAGTTTCTTAACTCTCATCAGCCAGACTTACCCTTCTGAGATTCGAACCTGGGCTGTATGCATGTTAGGCAGTTGTATAGTATTAACCTCTAGGCCACAGGCTCTTTCTCACTTTGTCAGCTGTATCAGGGAGGGAAGAGATCTATATTGATATCTGGGTTGAGCTGAAACAGGTAAAAAGAAAAAAGATTTCTTTCTCCCATATTTGGGTTGACAGGGTGCAATTAAAAAAAGAAACACTCATATATGGAATTTATACACTATTCAGAATTGTGTGTGTTTGGAGCAGTGTGGAAATCCTGTAAATAAACAAGTAAATCTTTAGACTTACTATGTGTGTTCTAAAATTGACAGTAGCAAATTTGTACTGTAAAGGGAAAGAAAACTTCAGCTGAACTACTGCTTCAGGCTTTAAAATACAGCAGGGTAATATGGAATAGACAAAAAGAACAGCTTTAAAGCTTGATTTAGATGCTTTTTCTAGACCAGAAAGGCAGTTTGAAATGATTAAGTACTATGCTTTTACTCTATAGTCAGGGGTCTTCAAGCTTGGCCCTTTTATGGCTTAGAGGCTTCAACACCCAGAATTCCTCAGCCAGGCACGCTGGCTAAGGAATTCTGGGAACTGAAGTCCATAAGTCATAAAAGGGCCAAGTTTGAAGACCCCTGCTATAAGTTTACAGTGAGTCTGAATGTTATTTGCCACCACCCCCATGCACACACTTTTTCCTTGTATTTCATTTGGGTGATGTGCACGTGTGTTATTTGTTCCCTTGGACAACTGATGCACTCTTACATAATATGTGTTCTTTTTATAGATATTTTTACTCCATTTTTAATCTTCTAAAGGTGTCTAGTCATTTTGGACCTAAGCAGCCTAGAGGTTTGAGGGAATAAATAAACAAATTTATTTCCCGTATACAACTGAGTCTTCAGTCTATTACTGCTGATCCAATAACTAGTTAGAAGCCATTTTATTTAAAGAATAGAGTAAAAAAAACATTTCCAGCAAATATGACTAGCTCTTACAAGGTAAGCGCTCAATGCATAGTAAGCAGCAAGGCAGCATTTTTACAGCTTCAGCTAGCTCTGTGTATTGGAACTGACCTATTATTTTTTAGCTATTCAGGAATGATTTGAAAAAGCTGACCTAGCAAGCGTTATGACTTTGTAGGAGAAGCAAGCTAAAGGGATTCTGTCTACTTTGCATTTGGGTGAAAGCTTTAAGAAAAGTACCCATCCTCAGTATGTATAGATTTTCATTTTATTATGGTAAATGGTGACCTAAATTACATTTTCTTTGAGAAATCTGCCATGCACCTGTTTCAGCAGCCAAGCTACTCAATTCTATTTCATTCAACTTAACCTCAGGACAATTTTTCTTTCACTCTAAATGTGGGTCAGTTCAATTTCTTTTTTCTTCTTTTTTTTAAACTTAACCTATTTGACAAATGTCCCTGTAGAATTTGAAATGCACTTCATTGAGTTTGAATTTTATATGGATAAAAGCTTCAGAAATGATGGAATGTATTGATGAGGTTTGCTTTTATATTTTCAGCCATCACCTTAAGAACCAATAATAGCTTTCTTTCAAATGTCTTTTATAGATCTTTTAAATATGCTATTGTGATAATGTTTCATTCTTCAAAGTAATGTCCCAACTTGGGGTCTTCTGCATATGTTGTACTCCAGTCTACATAATAATCAACATGGCAGATACTCTTACTTGCAGGGATTGTGGGAAATATCCCAAATATCTAGAAGTTCAGAATAGAAAGGCAATATAAATTATCTTGCATGTGGGTGTCATAGTCATATTTTAAAGACATTTGCTCAAAGCTTTGAGTCATTATACCAAAACAATTTTATATGGTGGCGCAGTGGTTAGAATGCAATATCACAGGCAAATTTTGTTCACAGCTTGGAGTTTGATCCTGACGGGGCTCAAGGTTGACTCAGCCTTCCATCCTTCCAAGATCAGTAAAATGAGGACCCAGATTGTTGGGGGCAATAGGCTGATTCTGTAAACCACTTAGGAAGCAGTATATAAGTCTAGGTGCTATTGCTATTTTTGCAGAGAATCGAGAAATTGTCATATATGATTTGTTTATCTGCTAAAATGTTTACAAAATCAGGGATGAAAGCAGGTTACAGGTATGTCTGTATAATTCCCCTAATTAAAAAAAGTTGTTTAAAATTTATAAACTGCCTTTTATGAAGTTCTTAAGGCTCTGGTTTGTTAATATGTTAAAAGCTTTTTTTCTTTGATTTGTTTGGTTGTGTGTGTGTGTGTGTGTATTTCTGTACATACATACTTATATAGCATTAAATGGTTTTAATGTAACTACATTGTAAATGTCATTGTATTGTAATAGTTTTATGCATTTCAAAGACAGGACAGGGCCTTCCACAATAACTTACAATTAAATTCTACAGATTCAACAGAAATCCATAATGTTTTTTTCAGTCCAATAGTATGTCTATCTAGGCCTGCTTTCCCAATCCAGTCAACATGCTATAATCCATGGAAAGAATATTTATTTATTCTGTTAACATACTACATGTCTTCTAAGGAACTTGAGCTGATATACAATTTTTTTCTATACTTCCCTTTAATTTCACAGCTAATGTGAGGTAAGAATGAAAGATAATAGCTGACTCAAGAAGTTTCCTGAATCATGGATATTTGTTCTCTAGGCCTAGGCTGACTTTATGATTGCTGCATCAGTCAATCCATTCATTTATTATGGTCAAAGATCAGAGTAAGAAAGATGTGATGCAAAAAAATTAAAATACAAAAAAAATACAAAATACAGAAATAAAAATAAATATTGCATAAAAATCAAAAATCTAAATAGTCTAAATATTAAAAGAAAATGGGGATTAAAAATACAATCTAGGTCTATAATAATACAAAACCCTCTATAATAATGGTCCAGGCATTCATTAAAGTTAATGAGCAAAACATTGTAACTTATTAGTAAATTTTCATTGACTTTATTGTGTCTCAAATAAACTAACTTCACTACCTATAGTCTGTTGTAGAAAATCGATTATCAGTGATGCCTGTGAAGTGGGAGATAGGTCAAAAAAGGCAAGATGCAGCATTTCAATTCAAGATCAGCTGTTTTTGTTCATGTGGCAACACCACATACAGATAGAACAGGAGCTTCTATTGTGACACCTCACTCACTATCTTGCCTTTTCTTCATCTCTTCTCCACTATATGTCACTATACATTACAGTTCTATATTATGGATAACATGCTTATGGATAACATAACACTGAGAGAATTTGAATCTGAAAATTCATACTTATATATTTGGGGTCTTATCTGCTGAAATACAGAAGAAGGTATATTTGTAATGGAACACTGCATGTTTATGAGGGTCTTCAGCACAATCAGAGACCATAATATTTCTGGATGATGGGGCTTCAGCTCCTATTGGGTCCAGTTAACATGGTAAAGGCAATACTGTCTTAATTGATTCTGGTTATACTTTATGATTAAAGGAGATAAAAACACGAGTGGATATGTGGAAGTAATTTGTAATTTTCAGATTCTTCAATTTAAAAGAACATGAAATATCCCTGCCATATACAAACAGAAATATATCGTACCATGAAGTTTGATTTTATATTATCCTTTGTATGCTCTAATATTCATAGTTACAATCTTACAGCACATCCTCATAATTAGAGATGCTAATCAGTAAGGTCAAGAGTTTCATCCATATGATTTATTTCAAAGAGAATTAATAGTGAACAGGGAAGGTAACAGGAATATGTCAGTGGAGTTCAACAACAGAGAGGAGACTAAACAGAAAAAGGCTATATATTCTGAGTAACGGACTGCTCAGATCTATGACATACAAAGGCTAGCTGTTGATTGTAAAGAGGGCCCTGAAGTTGCTGATTCCCCATTATTATGTGATTGAGTGATTGCTGCCTGCCATGTAAGAGGAGGCTGTGTAGTACAGGTTGTAGAAAGAATATAAGGCAGACAGTTTTTTTCAGGGAATAAATTCAAAGAGATGGAAAAGTGGTCTGGTATATCTGGCTAATCCAACAAGGGAGGAAGAAGAAATAAAAACTTGTTGGCCAAATGTACTGGTTCATAAAAAATAAAAACTCCCAGAACTAGCTAGAGTCCAGGAATATGACAGAGAAATTATCAAGATTCATCATCTATCTTTTGATGTTTTTAATTGTTTTTAAGATTATGTATTGGGTTTTTAAATGATTGGGCCAAATTATTTAATTTATTTTTAATAATTTTACCTTTTGTATGTTAATGTTTTTAATTGGGCTGTACACCGCCCCGAGTCCTTCGGGAGGGGGGTGGTATAAAAATCGTAAAATAAATAAAAAAATAAAATCATGGCTACTGATAGCTATCTCTTTCTGGTCATTCACCTGGGGACAGGTAATTTCACCAAGAGCTGCTGCAACTGTTTCACCTTGAGCTTTGAACTTTGTGGAAGGAACCTGAACAACCTAAGACAGGGGTAGGCAACCTTGGCTCTTTTATGACTCGTGGACCAACTCCCAGAATTCCTGAGCCAGGAATTGAAGTCCACGAGTCATAAAAGAGTCATAAAAGAGCCAAGGTTGCCTACTCCTGACCTAGGAACACCAGCAGCATTCTCTTCTTACTTATGTCTATGGAAGAGGAAAAAGTGAAAGAAAAATACTGCAAATGAATGACACATCATTTCTGTTGATGGTAAGATTTTATTTCTAGGAACATGGTCTGAGTTGTTTGCATGACGTACTGTTGGCACACAATGGATAGCACCCAACAAAGACTGGGATAAATGGATTTGAGCAAGATAAATTGAAATTGTATATTTATCTATATGCATTTATGACTTTCAAATTTTTATCTTAAGGGTCAGAATATGGAAAATAAACAAGATGAACTAGAACTTTAATGCAGTAAGGCAAATACAAATTAATAGATCTGAGAACTGATGAAATTATTATCATGATAGGACTACATTACTTTAAAATTTCAGGTTATTCAGAAGAATCATTTCCATACAAAATACTCATGTTCCCATCAACAGACTTCTAATGTTATACAAATATTATTTATGCTGAAGGCAATGCTGTACTTCCTTATCTTAATCCCTGCTTAATTCCATTTATTTTCTCACCTTAACTTCCATCATATACTATTCCTATCATATTCAGAAACCAATCTTCAATTCTCTAGTCCTACAAAAATCTATATAATTCAAGGTATCTACTTTATACATGAGTTATTCATGTTTAGACAACATATCTGAAATATGCTGACCATTTTCTAAGCAGGTATTTACTTGCACTCTCAATTCATTCAGGGTTTAGTATAATTATTCTCAAACTTCATCCCTGGTTTTTGTGTTAGTATGGTTCACTGCAGCATAACAAATAATATCAGTAATCTACAAATTCCTGTGTGCCTCTGATGACACCCTATATTTCTCAAATTCATTCTTTCTGACAAACATTTTTGCCCTTTATATTCAGATCCATTTTATCCTTCCCCTTTCTCCATGTTTCGCACACATGGATACTATTTTTCTTTCATTATTATTAATCATAATAGTAATGAATTAAATGTATATGCTGCCTGACTCCCAATGGCTTAGCATTTTACAATTGTTAAAAATAGTTAAAAACAAAGAACAATCAAAACATTCAGGGGGGACATAAATCAATGGTGCAGATATTGCAACAGAGAAGACATATTTCTGGGGTCCTGACAGAAAGCACTATATAATCAATGAAACCTGAAGCACACCAATCCTATCAGATTGCATCAACAAGGCAGATATGCAAGTAATCAGGCCCTATGCCATAGGGCTTTACATGTAGTGACTAGCAGGTCTGGAGGAAAACTGGTAACCAGTGCAGCTTGCAAAGCAGAGTCATTACAGGGCATACTAAGGCATGCCCATCACTGTCCCCACAGCTGCATTCTGGACCTAATGAAGATTTCAGGTGGTCTTCAAGGGTAGCCCCATATAGAATTAAACAATTAATTGACTAGGGCATGAGTGACTGACTGAAAGCCCCCTCAGTCTAGAAAAAAGGTGCAACTGGTGCACCAGATGAAGCTGGGCAAAAACCTTCCTCACCACACCTGCCAGTTGTTCATAAAGAAGAAACTGTGAGTCCAAGGAGATCCCCAAATTGCATGCCATTCTTGAACAGGAAAGTAGAACCTATCCAAGGCCTAAACTGGAATAATCTCAGATCTGTGTAGCCCAAACACACACAGCTTGCTCTTAATAGGATGAGTTAAGGACAGTTCCTCCCCATTCAAATGTGCACAGTCTCTAGGCACAGAACCCTGACAAACCTCACTTGGCCAGACTGGATTTAAAAGCCATGTGTTTATATCATCAGCATGATGATACCAAATCCCAAAACCAGTGGATAACCTCACCCAGCAATTTCATGTAGATGTTGAAAAGGATAGAAAAGAGCAGTGCTTTTTGTATATAAAAAAAAAAGGTGCCGGAACTCACACACGTTATACAACCTGCCTTGCCTATCCTACAAAGTTCCATCCAAAAAAGGTGCCAGAACTCTGTTCTGGGCATTCTATGACAAAAAAAGTCCTGGAAAAGAGAATAGAACTACAGAAAGAAGTGGGCTAGGGGATGAACTTTCTCCACCAACCAACATTGATTGGAACCAGCCCCAGAGAAACGAAAAGAACCACTATAAAATGATGACCCCAATCCCCAACTGAAATGGAGCTGCTCAAAGAGGTGTATTCCTCTTACTTTCCAAGTTTCAATCTTTCACATAGCCTGATCATGACCAGACAAGGCAAGATAGTTTGACTCTTACTACACATTGTAATTTTAACCAACCCAAGCGTTCACATATCATTTTAATTTGATAAAGAAAGAATAGATTAGGTTAAGAACCTCTGTCATATCCATGTTATATTTCAGTATACATTGTTCACAGTAAAGGCACAATCAATTTTGACATATTTGGGGGGCAATATGTTATTAGTACAACTGAAGCCCAATTTTATCTCAAGTATCGCCATAATATTCTATGCAAGCCAGGATCTCTAATCAAAAGGCAGCCTTGCAATCCTATATCCTGTACCTTCATCCCATCAATTAAGAATTATAAACAAGGTTCAGGACAATGTTGTTCTTTCAAACATAATTCTAAGTCTTCAGGATTATTGATATCTTTTGCCTTTCTAGTTTCTTACAAATACTATATGGCTTTAATAGTTATATGACGCTTAGAGAATATGTACAACTGTCTCAACAGACCTGAAAATAAGCCTAAATGTTCATAGAGCTGTCTAGGCCGACAAAGTTTGATTGGAGAAAATTGCAAGGATGCTCATTTCTGTTAATCTTTGAGATCTAGAATTGCAATATCCGATACAGTCCTGAAAAACAATCTCAAACTCTGAGCAAAATGTCATTGCTTGCCACTGTATAGCCCCAGGCCTTTGCTACACAGTTGGATTACAGTACGCCTATCAAACCAAGTGACAAGGAATCCCTTTCAAAGAAAATATCTTTATGAATTGTAATCAATCACAAGATATTTTGGGCTACAAATAATTTTTATTTAGAAATCAATCATATCATTTGCTAGCATTCCTATAACATTCTGATATTTAGTAGCAATAATTAAGAGTGCAGAGATCAAGTACGTGAGACAGAAAGAACAGTATGACAAGAAGACATTTCTAACACAAGAACTTGTCCTGAATCTTATAGATTTGCTTCTTTCTCTTTAATCAGCTTTTCTGCACTAAAGCCATGGTCCCACAATACACTTAACTAAATCAAAGTGGTGAGGCCTAGTAAGGTATGAGAACACTAAGAAGGGATTAACTGACCCAAGTAATTCCAAGGATGCTAGGTATCCTCAAATGCTGTCGGTGAACACGGCCTCAAATGCTGTTGTTAGGATCAAATTCAAGCTGAACAGATTTCCAGACTTCTCGCACATAGCCTAGATCTGTTATTGGAGTTCACTTGACCTGGAGACTCAAGGAAGGAGACCGAAGTCAGTACAGCAGAGGTGTATTCTCTTAGAGGAATGACATTTTTCTACAAACAACAAGGAACAAAAGAACAAAGGAAAATACATAATATGTATATATAGTATATAGCAATCAAAACAAACCAATTAAAAGTTAATGTATTCTATATGCTGGCTCCAGACTCCTAGCAATCTTTTCATCAAATATGATGCATTCTTAAACTTTTTATCACCTGTTTAGCCTTCTTCTGGTGCTTCCTTTCCCCACAATGATTTCTATGTCCATCTCTGCTTATAAACAAAATAGTATGTGTTGACTACAAGTTCCAAGATAGTAACAACTTGGCTACTGTCTTGCTCGTGTTCATTCCACTCATCCCTTACATCATGTAAATTTAATCTTTCAAATTCATGACAGGACAGTTGTTTAATTAAGGAATAAGAAGAACAGCAAAATGTGGCTTCTTCCTTATTTTCATTTTCACCCTCTTGCTTTAAGGTCTACAAAGCATTGGGATTACACAGGTTTTGTATCATTAGAGACAATGTTGGAAAACTTCAGCTTTAGTGCTGGAATATTCTGCTTATAAATGGTTATCATCTATGGTCAACCCGTCATCATTTCTTGACCTAAAGTAAAAATGAGGGGGAAATGGGGAATGAGAAGTTTCATGATTTAGACAGGCTGAAAGCCTTCACAGGAATAGAGAAATATAATAACAAAAACAAAGCACAAATCTTCAAGCAAAGTCTATTGCAGGCCAAATGGACTTCTATTTTCTCTTGTAAAAGGAAAATTTAAGGCTGGCATCCTTATTAAAAAAAAAGTCACGTTGCTACTCTTCTGCAATATTTGCAAAATAAATTCACAGTAGCTTCTCTTAAATAAAAGGCACCTTTCGAATTTCAATTTTTAAAAGGCTGCTTGGTTTTCATCTACACAGAATGTATGAATATCTATGCCTCTTTCATTCAACCTCAAAGCTATCTGAGTTATAATATCTTCTGTTGTCTTATTTTTTTTAAAAAAAGAAAGTATTTTCATGACAAGCATTAACTTTTGGGTTGCAATCATTTTATAGCACTGCAGCTCCAACTGATAAGATGAAATTCTATTACCCTTTCAAAACCTGTGCGGTGTCTTTCATTTTATTTTATTTTTTTTAAAAAGCCCTATGCACTATAGAATAAATGCTAGCAATAATACACTTAAAATTATTGTATTTCTGAATTCCTAATATAACATTACTTTTACTTACAAGCAGTCTCTTTAATATTATATGAAATTCATATGAAAACTAATATGACAATAAGAACATTTTTCATTTTCAATCCAACTTTAAAATTATAAAACATTATATTCCAAATGGAAACAAAATGCCATTGTTTTGATGATAAACAATGGTCCTATTGGAATAAAAGTTTTAAGAGTGGTCATGCAGCACTATAATGTCAAAAAAAAGCAGATGACTGCTAAAGGTGCATAGCAGTAGGAGAAGTTCCGTATGACATGAATTGCTATAGTGGTATATTTAAGAATGTCAGAGCAGGACTTTTGAGGGCAGGGGTCCAGATGCTTATTCAGCAGAATTAATAAGATAATCCTTGGAACAAAGCGAGGGCTGTCTTGCTAAGCTCTTTGAAGTGAATGATACACTACCTTCTGAAGGGGGTGGGGACATATGTTCTATAAGCTATATCCAGTGGGGCTAGACTTCCATAAAAGATATTATCTGAATTAGGCAACAAGTGGATCAAGTGATAATTCGGCACATACCTCCTTAGAAGAGACCTATAAGATGACATGGGATACACTAACAGGAAAACATAATGAGAACTGCAAGCTAAAAGTGGCTACCTCTCCATTCTCAAGGACAGAGGGTGCCCTGAGTCTTCCCACTGTGCGATTCATTGATGGGGAAGCAATGGCCCAAGAGATGAACTGTGTTTAGAAAGCGATCAACTTTAACTGAATTCAACTCTGAAACAAAATGAAATTTGCAAGGAACATATCATTACCTCCCATTGGCACCCCAAGTGTAACCACAGTATTTTCCTCACATCCACAATGTCTGGACAGCAGGTGTCTCCCCCACCTTTCCTCTCTTCTATATAATACCTGCAAGCCAGACCTGCTCCTTCTACTTCCCCACAGAAACATCCTTCTGATTCTCTCTTCCCCTCTCTTCTGGTTACCTTATCGAAAAACCAATTCCAGTATGAATCTGCTCTATGGAGCACAACAGCAGAACAAGGGAGCAGCAGATAACCTTCACTTGATTCCCATTTGAATGCCATCTCATGTCTTATGTCCACGGATTTAGAATTACTCTAAGGGGTCTTGAAAAGGGCGCAATGGCTCAGCAGTTAAAGATGCTGAGTTTGTCAGCTGTAAAGCTGGCAGCCTGGATTCAAGCTCCACCTCAACTCGCCACGTTCCTCCTGGCGGTCCTGGGGCCTCCCAAGTGGAGGGTTCCCAGGCTGAACCAAGTGCCCATTTCTGAACCCGTTGAAACCCAGCTGTGCCCAAGTCTGTCTTTTCATTTGTGGGGGCATGGCCTCCTTCTTGGTTTGAGCGGGCATGACCCGCCATGGCTTCCGACAGTGACAACTCTTACTGGTGGATCACTCAGCTCGTGCGTCAATGAAGACTGTAGTTAACTGCAATAATTAATGTGAATTGCAGGACATATTGATCACCAACCCTTCGAATGCACTTGCGGCCCCAGGTTCTTCCCGGGGCTACGAATCGACAGTTCAATCGCTGTGTGATGACCCAGGGTACGGCACAGAGGCAAAACAGTCAACTGGCAGTTCAAACCGCCCTTTATTTGCTCCAAATTTTCCCCAAATGCTCCCACGTTTCTGGCAAGCTGCAGAACAAAGTAACACACACACACCTTCAGCAGCCTCTGGCTGCAAGTAGTTTCACAAGTTTTTAACTCTTCAGGCAGGGAAAGTGTGTGTATGGAACAAGCCGTCCTCCTTCAGGTTTCGGCTCACACACAGTTAGATTAGAAGAGTAATTTACTCAAGGCCACGTGGTAGATAACAAGGAAAGAAACATACATCCAAAATCTAACGAGTCTGTGGAAATATAACTGCCTGAGCAGTTTCAGAAGAGAAGCCAAAATTCAATCCGAGGTCTTTGAACACCAAATCAAGTTTGTCAGCCAGTCCAATAGTCAAAGTTTCAGGGTTTCCAAGCAGAAATGACAACACAGAACAAGAGATCAGAGAATTGTTTCCAAGATCAGCAGCGGCACACAAACCTCCAAGACTTCAGCGTTTGTTCCTGACAAATGGCCCCCCACAGCATCTCCATAAGTTTCAGTCTCCAGGTATGCCTTGTGGAGAGGGGTAGGGCGCTCTCCTCCCCAGTAGTTGAGCCTGCCTGAGTTGTTCCCTCCTTCTCTCTACTCTCCATGCTCTAGGATCAGGAGGGGGTGGCCCTTGCTCATCACCTGAGCTCTGTCTCTCATGTTCATCCTGTCCCAATCCTGAAAGGCCCTGGCCTTGCTCGGCCTGCTCTTCCCCACATTCCTCTGAAACCACAGACACCTCTCTCTCAACCTCCATAGGCTCCAGTTCCAGCTCCTTTTCCTCAGGAGATTCAGGCTCTGATGGGTCATGACAGCTGTAAGAGTGACCTGGCCCCTGGGTCCGGGCACCTCCCCACCCAGCATGGGGATGGGTATCCAAGTCCCTTTGGGGCAAGCACTGCCTCTAGCGTAGCTGGGGTTCTCAGGCCATTGCGCCTCCATCCCCACAAGTCCAGATCCCGATGGCATCCATCCCATTCTGCTGGCCAGCCCCCTCACGCTCCCAGTAACAGTGTTCTGTGCATCTCAGCATATAGTCATGCTGGCCATATGACGATGAAAGTGTCTTTGGACAATGCTGGCTCCCTCAGCTAAGAAACGGAGATGAGCACCACCTCTTAGAGTCTGACACGACTGGACAAACAAATAAACTATGGCAGATTAATACAGTTTAATTCAAGTTTGGAGCATCCTACTACACCTGACCAGAACTTAATATGTTATATGAATATACACAGTCTTAGTCATCAAATGTTTCAGAAATTCAGTTGTAACTAAAGCAAAATATCCCAATCTAAAAGAGATTCAGCAAATATTTGGAACTGACCTGCTTTAAGTCTTCAACTTATCTATATGATGTCTGTACCTGTAGAACTGTGATGGATCAGGATTGAGTTCAGTGGTATCTACTAAGTCAACACTCAACATGGAGGCTGTGGCAGTGTACTCAAAGCAACACCTCTTTGAATGTGCATGCATGTAGAGATCATACTACAGCAACCATCATCTTGACTTTTTTTGAACATCTCCCCCCCAAAAAGGAGTTTCTTGCTTCCAATTATTTGCTGTAGAAAAGGTACGTGGGGCATCTCACTGGCACTAATGCATTATGACTTAGAAGAGTTGTTAAAGGTGAAGTTGGTTATGTTTCTGAAACCTTCTGGAACCTAACTTTGTTTTGCCCAAGAACATGAGTCAAGCAAGAAAGAGCAAGACTGGAATTGTTGTGGCCTACTTATCATGCTTTAACTGCACCCAAAATATATTATTGGGCTGACCTAACTTAGATATCAAGTAGCACAAGCCCTAAAAGGTTTGCACAGCTGTTTTGAATGTTTTTTTTTTCCCTTAAGGAAAATATCTGTACATACTGAATGTGTTTGCATTCATTTTCTCATTTGTACAGCATAAACAATCAGAATATTTAGATTAAATTATCAAGAAGCAGTTACTTTCATTTTTATACCTCTGCTGTTTTAAAAACCAACATATATGTTTTTGTACTTATTCAAATGAACGTATCTGTCCTCAGTAATTGTTTTTAGAGCGCAGATGTATAAAAAATGAAATTTGATTGCAGCCATAAGTTATAGCACTCCAGATACTATAGTTTTAAAAAGTATTTACATAGATTTCATGAAGGAAATCTATGTACCAAAGGTAGAAGATGAATTCTGACTCCTGGGTAAGAGACACTGTTACAAAAGTTTCTAGGGAACAACAAAAGTCCCCTCAGGATTTGCTTGTGGGTCTTTCAAAGGCATTCAATTTGCCAGGACTGAAAGTAAGATTTTAAACTAGAAAGGCGTGTGGTGTTACCTAATATTAGCTCTTATTATGTTCTTATCTTTTTCTCCTTATATTTCTCTATGATTCATACTATCTCCCCACGATTTAGAAGACATTTCCAGATTAATACAAAATCTAATTAGATTAAATATGCCAACTAGATCAAGAACACTGTTGATCTTTACATATCCAAAACCGATGTGCAAGATCAAAGGTAAGATATGCTGGAAGAAGTCTGGGGAAGTGAGATAAGAATTTCTAAAATCACACAGCACAGACTCCATAAAATACCCCAAAGGGACCTTGTGAGCCAAGAGACAAAAGGACAAGACTTAAAGCAGGGGTAATCAACTTTGGCTCTTTTATGACTCGTGGACTTCAACTCCCAGAATTGCTGGCTCAGGAATTCTGGGAGTTGAAGTCCACGAGTCATAAAAGAGCCAAGGTTGACTACCCCTGACTTAAAGAGTCAAAACAAGGATCAAGGAACATAATACAGGTAATCCTCAACCTATGACCACAGTTGAGCCCAAAATTTATGTTGCTAGGTAGGAAATTTGTTAAGTGAGTTTTGCCCCATTTTACAACTTTTCTTGTCACAGTTGTTAAATGAATCACTGAAGTTGTTAAATTAGTAACATGGTTGTTAATTGTATCTGGCTTCCCCATTGACATTGAATGCCAGAAGGTCACAAAAGGGGATCACGGGACCTCGGGACACTGCAGCCATCACAAATGTGAGTCAGTCCAGCAGCCAAATGTAACTCATGTGACCATGGGGATGCTGCAATGGTCATAAGTGTGAAAAACGGTCATAAGTCGCTTTTTTCAATGCCATTGTAATTTTGAGTAGTCACTAAGTGAACTGTTAGGTAATCGAGGGCTACCTGTACATGGTGTAGTGAATATGGGGAACTTCTAGTTCAGCGGTTCTCAACCTGTGGGTCGCGACCCCATTTGGGGTCGAACGACCATTTCACAAGGGTCGCCAAAAACCGCAGTCTGCCATTTTTTGGGGGGTCGGCCATTTTTTCCCCTTTGTGATGCGGGCCGTCGCGCCGCGCATGCGCGATGCGGGCCTGCCATTTTTTGGGGGGGGGTTGGCCATTTTTTTTGGTCAGCCATTTTTTCCCCTTTGCCATGCAGGCCGTCGCGCCGCACATGCGCGATGCGGGCCCGCCATTTTTTTTTTGGTCGGCCATTTTTTGGGGGGTCGGCCATTTTTTTTCCCCTTGCGATGCGAGCCATCACACCGCGCATGCGCGATGTGGGCCAGGGTCGAGCCCCGGAAAAGGTTGAGAACCGCTGTTCTAGTTCACGAAGGTCAGGCACGACAAAAGGAAAGTGCTGCCCTGCCTAGCTTCCAGGTAATGAGCAGAGCAGAGATGTCCACACTGTGTTGTTAAAAAATACAGTAACGCAATCAAAGCGATGACTGTGATGCATATTAAAAATGCTTTAGCGGCAAAATGGGCAGCATATAATTTTAATAAAAAATAAAACAAGTGGAGTTCAATTGCATCATCATGGCTACCATCATGTCTTCTTCTTTTAATCCATATCCTGAAGTTCCTCTAGGGCAAGGTAGGCAACCTTGGCTCTTTTACGACTCGTGGACTTCAACTCCCAGAATTCCTGAGCCAGCATGGAATGGCTCAGGAATTCTGGGAGTTGAAGTCCATGAGTCGTAAAAAAGCCAAGGTTGCCTACCCCTGCTCTAGGGCAGAGAAAAATGAAGCCACGGAAAAGCAAATGCTTAGGCTCCAGTCATAATGTGTCTTTCTCTCCTTCCGTCTGACTCTTACAATGGGAAGGGCAGTCTCAATTTTACTTTTGTTTTTAGCAAATGCTTTCTCTTTCCTGAGTCTGAAAGTCAGAGTATGTGGAAAGTCCCAGTGCCTGTAGAGAGGGTGCAGCAATATCGTTGAAAGAAGCCTTTGGATCCCCATAGGAGCTCAAATCACCCATTCCACATTGCCACAATCATATTAACAAGTTATTTAACAAGTAACAGGACAAGGAAGAGATTTAGGATTCTCCATTTTCTCCTTTAAGTGGACCGACTGAGCATTCTCAAAGGAGCCAAAAGTTACTGAGGATCATCACTCACTGTTCACTTTCCCTCCTTTCCTTCTTTTTATTTTGTTGGAAGACCACTACCTCCAGACGGGTCCTCCAATCCAGCTGCCAAAACTGCTGCCTTGTGAGTATTTTGCTCCAGTCTCATTCACTACCTCTTAAAGTGCAAGAATCCCCCTCCCAAAAAAAGATTCCAGCAAAGCAATATTTTAACTACTTCGAACCATATTGCCTTTGGACATTGGCACTCCCTTATCTATATTTCAAAAACATATCACCCATCACGGTGACCTGTATGCTGCTTTGTATTCTTTGCCCTGCTCTCTGTTTATTGACAAGAAGCCACTGGCAAGTTTTTCTTTTCCAACTTCTGCCTAAGTTCATTCGCTTCACCAAAAGGACTGTAAATCAATACCTGTGTAAATGGAGAACAGTGAGAGGAAAAAATGCAGTTGTGATCCATCCCATGTTCACAAAAGAATAGAAAGCACTTGGAGCAGCTTCTGTTTACATTGACAAAACTGCAATTTGCAAGGGATTATCACCTCTAACCTTGGGAGTACTGAAAAAAGAAACATCTCTACTACCTCTCTAAATTTGGAAACATAAATTTAGACACACACACACACACATGTACACACCAAGGTAATTTGTTAGATATAATGGGAAAGGCAGATTCCTAGTCTCAGAAAAGAGATCCTTGACTTAACTCCATCAAAATCAAGACTTTTCTCATCAGGATTATATCTTGGAAGACAAAGAAGGAGGTACTGTTAAGTTTTGTAGAAAGGTAACCTATCACAAATTAAAAGTTCTCCATAGTGGCAGAAAAAAAAATATGTAGATGAATATAGTAAGCGATAAGAAAGTTATGCTTCATTATCTTATTCCAGTTTACAATTGTTCTTGTGGAGTCCTTCTGTCTCAAAATTGGACAACTGATCAACTGCATTCACCCATCACACTCAACTAGAAAGCAAAAATTGGCTGGGAATCTACAGTATGTGCTAAGCCAGAAAGTAAAATTTACATCCATAATGCCTGGGTTCACAGGATAACTAAACCAGAACTAAACTATCCACAGTAGTGTTTTTCAAAATTGGCAACTTTAAGATGTGTGGACTTCAACTCCCAGAATTCCCCAGCCAGTACTGAGGAAAATACTGATCTACACTTTAATGCCATACAGGTAGACCTCGACTTACAACAATTTATTTAGCGACCGTTCAAAGTTACAACAGCACCGAAAACAGAGACTTATGTCCATTTTTCACACTGACAACCATTACAGAATCCCCACGGTCACGTAATCAAAATTCAAATGCTTGGAAACTGGTTCATATTTATGATGGTTGCAGTGTCCCGAGGTCACTGCGATTCACCTTTTGTGATCTTCTGAGAGGCAAAGTCAAATGGGGAAGCTAGATTCATTTAACAACCATATTGCTAACTTAACAACTGCTATGATTCACTTAACAACTGTGGCTTGAAAGCTCATGAAATGGGGCAAAACTCACTTATTTATTTATTTATTTGTTTGTTTGTTTGTTTGTTTGTTTGTTTGTTTGTTTGTTTATTATTTAACTTCTATGCTGCCCTATTCCGGAGAACTCAGGGCGGCTCACAACATAATAGAAATCAACAGTTAAAAATACATATATATAAAAACCCCTAATTTAAAACAAAAAACAATCATTCAACATACACACAGACATACACTGGCTAGGGGCAAGATGTTAGCTGCCCCAGGCCTGCCGGCAGAGGTGTGTTTTAAGTAATTTACGAAAGGCGGAGAGGGTGGGGGCGACACGGATCTCCGGGGGAAGTTGGTTCCAGAGGGCCGGGGCCGCAACAGAGAAGGCTCTTCCCCTAAGCCCTGCCAGGCGACACTGTCTGGCTGACGGGACCTGGAGAAGGCCGACTCTGTGGGCCCTAACTAGCCGCTGGGATTCATGGGGCAGCAGATGGTCCCGTAAGTAACCTGGTCCGATGCCATGTAGGGCTTAATAGCTGTCTCGGTTAGCAACAGAAATTTTGGGCTCAACTGTGGTCGTAAGTTGAGGATTGCCTGTAACTGATGAGAGAGAGGCCAGAACTAAAAAAGTAGCTTGTTAATTGAACCAACCCATCAATTAAGGGTGCATTTGATATCCATTGAACTGACACTTCTCAGGTAGTAAGAGTTAGCACAGCCTTTCCCTCCAGATGTGTTGGAATAAAACTTCTAGCATTTCCAACCCTAGTTGAAGAAAAGCTGAATTACTATTCTGTTTCTAATTTCACTGCAAAAGTCTTTTTGCCTTTATTTCCTCTGGCCTAGGTAGGCTTCCTTTTTTACATGGTTTGATATTCCAGCTGATTAAGGCCAATAATGCAAGGTAATCTGTATTTAATTATAAAGGCTACTTGTATCACAGCTAGAAATCAAGGTTGTCCTGGCAACAGTAAAACACATGCACAACTGAAAAATGGAAATGGAGTCCATTTGCCTGTCCAAGACAAGCTGGCCAGTTAATTTAAAAGACGATTTTATATAGTGAGAACAGTTAATAAAATGCAGCAACGATGTTTTTCTGAGTTTCTGATGTCAAATCTCCATATAATGCACCTCCTATCATACCATGTTCTTGATTTGTTAAGAGATTATTTTTTTTCAGTCCTATTGTTACTTTTTCAAAGTTGTATATGGCCATGACAAATGAGGAATTCTAAAAGAAAGCATATCTTGAAAAATCTGATCACAATGCATACAGATCTGAATGATGCCTTAGTGCAGAGGACATTGAAAGAAATTGTAGAACATGCCTCTAAGATATTAGGAATATACACTTCGAACCAGATTTACTGTATAGCTGGCTGAAACAACTTGTTTATCAGGCAACTATTTCTGGGTTGACAGCTAAAGTTGTCCTTTGAGTGCCATGCTGGGAGTGACTCTGAAAAAAATATTACAAGACTGGCTGTCCCAGGGCTAGAATTAATCTTAGCCTGATCTGCAAATAAAGATGCAAATACTTTCCTCACTGCCTTCATAGGAAAAAAAGGAAGTATGACTTTCATGGATGGATAGGCAAAGGGATAGGATTAATGGAAGGGAAAAAACCCGTTGACTTATAGCAGCATATGGCATTTTTCGTCGCCTTCATATTACCTACTGAGAGCCACAGCCTAGCAAAGTTCTTACTAATAGTAGTGAGCCACTGGATGGGAAAGTCCTCCTGATGGGATATTCCAAATATCTGTATTCCCCTGTCCTTTCTGGAGCATTGCTATTCCTGCTCCCACCAATGGTTTCAAAACAGATGTTCCTTGATTACAGGACGGGAAGTTTTTTGCTGAGCTGTGAAACAAGTGGGAACTGTGCAATATTACACTATGAAGATTTGTGGATCTGGACTTGTGCTTGTCTCCTCACTCCTGTAACCACCATGTAGAAGCCCTGGTGGCAGAGTGGTTAAAATGAAGTATTGCAGGCAAACTCTGCAAACAGCCTGGAGTTCGATGCTGAGGGGGTTCAAGGTTGACTCAACTTTCCATCCTTCCAAGGTTGGTAAAATGAGGATCCTGATTGTTGGGGACAATATGCTGACATTGTAAAGTAGTGGCCCTCAATCTTTTGGGCACCAGGGACTGGTTCCATGGAGAGAGGTTTGTCCACGGATTGGAAGAGTGTGGTTTCATGCGTTGCCCGCATCCTGTGAGTGGGGTTTCACTTGTTTGTGTGGACCAATTTCTGGCATGCCACAAACAGGTGCCCCTCCATGGACCGGGGCTTGGGGACCCTTGCTGTAAAGCACTATGGGGTGGTATATAAGACTAAATGCTATTGCTATTGCTATATACCTTTGCTAATAAGAACCCCCTGGATGAATTCAGCTAAATCCCACATTAAAACAAACCCTTTGCCCTGTTTGGGATGTATAAAGTAGTTTGATATTTTTTTAAAAAAAAAACCGCTTCTTCAACAATGGTGAGATTTTATTTACATTTAAACTTGTAATTTTACATTTGGATTTTTGACACTAATCAGCTATTAGAGGTTTTAAAACAACATGCCAATAAGGTTAAAAAGCCAGCTATACTGATTACCTTTAATTTTTGCAGGTATTTCCCAGTCATCACAGTGACCACACTTCCAATATTTCAAACTTCAAGGGCTCTCTGTTCAATGATTTCCCCACTCCCATTTGAGTGTAGATGACTTGTAAGCAATTCCTTTAAAGCACATACTTTATACTAGAAAGGACACGCTGATTTGGATTCGTTCATTACATGATATTTGGTAGGGTTACCACATATTTAGTACCTTTCTTATGAACCTAAGTTGAGGCTAATTTGGCAAAGGTTTTTCATGCTGACTGGATATTTCACAGAATGCCCAAGAAAGATTATCAACGAACCATATTTATTAATATAGTTTGGAACAAAATAATCAAGTTTAAAATGCAGTTATGCTGTATGTACCCAAAATTGGGCATTGATAAATATATAAAGAACTGTGGCTTTATCAAGCACTGCACAAAGCAAAAGATTATTCTATTGTGACTGTACTAAATGAGATCTATACTCTTGGACTGATGTGTTCAGTTTCAACTTCTGAACTAGCGGTCTATTGGCCAAATGGAACTGTAGACTGTGTCATCTCTATTGTTCAATACAGTGTTTAAAAATGGTGAGTTTTGTTATAAGTTGCATACCTCGTTCTACTTTCCCTTTCCTATTTTTCTTTTTAGGCATGGATTTTTCCTTTTTTGTTTATTTTTTCTTTTTCTTTTATACAAAGAAAGAAAGAAAAAACAATGGGCTGTAAAAATCTGTAAAATGAGCTGTAAAAAGCAACTACTAAGTGTCAACCAAGAGTGGTTTTTCCATCTCTTTTTGATGCCATCTAGGGCTCATATAGTTTTCTGCAACATACCTTTAGTAGCTTTAAATTTAATTTACTTCAGCTTTCTGAGTTTGCAGAGCACATTGAACTAATATAGATTCATTCAACATTGTAGATGAAATGAGGTTGGCAATTTTCTGCCTCAATGTGTTCTGTAAACAGAATCATAATGTCGCTTATTTTGGCTTAGTGTGATACAGATAGTACAAGAGTACAATCTGTAGCACAAAAGTACTACAGTAGGGAAAACTCACATTATATATATATATATATATATATATATAAAATTGTTAACAAAGAAATAAGGGATTTCTGAGATAGCTATTTCGAGTTATTTAACTCTCTTCAGTCAGAACTCACCTCGAAATAGCTATCTCAGAAATCCCTTATTTCTTTGTTAACAATTTTAAAAACATATATATATATATTTGTGCTTGCAGATGGCTCTGGGTTGAGCTGAAACAAGCAATGGAAAGAATGATTTCTTCCTCCCATATTTGGGTTTACAGGGTGCAATCTAAAAAATAACCACTTCACACACACACACACACACACACACGTGTGTGTGTGTGTGTGTGTGTGTGTGTGTGTGAAGTGGTTATTTTTTAGATTGCACCCTGTAAACCCAAATATGGGAGGAAGGAATCATTCTTTCCTTTTGCTTGTTTCAGCTCAACCCAGAGCCATCCTGCAAGCACAAATATATATATGTTGTTTAAAATTGTTGACAAAGAAATAAGGGATTTCTGATATAGCCATTTCGAGTTTCTTAACTCTCTTCAGTCAGAACTCACCCTTCCGGGATTCTGCTTAGCATGCAGACTGCCCAGGTTCGAATCCCGGAAGGGTGAGTTCTGACTGAAGAGAGTTAAGAAACTCGAAATGGCTATATCAGAAATCCCTTATTTCTTTGTCAACAATTTTAAACAACACATATATATATATATATATATATATATATATATATATATATATATATATATATATATATATATATATATATATATATATATATATATATATATATATATATATATATATATATATATATATATATATATATATATATATATATATATATATATATATATATATATATATATATATATATCTCAGTTTCTCTTCTGTCTACATTTCTAGTATAGAGAAGTTGATAACTCTTTCTTGGGCGTTCTCTGGAATATCCAATCAGCATGACCAACTTCAAAGTTACAACGACACTGAAAAAAGTGACTTATGACAGTTTTTCTCACTTAACAACCACTGCAGCATGGTTATGTGATCAAAATTCAGAAGCTTGGCAACTGACTCACATTTATCATGGTTGCAGCGTCCCAGGGTCACATGATCACCTTCTGACAAGCAAACTCAATGGAGTAGCAAGATTCCATTAACAACCATGTCACTAGTCTAACAACTGTAATGATTCACTTAACCACTGTGGCAAGAAAAGTCGTAAAATGGGGCAAAATTCACTTAAGAAATATTTCATTTAGCAGCAGAAATTTTGGGATCAATTGTGGTCATGAAGTCAAGGATTACCTGTACTTGAACCTAGATATATAACCCCCATCAGGCTATAATTAGAAAATTGTGATTAAATAAATTTGAAAATTGTGCAATACAGCTAGTCCTTGACTTACAACCACAACTGAAGCACTAGCATTTAAATTAAAAAAAAATGAGGTAAAACAGATTCTTGACAATGCATCTCCCTTTTATCCTAGTATCAAAAGGCAATGTCCCCTAGTGAGACATTACAAGCCAGGTCCCTGGAGGCCAAAAATTGTCAGTTACCCTTGCGATAAATCATGGCTTATAAACCACAATCCCTGAGTCTGCACACCATACAAAGGGAAACCCAAACAAAAGACAAATGTCTTGGGACAGTCATGTTCATACTCCAATGAATTTATGCATGAACACAATAGTCTCTTGAGATTTAAAATACTGAAAATGACAAGCCTGACTAACATGCTGACCAGTCATCTGTTTGGGTGGAGCCTGATCAGCAGTTTGAAGTCCTGGCTTAGTATAATAAGTGAACCTAGTTGTGGGTTAACCACACCCCCTAAGCACAGCACAAACATCCATAATTATTGTCATGTGTTCTCATGTCTTCTTCTCAGCTCAGGCCACAGCTGAGTCAGCTCAGTATCTTCAGCTGTCTACAGTAGTGTTTTCTCTCTGCTCCCCATGCAAGGTTTGTCATGGTTGCGATAGCACATTTTACTGGTGTGGCTGATGGGATCTATCTGATTATATTAGTCATTTTAGGCTACTGTAGTTTACTACCGATGGAACTACTCTGTGTGACAGGTAGACCAAACCTCAGTGGCTTCCACAGAAATATGTTCCCTGTATTATGCCTGACTGGGATATTTTATCATGTTTCTCAAGTCTCATGCAAGCCCTTTTATACCTGGCATTTAGGACTATTTTGGAAGAATTCACAGCTGGCTTTCCAAAACATTTAACATGCTTTTGAGAAATCACCAGACAACGAATCCTGCATAGAACTCGCTTGAATCAGGAAGGAAACCCAGTTCAGCCAGTGGTAGGTTGCCCGTTTGTTCACCAATAAGTGCATCATGGGCAAGGCATCAGTAACCATACTGCCATGTTGTCCTGCCAGTTCACAAACTGGAGGAAAACACTTTGATGTGGCCATCTGGCTTGTGCCTTCAAAGACAGCGAGGTGCTGCCAGAGAAGAAAAGATACATGGAGGCAGTTCAATCAATTCTGAGTTCACCCGGCTCTCCAGACCAGATGGCCAGCACCTTTCTGGTTTTCACAACTCCAATATATGATATAGCTGTGTAAGGAAAGGAACGAGACCGATTAGAAGGCAAAACAAAGTCAATGAAAGTGTAACACTGTCCTTGTGGCTTGGCATATGGTAAGATGGCAGTGCGACAATGAGAAATAAAGTTCTGTAAACAGTATTTCCAAGTGCAAAGGCACGATCCCCTTCAAACCATGCAAGTCTTCTTTACAACACAGAGCGATTCCATCTCCGCCCGTTTGCCAAATACACAAGGAAACGCGGGTTCTGCGTTGCATATAAGATCTCGGTCGTGTGCATCTTTGTATGTATGCCCAACATGGCAATATTTTCTCCCCCTTCTTTTGGAAGCGTTAGGGCAGACTTCGTCAGCTCCCACAACTGAAGCCAACTTGGTTTATCACGTTGGCTGTTTTAATTCGCTACACCTAGAGTCTGCCCGCGCAGCAAAACAAAAAACCTTAGTTCTGAAAATTACTGAATGAGCTTTCGCCGCGAAAACGGACTCCAGGGTTAATTCCAACATTTACTACGGGGAAAAGAAAGAGACCCTCCATCGGTCGGTCTCCAGCCTCTGCGAGTCACCTTACCTGCTCCGAGTTAAAAGTAGCGAGCAGAAGGCAGACTAACGTCTACGCCCCGTTGGAAGAGATGAAAAGGGTACTAAAGCACATCAGCCAATAATAGGCAGCGAAAGTGGGACAGCTTTGGCCGCTGGCCAATTAGAGCGCAGCATCAGGATTGCGCCTCCTCTGTCCCGCCAGCTCCCCTCCCCTCTATTTCAGCAGCTGCAAGCGCTAAAAGCTTCGCAGAAGAGAAGGAGGAGTTTTCAGCTGTTGTTTTGGTGAGCGGCTGGCTGGGTCGCTCGCTCGCTCGCTCGCTCGCTCGCCCGCTGACTCTTCGCGGGGCTTGTGCCGCGTTCGCCTGCGAAAAGCGAGCGGGCTTTTTCGTTTGTTTGTCTCTGGGACGCGGCAAGCGGTTTGGGGTCGCTTTCTGATGGAGGCTTTCCACCCGAGCAAGCTGGAGAAGCACCATCACCATCACCATCAGCCGGTGGAGTTTTTGCCAGGAGGCGGCAGGTACGCGACTAAGAGCCACAGCGCCTACGGGAACGCGTTTAACTCTTGGAATGATTACCTGGGCTTGGCCACTCTGATCACCAAGGCAGTGAGCCAGGAAAAGGGCTTTCGGGCCGGATCCTCTTCCGTGGTTGTGGCGGCGACCGTGCAGCAGGTCCCGGCGACCGAGGAAGGCGAGGAGGAAGAGGAGGACGAGGAGGAAGAAGATGACGACGACGACGAAGTGGGAGCCCCTTATTTCGAGAACTCCCTGGATTTGCACGATTTTGACTTGTGCGGCCATCACCACCTTAACCCTACCGAAAGCCTGCTGGAGGAGCGTTTCGCCGATTTTAGCCCCTTCTCGGGCAGATCCAGCCCGGCGTCCGTGGTCTTCAATTGCTCCCCTGACCATCTGGAAAGAGATCGCTCGCCTCACGCTTGGGGCGGCCGCCTGCTGGTAGATGGCCGGCTACAAGCTGCCCCGAAAAGCGCCTCCAGGCTGCTGAAGCCGGAATTGCAAGTTTGTGTTTTCTGCCGGAATAATAAGGAAGCCGTGGCCCTCTACACCACGCACATCCTTAAGGGACCCGACGGCAGAGTCTTATGCCCAGTGCTGAGGCGATACACGTGCCCTCTCTGTGGAGCCAGTGGGGACAATGCGCACACGATCAAGTATTGCCCCTTGTCTAAAATGCACGGTAGCGCCCCCAAACAACCGCTTAAAAACGCCCGGCACATCCTGGGCAAGAAGCTCCGCTAGAGGGCGCTTCTCGAGCCTTGGCCGCGTCAGTGTTTGTGGAGACAGGACTGCGGATCAAAAGACATTGATTGGATCAAGGAAAAAAAAATCCACTACAATTCATTCTTTTTTCTGTTCTCTTGCGCGCGTGTGCCCTCTACAGGGATATTTAAAAAAGGCATTTCCTTTTTGTTTTTTTTTTTAAAAACACTGTAATCAAATGTTTCTTAATATATTTAAATATGAAGACGTAGAATGTACAGAGAGATGTTCTTGATTTATGTATCAAATAATTGAGTATAGTTTCTAGTTTGTATATGTAGTAGCCAGGGAGCCTGGCCTCTGAATTAACTCTTAAGAATTATAACATACCGTTTAGAGATACTGTATTTGTTTATTGTGAAACTTACCAGATTTTTAAATGGGACTAAAGATATCTCTTAGGCATATGCTCCATTTGCTGTAGCTTTGTTTAATATTCTTGGCTGGAAAGGGAGCACTTTTGAATAAAGAAAATACTGTCTTTAAACAAGGCAGCCTAATACAAGTAATATGTATGAATCAAATAATTTTTAAGGAGATGTTTGGCTGGTCCTGCAATGGTTATAAAGCAAGATTGGAAAGATTAAATGTGTTGAATTGGCATTTGCTTCCTTTGCTGTCTTCATTGTCTTCAAGCAATATTTTGATTACTAAAAAAAATGGGCTGCACTTTATGCTTAGAAGTCTTATAGTTTCGAATTCACCTCTTAACCTTTTTTTTCCTCACAGCTATTAAGTTCCATTTCAAGTACCTGCCTGTTTTGAGATTTCACCATTGCCTCCTTTCTCCAAATTCTAGTTATCTCCAGCTGGTCCAATTGAGACCACCTGGTTGATCTTTGTGACACTTTAGAAAAACCTGTTTTTTTCTCCTGAATTTTCTCCATCACCTCAATATATTTTTTTGCTTCCCCAACCAAGACTGGTTTTGCCTGTCCTGCTGTGCCATCATTCCCACCCACCTCCCAAAATATGTATTAGACTACGTATTTGTGTAGCTGGCATGGAGGCTGTAAAGTGGATTTGTTTTGTAAATTTGAAGTTGTAAATCAGTCCAATAAGTTATGCCTTTTAATGCCAGATGATGGTAGTGCCTTTTTTAACAATTTTTATTAAAAGGTAATAAGCTTTTATGAACTGCATGCCACATACAGTTTTCATCCTACAATGTAAGCAGAGTAGTATCAGAATGGCAGCTTACTTCAAATTAAGTTGATACAAAACTCAAAGTATACCATAAAAACAAGGGAACAGAAAAAACATCTCTATATAATTCAAAAACAAAGGCAAATGAGTTGTCTCTTCCTATGCAATGTCTTTAAAACTAAATAGCAAAAAGGAAATATGTATGTTCAGCTTAAGAAATGGATATAAATCCACAAATGGTACATATAGCAGTAAAAGCTGGTTATGATTTATTGCTCCAAACTTTATATTTTTGTTTTCCCCCTCAGTATACTACTGGTAAGTACTGTTTGATACTGGTTTCCAGCTTGAAAGCCAGTATTAGTTTCAACATGATCTAAGATTTTTTTCCCACAGCAAGTATAGAGTTAATGTCTGCCAATTATATTTTTCACATACAAGTAGCTGCCATTTTTAACAAGATACATGCTGTTACTAAGATTGAAACTAGCATTGTAAAACTAACATTGCACTTGTTATTTATTCAAACAAATTATATGTTGCTTATTTTACACCTATATAATCACACACAGAGAACCTAGTAGGTGATTGCTACACTTCAAAAATATTTTAGCAAGTTTGTAAAAAGTGCTATCTGAAATCTCTGAGTTCCAAACTACAGAGAATGTGACTGAAGAGCACCAAAGGCACATCTGTTTTCCGTGCTAACCATTTCATTGTTTTCAAGTAATTTTGTTAAAGGTAACAGTAAAAATGCAAAAAAAAAAAGAAAAATAGAAAGGAATAAAAGGTACAAAGGGGGGAAAATAGGAAAAATGCAAAGAATAAAGAAAAATAAAGATACTGCATCACAAGTATAAGTAATTTTAGTAACTTTTTACATTCTCTTAAATGGTAAGAAATAATCTCCATACCACATCTGTTATGTATAATTACTATTTAACCTTGATCAAATTAACCAAGTTTATATTCATTTTGCAGTCAATCTTTCATCCATTCAAACAATATCATAGAACTTGATTTTATTTCCTCTTTGCCCCTTCTCACGAAACTCTTCAAAACTTCAACAAATCTGTTTTATCAATCCAAAATAGAAAAATTATCCAGGTCACTTTCTTGGTTTGTTTGTATGTCTCTTTAATTATTAAAAAAACAGCAAGTTTATTTTGTATATTAATTGAAGTATGTTTTTCCATATCATTATTAGTCTGTCATTTTAACTGTTTCGGTCTTGTAAGGTAAAACTTGTTCCTCTTTCATAACATCTTTTTGACAGACTATCCACAGAGGCAGATGTTATTAATATCAATTTCTAATTCAATTTTTTGAAAATATTCAATATTTCCAGTGTTAAGATGATCTGGCATCATATTGTCATTTGTGTTTTTCTCCTTTAATTGAAATCTTTAGTTCCCCTAGAGTCCAATTTTTAAAATCTTATTTTTTAAAAAAAATTCAAAACAAAAGCATTTCCCCATAGGAAGGATTCTTTATAATTCCAAAATCTTATTTAAAGTTAATCTGGACATTTAATATTTAATCTGGACATTGAATTTTTTTTAAAAAAAAATAAATAAATTTATAAGTGATTATAAAATCACTTTTTTCAGAGTTTTCACTTTCAAATGTTTCCAATTGGTGAAAAGTAGTTAATAAGCAATTTCCAAATGTGATTATGAAAGTATGTAAATTTAGTATCCTTTTAAAAGTACTGACTACAATTTGAGCAAGATGGCTATTTCCTTGTCTCCCAGTTCTCAAATCCCACCAGAGACCAATGTCTTGTGGTCTCCTCATGAAGGAGCAACTGTCTAGGGCACTTTTGGATGATCTCTAGACCAGAGGTCCGCAACCTTTTGGGCACCAGGGACCAGTCCCGTGGAGAGAGGTTTTTCTGCGGACTGAAGATGGCGTGGTTTCATGTACTGTCTGCATACCACAGATGGGGTTTGCTTGTTTACACAGACCAGTTTCTGGCATGCCGCGGCCCGATGCCGGTCCACAGACTGGGAGTTGGAAACCCCTGCTCTAGATCTCTCCTTTATTTGGAGAGTTTGAAGAGCCAGTCTACTTCCCAGTTCTTCATTCTTAGCCACAGTTGTTGGCTCTGCTTTTCACGGAGCCATTTTCAGTCTACCTCTGGAAATCTTGTGCTAACCATTTCAGAGTAGAGAGTTCACTCATACAGGATAAAGCAGTCCTGAAGACAAATGCTGTTGTCCTATGTAGCAACTTCTAGAACAATTTGGCAAGCTTTCGCCAACTACATATCCTACAAGTCTCATTAACTTCAGTTACTTTAAAACAGGAAATTAATAACTAAAAAATTACACTTTGGTGCCCTCTACGTGTGTGGATAGTTGAGAATTCTGAGAGTAATAAAACATACATGAAAGCACCCAACTGGGAAGTCTATTGAAATAATGCCTCTTTAAAATAAAGCAAACTGAGGATAGGCTCTCAGAAAAATCTAAGGTTAAATATAATTTGTGAGTTAGCACGTGTAAATCCAGCCAATCTGGCTCATTTAATAATGACTTGGCAAGTTGTGTGAATACAGTTGCATGTTTATAAAACTGGGGATCTTTTAAGTGAATGAGCATCTTTGAATTCAGCTACATTATTTAGACATGGATTATTCTGTTTGTTTTCCACTGTTTTTGTTTTTATGAAGGCCTATAGATGGCATACAATCAAACTTTGAGAACGGAGAAGGCTTTGTGTATTTCCTTGGAAAATGAAAAAGGACCATGTAACCTTTGTTTTAAATACGTTTCAAATCTTTGCTGCCTTATTTGCCTCCCCACATATAATTTTTTTAAGTCTTTTTAGAATGAATTTTCAGTCTATGTCAATGAAGGCACCTGTAGGCTCCTCAATAATATTCATGTTACAGACTTGCTATGAATATTTGCCCTTCAATAATAAAATATTGAAAGATGTGGAGTACTTTTAAGAAAGTTTGTAAATATTTAGAACATTGGAAATGAAAAATTGTTTAGGAACGTATTGTCAGATTCTACAAATCTTCTTAAAATAAATTCTATATAATATAAGTTTAATAGGCATTATTCCCTTAAAATTGTTATAGCATTAGTAAAATAAATTATTGGGAATCTATAGCCCTGAGCTGTACAAATGAAATAAATTGTCTTAAGGCAAAGTATAGGCAGAAAGAATTTGACAAAAAAATTGATCTATCTTCATACTTGGTTTTGTTCGAAGCACTGATAAGTGCAGTCAAATTTGGGGACATGGTTAGATCTGGGAGACTGTTTAGAGAAATTTGGTTTTAAATAAATCAAAAATTTAAGCCTTCTATACAGTAATAGTTAACTTTTAAGTTTTACTTCTAGGTAATCAGCTATTAGGGCACATGTTATTAGGTTTCTGCAATATATTAAAGTTAGAAAAGTAGATTTAGATTATCTAATTTATGTAATGTAACAAAACACATATTTCTATCTGACAAGTAAACAATTGTAATCAAGTTGCAACTGACAATGCTTCCTTTTTTTAACAAACTATTGACATCGGTACATAAATTTAGTAATTGAAATATTATCCCAGAATTGAGATTTAGCATCTTATATTCTAAACAAAATTACCTGAAAGTAATTTTTAATGAAATTAATGGGAATACTGAAAATTAAGATAAATTAGTTTAGAGAGAAACATCAATGTTATTTTGTTCCTTTATCTACTGAGCAGATGGACTGGAAGCTCATTTTTGTAACACAAGGAATCTATGGATGAATAAAGAGATTAATCATTTTAAACAATCTAAAGCCCAGTTCAAAATGTTGAATTTGCCAGATGTACAATAAAACACATATGAAAGTAGTGTGTTGGGGAATAAATATATTCCCTTATCATTTCCTAAATAAGTCTCAGGAAAATGCTATATGTATACTATATATATATATTATATTATATTTTTTCAATTTCTATACCGCCCCTCTCCCGTAGGACTCGGGGCGGTTTACAACCCAATAAAAACATAAAACAATAAATATTTAAAATTAAATTAAATTAAATATGTATTAATGCGTACATCAACTTTTTCTGGATAATTTAAAAGCACATTCTTAGTGTCCTATTATAAATTTGGATATAATAGAAACTATTAAAAATAGTCCTAAAATTGCCAGGACAGATAAAGTTTTGTTTTCAGAATATGTTTACAAAAATTATTTCTGAAAAAAGTTTTGTTTTCATCTAATATTTGTAGTTAAAACACAAGAATAAAAAGACACCTCACACAAAAATTGTTTATATAATCCGAACAGTAAAGGACATATACTTATGAATATTTACTGAATCTAATTTCTACACACTTGGGAAAATTCATAATCACCAACAAAGTTTATATCCAGGTACAAATAAGAAACAGTAAGGACTCATAGGGACAAATAAAGGCATTTTTCTGGAAGAAAAGTGTCTTAAAATTCTTTTCCCCAGCAGAAAGAAGTTTGATGCTTGTAACTTAAGGTTACTCAGGATACAAAGAAATATCATTCCAGGTATCTATTACACTTGGATATAACATGTAGAATGTATGATTGGCTTCCTTTTGAACCTGTTCTGTCATAACTGTTGTGCTATTGCTTTGTAGCAAATGTACATTCTGTACATTCAATAACTTTATTAAAAACTAGGATGAAACGTCCCTAATTATGTTTTCAACAGTGGAGGGAATTCATTGTTAGAATGGAGTGAGATGGAAGCTTTATACCAACTATTTTTCTATCCATAGTAGGGAAGCTCAAAGAGAGGAAACAAGTACTACAGGGGAATAAATACATTTTTGTCAGTACAGAACACTTCAGTTCTTTCGCATTTCACTCTAATCAATTCATTTTGTGGCTTTAAATAAATGTTCTCACTCCATTACAGTTATTCCGCAACTTACGGCCACAAATTTCTGTTACTAAGCAAGGCAGTTGCTAAGTGAGTCACTGCAGTTAAGTTAGTAACACAATTAAGGGAATCCAGCTTTCCCATTGACTTTGCTCATCAGAAGTTCACAAAAGGTGATCATAAAACCCCGGATACTGCAACCATCATAAATATATGCCAGTTCCCAAGTGTCTGAAGTTTGATCACATGACCACGCGGATCAAGCAACATTGAAAGTATGGAAAATGGCCTAAGACTGTAAGCAATCAACTGTATGCAATCCTTTTTTCATACTTATTTTGAGGTTAATCTTTTCTGCACAAGTCATGGTAGCTTCCCCCAAAGGAAAATTTAACTGCTTTACTCAGGAAACTACTCATCATAACAGGAACTGTATCAGAAGGAGATATGATTTTAACTGTAAAATGTAGTAAGCATACATCTTTCTCCTTTGAACCTCTTACAATCTCCCAGTTTCTGTGAAAACTAAATAAAATCGGGAAACACAAACCATAACATTTTTCTCCAATGAAATGTAAAACATGATCTCCCAAAAATTAATTAAGAAATATTTTACAGTTCCTCTATCTTAGCTGTTTTAACAGCACAGCACAGCATGAATTTTGTATAACGTATGCACGTTCTAAATGCTAAGTAAGAACCAAAGAGATGGGGCGTTGTCTTACCTGAACGCCTTTTCTCAGCATGACAATGGAGAATCCACCAATGGGTTTTGCTTGTCTTCTGCCCGTATAGACTAAGTCAGCCAAATTGCCACGCCCCTCTCCCTGGGGCCATCCCCCAGTCTCGACTGAGGCAAAGCTGTTGGCTGTGATTCAAGTGTGTTGGCTCAATTCTTTCCCAGCACAGGACTGACTGGCCCTAAGGATGGGAGTGGATTCTCCATCATCATGCTGAGAAAAGGCGTTCAGGTAAGACAACGCCCCTTCTCCAGCATGACTGGAGAATCCACCAATGGGACATACCAAAGCCTCACTGTCCCTGTGGATGGAAAGCTGTCTGGGCCTGTGTCCCAGTCTGACACTACACATTGGAGGACCCTCCTGCCAAATGAGGCCTCCGCCAATGCGAATTTATCTAACTTGTAGTGTCTTATAAAGGGAAGGTGACACCCACGTCGCCGCCCTACATATTTCCTCAATCAGTGCCTAACTCACCCACGCTGTTGATGTTGCAGTGCTGCGAGTGGAATGGACAGTGATTTGTTTAGGAACTGAGAGCGATTCCCCTTGGTATGCTTCTGCTATGCAATTCCTGATCCATCTGCTGATTGTGGATGCTGTGACCCTTCGACCCCTTGAGTGCGAATGAAAGGATACGAACAGTGCCTCAGATTTGTGGAAGGGTGCAGTTCGCCTTATGTATTGCCTTAAGGCCCTGCAAACGTCTAAGATGTGCCATTTGCACTCCAATTCATGGGAGGGCTGAGGGCAAAAATCTGGTAGCACCACCTTCTGTGTCCTGTGGAATAAGGAATTGACCTTGGGAATGAAGGAGGGGTCCAGGTGTAGGACCACCCTGTCTGTGTGGAAGGTGCAGAGATCTTCCCTAACTGATAGTGCTGCCAACTCTGAAATGCGTCTCGCCGAGGTAATGGAGACCAGAAATGCGACCTTAAGTGTCAAGTACTGTAAGGTGCCGGTCCAGATAGGTTCAAATGGAGGTGAGGTGATACCCAGTAGGACCTTGGACAGGTCCCAGGAGGGATATCTGTGGACCATTGGTTGTCTGTTGTTTGTTGCGCCCTTCAGGAAGGATCGCATCACTGGGTGCTTGGCCAGTGGTTCAGAGTTGCCATATGTGAGTATAGTGGACAGGGCAGCCACCTGTCTGCGAATTGTGTTGGGTGCTAAACCCTTCTCAAGTCCCTCCCACAAGTAGTCTAAAACCCTTGGGATAGCAATCCTAAAAGGGTCTAGCTGCTGCTTTGCGCACCAGCTGCAGTAATTTCTCCACGTGGAGTCGTAAATTCTGTTAGTTGTAGGCCTTCTTGAGACCCGGATCGTATTAATGACCCTTTGTGAATAAGCCTCCCCCTCTAGGAGGCTCCGTTCAAGTGCCAAGCGGCTAGTTGGAGCCACTGTGGCTCTGGGTGTTGTAGAGCCCCCTGGCTGAGGGAGATTCAGTCGTGGGGAATCCTCCATGGAGGAGATATAGAAAGACTTACGAGGTCGGCAAACCACGGCCGTCTTGGCCAGTGTGGCACAATGAGTATCACCTCTGCTTGTCCCTGCAATATCTTTCTGATGGTTGCTTGCATCAGAGGAAGAGGTGGGAAGGCATATAGCAACCCCTTTGGCCAGTATCCCTGGAGCGCATCTGCTCTGTCCGCCCCTGGTGACGGGAAGAGGGAAAAGAACCTCGGGAGCTGGGCATTCTTGGGACTGGCGAAAAGGTCCAGCACTGGATGGCCAAACTTCTCTGATGCTTCCCGAAAGAGAGATGGATGCAGGCTCCACTCCCAGAGGTCTACTGTTGCTCTGCTCAGAAAGTCCGCCTGCTGATTTGCTTCTCCTGATATGTGTTTGGCCCTGAGGGAGGTTAGGTTGTTCTCGGCCCAGGCTCCCAGCGATTGGGCCTCGGTCATGAGGGATCTGGACCGTGTGCCCCCATCAGTTGACGTGGGCTTTTGCCGCCACGTCCATGAGAACTAGGACATGCTGATCCGCTATTGTGTTGCGGAAGTGGTGGAGGGCCAGGTGTATGGCTCTGAGCTCTAACCAGTTTATGTTGTGTCTCAGATCCTCTTTGGACCATTGGCCCTGTGCCAGTTGTGATTGCAGGTGTGCTCTCCAGCTGAATAGGCTGGCATCCGTGGTCAGAATGACTTGGGATATGTTCCTTGAACATGTGTCCCTTTCCCATTGCTGGGGACGACCACCACTGGAGCGACTTCAGAACCCTTGGTGGCACTCTTACCCTGTTTGGAGGAGCTGGTTCCTATTTTCTGAAACGGGAGCAGGAACCATTGCAGGTCTCTGGAGTGTAGCCGTGCCCAGGGCACAATTACTAAGCAAGAGATCATCTTTCCCAGCAGGTGGGAGAGTGTGGCCAGTGTGGTGGCTCGTTTCCTTCAGATCTGCCTGACCAGGGCTCGAATGCTGTCTTGACACTCTCGGGAGAGGTACACCTCGCACTTTAGTGTGTCTATCACAGCTCCTAGATGAAGAAGACGGGTCGATGGGACCGTCTGACTCTTTTGAAAGTTTACTGAGAACCCGTGGTCCTGAAGGGCTCTTAGGGTCAGCATCAGATCTGACTGTGCCGCCTGAACTGACGAGGATTGGATGAGAATGTCATCCAGGTAACACTGGATGCGCACAGGGATGGTTCATAGATGTGCGGCGACTGTCGCCAGTACTTTTGTGAATACTCTGGGGGCCGAAGAAAGTCCAAAGGGTAGGGCCCTGTATTGAAAATGCTGGCTTGCATGGCAGAACCTGAGAAACGTTCATTGCTCTGGAAGTATGGGAATGTGAAGGTAAGCCTCCGTTAGATCTATGGAAGTCAGGAGGTCTCCCCTTCTGACACTTGCTAATATAGACTGGACAGTCTGCATTTTGAACTTTCTGTATGCCAGATGGTTGTTCAGACTTTTTAGGTCTAGAATTGCTCTCCATCCCCCCGAACTCTTTGGGACTATAAATAAGATGGAGTAGAATCCCTGTCCCCGTTGTCCCTTCTGCACCGGTTCTATAACCTGGATGTCCAGGTGCTGGATGGCCTCCTTGATGAGGCTCCTTTTGGTCATATCCTTGGGTGATGGGCAAGGGATGAAGTGGTTCAGGGGTTTTGAGATGAATTCCAGTGAGAGGCCGAATCTGACAGTGTTTAGGACCCAAAAGTCCGTGGTGGCCTGCCATCTGTGTGCGAAGAGAGCCAGCCTGCCACCAATGGGGGAACCCTCCCCGTCACTTGGACTTGCGAAAGGGGTGTCCCCCCGCTCCTTGAAAGGGCCGCTTTGACTGCAATTGCTGTCTGAATCTGTCCCTGTTACTGGTTTTGTTGCCCTGTCGATCTGATCTGGGCTGATAGGGATGGGAAAAAGAAGTAGGCTCTGGGCCTGCTTCTGATCGGAAAGGCTGTCTGCGGAGGTAGGAGGAGACTCTCCTCTCCGCCCTCCTTGAGAGGTGGGCCAGGACCTTGCGTTTGTCCTTGTTTTCTATCAGGTAAGGGTTGAGGGCCTCACCAAAGAGTAGACCACCCTTGTAAGGTGCAGCCACCAACCGCCACTTTGCCTTGATGTCAGCTCGCCACTATCTGAGCCACAGTAATCTGCGTGCTGCGGTGTTGGACGCTATTGCCCTGGCGGAGTAGTTTGTGGCATGTAATGATGAATCTGCCATGAATTCAGCTGCCGCAACTAACTTCCTTAAGTCATGGTGGGTTCTCTCCTCCTCTGGGGAAATCCTTGCCTGGAGTTGGCGCAGCCAGAGCAACGAAGTCCTAGCGAAAAAGGAGTTAGAAATGGCTACCTTGATTGCCCACACTGAGGCCTGGTGTGTCCTGAGGAAGGTGAGTTCCACCTTATCCTCTGACTTCAGGGCCTCCGCCGCATCCCCAGATATCGTGGATGGTGAAAAAAGAGCTGCTAGAGGCTCATCTACTGCTGGGACCTCTATTACCTCCGATAAGGCTGGATCTATGTTGAACAGCTTCTTGTCTGTCCCCCCCCCATTGAAGGGAAAGATCCCAGTGCCCCCAAATTATTCTGAATTGTATCAAAGAGAGGGGGCAGGGGATATATTGTTGTGTGTAGGTGGGCTACGAAAACACCCTGCTGTTTGTGTCCTGACATGTTGAGTGTCCCTCTTGGGGGAGCCTTGGCCTCTTAACCTTTACGGTGCTGCTGGCCTTGTGGAGCAGGGATTTGAATAGAGTCGGGTTGAAGAGGCTACGAATGGTGGAAGATCTGGGGATATATCATTGTCCTCTGACAGACCCTGATCCGTTTGCTCATAGTCCCCCACAGGAGACTTCCTGCTTCTAGAGGAACGAGATGGAGAAATTGATCCCTGTATGCTGAGGCTTCCTCTTGGGAGAGATAGGATTGTGAAGCCACAGACCTGGCTCTGGACCTATGGTGCTTGAAGAGGCTATGGCCTGAGCGACGGCCTGAGATATCAGGGATTGTAAATGTTCTGATGATAGGGCTCCCTGATTGTCTGAGGGACGAAGCCCTGCTGCTGCTGCTGTGCGTTGGGTGCCCCCGGGCTCTCAGGCCCCTCGCTTAGAGGGGGATCTCTCTGCCTGGTCTGTGTCAGCCTGTTTCCAGAGGTTCCTGACTTGGCTGCAGCAGGCCAAATATTTCCTCCTCTGTGTAAGCAGGTGGAACTAGACCGCCTCCTGCTGCGTTTTGCCTCTTTTTGGCTCTAGAGAATTGTTTTTCCAGAGCCTGGTGGCGGCGTTTTGCTTCTCAGCGGCCTTGGAGGATTTTTTGCCAGAAATTGCCTTGGCCTTAATCCTTCCCACTGCTTCCTGATTGGATGATCTTGACTTCTTACGTCCAGGGGGATTGATAGAGGAATCCTGTGCTGCTTGAGCAACGTTGATGTCTGCCATTGTCATAGGAGATATCTCAGTGTGGTGACTTAGAGTAATCTCGTGACAAGGAGCCAGGAGAGGTCAGCTGAGGTCACTGAGCAATCTGGTAGTGACTGGAAAAATAGTCCAGGCGTTGAATGCACTCAATATCACAGTCACACCTCTGTGCCCCACTTAATGTCCAACCCTCCTTCGTGTTGCTGGTGGCGGCAAGACCAATTTAGTGATCCAACCGGCACTCAGTTGATGGGCAGACAGTTCAGATAATCTCAGATAGCGTTTAATTCCTCCTCCTCCATCATTATTATTATTATTATTATTATTATTTAAATTCTGGCCTGTCGGTAACTCAGTCTGTGAGACCTGCTACTCTGCTAGCGAGGGGGGAATGAGGCTCAGTTTGCAAGACCTGCCAATTGCTAGCGAGGAAAAGGTGGGGGGGGGGTGCCCACATGCTCCCCTTCTCCCTTCTGGCACTCGTGCCTGTCCCCAATTAAATGGAAGCTATTTTCCAGATTAATTGGGAGGCCTGGAGCTAAAAATATATGCTGTGCCTACTGCGCCTTACTGGCGCTGTAACTGGGGAAACAGGTGATACCCCCTGAGCGATTCTTAAAGAGTTCCCTTTTTGAAATTCACGGCTTCAACAATGGCAGCCGCTAGACGCGATTATGAATTAACTCTTTAAATTTCGCTATGGCTGGGGAGTGAAGGAGAATTAATCCAGAGGCTCAACGATGGCTAAGTTGAAATCCTATCACCCGGGAGGGGAAGATTCCCCCTCCAGTTCTAAGGCCATGCAGAGATTAAAATGGCGATCGGCTCTTTGTTAACCGGCCGACGATCAGCTGTGGCTTCAGGAAGCCCTTTGGAGCCACTCCATGCGGCAGAAGCAGCAGCGAGCGAATTGCTGCTGCCTACTACCCCTCTGGACCTCCAAGTCAAGAAATTAAATTGATACGACCTTATCTGATGAATTGGATTCTAGAGCCAAGAAGCGTGTCCTCTCAGGCGAAAGACTAAGTCTAGACTGGGAGATGGCCCCAGGGAGAGGGGCGTGGCAATTTGGCTGACTTAGTCTATATGGGCAGAAGACAAGCAAAACCCATTGGTGGATTCTCCACTCGTCATGCTGGAGAAGCTGTGCAATTATCCTATTTTATTAGTTTACAATCTATGTTCAAGATCTAAGATACTTTGATTTTTTCTGACAAATGCTGTTAATTATGTACTTTGAATGATTGATATTTATTTTTCAGTGAACAGTTTTCATTACTGAGTCTTTCACCCTTTTTTCCCCCTCACAAATGCAGGCGAAACACTGAAAATAAGGGGGGGAAAGCCCTTTCTTGATACCTATCGTAACTAGATAAAATATTTAACAATGCAAAGTTGCATTCCTGTCTCAAAACATACTGTAATACTTTGATGATATCAACTAAGAACAGCTAAGAAATCCATATTTATTTCAATTGAAATGAAATTGAGAATATGAAAAATATATTTCCATTCATTTTTAACTGAATTCTTGTTTGTATTTGAATTTATCTGCACTTTCTAACAGACAACTATTTAAAAAGATACTTATTCACTGGGTAAAAGACTGCTGGAAAAAGAATAGACATGTAAGTTCCTACATCAGGCTATTTCCTCAAATATGTTAGAAGAAAGATTATGAAAATCTGAAACATCAATTAAAAAGTCACAACAAAATACCAGGTTAGATTTTTAAGTTTATTTATCATTGAAGTTAACACATAGCAGCAAGTTCTGTGTTGGCTTCAATTAAAAACGATCACTAACATTGCTATTTCAGCCCCAAATTGAAGTCAACCCACTCTTACTACAAAGCACTTGGTTTAAAGGTAAAGCACTTACCCTGAAGACAAGAAATTCAGAAGGAAAGGAGGAGTAAGTGATTCCTCCACAGATCATGTATATGAAATGACACTATATAAATGTTTCAAAAGGCAGAGATTACCAATACCAGAAAGAGCAGTGTCTATACACAGCAAGGAACAAAAATGCTCAGCAAAAGGATTACTCAAATACTTTCAATTTTAAAAGCCTGTTGTTTCAATACTACTGTGGCACTCATTGTGAAAGTAAAGACTGCAAATGGCTTGATAAGACTGTGCATTCAAGTAGAATCTACCAAAAATAAACAAAAGAAAAATTCCCAAGCCTAGCTAAAAGACCCATGACATTTATTCTATATAAATCAAATTAAAACATACTGAATCTAGTAATACTACCAGCAATAGCCTCTGCCATCAAATACCAATTTTAGACTGTACAGCGTTACAAAGTCATTTGTTTATGGAACCAGAAATATTGTTTTAAACATATGCTTTGCAGGCCATATCCATTTTAAGGTATAAGGTTATGTAACATAAAAAACAGATTTATTTTTGACTGAGATGTACATGCCACTCAAAGATACCTATAGAATTTATTTTTTTATTCTTACCACCAAGTGATCTGTGACATACAATTGAAATTTTAGATAACCAGTATTTAATTTCCAACTATTAGTTGTAAGTTCTGTGCATGATCAGTTTGCATACAAGTTAAGAGTTTCATGCTTTCATATTTCTAGAAAACTTTGTTAAAGAATTCAAATCCAGACTCTTAAAGCACCAATATTATAATCTGTTATCGAATCAATGCAAAACACCAATTAAAGCCTGTTTAGGTTTTGAACTTAGCGTCGTACAGTGGTCCAACCCTCTTCATCAATTTCATTTTTAGTGCGACGAAGGGATTCTCGGTCTTTATCTGTTCTCCAACCTTTCTCTTTCTCGCCATCTTTTTCTCGTTCTTTGGAGACAGCAGGACCAGGAGTAGGAGCAGCAGTAGGTGGTCTTCGAATTTTTTCACATTCTTCACGTTCTTCTTTTCTATCATCACCACGTCTCCAAGAGCTCACTGAAAAATAAAAAGCAGTATTTCAGCTATACTTCATTCATGGCCCACTACCAAGCCCTGGCCTCTTGGCCACCGGGCCACGTGAAGGGATGGCTACTGCACACACTTGTGCGTGCACTCACCCACTTGCGCTAGTGCCTCCCCGAGCATCCCTGACGCTAGCATCACCCCACCGAGCTTCCCACCAGCACTAGCGCTGCTCCAAGCATACCACCAGCGCTAGAACTGCTCCGCCTGAGTGTCCTACTGATACTAGCACCACCCCAAGTGCCCCACAGGCCCCGGTGCCACCCGAGCATTCTGCCAGTGCTAGCGCCACCCCATTTACAGCACTCGCACGGCCCCATTTGTGTTTGTGCTCGACCTGTTTTCATGTGTGTATGTGCACACAGCCCATTTGTGTGTGTGTGTGTGTGCACAAACATAACAGTGCCTGCCTCCCTTTCCAGGCTGCCAAACCAAAAGGGTTGGTGACCTCTGCTTTAAAGCACTTCATGGCTTGGGGCTGGGCTACCTCTGGGACCATCTCTCCCCAGTGGTGTCTTATGAGTACTGTGAGATCCAGCAGGAGAAGCATGCTCTGGGTCCCATCTATAAGAGAGTGCCACCTGGCAGGGCCTAGGAAGAAAGTCTTTTCTGTAATGACACCTGCTCTCAGGAACATCATTACCCCAGAGATTAGACTTATCTTAACCCTGCTGGACTTTTGCAAGGCATGGAAAATTTGGCTTTGTCATCAAGCCTGGGGCTCTGTTAGTATAGGTGAGCCCATTTCTTGGTGTTAGTAGTGTTAAATCAGCTGCTATGCTGTTTTATGTTATTTCTGTTCTTTTTAAACTTGTTTTTAACCATTAACCTCTTAGAGATGGATGCATATGAGAAATGCATATGAGATGGTTGTCCATATACATTTATTAAATATATAAAAATAAATATACACTACCTGCATTTTTTGTAATGGAAATGCATTCCCTATTTCTCTGGTAGGATTTATATAACAATAATAGAATTGGGTAGAAGTAGTCTACCTTCTTCCCGATCTGTTCTGGGTGGAGGTCCTCTCCTTTCTCTCTCTTCCCCACGGCGGTCTCGAAGATCACGACCAACACGGTCATCTCTAGAGTCACGACCACCTCTGTCCCATTCATCACGACGACCTGAATCTCTCCAGCTAGAGGTTTCCTCAGCTGGTCCTCTTCTCCAGCCAGTGTCATCCCTTTAATTATAAAAGTTATATCAGTCCTAAAGAAAGGACCTTCAACTACACGTTATCTGCAAGAGAATGACTTATATCATCAGTATTTTCATAAAAAGAAGTATTTTAAAAAGATAATGGATATTTAAAATGCCTTTGGAAAAAAAATATACAGGTTAATGTTAATGGTTAATGACCACTCATGTAGCAATCTTCCAAAATTACAACAACCCTGAAGAAGTGGTACTTATGAGCAGTCCTCGGAGTTTCAGCCATCCCAGCACCCCAGCAGTGAGTGATCATGATCTGGGCAACAAGTCCACAATTACAATGGTTGCAACATCCTGTTGTCATGTGATCACCACTCACCTTCGCATGAGCAAAGTCAATGGGGAAACTGGCAGGAAAGATTACAACTGTCTTCTGTAAGTTCCTACTCCTACTCCCACCACTTTTTATCCGGATGAGCCTACACGCTGTAGCACATGCAGCCACTCCTTGCTGGTTGCCTTCAAGCCACAGTAGGCACTTACCCAGTGCCAGCTTGCTTGCCTCCCCCAGACTTGCGACTTCCTGTCAGCTTCCCCATTGACTTTGCTTGTTCAAAGCTGGCATGAAGCTACAAGGAGGTCCTTGCTTAAGGTCTTATGATCCTCACTTAATGACAGCAATGGAGACTGTAAGGATTGCTGTTGCTAAGTGATGTGGTCATGTGACATTGTGCTTTATGACCACATTGCTTAGTTAAGCAAGGACTATCTATAAAATGGAAGCATCCCTAAATTTTTGTGAGCGTGCAAATTGTTTCTGTCGTATCTTTTTTTAAAAAAAGAAATATTTCCAACCCAATGGAATATTGGGAAAAACGTATGTAAAGGGACTCCAGATTCTCTCTTTACATTCTGTCTGTCCATCTGTCTGTCAATCAGCAAAGCAGGTCCCAAAAGAAAAGAAAAGAATGGAACTAAAGTGGTTTGGTGGGAAAAGGAACAAAAGAAAGATTGACTTTGAAATTGGTCAGATGAGGCCTACGGATTTTAGGAGAAAATTCCCCCAATGGATCCAAAGAGGCAGTACAGGATGTCACTTAGGAAGTTGATGACCACTCCATTCTAACCCCTCTCTCTTGGTCACACAATTCAAAGTGAAGGATATGAAGCCTATTTCATGCTTCCTAATCACATGCATATAACCAATAAACAGACGTAAAAGCAGAAGTACACATACTTACAAACATACAGTGGCAACACATACACATCACCCTGATTAGATTATCACAGAACACAAAGGCAAAATATATGCATGCATCCTAATTAGCAACTGGAGAATAACCGCAAACACACAGACATAGCAAAGTAATATATTATTCTATTACATAGGATATACAGATACTGTATATATATCCTGCTGGTTATAAAAGGAGTGGAAAGAATTTAAGAAACCACTCTCTACATGCTCTTCCTATTTTGTTTAAAACGTAAGCCATAATAAAATACATTTTTAAAAACTGGCATATCTTTATGGTATGAGCGGTATGATCAACAAGTGCATACTGATGACATATTTTAACATACATTCCCTAAACCAAGTATTTCTTGTCCCAGAATACCACACACTCCACTAGTCTATCAAAATTATCTTCTGGTTCAAAAAGATAAAAATAAATCATCATATACTATTAAAATGTAATAAAGTCTAACCTAGGACGCCTAAAACGTTCTTCCTGATCAAAGTCACGGTCTTTGTCAAATTCTCGTTCCTTTTCATTTTCATCACGGTCTTTATCTCTATCCCATTCATGATCTTCTGACGGTCTGGAATCCCGTGGAGGTCCCCAGCTGTCTTCTCGAGCCTTTTCTCGTTCTCTCCATCCACCTAACAGCAGCAAAACATAATCTTTTAAAGGCTAATTTCAATAGCATGTGGAACATCCATTTCACCATTCTTTAGCCAAATTCCCTATTTTCCTGTCATTCCTGTAATATCTTTTGCCAGATCCCACAACTGCGCAAAATCTGATGGGTAAGATTAGTGTTTGGGAGTTCACAGTTCTGTAATATGAAAAAAAACTGGAAAAATTTCATTCCAGAAGTGTATTCTATACTGCTTTTTTCCAATCGGTGGTAAAGCAATTAATATAGGAAAGCAATGGGGAACAGACCTAAATTTACTGGATTTCAGGTTTAACAAGTAAGAAACATTTCAAAAAAATTTTTAAAAAATATTTTCCACTTTAACTTATAATAAGTAGCTGCCAAACGCTGTCATCTGGTCTAAACCATAACTATTAAAGAAAATATCATTCACAAATTCCCCAGAACATTATGATGACAGATGCAAATAAGACCTTTTCATAAAAAGCAGCAATCCTTTAACTATGAAAAGCAAAATCAGTTTTAAAAAGTTAAATACTTAAAACACTTAGACATGCTAGTATTCTTATTCAAGTCTCATGAAATCCAGGATGAGGTCACTGAAGTTTTTTGTGGTTTTAGATATCTATAATAGAGCCTTCCAAGTCAAACTCAAATCCTGCTAATTATACTGGAAAGTTATTTTTTTTTTTAAATTTTCTTCACAACAATACAGAAAAGATTTGCCACTGTGATCCTGTCAATTCTTAGTGTAGCATGCAGATTTTAAGTTTCTTTCTGGTTTTCTGTCCTCATATCAATCTGGTCCAATCCTACTAAGCTTTTTAAAATCAGCCAAGAAGAACCAGGTGCTGCCACCTAATGGGGCAGATGTCTATAACAAGATTTTTTTAATAGCACTGATTAATTATCTATTCTATGTCATATTTGTGCTCAATAATCAGATTACTTATTAGAACATGGAATGTCTCCACTTAATCATTCATTCATTTAATCATTCATGCTCACTAGTCAAAAAATAAAATGGCACAAAGGCAAAGGAAAGATTTCACCTCTTACCCTGTGCCACACCTAAACGACTTCTTAGTTCTTCCTATGAGAAGAATACCACCAGTTGAAAAATAGCGTATTATGGCAAATTTTCTATTGATTAGCCAAGGAATCAAATTATAGGCAGGTATCAAACTGTGAGGTTTTTTTTAAAAAAAAGATGGGACACACCTTATATTTAAGTACTTCACTTTTCAATATTTAGTATCTGTATCTTTCAGTTTTATATTGCTAATGCATTTCTGGAAATGAATAAGACACCACAATGCATTAATCCATATCTGCCAGAAAACATTTAGACCAAAATGTTTATATTTTTCATGAATCTGTATACTAAAACTCTCATGTCTACAACCTTTAACTCAGTGGTTCTCAACCTTTTTCAGATTGAGACCCCACTTGCCCCGCCCATGTGCGGCGCGACCTCAGCGCGCACGCGCGCCGGGCCAATCCGCACATGCGCACCGCGCACCGGGGGAAAAACCAAAATGGCGGACTGCGACGGCCCAAACCGCGCATGCGTGGCGCGCGACGGCCCGAACCGCGCATGCGTGGCGCGCAACGGCCCGAACTGCGCATGCGCGGCGCACGGCAAAAAATGGCGGACCACGATGGGCTGATCCGCGCATGCGTGGCGCGCGACAGCCCGAACTGTGCATGTGCAGCGCGCGCGCGACAAAAAAAACAAAAAAAACCAAAATGGCGGACCGCAGTATCCGGCAACCCCCACAAAACGGTCGTTCGACCCCAAATGGGGTCGTGACCCATAGGTTGAGAACCGCTGCTTTAACTGGACAAAATAGTGCATCATAGAGCAACAATTTCTGAATCAAGATATCTCAAAGGGACTAACTTACAGAATGCATCCAAAATCCTAGATCACGATTTTGGTAGAATTGAAATCTGGCAAATATGTGATTGCTTTGGGATTAGTCATGCCATTGGCCAGAGGTTCAGTAGATCAGTCTTGCCTTAATCCTCCAGAGGCTGAAAAGACTGGCCCCTCCTTTGGCTGCTGGAGATAGGTAGACCAGTCCTGCCCTAACTCTCCAACCAGCAGAAAAACAGAAGTTGCTCCTGTTCCCACAGCTTTTTTGCCCATGGTCATTCTGTTTCTCTGTTTTGGTAAGGAAATATCTCTAAAATAATGACCCAACAGGTCATGGGTTGTCTAGTTTATAATAAAAAGTTACAATTTGCATGAATTTGTTTACCTGGTTTACCAAATGGTCTCCAAGGTCCAGGCCTGGAATCATCTTCACGTCTGGGACCTCTATCATCATCCAGTCGTCTGGGTCCTCGATCATCATCTGCATTACGCCAAGGTCTTCTATCCTCATCACTCCTTGAAATTCTATCATCATCCAGCCCGCGCCTAGGCCCTCGGTCACCATCCAGCCCACGCCTGGGCCCTCGGTCATCATCCAGCCCGCGCCTGGGCCCTCGGTCCTCATCTGTGTTGCGCCAACTAGGTCGGTCATCATCCAGCCCACGCCTGGGCCCTCGGTCATCATCCAGCCCGCGCCTTGGCCCTCGATCGTCATCCAGCCCACGCCTGGGTCCTCTGTCATCATCCATGTTACGCCAACTTGGTCTGTCGTCATCCAAGCCACGCCTGGGGGTCCTGTCATCATCCAAGCCACGCCTGGGGGTCCTGTCATCATCCAAGCCACGCCTGGGGGTCCTGTCATCATCCAAGCCACGCCTGGGGGTCCTGTCATCATCCAAGCCACGTCTGGGGGTCCTGTCATCATCCAAGCCACGCCTGAGGGTCCTGTCATCATCCAAGCCACGCCAACTTGGTCTGTCGTCATCCAAGCCACGCCTGGGGGTCCTGTCATCATCCAAGCCACGCCTGGGGGTCCTGTCATCATCCAAGCCACGCCTGGGGGTCCTGTCATCATCCAAGCCACGCCTGGGGGTCCTGTCATCATCCAAGCCACGCCTGGGGGTCCTGTCATCATCCAAGCCACGCCTGGGGGTCCTGTCATCATCCAAGCCACGCCTGGGGGTCCTGTCATCTTCAGTTGAACGCCAACTCGATTTGTCATCATCCAGGACTTTCTTAGGACCCTTGTCTTCCTCTTTATCACATTCCAATACTTTGTCTTCTGGTGCTTCCTGGGTAGGCTCTCCTGTTTCTTGTGGAGTAGTAGACTTAGTCACATCGTCTTTTCGTAAAGATTTTTCATCGTCACGTACTTCTCCACGCCGCCACTCTCTAGTAAAACAAAGCCAGAATTATGTTCTCAGATGTCCAAAATCCAATAACTGGATTACTCTTTTAAATTATAACTACATAACTACAAATTACACGATTTCTCATCTCAAAATTTCTGTGACCAACTCTGTTAATACATGTATTCATACATGAGGAACTCACAAATTTCCATGGATAAGTATAAATAGCAAAATGTAAAGAATGCAAGTTATTTGTTCAAGCTCAATATCATGAAATGGAATATTAACAAAATTACTCTCTAAAGCAGGGGTCCCCAATCCCCAGTCCGTGGACCAGTACTGGGCCATGGCATGCCAGCAGCCGGGCCTCACAAATAAGCAAAGCCCCATCCGCAGGATGCAAGCAGCACACAAAACCACACCCCATCCAGTCCACAGAAAAACCTCTCTCCACGTAACTGGTCCCTGGTGCCCAAAAGGTTGGGGACCTCTGCTCTAAAGTTTACAGGGATCTCAAATTAGGTACCATGAGTCATATTCAGGTTAAACATGATTACTTAAATAAAAGTACTTTCTGTATACATATATAGGTTGTTTCCATTAAATGACCAATAGTTTAACAACTGTTTGAAGTTATGACAACCTCAGAAAGTGTCCTTTACAACTTAAAAAGCACTTCTGACCATGTCACCACCACTTGCAGTCATGTGACCACATTTTGGGTGCTTGGCAAGTGGCTCATATTTACAACTGGTTGTAGCATCCCACAGTCAATGACCATGATTTACTACTTTTCTTGCCATTTTCTGGCAGAAAACTTAAAAAACCACCTATTGGATATGCTAGATTCACTTAACAACTTCATGATTCGCTTAACAACTGTACTAACTCATTTTATAATCATAAAAATGGCAGTAAAATGAGGTGACCTGCTTAACAACAGCTCTAACTTACAACCAAAATTCTGAGCCCAGTTTTGGTCATAAATAAAGGAATGATAGAATAACAGAGTTGGAAGGGATCTTAGAGGTCTTCTACTCTAAAACCCTGCTCAAGCAGGAAACCTATATCATTTTAGACAAATGGTTGTCCAATCTCTTCTTAAAAACCTGCAGTGCTGGAGCACCCACAACATCAGAAGGCAAATCAAATTGTTCTGTCAGGACTATCTATTCAACATGATCTTACTACATGAGTAGTGTGAATGTACCAAAATATCAAATTAGTCACTCAATTTTAAGGTGTGTATAAACTAGCCAACAAAAGAAAAAAGAATCACCCAAAGCACTCTAAATCAAATGTTCCAGAATATTCATATAGGGAAACAGATATTCTATTATATACATTGACTTGCTAATGTTTACTGGATTTGCACTGAACTGCAGTACTAGTAATTTTATTTGTCCCAGATTCCAAGTAATGACATCATTTTGCATTGGTTTTATTTTAGTTTGAAAACTCTTTAGCACTTAGAAGCAAACATACTAGTACTAAACTTCTGGCTAGCACATATCAGACCAACTAATGGTCTGATATATATATATGTTTTTAATTTTTCATTCATTCATTCAATATATTTTTTGAATGAATGAATGAATGAATGAATGAATGAATGAATGAATGAATGAATGAATGAATGAATGAATGAATGAATGAATGAAAAAATGAACTATAATAATGGAAATCATTATTACTGGGAGAATAACCTAGAGATATTAAAGCAAGACCTAGAACAGTGTCTAAAGTGTAGATCTGAACAGAAAAGAAGAAGGATATTTGTTGGAACAAGTGGTAATTTTGAGAATTCCTATCTGAAATGCGTATAATGAAAAGTCTGTTCGGCCAAAACTAGGGATTTTAGACCACTTTCTAAAATAAAGATAGCAGATGTTAAACAGATGAGGCATTCTTAGTATACCAAAACAATGTCAAAGAAATAGTCTCCCAGCACATTATACAAATCAGAGCAAAAAAAAACCCCACAGATAACCAATAGAGGCTGAAATGCAGCTTCATTTGCAGAGGTTTACTCAATTATTTATTTATATAAGAAACTTTATATTACTACACAACTCTCTTTCAGTGACTCTGGGCAGCTTACAAACATAAAAACACAAAATAAAAACAATAACCAACATTAACCCTCCCCCACTCCCCTGGCAACAGCAATTAATTAAATAAGCCAGTCGATCGGCTCCAGACTATTCTGAGGGTCCCCAGGTCAATTGACAAAACCAAGACTTCAGGGCCTTACGAAAGATTGTCAAGGTGGTGGCCAATATTATCTCCAGAGTTGATGTTATATAGGGAAGGCCCTTGTCCTTGTTGCACAAAGGAAGGAAACAGAAACAATTGACAAACAATCCTTGCAACTGTGCCATCCCAGACACAAAAAGAAACTTAATCAGGACAGATATAAACAAAAAAATTACACTGCACTCATACACTGCCTATCCTGGGCAGGAAAAAAAAGATCATGTTCAGCATCTTCTACAAGTTGCTCATCAATATGTGTCCAGATTCCTTTCCTCTTGGACTCCAGACTTATATTGACCCTGCTGTCCAGGGGCAATCCTTCTCCTTAGATTTATGCAACCCCCATTTGCTCTGAAGTCCAACTTACCATTTCCACATGGTTCTTTCCTCAGCTGACTGACTATAAGAGAAATAACTGCCATAGGGGAGGAGATTTTAACTGGAAAGTGAACTGAAACTAACCCAAAGTTGGGGAAGGAAAGTGCCATAAATCTTAATTTACTGATCTAAAATTCATGTTCAATCCTATCCGGGTCCACAAAAATCCAAAACTCAATAAAATCAAAAAGAATCATAGCTGCAACAAAATATTTTATTTAACTCATTATAGATCAGAACAGGTTCCTACATTCACCCCCAGAGTTAAGATAAGGATATTAAAAATGTATGCTCCATTTATAGGCTGCAGAATACATGCAGAAACCTAATATATTTAGGGAAAGGCTTTCAATACATGAAATTGGGTAAACTAGTATTCCAGGTATAGCAAAACTTAACATTCTTACTTATGATCACTAAAAATCTATTATAACAAATGTGTGTATTGCTTGTAAATGCAGTAGCCTATGTATGTATATTTCTATCACTGAGTCTTCTGAGATTAGAAAATGAAAGTAACTTGTTGTACAGAAGTTGTTTCTACCAGACAAGAGATCTACTATGTTTCCCCGAAAATAAGCCCTATCCCCCCAAAAATCCTAGTTTTGGCATGAGGCGCACGTGTAAAAATCCAGCTAGAAAGGGGGTGGGGGTGGAGCTGCCCCACGTGCCCTGCACCCACTTACCTTAGAACCGCTGTAGCCAGGCCTCCCATGCTCTGACTCTTGTCGCACCGCAACGAGCCACAGCCTCTTGCCACGAGCGGTGTCATGGCGCGATTTGCGCAATGAGCCATGTGGCCTCCTGCTGTGAGCAGCAGCACCGGCACGATGCACCAAGTGGCGTGCGGCTGTAAACAGCCCCCAAAAAACATAGGCAGCAACCCAACAGATGTCAGGGTATGGGAGGCCTGGCTGTGGCAATCCTAAGGTAAGCAGGTAAGACATTCCCCCCTCCCCGGTGCCTCTTTTGGATGCAAAACAAAAAACAAAACCCAGGTCTTATTCTCAGGAAAACACGGTAGTAAATATAGGCACAGAAACTTTGATATAGTAAAAGCAAAAATATTAAAGATTTTATAATGAAAAATATCAATCACTTATTCCTGTTAGAACAGGAATTTCTTTTAATTAAAAGCATTGAAATGAATGGATAAATACATAAATGGAAAATGGATGAGAAAGATTATAAAATAATAAAAAATAACTATATTTTTAGGATCTTGACAATTAAACATATTAAACTACCTAAAGAATATAAAAGGGCAGACAGAAATTATGGAGAAAGGGATGCAAATATAGCCATGCATTTAGCAAAATGATTCCAATCTAGAAAGATAGGACAAGCCTTTGTCAGATATGCCAATTTGCTTGAAATGGTTGTACACAAAACTCAGTTTGGTTATTGAATATATTAATAGTTCTGTGGTCTTATTTAGATGACCAATTAACTGTACAGAAAGAGAATCTTCACTAAGACTATTAAGGTTTGCAAGAATGTTCTGGAACATCTAATGAATCCTGATAAAGTGGTATTAACTTTATTCCATATCCAGTCAATGTTCTTTGGATGACAATGTACATTCTTGCAGAATCAGAAAAGAAACCTATTACAGATTGCTTAAGCATTATTCTATAAGCTACCTTTCTGGGGGACGTCTCCACTCTGATTCCTGATCAGTAGTTCTTCTCCAAACACCTTCATTTTCTCTATCACCCCAGCGTGATTCCTACATTTAAACACAATAAAAAACCTTAGGGTAGTATCAACATGATTAGGAATACTTATTTTAATTTCAATTATCAAACATTTTTTAAAAGCACAGACAGAGTCTATCAATGGTTTCAAAAGCACAATCTGCTTCTAACTAGTTCGCAAATTTAAAGAACATGTTATGGCCGGAGGAGACAATCAATTATCTATCAAGGACTTCATCTCTGAAGGATGAAGCCAATGTAAAGAAGCAAAGAATGGGTGCGTTTAAATACAAAAGTGGAGGGAGGCATTCTATATTATCCCCTCTTTTTAGAAATCTTTTTTTTTCTTTCCTAAGCAGAAGACTAACTCAGGTTAGTCTGAGTTGTAGGGGGATTAGAGATGGTGAGCTGCATAGCTGTTTGGCTTTTATACAAAGACCACGAACGCAAAGCCAAACAGCTATGCAGCTCACCATCTCTAATCCCCCTACAACTCAGACTAACCTGAGCACAACAAAGCCCCCACCCAAACAGAACACTCCCCCATCCAATCAGAGCACAGCCAACCCTCCATCCAATCAGAGCACAGCCAAGGCCCTAACCAATCAGAACACACCTCCACCCAATCAGAACACAGCTGAGCTCCCAGCCAATCAGTTCAAACCCCCACTGGCGGTTAAAAGGAAGAAGCAGCTACAATCACACATTGCTCCTAGAAGCACAAAGCCAAAAACACCAGCCTGAAGATGACGAATGGGACTTCGTCGAAACGTCGCCAAGACACTTCAAATTCTACGCGGGAGAAAACCCGAAGAACCAAAGACCTACATACATACATACATACATACATACATACATACATACATATATATATACACACATATACATATATATATTATTTTGAATAATCTTTCATAAATTTAAATTGTATCAATACATTTGTAAAGTAAGCTAAGGTTTAAACGGCACATAGAAGCCGTATCTTAAAATTTGAGCTGGAAATATATTTCTTGAGTGTAAGATTTATATGGTTGGTACATGCTTTCCCCCAAATTATCCCCGTCATTAAAATTATTTACCTTCCGTGAAAGTGAATCGTCAAGATTCCGCCTCTCCTCTTCGCGACGACGCTCCCGCTCTTCAATTTCTAATTCCCTTTGACGTTTTTTTCTTTCTACCTCTTCTAGTTTTTTAACACGTTCCTGATATTCACGCATTTCTTTTTCGCGTTTTTCACGTTCAACACGTTCTTTCTCTTCTTGTTCTGTCCAAACAATCATAAAAATAATAAAGTGAACTTCCCATTTTGGATTAAAAAATGAGTATTTCATCTTCAAATGTACTCATTTGAACATCATTTCATACTTGGACAGCTTGAAAGTTAGCTTTAATAAATTCAATTTTGTAAGTAACAGTTAAGGATATGTGGCTCAATCTAAATCTAGCCCATGTTAATTCATTTTTTATTTTGTAGCTTTAAAAAAGGGGGGGAAGCAAGAAAATATTTGCTACTATCTGCAATTCACCCTAATATATTTTAATGGCACCTCTACTGTAACAATTTTATATACATATTTCCCAATATAAGTAATTCAGTAAGAACATTTGAGCAAAATAGGGACACTCCCCAGGTAAAGAACAAGTTCCATTTCTAGCTGTCTTTAACTCAAATTTGTATGTAAGTCGGAACTTGCACTTACAAATGGGCTACCTGTGACTAAAAATGGCAGACGCTGTTCTCCTTCCTCGAGCCAACTAACCGTTGAAGGCACGCAATGTTTTCATGAACCACTGGAAAAAGGCTGTATATTAAAAACGTATGGTTTCAGAGGTTCATAAAAACAAAGTGTGGCTTCAACTGTTGTCTGGCTCAAGAAAGGAGAACTCTATCTGCTTTTCTGTAGTAGTTAAGAGGCTATTCACAAGACAGGGTTGTCCAGAGGTCAGGTATGCTTAATTCAGTACCTGCTCTATGATGGGCACTAATATACTCTGTACGATAGTACATATGCATTGCAATTCAGTAAATGTTGGTAAATCACAGTTTCTAACTGAAACAGATCTTAAGTGAGACATCACATGACCATGATTTGAAATTCCTGCTGGCCTCTCCCCATTGACCTGGTCAGAAGCCAGCTAAGAAGACTACAAATGACAATCATGTGATCACAGACACTGTGACCATTGCAAACGTACAATGGTTGCCAAGAACCTATATTGCAATTATGTGGCTATGGGGACTCTGTAAGGGCCGTAAGTATGAGGACCAGTTGTAAGTCACTTTTTTAGCACCATTAAAATTTTGAACAATCACTAAACAAATCATAGTAAAGCAAACACTATCTTTATTTTGATTTGCTAGATAACGTGAACAAATGTCTATTTCTAGTAGCTGCCATGACACACATCTATCCAGACATGCAAAATTACTATTAAGAAATATAAGATCTGTATAAATAGAAGATCAAGATAGAGTGTTACTTTAGGAAGAACCTTTCAAGCATTTACCTTTCTGCATCTTTTCCTCTTGCAATCTTTGTTCTTCCTCCTCCTTCTCACGATAGTAAGTAATGCGTCTTTCTTCTTTGCGCTGTCTCTTACGTTCCTCTAAACGATTACTTCTTTCCTCTGCTAATCTTTCTTGGAACTGTTTAAGTTTTTCCTGAAACAACAATACTTAATTTAGAACTACAGAAATAGTACGAGCAGCATACAGAAGGTCAAATATGGATGTATGCCAAATTACTTTCTAGCCTTGCAGATGATGATAAAAACACACTAGGAATCTATCCACTTGGAGAGCTACTTATACAAAGCGAAACAAGAAAACAACTGCTGTTTACATTCTTGCAACAATATGAAGATGTGGAGTAACAAACAGCAAAACGTAGACATACTATGAACAACTATCCACACAAAGCAAACACATGCTGATTTTATAAGTAATATTCATGTCTTTCTTGTTGCCAGGCAGTATATAAAATAGATTTCAAGTATAGGTGGTACAATCCAAGAACTGAATGTAGCTTTCCAAGCCGCTGCCCCATCCCAAGGAGCAGAGTCACATCTGCAGGGTGAGAAAGTGAATTGAGGAACCTTTCTGCTAACCTTTAAAGGCAGACAAGGTCAACAAACAGCAATCTGAGAATGTAGTATTATAAGAGAATTTTGAAAGTCTGTCAAAACCCATCATTTTAATTTATACTTAATCCAATTAAGGCAGAATTGTTCTGCTGCTGGAAAGATTCATCTATTTGTTTACTATTTATTGGTCACCCATCTTACCTCAAGGTAACTCTGCGCATTTTTTTTGTAACAGTTGCACATTCTCCTGAATTTTATCAGACATACAGAAAAACACTCACAAAATATAAACAGGGAATGTTGGAGGCAACCCTAGCCAATTTTGGGCTGAGCCAATGCCCTAAACGTCAAACATGGTTCTGATTTTTTTAAGAAACTGCCTGCCCATTCTAATTTATGACTGTATTAAAAGATACCATATGTAGGATTATAGTTAGCAAAAAATTAAATGTACCTCATAAACTGATCTCCTTGCAGTCTTGAGCCTAGTTATAAACAATTCACTCTCTTCTAACATCCGTGACATTCTATTCTTATGCTCAAGCGCCTTTTCACGTTCCTGTTGCATGGTGGTGATCTGTAACATATGCATCAAATCAATATACTGCTGTATATGGTGTTCAGGTTCCAATGCCTAAAATTTAGCAGACTAGTTTCACACTGAAGAAAACATTGAGGGGCCTGTTACATAACAATCATTCAAAGTTATGACGACACTGAAAAAAGCCAGTCCACTTTATGACCACTGCAGTCACTCCATGATCACATGATTAAATTACAGTTGCTTGGCAACCAACATGCATTTACAATGGTTGTAGAATCTTGGGTCCCGTGATTGCAATTTGTGACTTTCCCAGGGGGCTTCCAACAAGCAAAGTCAATAAAGAAGCTGGATTTGCTTAATGAATGCAGCAAAAATGTCATAAAATCAGCAAACTTAGCTATATCCCTTAGCAACAGACGTTCCAGTCCCGATTGTGATCATAAGTCAAGGACTATAAGTAAAGGACAGTCATGGTTTTGCATTAAGTACAAAATTTTAGCCATTATACAATTGGAGAAACTTTAGAGCAATTAAATAAATTTACTTACAGATTGCATAATTTATTTTGGTGGTAGATATACATTCTGTGGTGACAAAATTCAAAAGTCTACTTGGAATTTCCCAATACTTAACAATAATGATTTTGTTGCTAGTGGACAAGCAAATTAACTTGAATTGAAAGTTACTAGAAAAATAATATTAACAAAAATTGCTTCTCAAATAAGCAAGCTCTCCAAAATCTTACCCTTTCTTCTTCTTGTTGTTCCCAAAGATCCATATCTTTGATTCTTTGTTCTTCATAGGCAGTCTTAATCAGTGGGATTTCTTCCAAACGTTTTGCTCTTTCAAAATGGTCAATCTAGATTTTAAAATAAAGTTGATTTAACATCTTAAAAGTTGAGAAAACAAAAACCTTTTCAGTTCAGTTTTAAGGGCTGTTGTTTCTGCCTACATCCACACTGGCTTTTCTTTTACCTTTTTCTCCTGATTCTTCAGACGCTCTTGCAATTCCTTCTTTTCTTTTTCAAGCTGTTCAACCTGTTTTGCCATAATGAAGTCTGGATCCAATTCTTCAAGATCCTACAAATAGTAAGTATTAAAACATGAAGATTTCTAAAGGTGATGAAAACATTTCTATAGTTTTAAGTACACTGTATTTCCCACAATACATTTACTCTTGTTTTTCCTTAAACATTAAATATACTTATCAACAGGGCTTTTTTTTTTTTTGTCACAGAACGCCCAGAACGGAGTTCCGGCACCTTTTTTGGGATGGAACCTTGTAGGGTAGGCAAGGCAGGCTGTATGACACGTGTGAGTTCTGGCACTTTATTTTTTACAAAAAAAAGCACTGCTTGTCAATTATTTTAATATCATAGAAAGTAGTACTTTAAGTCACATTGGGGAAAACACATTAATGTTAGGAAACCTAATCCAGACAAGATGGAAGACAAGCCAGTGAGTGGTTTAACTGGGAATACACACTTTAGGAAGAATCAGGAATGAATGCTGGAATAACACAAGTCTGAAATCCCAAACTAAAGTTCTTCATGTTAGCACAGTGGGAACAGAAAACTTGCTTTGAGTTATAATCCTTTTATTCCTACCTGGAAAGATTTCAGGCAGCATGGCATAGACCAGGGGTTCTCAACCTTGGCAACTTTAAGACTTGTGGACTTCAACTTCTAGAATTCCTCAGCCAGCAAAGTGCATCATTATCTTCACTTGTTCAGAAAATTTCCCCTTACCAGGAGGCCAGGCCATAAATTAAAAAGTAACAGATTACCACACAGAAATAACCCTCTTTACCTCAATATCAATATCTTTGAAGGCCTTGGCTCCCAACTCTGTCTTCTTAATCTGCTCCAAACGTTCACGAACAGTTTTCTTTTTAATTTGCTCATGTTCCTGCAGAATACGCTCTTTTTCACGCTCTTTTGCCTCCTGACGCAGTCTCTCTTCTTCAGCTTTGCGAACTTTTTGGAGTTCAGCTTCACGCTGCTCCAGCTCTTCTTTTTCACGCTGAATGTTCAAACTCTCAAGACGTTCCTTTCTTTCTTCAATAGTTTGCCTGCGAGCAAGGATACGCTGATGTTCTTTCTTTGAATTTTTTAAGTAAGCTGTAACTGCCTGTTGATGTTGTTCTTCCTTTTCTAGCTGAATAAAGGTTAACATAAGATTATTTTTGAATTCAAATGCTATGGGACAATTACATTATCAAAATTCAGAACAATACTATTTATTTAGATCAGCAGAAAAGACTAGAAAAACAACAAAGTTTAGCAAAAGTGGTAAAAAGTATCCTGTAGAAAGAGGATGGCTGACAGAATTCCAGTAAAATGGAACTCTAAAGCAGCTGTGGGCCAACCATTCAGTAGACCTTTCCAAAATTCCTGAGAAAATTTCTCACAATTCCAAATATGCCCATCAAAGAAAAAAAACTAACTGAAAACTTCTAGGAAATTCATTGCAAATATGCAAATAAATATTAGTCACTCATGATATATTTTACTGTACACATTGATTAGTGTACCAATAAGAATTAATTCTTCTCTACTGTGTAGTTCTTGATTCTTTTAGAGTTAAGTCTACCAATTACATTTTGGAGAACTCTGGATGCCGCAATGGTTGTAAGTTTGAAAAATGGTCATAAGTCATTTTTCCTGCTGTGGTAACTTTGAACGGTCGCTAAACAAATGGTTGCAAGGACTGCCTGTAGTTGCTCTAGATCATTATTCTTCTCATTCCTCCCCACCCCCCCAAGGCCACAAGTATTTTGTTGCCTAAGTAGAATAGCAAATAGCACTCCATGTCTATCTACTGCCAACCAACTTACAGTTAAGGTAAGTTATTTGGACATTCTAGGCAGAAAACCTATTATTTTCCTCTTCTTTCTGGGACTGAAAATACAGTAACATTTTGAAAATCAGCAATCTGATTGATCTTCTATGAAATTCTGTATTATGCCTGAGATAGTAGCTTCACTCTTTGATCACTGACCTGCAAGTGGGATACTTCAGTTTCTCCCCACACATTTGGGGGTTACAATGGCAACCAGTTTCTGCTTGGGACTGCTGTCGCTAGGCGATGTTGCCCCATGACATCATACTTTTATGACCACATTGCTTAGCAATGGCAATCCTGATCCTAACTGCAAAAAACTTCCTGTGTAAAAATGAGAACTTTCACTGACCCTTTGACTCTTTATGTTGGCCTACTGTGACAGTCCTGAACTCTGAAAGTACAATGAAGCTGTCCTCAGATTCACTCAGGCAGCTACCATCCTTTACTAAAATATAAAACTTTTATTGACTCATTTGGTAGTTTTATTGACCAAAAGATTATTGGTAATTCACTTCCTTCTATCCAGGACTAGAATCATGGGAAGGACCCCATGAGAAACAAGAAATATGAATCAGAAGAAAAGAAGCACTTTAGTTATAACTGAGCACACCAAAGCTTCCCCAAGATACACAGTACTTTTAAAAAGCAAACCAAAAGCTATGATTTACCAATATATGAGGTGGCTTAATAAATTCTAGAGCCTTTGCAAGTGCAGATGACATGGCTGTCAGCTGGTTCCTAATCTGCTCAGAGGGCATGCTCTGCAGCTGAGGTCCAAGAGGAGCATCTTCTCGGGTGCAATAGTTTAAATCGGACCCAAAACTTAATGTTCGGGTGGTATGATCAATGCGAACCTTTAAAAAGTAAAGTCAGTAAAAATCAGTAAGTCAAAAACTCAGTAATAATTGTTTACAGTGTATTCATATAATCCAGGCATGTCAAACTGCCAGCCCGTGGGCCAGATGCATCACGCCAAAACGGCGCCCACCCCATTGCCAGCAATGGGGAAAAAGTCGTGAAACGTCATGCAACGTCACATGACATCACACATTTGACATGCCTGATATAATCCCTTTGCACTGACCCACTATTATTAGGTTAAGACCTGTGGTGGCACAATGGTTAGAATGCAGTATTGCAGACTAATTATGCTAATTGCCTACTGCCAAGTTCGGCAGCTCCGGCTCAAGGTTGACTCAGCCTTCCATCCTTCTGAGATCAGTAAAATGAGGACCCAGATTGTGACTATGTAAACCGCTTAGAGAGGACTATAAAGCACTGTGAAGCAATATATAAGTCTAAGTGCTATTGCTATATTACTGCACTTAAACACTTAGAATGTTAAGAATTCATTTCAAAACCTGTATATTCTGTTCTAATTTTTTGTCATCCAAAGTTATTTTAAAATAAAATTGTATTCTGCTTTTAAATGATATATACCTGCATGTCAAGTCATCTAAGATGAAGCATTCTACTTTCTCCAACAAACTCATTTTTTGGCAAGGTTAATGTCTCTCTATTTAACCAACTAACAATATGCTGCCAGAAATAAGGAGTTAAAAATAAAGTGTGTTCAGTGAGATATTATGGTTATGTTAATTTATACTTCTAAATATCAGTACTTGGGAAATATACTCGTTTGGATTATCCAGCAGAGTTTTTCATTCTTTAGTATGCAGAAGGTAATTCAGAGTGATAGCTTTTACTTTATACCTTCTTCTACTTAAGCAAAATATATTGAAACTGCTTGTTTGGGCTCCGTAAGAATAAAGGTATGTGAGAATGACCTTGATCAATGAGGGGGAGAGATGCTGTATATGAAATTATCAGGTAGAAGTGGTAGCCCTCAACTGCTGAAGATCAGAGGAAGAAATTTAGGAAAGACCCACCCTAACTGAACAGGTAGCTAAAAGTGGTGGGACAAGATTTGTATTTTCAGACTTGCAAGATTCTGTTACTACAGCCTTTTAATAAAATAGAATTAGCTCATCCTGTCTTATGTTTCCTGTCTGGTTTACCTGGGAGGGCTGACAGTAAGATGTATACCTGCTATTTTCAGTTTTTAATAATGAAAAATTCAGATTTAAAGAAAAACATAAATATGCAGAAATATCTGACACTTATCCGTATCACTTACTTGTAAATCACAGTGTCTGGCTGCATCAACTATGGCACGTTCTAGTTGGAAAGCATCCACAAAAGGAACCAAAGTAGTCAGGCGAGTAAATTCAATGCTTTGATAAATCTGAGCCACCTGCAAAAATACAGAAATATTCATCTCTTTCCAATAAATCATACCAGTTCCTAACGCTCAATTTTTTTAAAGAACTCAATCAACTTTAAGAATTTCAAGATCAACAATAATTATTTAAATATAAATAGTACTTGCTATTAGCAATTACCATTTATTCAAAAAAAAACCTTTCACTATTTTGAGCAGCAACCCTGTATGAAGGAGACTGGCAGCAATTCTAAATGAAGCAAAGCTGCTAATTAGCCTTCACTATCTCCCTTTAGCACACCAGAAATAACACTGCTTACCAGTGCAAAGGAAGCAGGTCAATGATATGTGCTTTAGAATCAAAAGACCTTTAATGCTTTCAGATAGATAAATCAATAATATTAAATATTAAAGATGCATAGTGAAAAAATTTACAATTAGAATTCAATATTTTAAAGTATTGTTTTAGAACCATACCTGCTGAAGTAGTCTAAGGATGGTGTTGTTTTGCAGATGAGGAATATATAATTGCAATTCTGGCTCTTTCTCAGATTGATCTCTTACCCAGTTTAAAACCTGCACAGAATCAGTACATCGGTAAATGGTAGTAGGGTTGATTTAGACAGCAAGTTTTTCTCACTTGATTGCTCAAACCATTTCTTTACAATAATGCACTCATATCACAATGAAGGTAAAAAATCTGTACATCTTAATCAATGTATCATTCATACAGTACATGTATCATTCTCTCTCTCTCCCTCTCTCTCTCTCTCTCATACACACACACACACACAGCGCAAATGATACATAGATGAATGATGCACTTCTTCTCACTTGATATGCTACAACTGCTCTCTCAGTAATACATAGGAACACGCCTAGAAATGAAAATCACTGAAAAATATGCATAGCATTTTCTAGGAAAAGAAGCACTTAAGGTCACAAATATTAATTAGTTCAATGCTAATAATCATTTCACTATTTCAACAAGCATTTCTCAAGTTAAAATGTTTAACTATTATTGGCAATGACAATATATGATATGCTAATTAACCATCATCTATTATTTAATAAATGTTAAAAAAACAGAAATATGCTATACTTTGTAGTTGTGAAGGAATTCTAGATGTCAGAAGTATACTGCTGAACAAAAGATAACTGCTATTTCCATGAATAGTATTGAAACATAAAATCTTGCAATAGTTTTTCCTACATCATTATCTATCAGTAAAGTGAAGAATTACTGTTTGATTCAACTGGGTAAATACAAAATCGTTTTAACATTTCATTAATTAATAAACACTTCTGAATACTATGTATAATTTTAAAAATATAGTTTATTATAAAGAAAACTTATTAAAGAATTGGCAACAATAAAGACTGTTTCATTTATAGACTTTTTAAAAGAAAATCTCCTATCAAGCAATATAAATATATAGGATCAATATGGGACTTAGCCCCGATTCACTGTTGTGAGATGGGAAGCTATATAAGTAAAACAATAAGAATTTTTTTTCACAAAATAATCAAGATATAACGGGAGTCTCTCCTCAGTTACACATGCCCTTGTCACCTCGAGGATCGACTACTGCAACGCTCTCTACATGGGGCTACCCTTGAAGAGTGTTCGGAGACTACAATTAGTGCAAAATGCAGCTGCGCGAGCAGTTGTGGGCCTTCCTCGTTGTGCCCACATTTCATCAACTCTCCGCATGCTGCATTGGTTGCCTATTGGTCTCCGAGCCCAATTCAAGGTGTTGGTTATTACCAATAAAGCCCTTCATGGCATGGGACCAGGATACTTACGGGACCATCTTCTGCCATATACTTCCCTTCGACCGGTGAGAGCGCACAGGGTGGGCCTCCTCCGGGTCCCGTCAGCGAAACAATGTCGTCTGGCGGGCCCTAGGGGGAGGGCCTTCTCTGTTGTGGCGCCCACCCTCTGGAACCAACTACCTCCTGAAGTCCGCGTTTCTCCGACTCTCCCGGCCTTCCGAAAGAATTTAAAAACCTACCTCTGCCGGCAGGCCTGGGGATGATTGCTGATTGTGGTGTGACTGAGGAGTATGTGTGGGGGTTTTTTTAAATGTTTTTTTTTCGGATTTGTATTGAATTGTTTATTTGTATGTTGTGAGCCGCTCCAAGTCTGCGGAGAGGAGCGGCATACAAATCCGAAAAATAAAATAAATAAATAAAATAAATATCTTTTCACAGTTCAACTTAATAAAAAGCTCATTTACTATAAACTATAATTTGTATTGGCACCTATCTCAAAATCTTACCTTGCATACGCGGCCACATAACTTCAGAGGATGAAAATCTACTTCAAGCCAGTTATAAAGCTCTTTTACCTCTGGGACAACGTACTGAACTACATTAAATCTCACCTATAAATCACGAAATAAAAACAATTAACATTGAATTACTTTTCTCAGATGGGGTTTCATACACATGCAAGCACATTTTAATACTTAAAGATTATAATACACTGGTATCTATATTAAGCATATTCTAATTTACAAGTAACATCTCTATATGCTGGAAGGGCTAAAATGTCACTCAATGCAAATAAAGTCTGCATAACATAAACTAGCAACATAAACATGTTTATGGAAAGTATTTACCATATCACTAATAAGAGAAATCCGAGTAGGTGGAGCCTGAAGTCCTAACAATGTTGCCAATCGACGTTGCTTTTCAACAATTATGCCATCCATGTCCAAAAGCCGAGCAATGTCAGTTCGTTCAGGAGTTATTGGAATTGACAGAGTAGCCAAAAGTACTCTTGTTGACATCCTACAGACAAGAGAAATAAGATGATTTGGAATAGGATCCCTATTGTTTACATTTAAACAGTTAAAAAAGCATCTTCCACTCTATACCTCTATATTTCTTTAGCTAAAAGAGTGCACTCATTATGCCAATAGCATGCATGTATCAGCATAATCTATCTATTTCTCTCCTCCAGCCATACTCCCTTTTATCTTTCGTGCCTTCCTGAGAAACATTAGGTATACGCAAGGAACAGAGCAGGAAAAATTCCATTGTTGTTTTATAAAGTCCACTGAAATAATGTTGAATATAGCTAAATGGAAGTTCAAAACTCTATTAATGATTCCAAAGACAAAATTGCTCCAAGCCGTGGATTTTTCCCACCTCTGCATCTCCTCTTGTGTGAGATTTTTTCGCATTTCTCTTGAAAGATGATAAAGACGATGAAGAGTAGATGCATGAAAGAGTGCATTTCCTGATTTCCAAAATACAGTAGAAACTTTGTGGTAATAATTTGCCATCAGCTGGGGCTTTGGTGGCTTTTTGGATAAGGAAAATAGCCCATGTATATCTTCCACAGCTTTAAAAGCTTCCTAAAAACAAAACAAAACTATATGTTAAATTACCACAAGGGAAAAATTTAAGGAATATCACACTGAAATCTAGATCTATTTAATACACATGTGTTTATTGTTACTACTTGGATCTAAGCATATTTGGAAAACTTCCATTACAAATAAATTGTACATCCATTTACTTTTAGTACTGTTTTATCAAATCTGCTTTGCACCTATGGAATTAATTCATCCCCTATCATTGTCTTATCCATTGATAAAGGCAAAACAAATTTCACTCATTATTGGTTAAGAAAGAATCCCCAACCTTAAATTGGGAAATATATTGTACACTCTCACAATATTCAACTGAATAGAGCCACTTTGGTCTAGTGCAGGGGTAGGCAACCTTGGCTCTTTTATGACTCATGGACTTCAACTCCCAGAATTCTTGAGGTAGCATGGCTTAGCACGGCAACCTCTCCCTTTCCCCTCAGCATGGCTGGCTCAAGAATTCTGGGAGTTGAAGTCCACAAGTCATAAAAGAGCCAAGCCTACCCCTGGCCTAGTGGTTCAGGTATCAGGTATGAGTTCTAGCCCAGCCTCAGCCACGAAAGCCAATTGGCTGATCTTGGACCAATCACTCTCTCTCTCAGCACAATTCACCTCACAGGGTTGTTGTTTTGGGAAAAATAGGAGGAAGAGGTGTTGGATGTTTGCCACCTTGAGTTATTTGTAAAAATAATAAAGGCGGGATACAAATAAAAAAGAAATGCAATTAGAGTTCAAAATATCTCCACACTATCAGGCAGAAGTCCTAGAAGGAAGATGGTTGGAGCACAACAACAGAATTGGGAATGTTTAACTTTTTTAGAGGAGCTGTAAGTGTAAGCTAAGTAGGACAGAAGATATCTCCCAAGGCATCAAATGCTCTTTGGTTTTGAGAGGATAAGAACTGGTCTTAAAAATCCTAATGCTTCTAAACTCTGTCTCTCAACCCTCCAGATAATTTGCAACAATCTTCTCCTGCCCATTGTCTAGGGTTCTTTTTTCCCCTTACAGAAGTTACTCTGTCTTTACGTTGAAGTTTTCTGAGCAGCTCCTAACTTCTACAATGGTTCTGCTTCAGTAACTTGGGAGCTTGCCTATTTTAGTTTCCATCACTGTGATCTCTTCCCCAGTCATCTTCCGAATCCTCCTTCCCCTTCCTCGTTCTCTGAAATTTGTCTCCATCATCCTTTCTCCTCTCGTTCCTTTCACAGCTTTTTTCCTTTGCCTTAGAAAGCCATGTCTTCTGGATTTACATTTTGGGCAATCTAAACAACCCTTGTATTGAAAATGGCTCTGCTTCATTTCCAGAATCTACTTTTGGGAGAAGGTGCACGTGCTAAATCTGGATATATATCTTAGTAGGGCATCTGAATTTGTCTCAAGATCAATCCTAATCATTAAGTAGAACAGGAATGGATTGTAAAGCGATTTCATTATCTGACTAAAATGTCTCAACGCATAAAATGGAATTTAAAGTTAAATGAAGACAGAAAGTGAAGAAATATTACAATGCTTTGATATTGTATTAAGTATGTACCTGCCACAACTCCATGCTGATAGCACTGTCCAATTGTACAAGCCTAGTTTCCAAATGCATTGACTGACTTTCTGGATTATTGAGGTTGATTGCTGTACTTTGATTGTGATGACGCTGAATTTGACCCAAATGCATTCTTAAATTGTCACAGAGTTTACGAAATTCAGCCTTACGAGTATATTGCAAACAGAACTTGAAAGCTGCAAGATTAAATTATTTTAAATTTATATTTTAGCACTTATGAACATGCTAAAAATATTACTGACATCAATCACCTGGAGAGAGTTATTTGTTCCACATTTTCTCTTAGTGAAAAGCTAGATTTTTCTTGAATTATTAAAATATTTATCAGGAAAAGATTATAATTCATGTTTAAAAGAAAAAAAAGGTCATTCTATCAGAAGTTGAATAACAATCACATATACATTACATAGAGATACTGTAAAGTTTAAATGTTACCTTGTTGGGCAATATCATGATAGAGTCTCTCTACTCTGGAATTGTTTCTGAGAAGATCCAAACACTGCCTGTATGATTCCCACAGAAACTTAACCCATGGAGTCAAAAGTAACCGATCAGTACGATCTTGGGTATCTTCCCCACTTACAGCACTTAAGAGAACACTAAGAAACAAAGAGTATTTTATATAACATAATTGTATCATATTTTATCACATTATTCTTGCTTGTTACAACAGATCAGGTGATAATCAAGAAAAATTGGAGTGCAGTTAAATATATCTATGAAGGACTTATAATGCAAATTTTGGGGAGGACAGATGTAAAATTGTCATGACTCAAAACTAAAATGCTAAAATACAATCTGACTCACAGACTAATCCAGAAAAGATTCAGTTTGGTAAAGGCTTTCATGTGAGGGAAACCAGATCACAAATAAGTAGGATCATTTAAAAATAAATACATGGACCAAATTAATGTAATCAAAGGTAAGCATCATTTTTACCTTTCTGGAGTCTGAATATTATCAAGATCTTCTATATCTAGGACCATCTGTTGAGATTCTTCTTTAGCAGCTTCAGTTTTTTCTTCTGCTAGCTTTAAATAAGCTCGTACTACATCCTCCAAGGACTTAATATTTACCTGTATCAAAATCAGAAGAGCTAAAGGAGCTTTTCTTAATCAGGGACAAAATCTATGTAGAAAATTCAAATTTGAACAAAATATATTAACTTCATATAGCAATAAATATGATTATTCGGGTTCCAAAGAAACCTATTAACAACAAAAACCAATTATAATATGAAGCACATCTACTTAGATGAGTCCTAACAAGTTATTCTTCAAATAATTGTATCGTGTAATAGGTTACCAAGAAATGTATGGTATGTTCCAGAATCTCTACATGCATTTGTTATTAAAATGCTGATTATTTAATTTCCAATTATTAGTATGATTAAACTTTGAAAGTGTCTACCTGCTGGCATATATTCTTGTATTGATATAATCCTTCCTTTGCCAGGTGGCTCTTCCGAAGGTCCACACACAACTCTAAATATTTTAGCATAATTGGTTCGTGGATCTTTTGCCATGTTCGGTGTTTTTTACTTTTCATAACATCATATAGAACATCAAGAGCAGGTTGTTTCTTCCCAACTTCAAGAAATTCTAGAAAAATAAACAAACAATGGTTAATGCTCAATTCCACTGAAGATTGTGTATTTTTAAAAAATTAAGCTATATTGAATTTGTATATATAATTAAATTAAGCCTTATAAACAGCACCAGGCTGCTTATAAAAAATAAGGATCAGTTGGTAAGTAACCAGCATAATTATATAATTATGCTAGCTACTTAAGATAATATATGTAAAATATATTTTCCTTTTTTTCTCTTTGAGATTTTTTCCTTTTTTTCTTTACCTCTGATTTCTATTATTTTTTCTTTAAGTTTAAATATTGCTTTATTGTGTTAAATATTGTTAATTAATTGTATATAATTTAAATTTTGAAGGAAGGTAGAAAGGTAGGTAGTAGGTAGGTAGGTAGGTAGAAAGGAAGGAAGGAGGAATAAACCATTTTAAAATTCAAGATAAAAATTATCCCAACATTTTCAGAAAGATTTAGAAACTCCAAACTATTTATAGATACCTGAAGATCAACTGGTGATAATGTTCATGACTGGATAAACAGATTGGAAATTAACTACAAATTCCAAGTTTCAAAAAGATTTCAAGAAACTGATTCTGAGAATGCTTTGGTTACATTAATCTTTAGTGCAGGTCCTATTTTGAAGTATGGAATCTGAATGCAAGCAAGCTGAATCTCTGCCATACTGGACCTAATACAATGATATCTGAATTTTCATTTACACTGTAATTAGTTTTAAACAGCCCTTATTATTTTTTTGTTTTAAAAATCCATCTATATAATTTGAGGAAGAAACAAAAGAGTATGTTGCTAAGCATTATTCCTTATTTCCTTTCATTTTGTCACACAGTAATCCCTTCTAATCATTCTGGATGATTACTTTTGGGGGTTGAAATGAGGAGAAATCTACCTCTATAGTTCTTATTAGAGGTCTCAGGCCCCCAAGACTCTCAAAATAGTCTACAAAATTGCAATTATTTGCAAGATATTAAAGATATTTTTAAAAATTTAAGACATTACTCTTAATTTTTAATAAAAAGATAGGATTTTTTCATGAAAAATATTTTGATATTATCTAATGGGCTTAATATTGTTTTCCATAATTCAATACATATTCCATGAATGCATCAATTTTAATTTTTAATATGGAGAATATTGATAAATATAACCCATACAAATAAAAGCTCTTTTGGGTCATCCATAAAATTTACAAGTGGGAGGAGGGATCCTGAAAGCAATATGTTTAAAGAACACTGCAATAGACCATTATATCCTTCTGGTATGCTCTGTGAGATTTGGAGGTGGGAGGCATATTATAGTACTTCCTTTTTTTCCTGACTGAATGGAAGAGTTGGCAGGCATGAGGAAAGAAGTCCCAAACTCGTCCAGTGTGTGATGCCATAGAACTTGTCTATCTGCTCTATGTTATTCTTCACATATGTCTTGCATGTTCCTCCCCTTTTATAATTTTGGGTACTCTTTTTGTTTTTTTGTATTTTGTTAATTCAAACCAAGAAAAAAATCAGCTTCGCATTTTTGAATTTGAAATTGACTGGCACTGTGCTTAGAAAACAAAAACATATATATACTTTGCTACTGTTATTTTTGGTATATTGGTATACTGTTTTATAGATAAAATGATATCTTATTTTTATGGGCTTCTATGGTTGAGGAAAATTCACTAAAATTGTTATTTTATTTCATACAAGAATTGAAAACTAAAATTAAAAGTTACCCCATTGGCTTTTTTATAGATTGGATAAGTAGCAGTAAGTGTAGGCAAACATGTTTTCTTTTTTGCATACATAGCACGAAAAACAAGAAAGCAAAATTTGCTATGAATTTGTATTTTCCTTAAGCAGAATACCTAGTATGTTGATTTGTTACATTCAGAATTTTCAATTAGTATTTTAAGTGTTGCATCAGAAACTGATTGATATATAAAAATAATTTCCAATTCAGCTCCATTCAAACCTGTTTGCCATGTTGGCTAAAGATAATGGGGCTTACAATCCAATACACACAGTGCATTAATTTGGGAAAACTAGCTTAGATACATACACAGGCAGTTTTTCTTTTGTGTTCCATAAAATTTAACTTAATAGGAATAATGGAACAATCTTATAAAATAATCCTCCAAAAATAAAAATTATGTATAGGACATATAGACTACTGTTATAGTTAAACTTAATGTCCAGGTATATTTCCTAGTCTTTAGAATTCCAGTGCTGTCTAATTAGTTAAGTACAAAGATTGTGTTACCCTTCTTCATAGTTCTTAAGATTTTATTATTTGCAATTCATCAGTCTAACTTTTTGAAATTTTCATAGCATGTTAAATCATGTCTACTAAACCACATTTTTATCAGACCACAGTAAATTTGGTAAATTCCATAGCATACTAAATATTAAATATGGCTTACAAACCGAATGGCTGGGTACAGATAATTCACAATGCCCAATCCAAATTCTCTGTTTTTATGACAAATTGTTATAATCTAGAACAGTGTTTCTCAACCTTGACAATTTTAAGGCATGTGGACTTCAACTCCCAGAATTCCCCAGCCAGCATTGCTGGCTGTGGAATTCTGGGAGTTGAAGTCCACATGCCTTAAAATTGTCAAGATTGAGAAACACTGATCTAGAATGTTGTATTAATCAGGCTTCACCCTCTAGTACTGAATGTATATGTAACCTGTGTAAAGTTGCAGTGTTGTGTTCAGTAAGAACAATGTCAAATGAATCAAGAACCGTAGAACTGGTTTATCCTTTTGCACTTGTACAATTAAATTGTATTAAACAGGGTGAATTTCCTCATGAAGGACACTGTATTCTTTAGGCCATTTTTATAAAGTAATATTTAAACAAATATTATTATTCTATAAGTCCCTTGTGCCAGATAGTGTAATTTACATTTTGTTAAGACTGTTTATATGCTGTTATACCATTAGTATATTGATAGAAACAAACTATAGTTCAATTTTTCCAAGCCTATAAATTTTTACATCTCAACAGCTGTACACAATGCCAGCATGTGATTAAATATTTGGCAAACAACTTATTGTTGTTCTAGTTAGTTTCCATATGATTTTTTGCCAGTCCAACTCACCTCACAGGGTTGTTGTTGTGAGGAACATAAGAAGAATTAGATTTATTTGCTGCCTTGAGTTATTTACAAAAATAATGGCAGGATAAAAATAAAAATAAGCTGCCCTTGATTTAGATGCAAAGGCCAAAATTTATCTATACTTATACACTGAATGCATTTATCTTATTCGCCATTTTTCAACTATGGCTTGTCATCAACATATTTCACATTGTGTGGTATGTGTTGAAGATAAACAGGAAATATGGAAGTCAAGAACTTTTTAATATTAAACTGCAACATATTATATCCAAATGATGTTATCTTTTACAAATGAATAAAATGAAAAATGTAGGTAAAAGGACTGAGTAATATGAAATAAAACTACTCAATCACATTCATGGCATTATTTTTACCAATTCTTGCAACTGACATTCAAAATCTAACTGAATTTTGGTTTGTAACAGATGTACAATAGATTTTGGCAAATGACTATACGTCCATCAAATTATAATGGATACTTATTTCATAAACAATTTTACAAGCAGTTCTTTAATTTGTAAAAGTGCTCATATCCCAATTAAAAATATATATTAAAAGGAGTGTTTATATTTCCACATATTAACACCATATGTTGTTTTACTAGACTGTTCAGGTTGACAGGCAAAAGATCAGAAGAGTGCTGGGGAAATATGATGGACATGAATTCTACTTTAAAGACAAATTGCAATAGATAAATAAATATGATACACTGAGTAATTGCCCCTTTGAACTAGTCTTGAGATTTCCAGGTGGTTGCCCTACCGGCTTTTCTACTGGAAATCAAGAATTGTTCTTAAGTCTCAATGTGTCAGCACTTTTTTATAGCAACTCTAACAAGAAGTGTTCTTTTTAAAGCCCATATTATATTAAGCAGTTATTACTTTTTGGACTTGAAATGTGAGAGATAAGGAAAAGACAAGAAGACTTGCACCTTCTGTATTTATAACTTTTTACCCTTAACCAGGCAAAGACTAAACCTTGAAAAAATGTGTTCAATATGTTTTCTAATTATGAATCAGATTCTAGAAAACAGGAATAAGTTTTAAGAGCTACCAGAAACGTGAGTTGTGAATATATCCAGGGGAAAAGCACGTTTTAATAGGCCGTCTGTTGAAATTTGCAGTCCATAACGAATGGAGAAAAAAAAACATCGACCTGAGTAAAGTGTGACCAGCACAACGCGGCAGTCATCAGAGACAGCCATAGTTCATGTTTGCTTTTATTGCGACATGTTGAAGAAGAAAAATGTTCTGTCCTCATGGCCACACTCCCAATCCAAATTTTGGCCAAAAGGGCAAGTGTGGCACGACGCCAGAAGAACAAAAAGGCCTAATTTATGTTAAAATGGCTCGTGGGATAAATGGCCTCTTCCGCTCCTACTGACGGCTGGCAGTTCGCGCTCCCCAAGCAAGGAAGCGGGGGAGTGGCTATGGGTCTGGTGGCAGCTTAGGCCTCAATCTCCGTCATTAAGCCCAGCCGGAGGCGATGCGAAGACGAAAAAGAAACGGAGGCGGCCTCTGCCTTAATCTGAGCGACCCTCAGAGGTTCGCACTCACCATTCGCCCGCTTCAGGGCGTTCTCGGGCCGCTGGAAGTAGACCGGCATGATGGCGACGGCTTCTCCTCACGCGGCAACGAGACCTAAGGAGCGCCCAGTCAGACAGCAAGCGAGGCCGGAAAGGGAAGGCGTCACGTGACTCTCACGTAGGAAAGTGCCCGGAAGAGAACCGATTAGACGTCGCCTCTGTGACCTCCCTCCCCCCCCCCAGCTAAGTATGCGCATGTGCGGCAAGCTCAGGCTATCGCTAGGGGAGAAGGCTAATTCAAAGGCATTAAAAAAAGAAAGAAATGCTGGAATTAATGGCGCAGCTCTGAATTTTATCTTCATTTTCGGAGAGCCTTTGCTTGTTATTTTATTTTCTACTTGGTCCACTTGGCTTCAGAATTACTGCCCTGGTGATTATTATTCAGAATTGCGTCTCCGCATTCCTTGGAACCAGCTTCTTCATAAAAGTTGTTGCGTGTTATCAAGAGACGGCTTAACCTGCCTTGGCTAGCGTCCGTCCTTTAGGAGATACCATTTACAGTTTTCCTTAGCATAGTCAGGGAAGAGGGCTGTGGTTCCTATTCAATACACTAGTAGTCTTACTAGACCATGAAATGCTGATTCAGAACTAGGAAGACCTTTATTTCTTTATGCAAGTCGAAAAGGCTGGACATTACATTAATTCTTGTTTAGTTGATGAGGTTCTGTGTGTGTAATTATGGTTTACAAAATATGAGTCATTTTTAGTATATTTAGAGAACCAGGCCATTATGACAAGAAATCAGTTCAACCATGGTTTTGTGTTATTTCTTAATTAAAGAAGGGCTTCCATTTTTAATTTACTCTGATGCACAATGGTCACCAACAGCTAGAGTAGACTAATAGTTAGCTGAAAGCATATGTGCATGCCAATTGAAGCCATATAAATACACATGTAATGGACAGAATCTTTCATGGTGACTGAGGCATGTTAATCTAGAACTTTTTCAGGTCTGTGACTTCAGAAAAAAAATACAGAGTGTAGACTAAGTTGTCTTTTACTTGGCTGGATCCCAATCCTTTTAGTTTGTAGAGAAAACAGGTATGGTAGTTGTTATGTCTTGGACTGTGATTGACACAGCAAGTGCAGGAAGCTGCAGAGAGACCAGGGCAGGCCACGTGGCTGCCCGGGCCAGACAGGATGTCTCCAGCCTATGGCGCATGCGCATGGCGGGAAAACATATGTTGCATTGATTGGTTGATGCTGCTCCCTGTAAGGGGGTATAAAAGGGATCCAAGTCGTTTTGTGTTGTCTGTTGAAGATTAAATAAAGAAGCAACTTTGTTACTCCTGCTTAGTCTCAATGTCTTACCAACACACAGAACACAACAGTAGTGACCACTCAGATCTGGGAAATTGAGATTGCAGGAGGAAAAGCTGCTGGGAACACAGGTGGAAACTAGAGTATGATGCCTCCTGAAGAACCATCCCTGGGCAGATCTATCTTCAACCTTCCTTTGGGAAAAGGTTTTTGAAACGGTGGATCAATTTCACACCCTGTGAACCTTAAATCTTTTCAGACAGAGTTTGGACCTGGTTTAGGGGAGAGAACAGCATTAGTGACTCTCCTGGAAATCCTGAATAGGGACATAGATGGGGTAAATGTACCTCTCCTAGTCTTGCTAAATTTCTTGATGGCTTTTAATACAATCAACCATAGTATCTTTAGACTGGGGGGTTGGGAGATAAAGGTATTGTTTTGTGATGAATCTGCTCCTTCCTTAGTGGGTGGTCCCAGTTTATGTTTAATAGAAAAAAGGTTGGCTTAGCGACCCCTGGCTTGTGGGGTGCGATAGAGGTTATGCTAGGAGGAGTTATTTGGCAATTTGGGGTGCAAAAATACCCCCCCCAAAAAACATGTGAGCTGTATTTATTACCAACCTTGTAAGATGCCTGGACCTATGACACCTGCTGGATCACCAGATGAAAGCCATGGCCAGAGGAGCTTTTGCCCACTGCTTTTCAGTAAAAATGCTGATATTGTGGAAAAACCACCCTATGGAGATCAAGCTGAATCTCTCTTTCTTGGTTTTCCACAAAGACAGCCTTTTTGGATAGCATTCTGCTAATTTGAGTTGTTGCCATTTTTATTCTCTATTTTTGTAGAATTGCATTTTTTAATGTAAGCCACCAAAAGTCATTTACATATACTGCAGTATTCAAGCAGTTTCTAAAGTTACAAATTAGTTACAATAGTTACAAATCATTGTGCCATTAAATTAAATCAAAAAGGAGAAATATTAACTGCATTTATAAATTATACACATGGAACTACACCCTATCCCCCAGATGTCTCCATCCAAAAGCTTGCTGTAGAAGTTAAAAAACAAAGTTCTATTTTGTGAGGAATCCCTAAGATCCAATCTCATTACCAAGAACAAAAATCTTTTAGAATCTCATTCTGGAACATACTATTGAAATGAAACTAGGACAAGAAGTTCTGTGGCAGCCCTTGAACTCCATTATGGTAACACCAGGGATAACCATGATCTTCAAGGTATGAAGAGCATTAAACCCATCTACACAATGTAATGATTGTGGAAAACAGTGTTCAGTCTAGTGGCCATGGATTGCCACATCCAAAACTTCTTGGCAAAAAGATTTATGTAAAAGCAAAATAATGCTTATAAAGTTATAATTACAACTGTGAAAATTACTCAAAGAATTGATGGCAGGAGGTCTCCCAAAAAGGCAGTATGGTTACATGGAGCATCTCCTGCAGTTAAATACATATTCTCTTGCTCTGGAAAGCAGAACTCAAGCAAAGATGAATGGGAGCAAAATCTGGTCAAGCTGGAAAGGGAAAGTAAGCAGTAAGAACTTTTTGGCAATGACCAAAAGAAATGTTTTAACTAAACTGGATCCTCTAATACGAATTCCCCATTAAGCAGAAAGGTGGACTAGACGACTTTCCGAATTACACTGATTTTTCTTCACACCACTGTGAAGAAATTTTGCTTAACTGCCAAGAGTCTTTAAAATAAATGAGGGAAAAAAATCTCGCGGACACTCTTTATGCTTGCATGTGGTCGCGTTACTTCCTGTAAGCGAAGACCGAAATCAAGCCGGAAGCCAGGAGGCGTGTTACTCAATTATTCTCCCGCTATGAGGCCCATGATGGGTTTCTCAGGAAACAGAGGAGGGATCCTGGCGCTGGGAGGAGAAAGATGGCAGAGACGGAGGCTCAGCTGCTTTGGGGTGTAGGTTTGATTGGTAAGCGCATCTCTGTTCCTGGCTGCATGCTGTGGGAATGCCGGCTTGAGGGGGGGAGGAGAGCTGGTTAACATCCCTCGTTTCCCCTCCCTATTTCTATTCTGAAACGGGAAAATTGTGTGTTCATGAAGCAGTGGGGGAAGGCAGATGAGAGGGAACGCCTTCCCTTTTCTCCTTTTCGAATTGTCCATAGAAGTTAAGTCTAAAAGCGTTTTGCCTTTGGCTATGCATGATCCAACAGGATTGTTGCACTCTTTCAGGTCTGTCTATGCCCATGCACAAAGAGTAGAGGAGAAGGCTAGAAAAGAAAGAAAACGATTTTGCATGCTCCCTTAACCTAAGCAGGAATAAGCGAGCGGAGGAGTATCCTTTCATTCTTCTACCGTGATTCTTTTTACTATCACCCCTGCTCCTAATACCGCCTGCCTTGTAATGAGTACAACCAGGCTAGGGCACAGCACCTGGGACACCGTGGGAAACTTCAAAAAAAAAACAAAACGGTTCAGGCTCAAATTTGTTTAATATTGATGAAGATCAAGCAAATCCCATGGCGGTGAATTGAAAAAGGAAACGCTCTGGAAGAAGGCAATGACAAATCACTACTATATTATTGCCAATGTAGCCATAAGGAACTTGATGTAAAGAAAACTTTACATTCAGCATTCCGCACAATGTACGAAGTTAGAATAAATCCAGCCACTTTATAATTTAATGTGGTCTCTGAATTTAGCTATTGCAGTTGATTATAATATGCTTAAAAGTAATAGTAGCTCTGAATGTTGAGTGAAGTAGTCACCTGCACCTATCTCCTATTAATTTGCAAAGGGGCCTTTGCCTCTAATTTGCAAAAGACCCCTTTCTAGTTATCCTAAAATTCCAATCCTTTTCTGAATGGAGACTGGAAAAGTAATTGAATGCAGTTAATAGCACAGGAAAAATTTAAAAAATGTTGCTTTCCTCATATAATGCTGATTGAAGGTAGCTATAAAAATGCTCAGGATAAATGTCTTAGCTTATCACCAGTGCAATTACTAGATCTCCCTTGATGTGAAATCATTCTTGAATCAAGGCCTCACTTAGGAAGCCTTTTTTGCCATCATTTATCTCACTTCACTTAGCAGGGAAACCATAATGGAAGAACTTAACAACAAATAAACTATTATAGTTATTTAGCACACTCAGTGGATTGATTTTTTAAAAATTCTAGTAGAGGAGATTCTTGCTACAAGAAGAGTGTCATGGTTCCGATAGATCAGACCAATTAAAAGAATTTCAAGGCAAGGAATTCTTCCTCAAAGAACATTTTTATTTGGCTACAAAATAACAGCACATACAAAGGTGAACCCAAGACTAAATTCCTGTCCCCCTGGTTACAAAGTTGCAAGTTGCAATTCCCACCCCAATTAGATGTCATTAATCACATTCACCAATTGTTACTAAACGCAGACACTCCTCCCAGATCTCCAACCCGCCAAAACGTTACCAGTAATTACCTTGGTTCCCATACTTGAGAATTGTTATGGCTAGCTTAAAACTACACTCCCCCCCTTCTAAATATGTGGCAACCGAAAATGAAGTGAAAATGGCTTCAGTTCAATTCGTTGCAGAGTTGACAAAGAGTACAGTGTAAAGTTTAATACAAGGGAAACAGCAGAGGAAAGAGGAAGTCTAGATAAGGAAATACAGTTTGTGATAGTTTTTAAATTAAATGTGCTTAGCTAAAATTTAGAATTTGCTGCTGTTTCATATTTTTAATAAAATTGTTCCAGATTAATATCACATTACAGATTAAAATACATGTATGTATGTTGCCATAAATATGAATTAATTTCCTGAACTATTAAGGCTTCCATAATGTATTTTAAAATGTATAAAAGTGGGCATTAAGTTGAATGCACAATTGGATCTAACTGATCAATTTACTCCCTTGCTGCTGTTGGCATTCTCACAGTGAACATCTTTCCACCATAGAAAAAGATACCAATGGAGATGCTCTGTGGGTTTGGTGTTATCCTTCTACAACGACTTCATTCAGAGACCTCTTATTGAGAAAATGCTGCCTTACAGATGAGAATAAACAGCTTCACACTTTCCTATTTGGTCAGTACAAACTAACATGGTTTTATATTACAACCATGGAAATTCCAGAGGCTTCTACCTTGAAAAGGGTAAGATTGAAATTTGGAGAAAGGGGGCTTGATAGAAAGATCTTACTTGCACATTCATTACCCTATTAAGAGATTAATTGGATTTTTGCAACAAGGCTTATTTTTATGTCTGCTGATTTCATAAGGGATAACCTGTCAATATGCTATATAATATATGTTTTATATATGTGATAACAAAAGCAATTTGGAAAAAATAATAGAAAAAATAACTGGGTTTTTATGTTTGCATCAACTGAAGTTAAACTGGATGTTTGTATAATATTCAAGATGTATTGGTCTGTAGCGAGTATCCGTAGATTTTCAGTGATGTAGTAGACTTAATTTATTGATTTAAACATGGAAACTGCCTAGCTCCTGATGATGATTAGTGGTTCAAAAACAAAAAGAAAAATCATGAATAATTCTGAGCGCCCAGAAGGAACCCGAAAATGTCCCCAAATACCCCAAAGCAAAACTGGTGGGCTCAGCAGCCATCCTACCTCTAGGCCTAGGAGCAAAGCCATGTTTTTGGTGACCTCTGGAACTCCATCAGGCTGGGAGCTCTACAGATCCTCAGGGGAATGTTACTCCAGATGGCAGATATGACAACTAAGAAGGCACACATCCTAGATCCCAATAGATGACATTGCTTCATGCTCCAGAGCCCTTCAATTAAACAATCTGCCTGATCTTATTAGGCAGTTAGAATTATTGAAGATAAGCAGTTCTTCAAATAAGCAGGTCCTGTACAACACAAAGTGATGCAGATGACAACCAGTACCTTGAATTGCATCCAGAAGCCAATTGGCAATCTGTGCAGCTCATGGAATATGCAGCTCATGGACATATCATGGTATACTCATTTGTCCCTGCCTGCACTGTAGCATTCTGGACCAACTGTGATTTCCATGTGGCCTTCAAAGGCAGCCTCATGTAGACCATGTTGCAGGTGTTCATTCATGAGGGGAACTAAGGCATGAATGATTTTTTTGAAGGGTCTTCCACTCTAGGGATGGGCAAAAACAGTGCACTAAATGGACCTGTGCAAAGGCCTGAACTCTGACTGAAACAGGTCCAGATAATTTATTTCCTTCAAGATCCTCTGCAGTCTTAACTATTCTCAACAATCTTCCCCACAAGTCACTGCCCAGACACCACAATTGAACCTTCCCTGTCAAAGTCCAGCTCTTAAGTAAATCTAAGCAGCTTTATCTGCCAAATTGTCTCTCTTTTCAAATTGTTTATATTATTTTACAAGAAATATTCGGATGTTAATATTTTTTTGTATGTTGCATAGGTGACCCATTTTTCCATTGTTCTGACAACCAAAGACTTCAATCCGGAAAAGTATGCAGCCTTCTCTAGGATTCTCTGTAGGTGTGTATTGCTTGATACATTTTCTACAATTGCATGGCTTAGTAGCTAAACCTTTTGCACAGCAATGTATTCCCAACTAAGAGGTGAAAATATTTCTGAAAGGATCATAATAATTGTACATATAATTACTGATTATTTCAAGTGAATAAAAGGTTTACTAAATCTGCAAAAATGACACATAATAGTATCCTATTAGCAGTTCTCACAGGAAACTATGAAGTGAACAAGTTGAAGTGCATTTCTTCTCAAATGTAGTTCTATCGTAAGCACGTTATTCACAATAAATCTAGCAAGATTTGTCTTCCTGCATGAGGTAGATCATATTCCAGCTGTATGTACAGCAATTCTATCTGGCTATAGAAATAAATAAAAATAAGATCTCTACCTGGAGAAAGACCAGTTTAACTATATTCATCTTATATCCAGGTTAGATTATTGTTGATACTGGTAATACTTCAAGAGTCAGCAGTGGTGGACTGAACATGACTTTGCTTTTTGTCGAGCTAATGACTATGGTGGAAATAGGAGCCAGTTAAAGTATTGGGTCCTCAGAATTCTCCCGATCAAGGAGAGGGAAAGGGATTGCCCACAAGATTGCTCCATACAGAATCTCCCTGCAAACAGATCATAAAACAATGATCTACAGCAGGTTTGAGATCCTCTGGGAGGAGGATCATCCTTTCAAAGAGACACTGGGTTTGCCTACTTTCTCTTAATTACTTTAGAAAGCTGCTTATTATTAATTTCTTTGAAATTAAGAATCTTCGAAAGTACAAGCTTTACTATATCATTAGGAAAACCACCTTCCATCTTGGATGATAGAAACTCTGATGTAAATGTGTGGTTTAAAAAGAAAAGCTTTACTTTTTTTGGAAAACAGCAAAAAGGGAACTAGGATGTGGATTTTAGAAAATGATGGGGCTAGATGGACTTGAAAGATTATCTCCTGTGTGGTGTTTAAAAAATTATAAAGTAATATATGATGACGTTGAAAGTAATTGTAAGAAATCCTCTGTATGGAAAGAACTGGGAAATAAGCAAGATAATAAGAGGGGAAGGATGACTAGAGGGAACCAGAGAGAACAAAAGAGGAAGGAGCACAGGTCACATTGTGGGGTTTAGTAAATCTTGCAAAAAGGGCAGTGGGTGAATTTTCATGGGTGAAAAAAACACTTTATTCTTTTTGGCCCAGATTATTGAGGTTCGATTTATTTTTCAGAATATACCTGAAATATAGGACCCCTGTAAAGATGATGGAGAGTTATATTTCTGTCCTTACAAAGGGGATTTGTCAGAGTGAAGAAAATGGTTCTTTCCTAAGCAAAGATTTTGATATCAGAAAAGCTTATCTTGCAGGCTCAGTCAAAGGTGAGATTTTTTTTTACAAAACGGTTTGGGTTAAAACTATGCATTCTTAAAAATAAACTCCCTTTCTTTCAATGAAATTTATTTCCAAGTAAGCTGACCCTGAAAGCACAACAACCACTGCTTTCAAAATACAGATTGTGATTAGTTGCATCACCAACTTTTTCCTCAAGGCTACCATCAGCAAAAGTGAATCTTGGGAGCTACAAGAGTTTTTCAGGGCCTACTTTGGGTTTCTCTGTTGTGCCCTCCCCTGCAGAGGGTGAGAAAAATAAAATCCTGGCATGAATTGAATTGGTAGGATGGTTTTTAATAAAAGCAAAAAGATACACAATGTTTGCATTCTAAAAAAAAAGTAAAATAAATGCCAGGTTCACGTGTTATTGGTTTGATATTTGAAGCTTATAAACCATGGCTTGGCATGTTAGGTGAATCTACTCTATTGTGAGTTAAACAAGCTATGACATAGATGTAATACCAAGCTGTAGCTTGATATATCTAAAAAGTATTCTGTAAATCTGAACAAATTTTGCCTCTTCGTAAAAGTGAATTCAAGCAAATTATAATTGTTCATATAGTTATGTTGTTAATTGTACAGAATTCTATTTTGTTATATTAAGGTTCTGTTTTAATTTCTGATTGTCCTAGATATAGTGTTTCAGTTTGGAATGGAAACAGTCATCCTGTATACTGCGCTCATGTTAAAGAAAAGAATTGTAGTATATCATCCAAGAATAGAAACTATCCTTGAATTTACCAGGTAAAACAAATTGATGAAATAAAAAGGTTCTCCTTCACTTAATTTCATTTTCAAGTCTCTTGGCCAAATTCCTTATTTATTTCTAATAATTTATTTCATATATATGTATGTATATGCATACATACATACATATATGTGTGTGTATGTATGTATGTATGTATAATACACATACATATATACATATGAATGTAACATTCAATTATAATGTGAGTCCTTGGTTTGGTGTCAAAATTTAACAGTGGTTTAACTTTGTATTGTTTTCAAAAGACCACTGAAAGTCCAGTTCAAAAGAGTCTTTTATTTTACCCTTCCCTCACCTCCAGTTTCAGGATGTCCTTAATGTTGATTGTAGTGCTAACCCATGTTCCCCATTACCATGTAGTCAGTAAAATTAATTCCCATTGTCAAACTTTTCATAACAGGAGATATCTTTGATCTAGTGTTTAAGGTACCAGGTTAGAAAGCAGGAAGCCATGAGTTCAAGTCCCACCTTAGCCATGAAAGCCAGCTGGGTGACTTTGGGCCAGTCACTCTCAGTCCTACACATCTCACAGGGTTGCTGTTGTGGGAAAATAGGAGGAGAAATGTGTGATATGTTCACTGCCTTGAGTTATTTGTAAAAATAATAAAGGTGGGATACAAATAAATAAATCTTTGTTGTATAAAAGACTGCCTGAATAAAGTATCTGTTTTGTAGTCTTTGGTGCTCTCTAGTTTTCCTGAAGAAATTTCAATTGACGAGGTAACACCTTCAGTGCTAGAAGGAAGTGGGGTTTGCTCTCTGTACATATAGTAGTTTGCCCTGTCAGTTGGAGGTATAGGATTGCCCAGTGCAGTTCTTAAATGTGATTATGATTTATAACTAATTGTAATTTGGCTCAGTAAGCCATTGCATGAAATTAGTCTGTTTTGAAACAGACTACAGTCTATTAAGATAATTGATCCTATTGACTTGTGTCAAAGTAATCTCTTTGTACTTATCCACTATTGTAGTTAATCATTTTTGTAAAATAATCATTTTTGTAAAATAAATGGTGATTTGCAGATTCTGTAAAAGCAATGCTCAACAGAGTTGACATCTTCAAAACATTTCTTAACATTGAATGCATTTGTTTTTGTAAAATTCCAGTTTGGAAGTGGGTCCAGGGTATGCCTGCTGGCCATGCATCCATCCATATAGTATATTATAAAAAATGCCCGTCCATCTTTGGTATGGCTTACTATCTATGGCTGAAATTATGTCATATGATTTAGAGTCCTGATCCCCTCATAAGCTAGGCCAGGGGTAGGCAACCTTGGCTGGCTCAGGAATTCTGGGAGTTGAAGTCCACAAGTCATAAAAGAGCCAAGGTTGCCTACCCCTGAGCTAGGCAAAGGGGACAAGACCTTTGAGGAGATGATATGAACCATTGTATTAAAATAATAAAACTTTTTTTCTTTTAGGGCATTACCAGCCTTTGTGTGGCACCGACAAGATTGGTCAATTCTTCATTCATATGTGCATCTGAATGATGATGAATTAGAAGCATTAAAAATGTGTCCAGGTATTACTGATAATGGATGTAAATCAGCATTACATACAATAGCAGAATGACTAAATTAACTTTTGTGGTAATAGAAAAAATAGTTCATTATTTATTAAATCAATCTATATAATCATCCATGTCACTATGGGCAGATAATAACATATTCAAATATTATATTAGCAAAGGGTCACTACCATAGTCACCAAGGACAAAAAGTTGACTAAGACCTCTTACCAGGCTATCTAGCCTCCTAATTCCCAGGCCTGGAAAACCTGTGAATCTTTAGTGCTTTACAAAAGTCCACCAGGGTTAGGGCCAATCTTAACTCAAGGAATATGGTGTTCCAGAGGGTAGATGCTGTGACAAAAAAGGCATGTTTCCAGGGCCCCATAAGACAGTGTTTATTAATTGTCTCTAATATGCTTCTATAGTACTTCTCTATATTATAAAAGCTATTAACATTCTAATTCAAAGAAGCATTCACAGTAGTATTACATAATTTGAACTTTTGTAAGATTTTGCGATATCAGCTCAAATATCACAAGATGATGGTCAAAGCCCAGAAAAGATACTATTCATTATAGTTCCTTCAAAATCACATTAATAATCTTATGATCCATTTGTGGCTCAGATGTTTGGAAATTGCAGCACTGGACAACTCTTCCTAATTATCTATTGCAAAAAGTAGTTGCTTGGATTTCTTGTAGAATAATGGAATACGGATGTAGAATTTGGTATCTGTTATTTATGAGGTAAATTCCTATGATACTGGTAGAGTCCAATGTTAGCATGCATGTTCAAGACTATAAAATGAATAAAAGTAATTTTAAACTTCTTAAATTCATATAAAAGTGATGGAAGAGAATATTTGTAACTCAGGTTGAACTCTGGGGTCCTTGGTACTCTGAGTTTATTTTCTTGCAGATGTTTCATTATCAAACTCTAGAACATCATCAGTGCTAGTAGGGAGTGGCTTGCCACGTTTGTGTTGTTCTTGGTGGTTTTTTCATTGGGCTGTTTGCCTGCATTGGTAGTTTCTTGATTGAGATATTGTTTGCTTATCAATTGTTGATCTAATATTAATCTCTGTTTATCTAGGTTTTGATTGCTGATGAGGTCTTTTGGTTTGAGTCACACAAATCAGGCATCAACAGGGACGTAGAGAAAAATATTCTACATACCATTCAAAAGAGACAATCAGAAAGCCAAAAAGGAAACTAAAAGACCTCCTCACAAGCAATCAACACCCAGATGAGCAGAGATTAACACCAAGATTAACATTTTAACAACAATCCAGAAGCAAACAATATCCCAATCAAGGAACCACCAAGACCACTCCCACCAATACTGCAGGACAAGCCACTAGTATACAAAATGAAAGCAAAACCCATTCTCTACTAGCACTGATGATGGTATCTAGTTTGGTAATTAAACGTCTGCAAGAAAACAACCAACCTCAGAGAGCACCAAGGATCCCATATTAAAGTACTTCTAGTGAGAATGCTTTTACTGAAACATACTAAAATCTTTTCTTATCAGGATACATTGCTGGATGTATAGATTCAGAAGTGAACAACAGGATAGATCTTTATGATGTATATGTCAATCTGGCTGAAAGTGAAATCACCATTTCACACCAGGCAAAAGGTTTGTGGGCTATGTCATCTACTTTTCTCATATATAAATGTATTTCTTTGCATATGGAATATGCTTCTGGGTGGCTCATTACATTATAAAATAATATGTCAAAAATATCCATTATAATATCCTACATAATCATTAAAAAATGGCGCTTCACTCCTATTACATCCAAGCTCAAACTGGGCTTGGGTCATATTCAATTAAATTCAATCCTCCTTTTCTGACTCATTTCCCAGAATTCCTTAGAAAATAAAGAAGAACTCTTAGATTGATGACTAAGAAGGATCAATTCTGAATTAACTCTATAGCAATTCCAGAGATAAACTATGATTATTATAAAATTGATCCCCAGAGCACTGGGAATTTTTTTTAAAAGTAATTGAATTTATGAAGTGCCTAAGGTCAAAAGTCCTAATTGGTCTTTTTCTCCCCTCTGGAGGTCACCAGAACTGACTACAGGTAGTCCTCATTTAGTGAGCATAATTGGGGCTGGCAACTCAGTCACTAAGTGAATCAATTGCTACCGTAAGTGAAGCCACAGCTGTACTTATGATCCTACTTCAGTTTTTCTTTGCTTTATACGCCTGTGAAAGTTGTAAATGTGATGATTGGTCGTAAAGTTACTTTTTCACACACACCCTGTGAACTGTTGCTAAATGAGGACTACCTGTAGTATCACATTGACTAGGAAGTGATCTGATCATGTCAAAAGATTGATGGAACAACTGGACTGCAAGATGAGCAGTATGCTAGCAGAACTCCTAGTGTCCCTCGTGGTCAGTCAAAACTATGTGGTCTAATATCATATATCAGCGTATATGATGATCATAAAAATTTCCAAGAGAAACTTTACAAGCCACTTTCCTTGGTGTTATAGCTGCTAGGCATTTAAGACCGGAAGAGGGAAACATCTATGTTTTCATCCAACCAGGATTTAGTTTATTCACCCCAGTTCTACCTTGTACCTGGGTCATGGAGTATAATTTTATTACTGGTATTACCAGATTGAAGTCAGTTTGGCACCCAGAATCCTAGGATAAGGCTGAAAGGCAAGAAGAAATTCCTACCTAATGGTATTCTATAATGCCTCCCTTTGCCCATTACTGTTCTAATTCTCTGGTCCTCAGTCTCCAATAGCCTCCTAAATGTGGAAGGTGGTGTAGGAAATTTCAATATCCTCTTCTATGGTGTAGTGCATTCCTCTGTTCCAATACTCAGAAAACTGTTAACATAAGATGGAATGAACTAAGATGTAAGTTTTTAGTGTCAACGCTAATTTCCTAACCCAGGCACACAGAAAAAGATAGGAAAAAATGCTTATTTTAAAGAATGATTTGAAAGAAGGGAAAGTTATTTAATTAAAAGCTAACAGTAGGATTTTCACTTAATCGTCTAGTTCAGGGGTCCCCAACCCCCGGTCCGTGGATTGGCACCGGGCCGTGCAAACAAGTAAAGCCCCATCCACAGGATGCAGGCAGCATGTGAAACCACATCCCCTCCAGTCTGCGGAAAACCTCCCTCCATGGAACCCAAAAGGTTGGGGCCACTGGTCTAGTTGGGGCTCCCCTTGAGGTGCACCCGGAAGCTCCAACTGCTCAGAATGCGGCCGCGTGGGTAGTGACGGGAGCGTCGTGGTGCTCCCACGTAACACCGCTCCTGCGCGAGCTGCACTGGTTGCCGGTGGTCTTTCGGGTGCGGTTCAAGGTGCTAGTGACCACCTTTAAAGCGCTCCATGGCATCGGACCCGGATACTTACAGGACCGCCTACTGCCAGCAAATACCTCCCGCCGTCAGGTACGCTCCCACAGAGAGGACCTCCTTAGGGAGCCGTTGGCCAGACAATGCCGGCTGGCGGCCCCCAGGGGGGGAGAGCCTTCTCTGTGGGAGCTCCTACGTTATGGAACGAGCTCCCCCCCAAACTCCGTACAATGACAGATTTCCGTACCTTCCGTCGGGAACTAAAAACGTTCCTTTTTCGACAGGCTGGCCTGGCATAGAAGCTTCGGTTCCAGTAGGGTTAGAATGTTTTAGGGGGATTGAGTAAATTTTTAAGATTTGTAAGTGTTGGGTTTTAAATGGGGATTTTACGGCCAAAATATTTAATTCACTTTTAATTATTTTAAATTATGTATATTTATATGTTTTTTAAATTTTAGGCTGTAAACCACCCTGAGTCCTTCGGGAGAGGGGCGGTATAGAAATTTGATTATAAATAAATAAATAAATAAATAAATAAATAAATAAATAAATAAATAAATAAATAAATAAATAAAAGCGATGCCACCACAGTTCTTTTCTGATTGAAAGAGATGATACTAGTGTATGGAAACTGAAATATGGATCCTAAACAATAGCAGAATGGGGGAATTCTATCAGTTCAGCTCTATTATGAAATTACAAAGAAGCAAAATTTTAGCATTATACAAAGAGCAAATAATTGTTATTGAATGCAGGTCGAAGAAATCTTGATCTAGAAATGTGTACCTTTTGTGTGGCAATGTGATCTTTGGTATGACAAATATGTACCTTTTGTGTGGCAGTGTGGTCTTTTGACCCAAATTCTGATGTGATTACAGTTCTGTTTTCGAGTTATATGTTTATTTTCATTTATTTATATAAAGGAAATGAGTGATGGTATACTTCTCTTCCTCCTCAGAGGCAATGACAATGGGAAAATTGCATAAAGAACTTGGTCAGCTAATTGTTCAGTCTGCAGAAGATCCAGAGAAATCAAACAGTCAAGTTATAAAGGTTAAGTTTCTGTATTATTTCAGTCTTTAATATTGTTATGTAAACTATTATACTCCTGGTTTAGAATACAGTTATTAGTATTTAAGCCAGGGTTAAGATGGTTTAGATGACTGACTGAGCTCTGGCAAAACTTCAGGCTATGTGTCTTCTATGGAAGGCGGAAAAGAGACCAGCTTTTATTTTAAGATAAAAACCTGCTTTTCTAAACAAAGCTGGAACTGAAATTGATTTGAAATTGGAAATATTCACTAACTTAATATATAATATATTTAAATAAATATGTGAGTCAAAAGTTGAGGAGAGCTGGCTACCCGCTGATAATCTGAAGTAGGAATGGGTCATCTGTGGCCTCAGTTACTGTTTTTCCAATCAGTGAAATATCCTTTGACCATATTTGCCACTTGTAATTCCTTAATTTATTTTAAAATAGATATTTTGAGATCAGCACAAAACCTGTAATATAAACCTTAAATAATAATTGGTTTTAGAAAAAAGACAAAATCCTTAAAATCCTTCGAAACCTAAGAGAAAAGGTCCTGGTCCTGCCATGTGCATTAGGCAGCCTCACTCTTTTTGCATTATTTTCCTGCTTAACTTCTCAGATGATTACACCCACTCATACTTACATGTCTCTGTATTTGAAAATTTATTTCATTTTCTTTTTAACAATACAGGTAGCCCCTGGATTAACATGGCAATTGGGACTGGAATTGCCATTGCTAGCAATACAGTTGTAAAGTCTGATAGCACAAGACTGTGTCACTTAGCAACAGAAATTCTGACAGTCCCAGTTCCATTGTTAAGTGATGACCATGCAGGTCATTAAGTGAAGACCTCACATGACTACGACTTCCAACTTCCTGCCAGCCTCCCCATTGATTTTACTTGTGGGAAACTGGCAGGGAAAATCAGAAATCATGTGACTGCAGGGATGCTACAATAATCAGAACTCTGAGCACCCAACGCAAATACCATTTGTGCAGTTACTACTATAATTTTGAACAGCCGCTAAATCAGGGGTGTCAAACTCAATTTCATTGAGGGCTGCATCAGCATTGCGGTTGCCCTCAGGGGGGCGGGTGGGTGTGGCCAGAGTGGGTGTGGCCTACTGGGTGGGCATGGTCAGCTCTACATCGTTCGCGTCAAGGGTGCCTGGGGGGCCTGAGCAAGAGTGGGACAAATCTGAGGATTTCTGGCAGAAGGGGGTGGGACCGGGGCAAGCGCCAAGGCATGGTCCATTTCTTCATTCCTCACAAAGGGTGACACCTCCCCAGCATGAACCCAGGGGGTGGGGCCGACACAGCAGGGGCTGGTTCCTCGCTGTTTCTAGACGGCCTTGTGGAGCTAAGACTAAATGCATTTCAGCATAGATGGACACCACAAAATTGTACATTGGCTCCCGGCCGGCCTGGGCCAGGGCCAAGGCAGCGGGGGCCGTTCCCTGTTTCCAGGATGGCTTCGCGGGCTGCATCCGGCCCCTGGGCCTTGTGTTTGACATATCTGTGCTAAATGAATGGACTACCTTTATGCATTACCCATGGCATCTTACCCCACATTTTCATGATAAACAAATACTGTACACTGTATACCGTATATATTTGTAGTCCCTGGCATCTCCAACTAGCACTGGAAAAGAACCTTGTCAGAAAGCCGCGTATCTATATATCCTTTAAGCATGCATAGAGATTCATACATCACTTTTAGCTATTATTTGTTTAAATACATTTCTTTTGATAAGCCACAATTGGCAGCGTATATGCAGTGTTCTAAAATGGTAATTAAAAAATTATAGCAGTTGAGTTTGTGCAACATACCATCTAATATATTTCAAATGATATGCATAAACCTAGACATTGTGTGTGAATCCACTAGATTCATATATTGACAACATTCAGAACAGTAGCAGTAATATGAAATCACCTCAACCTAGTTTAAATATTCCAATAGTATTCCATCTCAGAAAATAGTATATATAGGGCTTTTGTACTATTATTTGTATCCCGCCTTTATCGTTTTTATCAAACTTTTATGCTGACCTGACATAAATCTCAGAGTAAGAGGAGCTTTTTTTTTTTAACTATTTCATATTTGCTCTCTTTATTTTAAAATGTCTCTGCAGGATATTTCATTGAAGACAAAGGAAATCTTGACAAATCTGGCTTCATTCACAGAAGTCACTCATGATGGTGAGAAGCCATCACTTAACTTAGAAGCACTGAAACAAAAGCGATTCCCACCAGCAACAGAAAATTTCCTTTATCATTTGGCAGCTGCTGAACAAATGCTTAAAATCTGATGTTGTAAATAAACGTCAGTGGAATACTTTAAAAGTACTTTGCTATAATGCTCATGTAAAGAATTCTGTGGAAGGTGGTTGTTGGTTTTTTAAAAAATATATACTTTTCTGGAGAGGATAAGCAATGATACAGGCTTGAAATTCCATTAGTGGGCCATAAAATATTAACTATAGCATACCATTGTCAGTTCTTCCTACAAAAGGCCTGAAGACATGATGGTTTGAGTTTGCATTAAGGTGAAATATTAATTGTCATGCCCAATCAGCACCCTAATGGAAATCAATAATCAAATTGTTAATGACATGAACACTCTTAGAAGCACACAAAGTAAATAAGCCTTCAGTTTGGCACCTCCTAAGTACTGTGTTGGGAACACAACACCCAGGATTCCTAGCAGACTGCCTCTATTCTAGTCAGTCTTAGCACATCCGTAACTTGCAAAGAAGCTGAAAGTTAGAGCTTCAGTTAAATCAACTAATACAGATGGTCCTTGACTTACAAGAGTTCATTTAGTGACAGTTCAAAATTACAATGGCACTGAAAAAAGTGACTTAACCTTGTTTTTCACTTAACAACCGTTGCAGGGTCCCCGTGGTCACGTGATCAAAATTCAGACACTTGGCAACTGTCTCATTGAGTTGCCGTGTCCCAAGGTCACGTGATCATTTTTTGCGACCTTCTTACAAGGGAAGTCAGCTTCATCAACAAACCGTGTTACTAACTTAACAACTGCAGTAATTCGTTTAAAAACTGGCAAGAAAAGTCATAAAATGGGGCAAGATTCATTTAACAAATGTCTCACTTAGCAACAAAAGTTTTGGGCTCCATTGCAGTCGTGAGTTGAAGACAACTTGTACTCTGAACCTAAGAGTTGTATATACAGTGCGACGTCCCACAAGCAATCTCTGGATGTTCAACTTTTGGTGATGATGAATCCTGATTGAGTTTGGGACATGTTTACTTATACAAAACAGTCCTATTGAATATATAAAACCAGTAGCTGCTGTTTTTAGGAAGACAGCTGTAAAATTCTTTTTTTCCCCTCCTTCAAGGATCCAGGAAGTTTAATTCCTTCCTCCTCCTGTTTTTCTGAAGCTACTCTCCTTGTGGGTTGTAAGATGTCAGCATGTACCCTTTGCAGAAAGAATATAGGACTGAATTTTTTATTGCTTAACTTTGCCCTTCCCTGGAATCGCCATTGACGTTTGGCTGAGCACATTTGTGGAAGGTTTAGCTTATTAATTCAAAACTCTAACTATTATAAAACTAAGAGGTTTGTAAAAAAAATAACTAAAAAATCCGTTAACATTTGAGGCTATGCAGTACCACTTTGCTTTTAAAATTGACATTTATGATTTTTGCTTTTTGCATGTGATTACAGACTGTTTTAATTAAACACACTTATTTCTATTAATATTTTATGAAATACTGTTTAACTATGATCAATGATGTATACTAGCAATATTGAGAATTTTGTTTTTGACTCAGTTGCATATTGCAATATAGGAGAATGTGCAATTATTGAAAAAAAATCTAAATTAGGATATGAATATGACTAGAGCACCCCTATTTTCAGGGATGTCAGGCATGTCTTCAGTATGAATCTAGTTGCACTTTCCTTGGGAGAGAATTTCATAAAAGAAGGCTAATGCTGGCAATTAGAAGGTTCACACCTGACCATTCTAGGATGAGCTGGAGGACCATCTCTGTTGCTTTTAATGCTAATGCTAATGGATACTGATAGAAGTGATCTTTTAGATACTTCTTAAATGATTTAGGAGAATTTCCAGCATGGAAATCCAAAGTGTGATCACAATCTTAATACAGCTACAGTTCCTGAAAAATTTCCCTGAGAATTCGGGGGTGCTTCAGATTGTGTAAGCCTCAAAGGATCCTGAATTCTTCTAGGCTAGATGAATCAGCAGCTAGACCAAATCACAGTAAGAAGTAATTGGCCCATGTTCAAGATGGGCTAACACAAGGATTATAGTTTCCCTGTTATATTATTTCATTATTGATAATGGATATAATATTCTATTTGCTTTTTTCTTGGTTATTTGGATGAGGAAACCTATTTATCTTACCGATTTATGAGATACACAGCAGTTTCAGAAATAATCATTGGCACACCAAAGAGTATACCTCGGGATAATGCTGTTTCTCTGACAGCCTGTGCAGAAGGGAAAAAAACCACACATATATATATATACAAAAGGAAAGTTAGAATCACAGTATTTTCAGGTCTCTTAAGAGCTTGCATTTTTATGAATCTGGATGCCACATTTTTAAAGTTTTTGCCCTTCAAAATCCACAGCAAGCATGTCCAATTAATGTGGTATCAGAGGGTGGCCAGGGCTGAGTATTATGGGCAATTTCTACCAGCTGGGTGGCTGATAGAATTGAAAATCAAAATAGATACAGTATATCATAAAACTTAATGCATCCATCAGTTTAGCTCAATATGAATTAGGAGTTGCACACTTTAATTTCAAAGAAGCAGTTTTATTCTAAATTCAAATCCACTAAAATGCTGCTGAGGCCATCTTTTTCATAATGAGGGCTACCAGATTATGTGTTTCCATTAGATGAGCTATGTATCACAAACGTATAGTATTAAGAAAACTATGATTTTGGAACTAAATGAAAAAAATCACAATACAAGACAATCCAATCTCCAAAACCACTCTGGTTAACAAATTAACAGTACAGACAATTACAATCCAAACAATTAGCCTTATTATGATTATAGAGCCTGGGAAGTCCACAAAACAAAGGGCCAAACCAAAAATTTCCCACTTTTGGGGGGAAACGCACCAAATGCATGTTCATAAGGAAATTCTGGTAAATAAGTAATGGGGAGAGTGCTACTAAATGTAACTGACTATCAAAATACAAAAATTGAGAACAAAAAAATAGCCATGCTGGATCAGGTCAAAAGCCTATCTAATCCAAGAGCCTATCAAAATCCACAAGCAGAATCACATTTTTCCATTTCCAGTAGCTCAAACCATCTATTACCTTTTTTAATAGAGGTAACGCATAGCTGTCATAGTAGATTTTGATAGGCTTTCCTTCTAATTTATAAATGACTAATATCCCTGTGATGATTTAATTTAATTGAGTATAAAAGAGGTTAGTTGAAATGGAATAGAACGGAGAAAATCAAGCCAGTGGAAACATCTGTGTTCCTTCACTTACTTCCCCCCCCCCCCGCCACCTTAGACATTCCAATAACTTCACCTGTACTATGCATGACCTTAATCCCATTCTCACGTTCAAAGTTTCTGACTATGAACACATTGAATGCATAGAGAACACCTGCAAAGAACAGGGGAAGAGATCAGACTCGGTAAGAAATATAAATAAGAATTATTAGCCTTAACTCTCAATTCTTGTGATAATATTTATATTAGCAAAGCAGAAGAGTGACTTGACTTCTGGCAGACATTGTAAAATTAAAAAAACCAAACAGAAAGAAATACACTGTGGGGCTTAAATTCTGCTGCAATTGCTGGAGACTCTTCCAGAAATTATGATTTTGATAATCAATTGGCTTACGTGGAAACAGCTGAAAGTTTGGTTTCCAGTGTTTTCTTGGCCCATACTGAAACTTCAGTCAAATTGGCAAAATTTTCTAGTACTCTAATTTTCTTCATAATTTTCTGAATCAGTTTTTTTAAAAAAATCTATGGATACACCCACGATGACCTGGAGGAAACAGTAATATGACGTACGCTATGTACAATAACGTATGAAAAGAGATATTGACTACTGGAAATTCTGATTAGCTTGCATTGTAAACTGAATTAAATGAAAGATCGATCCCCTTTTTATCAGAAAAAACACGTAGCAATTAAAACAATTCTGAGTTTGAAACTAATGGATATGTGATCAACCTATAACTTTTAAATTATTTCTGGAAGAATGGGCTAAATTTATTCCAAGTATTTAAAGTAACTACAGGAATGAGAAATTGGAGGCAGTGCCTTTGAAATTCTACATAATTAAGTTTATGGTCATTGAACTTCAGGAGGAAATCAAAGAAGTATGGATAAAAAAAGCAATTTTGGGGGTAGGGTAGCCAATTGAGGGCACTCCCATAAAATATATTAAGCCCCTGCCTAAACATACTTGGCTCATAATTAATAATAAAAGTAGGTTGGACTAGGATCACTATCTTATATTTTACCAACCAACAGGATTTTTATACCTCAAAGGCTGCAGAAGCACTTGAAAATCACTTTATTAATAAAGACTACTTTTATCAATCAGGATCAACTTTTAGAAGTAAAATCAGGAATCTCAGGACTCAGAATCTTGCAAGATCAAATCTGGGTCGATCACTGGGACCAAAGATTTATCTTCCAAGATTTAGGACTGGAGCTGGAGCCCATCTTCAGGGAATTTCTCTCTACTGAAATATGTCCTTTGGGCTATTCTGTGAGTCCTATTTATGTGGTGCCTTCCGATTGGTGTGTTGATGGCTGGCAATCAGTTGTTGTCTCCTTGTGCTGTCAAACCCTTGGCTCCTGATAAGCTGGTGGTAAATCAGCATTCCTGTTGACTGACAAGGGGCCCATTTCCCAGGCTTCAATCATTTCTCTGGCTAGCTTTGTACCTGCACGGCCAACAATCTTAGTAGCTGCAAAATTGAAATGTATGTCCTTGTTCATTGCAATGTGAGGCTACCAATAAGTTTGGGTCTCCTCATCTGAACGCTTGTGTTCTTGCAGTTTGTGGTTAGCTTGCTCCCTGTCTGTCCCACATAATTAGAATATTACTTCATGTGATTTGATCTTACCCTACTGTTGTCACATTTAGGGATAACATGAACAAAATTTAACAAAAAGATTATTAAGATAACTCTGGATTTATTGCAGAGTATTAAAGGAACATATGTTCCTCTAGGAAATATGCCCATTATTTAGCATCTATTCAGAATAAAAAATGTGATTTTTTTCCCTAGCATGAGGCTTGTTAAACAAACAATAAAACACTGAAATGGGACCTGCATAGCTGATTTCCAGCATCAGCAGTGTTTGTCAACATTTGAAATAGGGTTTTTTTTTTCAACAAGGACAATTTTTAAACATGGCTACATTCTGAAACTGTTATGTTTACAATATAAATATTATATTTGAAAAAATGCTCATAGCTGATAGAACAGCAACAATTATATAAGACAAACTTGTTGACAGCATAGAATACCTGTAACTGATGTTTCACAGAATTGTCACACTTTACTCACCAAAAAAAGCACTTGCCATGAACTTGCTGAAGAAATGCCCTGGAGTATTTAGTGATTTCTTACGCGGGCGCTATAACATAGTGAGGGAGAGTCTGAAAACAATCGTTTTCACAGAGGGGGGGGAGGGAGGGGAAGGGAGGGGGGAGAGAGATTGTGACATTTTTATTTTGTACTCAGCTTTATTTCATGGGAAAAGAGGGATTGACTATAAGCTTTTTTTCCACTAAATGTTAATAAGTCTATCCCCAACAAGCCCATATCCACTTTTTTTAGTTCCCATGTCACCAAATTGAGCTTCAATGCAAAATCGCTAATTTTGAGCTATCCACATTTTTACACCCCCCCCCCCGCCCTTAAAAATAAGGTCTAAAATAGGATATTAGTCTTCTATTAAGTTTAGTGTGCCTCTTCTGTCCTTTAACTCCCAGTCTCCCAAACCAGAAAACACAACAGAGTCATAGTACCACTGCCCCTTTTAGTGACATCAGATCTCTTTTAGCCACAAGAGCAGAAATTGGCAACCTTCTTCCACACAGGGACCAGAGATCAAGTCTGTGAGCAAACAGCCTCTCTTGGATAAATATTCTGGCACTTAAAGTTCAGGGTGAACCTTCAAGAATTGCTTCTTAGAAGAATTTGAGCCATGTTCAAAGGAGAATATAAAAGTGTGCTCAGCAGAGGCTCAGGAAACCTCTTGTGACTGGGGAAATAAATGCTTATGGAGAGAGGAGGAAGATCTAAGTAACCCATAAATGTAAGTAACCCATACATGGGCTCATAATACCCCTCCAAATCATTACAATTTGTAAATAGACAGTAGTACAGTTCTACATCAGGTCTGAGATAGAATTCCAAACTTTTTTAGAACTGTGGCAGGTGGATATATTTATTTTGGGAGAATGGGCTGAATGATTTTGGTTGGTGGTCCAGATCCAGCTTCTGAGTGGTAGATTTCTGACTCCTACCATAGAGGCTAAGGGGGAAAGGGGGAAATCAATTTCAGGTCACAAATAGGTTGCCTGTGTTTTTTTTTTAAAAAAAATATTTTTATTAAGATTTACAAAATTTTTACATACAAAGAAAAGAGATAATAACTCAACTGATAACAATCATATAACACATTTACCAAACAATCCAAATAACTGCTCGGTACCCCCCCCCCACATCCTCCTACATCTAAACTACCCCCTCGTCTTTCCATCTAACTACTTACTTTTTCCTTTCTTTACATCTCCCCTCCTCCCACCTCTATCCCCCATCTCACCCTCTTACCCTCTTCCTACATACCTCAACCTTCACTCCTCCTTCCTCTTTCCTCCAATGTGGGACCCAGAGGCCACCCGAGCAATACTTTAGTACCTACAAACATAATCCCATATCACCCCCAAATGCAGTTGAGAAAACATAATGTAACATTTATTAACTCCCTCCCTCCTCCCCCCCCCGGCTTCCCAGAGTGAATACAGAGTAAAAACGCAAGAAACCCCACTAAACTACTATTATATAACTATTTAACTATATACCAAATATAATTCCTTCAATTGATATTTCTTTTGTATATAGTCTATCCATTTCCTCCAATCCATCATAAATTCTTCATTTGAGTGGTTCTTCAAGTATGCAGATATCTTAGCCATTTCCACCAAGTTTGCAACTTTTAACGTCCATTCTTCAATAGATGGTATTTCAGATGTCTTCCAATATTGTCCCACCAACAATCTTGCTGCCATAATCAAATTCAAAATCAACTTAGTCTCTATAGTTGTACAATCTTTTATAATGCCCAACAAAAATAACTGTGGTGAAAATTCAATACGTTTTTTCAATATATTTTGAAGGATCCACCATATTTTTATTCAAAAAGCCTTAATTTTTTTACAAGTCCACCAAATGTGAAAATAAGTAGCATCCATGGAATCACATCTCCAACACTTGGGTTGCATATTTGGGTACATAATTGATAATATTTTTGGGTCTAAATGCCATCTATAAAACATTTTATAAAAATTTTCTCTTAAATGCTGTGCTTGTGTAAATTTTACATTTTTCACCCATATCCTTTTCCAAGTTTCCATCGTAATTGGATTCCAAAATTACATTCCCACTTAATCATACAATCTTTAACTAATTCGTTTCCAGAATCAATTTCAATTAATACATCATATAATCTTTTAATATGCATAGTTCTTTGATCTCTAACTTGTTTAATTAATTTTTCATCCTCTGAAGAAAAACCCATCTTGACATCTTTATACCATCTATCCTGAAGTTGTACATGTGAGTACCAATTGTGAGCTATTCCTTCTTCCTTTAGCCTATTTAGTGATTTCAGTTCTAGGTTATTCCCTTCTTTAATTAAAAGCTTCTCATAGGGCACCACATCTTGATTTTGTTGTCTATTTACACTCTCTATTGCATGCCTGGGAACTGTCCATAAAGGGATTTTCCCATTTAACTTATAATAATACTTTTTCCAGACACGCAGCAGAGAGTTTCTTAATAAATGCTCTTTAAAGCTCCTATCCAACTTTTTATCATAAACTAAATACGCATGAAACCCATACAGTAACCCATACCCTTCTATATTCAATATTCTTTCATTAGTTAAGTTAATCCAATCACTTATTGCTACTAGAACTGCTGCATTGTAATATAGCTTAAAATTAGGCATTTTCAAACCACCTCTCTCTCTTATATCTTGAATAATTTTTAATTTAACCCTCGGTTTCTTGCCATTCCAGATAAATCTATTGATACCTTTCTGCCACTCATCTAAATTCCCATCCTTTTTAAGTATTGGTAGCATTTGAAATAAAAATAAAAATTTCGGCAATATATTCATTTTGACTGCAGCTATCCTACCCAACATAGACAAATGTAATTTTTTCCAATTTTCCAATTCTATTTGTACCTTATTCCATAAAAGTTCATAATTATTCTTATATAGTTTCCCATTTGAAGCTTCTATAAAAATTCCTAAATATTTGACTTTCTTAACTATCTCACAACCCGTTATTCTTTCCAAATCTTGTTTTGATTTATCATCTAAATTTTTAACCAACATCTTTGTCTTGGATAAATTTAATTTAAAACCTGATACTCTTCCATAATTTTGAATAATCTCCATCAATTTCTGGGCCGACTGTATTGGCTGAGTCAGAGTCACAAGTAGGTCATCCGCAAAAGCACATAATCTATAATCATGTTGTCTAATTTGTACTCCTTTTAGTTCATCTGAAGCTCTGATTCTATTCAGTAACACCTCTAAAGTTAAGACAAACAGTAAAGGGGATAAAGGACAACCCTGCCTAGTACCTTTCTCTATATTAAATGAGTCTGTTAATTGTCCATTCACAATAATCTGTCCTGTCTGTTTCTGATAAACTGCTGATATAGAGTTGAAAAACTGATCCCCCATTCCCATCTTAACAACAAGTCTTTTCAAAAATGCCCAATTCAGTCTATCAAAGGCTTTTTCTGCATCCAAAAACATTAAAACTGCCGGCACTTAAATATGTTTATCCAAATATTCCAATATATTAACAAGTTGTCTAACATTAGTTTTCATCTGCCTCCCTTGTAAAAAACCAGTTTGATCTGAATGAATTATTTGAGTTAAAACTGTCATTAATCTATTGGCCAAAACTTTTGCAAAGATCTTATAATCTGTATTTAGCAACGAAATAGGTCTAAAATTTTCTACTTGAACATTATCTTTTCCCTCTTTAGGAATCAAGGAGACATAAGCCGTTTTCCATGAAGGTGGAACCCGGCCACCCTCTTGTATATTTACAAATAACTCTCTCAAAGGTTCCACCATTTCCTCTTGCAGACATTTATAGTAAATGCTGTTAAACCATCAGTTCCTGGAGATTTACCCATTTTCAATTGCTTAATTGCAGCAATAATTTCTTTTGATGTAATCCGTGCATTTAATCTATCTCTTTGTTCCAAAGTAATTTTCAAAACATTTTGATTTTGTAAAAAGGCATCTATCTCTTTCTCTTGAACTTTCTCTTCAGAGTATAATTTGGTGTAGAACTCTAGGAAAGCTTTTTTAATAAGTTCTTGTTGAAATACTTCTTGTCCCTTATATTCTACCTTCTCAATTATTCGGGATTTTTGTTTTTTTCCGTAGTGTGTAAGCCAACCATCTGCCAGGTTTATTAGCATTAAAAAATGTATTGTGTTTAGCATATTGTAAGTTCCTGGCAACTTAATCAGTCATCAATATATCAAATTGTTTCCGTAAAATCTTAATCCCTTCTTTAATGTTACTATCATCTGGTTTCTTTATTAATAATAACTCTTTTTTCCTTATTTCCGCTTCTAAAACTCTCCTTTTTTCTTCTTGTTTACGTCTATACCTTATATTCATTTCAATTAAAATACCACGCATATGAGCTTTACTAGAGTCCCACACCGTTTCTATTGTCGTTTCCCTATTCATATTCAACATAAAAAATTCCTTCATAGCCTTTTTACATTCTTCCATGTTCATATCGTATTTAAACAAATTTTCATTGATTCTCCAAGATCTTCTAGAAGACTGACCAGTCCTTAGTTCCATCATAACCAGGTTGTGGTCTGACAATACATTAGGTAAAATTTGTACTTTCTTTAAACTTAAAATAAAATCACTAGTAGTTAAAATAAAATCAATTCTAGAAAATGATTGATGTCTATCGGAAAAAAAAGTAAACTCTTGATCCCTACCATGTCTTTCTCTCCATACATCTGACAAACTGAAATCATCCTTAATGTCAAAAAAAGATTTAGGCAAGATAGTACGCGATTGCGGAACAGATGAGAGCTTTTTCTTATCCAAACCAACATCAAGAATACCATTCCAATCTCCCATTAAAATACAAGATCTATAATCCAATTGTATTAATTTTTTATGTAATAACTTATAAAATATACCTTGTTGCTGATTTGGAGCATATATACCCATCAAAAGAACTTTCTTCCCATCTAGTAAAATTTCAATAGCTAAAAATCTACCTTGAGTATCTGCTTCTATTAATTTCGCTTTTATATGATTTTTAACATAAATAACAATTCCATTTTTCTTCTCTAGAGATGCTGCCACAAATTGTGTCCCCAACCTATTGTTAATCAGGTATTTCTGATCAGAAATTCTAATATGAGTTTCTTGTAAGCAGATTACATCATTTTTACATTGCTTCAAATAATGAAATATCTTCTTCCTTTTCTGTGGAGAATTTAAACCATTCACATTCCATGTCAAATATTTATTTGACATGACCTTTTTGTAGAAGCTTCTGCAAGGCCAGGTCAACTTCTTCCTTCCTCTTAGGCCTTGCTCCCATGGCTTCCAAAGATGTCGATGCAACTTGCTTTGTGTAAACTGATTGTATTTTTTCTCTTTGCTCCATATTCTTGGTAGTTTCACGTATAGGCCTTTGTTCTTTAGCCTTCTCTGCATCCAAAGGTTGGAAAATATCAATACACTGCACTGGCTGCTCAGCTACGACTCCTTTATCCATATCCAACGTTGAAATTAGCTGAGGTTCCATAAGTTGTAGTGATTCTATGTCTTTTACAAGAACCGCCCTCTTAGGTCTTGGAGAAGTAGATTTACCAGCCATCAATATATTCTCAAAAAAATCTCTCGCTTTAGCAACTGTAATCAAACGGTATCTGTTATTTTGAAAAAAGAGGGAAAGTCCAGTTGGAGCCTCCCATCTATATTGTATCTCTCTTTTTTTAAGTTCCTCTGTCAAAAATGCATAATCTTTCCTTGATCTCAACATTTTGGGAGGTATCTCCTTCAACACCTGTACTTCTTGACCAGCAACACTTAGTTGTTTATTATAGGCTTTAGTAAGAACCCAGTTTCTAAATTTTCTTGTGCTAAAATATATCACAATATCTCTGGGCAAGTTTCTTTGTGCTGCTATACGTGAATTCATCCTAAATATTCGCTCAATTTGCCAGGCAACATTTTGAGCTCCCTCTTCCAAAAAAATTGCCAAAGCTTCAACAAAAATTTTTCTTAACTCTTCTTGGTTCTCCTTTGGATTTTCTTTAAATCCTCTAATTCTAACAGCCATCTGCATCTGATTATATTGTATCATAACAGCCTGATCCTGAAGATCGCTTTTAATCTCCTCTATTTTTTCCTCCATCTGTTGCTCCACACCTTCCAACTTTTCTTCCACTCCCACAGTATATTCCCAGACCCCTTTAATGGCCTCAACAATATCTTCTCTTATCTCCATATTACTAGTTTGTATCATACCTCTTAAGTCTTTTGTGTGTTCTTCCATCTTTTTCTCCAACATATCAGTCTGTGCGGATAGTGCGGTAGTTAATGCAGCCTGCAAATCTTTCATTGTAAGCATTTCTGGGGAGGATTGTTTAGGAGCAGGGGCTTGAAATTCTGTCGGAATCAAAGATGCAGAGGCTGAAGAAGCAGGCAAAGTGCTTGATTGTGATTTAGAAAGCTGACCTGGGGAAGGTACAGCCGCCTTCGCTATTGCTGCCTTCTGTCTCGTTGTCATTTTTTAAAAAGAAAAAAAAACCCCTTTGATTAAAAAGGTAAAAATTTAATTGCCAGATTTTCCTCTCTTCTTGCTTTCTTTTAAATTCCAATTCGCAATGTCGTTTAAAAAGTATTTCAAATCAAAATGGTTTCTCTGTCTTTACTTCCGAGAGAGAACAAAGAAAGTTCAGTTTCACTTTCCATCACTTTCACTAGGCAAGAAAAACTATCACCATTTTGAAAGGATTATGTTGATTCCAAGAAAGTTATAAGTAGAAAGACAGAAACAAAGTAACAAAATACTTGCAATTCACTAAAAACTCCTGTATTCACTCTGTCTGTAGAAAGTCTCTGTTATTTCTTTCTTAAAAGCAGAGGTGGTCGCGACGTCTTTTTCTGTCAGCCGACAGAAGCGTCTCTGGGCAGGAGCGTTTCAAGTGCCTAGGGAGCACACCCTCTTAGTCCCTGAAAAGTATTTTCCAGGGCTTTCAGAGGGGCTCAACCTTGCTCTTGAGGCTCTTCACCTCTTCTTCGCCCGAAGAGGGGATTTTTCACCGCGACAAACAGCTGATGGTCGCTGTTTTTAGCGGCTTTACACACCCAGGGAACGGAGCCTCACGGAGGAGACTCTAGCGACGCCGGCGGTGCCACCGGAAGCCTGGTTGCCTGTGTTAATAATTTAAGAAAATCAAACCAAAATCTAGAGGGATTCTGATCAGATATGAGTCGTGGTCTTGGTGTGTATGTATGTTTGTGTGTAACCTTGATATTTTAATTATAGATCCTGAAACCAAACGAAAAATAGTAAACTCTACAGGTTGTCTTTTTCCTTAATTAGTACGTGTTCTCTGTGGCACTTTGCTGTTTATCAATCTAGACATGATATAAATAAATAGTTATGCAAGAAAGACTCGTGGGGTTTTGGTGGACAGCTCGATGAAGATGTCAACCCAATGCGCAGCAGCAGTAAAAAAAAAAGCAAATTCCATGCTTGGCATGATTAGGAAGGGAATCGAAAATAAGTCAGCAAGTGTTGTATTGCCTCTGTACAAATCGATGGTGAGACCACACTTGGAGTACTGTGTACAGTTCTGGTCACCGCACCTCAAGAAGGATATAATGGAACTGGAAAAGGTGCAAAAAAGGGCAACAAGAATGATCAAGGAAATGGAGCGCCTCCCTTATGAAACCAGATTGCAACGCCTTGGTCTCTTCAGCCTTGAAAGACGGCGTTTAAGGGGTGACTTGATCGAAGTGTATAAAATCATGCATGGGATAGAAAAGGTGGATAGAGAAAAATTCTTTTCTCTATCACACAATACCAGGACAAGGGGGCACTCCCTAAAGCTCATAGCTAAGAAAGTGAGGACAAATAAAGGGAAATATTTCTTCACCCAGAGGGTCGTTGATTTATGGAATTCACTTCCTGAAGGGGTCGTGACAGCTGTCAGCCTTGACAGCTTCAAGGCAGGGCTAGATAGATTCATGGATGCAAAGTGTATCGGTGGTTATTAAAACGGATGTCCATGTGCTGCCTCTATGTTGGTTGAGGCAGGCAGGATTCCCTTGAGTACCATTTGTTGGGGGTCAAGGGAAAGGGAGGGTTTTGCCGTCTCTTTCTGCTCAAGATCCCCATGTACAATTGGTGGGCCACTGTGTGACACAGAATGCTGGACTCGATGGGCTTTGGCCTGATTCAGCATGGCTCTTCTTATGTTCTTATGTCTAGAATAAGAAATTGGAAATATATCAAGCTTTGAAGAGCAGGGACACTACAAAATCTATGGAAAACTATGAAGACAGCAAACATACAAATAAAGAGCACTAAGTTTAGCTCACATCTCAGTGAATAGGCATGATAAGTTAAATTTAGGCATTACCCATTGAATCTGAACATATGGCTGGAGACAGTTTTAAGTAAGGATGCTGAAAAAGAAATTTTCTTCTCATTTAAAAACAAGGTTGGAAAACCATTAGATCACACTAACAATTCCTTATATAAATTAATAGCAATAACTCTTAGACTTATATACCCTTCATAATGCTTTATAGCCCTCTCTAAGCAGTTTACAGTTTCGGCATATTGCCCAAAACAATCTGGGTCCTCATTTTAGTGACCTTGGAAGGCTGAGTCAACCTTGATCTGGTCAAGATCGAACTGCTGGCAGTCAGCAGAATTAGCCTGCAATACTGTATTCTATCTGTGCCACCATAGCTCTTCATTACTATTAATCAGTTATTAACAAACAGTGCCATGCATGAATCCATGCCACTCCATATGCTACTCTTCCTTGAAAGAAAAGCATAATTAGAAAACAAAAAACCAGGCAGAAATTGACAATACATACTCCTATTAAGGCCAAACCTGGGATGCTCCCAACAGAGAGAAGTGCCTGTTTCCATGAAAGTTCCTGTAAGCAAAAAATGTGACACCATGAAAACACACCTATTCACTACACTGCAAAAAAGATTGTTGCAATCTGCCACGTATACTTACATTTTTCTCACCATTCTCCAATGATCTTTTTACAGAATTCCTGTTTGCCAAACTGAATCCACCAATATACGCATGGAAAAGAAACTGCAAAATTTGAAATTACAAATGCACAGTATCAACGTGAGTTAACAAATTAATCTAAACAAATTAATACAAAATGAATGGCTTAGCCAGTACCTGCAGGGAAAACGATGTCAAAAATGTTCTGTATGGTAAGGAAGCAATTGCAGCCTGTAAATAGAAATTTATATGGAAAACACATCTGGACAATATTGCAAAGATATATATATATACCTGCACTAGCAGATCATTTTATAATTTGCTATAGTATCATCATGTAGTTTCAGAAGCAAACATCCAGTTGTTTTCAGGCCCGAATCTAAATTTGCTACTGGCACCATGGATCCCATGTGAGATAACTGCTCCCAAGTTACTTCATTTCCAGTCAAGCATCTGGAATCAATGAGTACTCTGAACATACCATGCGTTCTATTCCTAACACCACTTTACTCTGCCAGATATATTATTTAACCACTGTCTTTAAAAGCATTCAAACAATCTTTTGGTCTCCATGCTTTTGGGGATAACATAAATTGAGCAACGGTTATGGCAACTCATACATCACAATAATCTTCATAAAACTGTGTTTGTGCACCATAAAAAGCAAAGCAACTCCTACATTTAAAAAGCTGCTTCATCTATACCAGGGGTATCAAACTTGCAATGTCATGTGACGTGTTGTGACGTGTTGCAACTTTTTTTCCGGCAATAGGGTGGGCGCAGTTTCGGCATGACACATCCGGCCCGCAGGCCAGCAGTTTGACACCCCTGATATGTACACTCTGCAAATTAACATGTGTATTCACAATGGGCCTGTAATGTTTTCTGTCTACTGAGTCCTTGGAGGCTAAATGTGCTTGTGTCCGATCTTGGTTCCTTTAAAAAAATTCTTCAATATTTACAGAAGTGAAAAAAGCAATTCAACATTGATACCTGAAAATGCATTAAGGTACATTCCCAATATGTATTGAATAATCTATCGAATGAATTACTTTTCTCAGCTCTCAGGTACTTTTTTTTAATCTCACCTCTTCTTTCATCTAAGCAGTTTATTTTATCGTCCCTCCACCAAATTTTATTCGTCATTTATGTTTGTTGATTTCATGAGTCTCTCCTAGTCATCTGTTTTCTTCTCCTTTCCACCTATTGTTTTGTGCCATGTGATCATCACTGGGCTGCTTAGGAGGAAAAGGGATCTTTTCTTAAGAAATGTTGCATTCTGTGAATCAAAGGTGATTCAGAGTTTGTCAGTGTCTCCCTCTTTTGTGTGGCCAATTTGGACTATACTGGTGCATAGACAGGAAAGGACATATGCCAGCTTGCTCTCCAGAAATTCTCAGCAATATGTGTTCTCTCTGCACTGAAACACTGCATGCAGATTATAGTAACTAATACTCACCAATGAAGCAGAAATACACACAAAACCTTTGAAAGAGAGAGAGAAAGAAAATTCATTGCACGGTGCATATAAGGGAGTGATAGAAAAATAAATAATATAAAAATGTCAACATATACAGTAATTATAAATTAGGCACCATGTACACAAAAGCATGAATGACGGACCTCATGGCTTTTTGGAGTTTTATACTTCATTACTTTAGGAAATTGTTGGTACTGAATAAGCAATGGAAGTTTTAGAGGTTATCAGTTATTTAAAATAAAGGAAAATTGTGCTCCACTGTCTAGGAATTAATTGCTTTAATAATGCAATGGATTTTCAATTAATTTTCTCCACATTCCTACATGCTGGAAGCAAGTCCTAATAAGACAAATATTGCTAAGCAAAAAGATTTTAAAATTGACAATGAAGCCTTAAAAAAACATGGATTGGGCTATTTTTTAAATTATATTTTAGGTATAATAATAAAGAATATGGCATTTAAGAAGACCTATATGGTTATTTATTTTAAATATCTTGTTAAATTATGCTTTGTTCAACTATAGTGTACTAAATAAACTATAACCACCATAGTCAACACAAGAAAAAATGTTTACCAACTACAATGGCCGAGTGCATGTAATATACTAAGCCCAAACTAAACAAACTACATTAAAATTTAGCATGATTTATAATGCCTGTCTGTGTCTGTTAGAATATATTCACATATTTATCAAATCACAATCACTACTAAAAACAAATTATAAATTAATTTATAAATTAATACTGAGATCATATTCTAACATGCATTCCAGGAATACAAGTAAATAGATGCAGGCTATGGATAATATACATTAATAACAGCAATAAGGAAAATAGCCTTGTTCGGAGGCTCTGCGACACGGGACCGGTAAAGCTGCCAAAACAGCGCAAAACAGCTGTTTTTCGTGGCGGAAAAAACCCCTCCTCGGTAGGAGAAGGGGCGAAGAGCTGTGAGTGTGGGTTGAGATCCTCTGAAAACCCCCCGAAAAAACGTTCGGGGGGGAAGAAAGAGGACTCCCCGTGAGCTCACAATAGCTCCAGCCCGGTGCAGCATCTGTCAGCTGACAGACCAAGACGCTGAGACCAGCCACCACTCGAGGAAAACATTTCAAAGAAGCACAGAGATTGACAGACTGAACGCAGGAGCTTAAAAAGCAAGTATTTCTTATATTTTACCTCGGATCAATTACGTTCACAATAAACAAAATGCACCCAAGATGGCGACCGCTTTTAATTTAAAGTGATAGCTACCGGAAGAGAAAGGCGAAGGAGAAACTGTAATGCGAAAGAGACCTCTAGAGGGCAGCAGAGACGCATAACTTAAAAACTTTGCAAAATAAACCTAAGGAGCTACCGGAAGAGAAAGGCGAAAGAGAAACTGTAATGCGAAAGAGACCTCTAGAGGGCAGCAGAGACGCATAACTTAAAAAACTTTGCAAAATAAACCTAAGGATGTATATAAGCTCTCCAGAAATGACGATGAAACAATTAAAAGATGCAATGTCAACAACTTTTGAAAAAATAAGGAGAAAGATGGACATGATAATAGACATATATGAGAAAAGGTGGGAAGAAAGGATGAGGACGTTGGAGGCAGTGGAACAAAGCAGAGAAGTGGAGAAGATGGTGGAAGATCAAAGCAAAGCAGTTATTGAGAACTTGGACCAAACCGGAGAAACAGTACAAACGCACAGTGGGAAAATGAGAGAAGATACTGGGAGAAATTCGAAGAGGGTCTGGGAAGGGGTTGAAGAAAAGATGGAAGAGGTGGAGAGACAAGAAGAGAGACAACTTACTGAAATGAAAAGTGAGGTGCAAAACCGCTCAACTATGATGTACCATCGCCAGATGATGACAGCAACTAGGGGCAAGAGACTGGAAAAATCCCCAAATGAGAAACAAGAAGATTTGAAAAGAATTGTTATAAAAGCATTGGAAAAATATCTAGGAGAGGAGGCTAAAAATTTGTCTTGGCAAACTGACAGAATCCATAGAGTATGGCTTATATGGAACCAAGGGACATTGCAAGCAATAAAGAGAGACTTATTACTTGGAAGGGAAGCTGTGTTATGGAAATCCACCTGGCAGAGGAAGAAACCCAGAATTCGACTGAAAAGAAGAGAAACTTAATATTTTATGCAGACCTGGGGAGCAGACCTGGCGGGTATAACGGAGACCTGGTTGGGACCAGAGGGCGGTGTCCCTCTGGTGGAAATGTGCCCACCGGGTTTCCTTGCATTCCACCAGCCGAGAGCTCAAGGCAGGGGTGGGGGAGTGGCGGTCGTAATCAGGGAAAGTTTCAGGCCGAGGGAGGTCACTGTTCCTCAGACGGCAGGCTGTGAATCCCTTCTGGTGAAGTGGGACCTAGGGGGTCCGAGGGCGGTGTTGATTACGTACCTGGCGCCCTGCCACGTATCAACCTCCCTGCCCGAGCTCCTGAGCGTTGTCGCCGCGGTGGTGGTTGAAGTCCCCAGGCTAATAGTCATGGGTGACTTCAACCTGCCGTCCGGGGGCGGGGCGTCCGGGGAGGCTCGGGAGTTCATGGCTTCCATGACAGCCATGGACCTGACCCAGGTAATTCAAGGCCCCACACACACAGGGGGGAACACGCTTGACCTGGTTTTTGTCTCTGGACAGTGGCTGAGTGGTCAGAGTGTAGGGGATATAGTCATTGAACCCCTGTCATGGTCTGATCACTCTCTCCTATGCTTGGACTTTCGGACCGTTGCACCCCACCGCAGGGTGGCGGAACCGGTGAGATGGTACCGCCCCAGGCGGCTGATGGAACCCGAGCGGTTCCAGGCAGAGCTTGGGCCAATTCCTGAGGTTCTGACACACGACTCGGTTGGAGAGGTGGTGGCGGCCTGGGACAGGGCGGCTGCCGGTGCCCTGGATCGAGTTGTGCCTTTGCGGCCTCTGATTCGGCGTGGGTCTCGACCGGCCCCGTGGTATAACGAGGGGTTGAGAGAGATGAAACGCCGGAAAAGACGCCTAGAGAGCAGTTGGAGATCGAGCCGTGCCGAATCTGACCGAACATTGGTAAGAGACCATATTAGGTCCTACCTAATGGCGATAAGAGCAGAGAAGTGTTCCTACCTCACTGCTCTTATTGCGTCATCAGATAACCGCCCAGCTTCCTTGTTTAGGGTGACCCGCTCCCTCCTTCATCAGGAGGTGAGGGGAGACCCCTTAGAGGGTAGAGCTGAGGATTTCGGAAAATATCTGTATGATAAAATCGCTCAGATACGGGAAGGCTTCGACTTCAACTGGGTATGTCCAATGGGAGAGGCGGAGGCTGGTCTTGAGACTGTTACCTGGGTTGAGTTTGACCCCGTGACCCCCGAGGACGTGGACAGGTTGCTGGGGGGACTTAGGGCGACCACATGTTTACTGGACCCGTGCCCCTCCTGGTTGGTGCTGGCCTCCCGGGAGGTGGTACGAGGCTGGTTCCGAGCAATTATCAACGCTTCCTTGAGTGAGGGTGTCTTTCCCGCTGCCTTGAAAGAGGCAGTGGTGAGACCCCTCCTCAAGAAGCCTGCCCTGGATCCAGCCGTTTTATCAAACTACCGTCCCGTCTCCAACCTTCGCTTTCTTGCGAAGGTTGTTGAGAGTGTGGTTGCCCGACAGTTCCCGCAGCACCTGGAGGAATCGTCATATCTCGATCCGTTCCAGTCGGGCTTCAGGCCTGGCTACAGCACGGAAACAGCATTGGTCGCGTTGGTGGATGATCTCTGGCGGGCCCAAGACAGGGGTTGCTCCTCTGTTCTGGTGCTATTGGACCTCTCGGCGGCTTTTGATACCATCGATCATGGTATCATGCTGCAACGGTTGGAGGGGCTGGGCATAGGAGGCACTGTCTTGCAGTGGTTCTCCTCCTTCCTCTCTGGCCGGATGCAGTCTGTGTTGACAGGGGGCCAGAGGTCGACCCCGAGACCCCTCGTATGTGGGGTACCTCAGGGGTCGGTCCTCTCGCCTCTACTGTTCAACATTTATGTAAAGCCGCTGGGTGAGATCATCCGTGGTTTTGGCGTGGAGTACCACCAGTACGCTGATGATACCCAGCTGTACATTTCCACGCCAAACCACCCCAACGATGCCCTTGCCGTGCTGACCCAGTGCCTGGAGGCCGTGCGGGTATGGATGGGGAGAAACGGACTCAAGCTCAACCCCTCCAAGACCGAGTGGCTGTGGTTACCGTCATCCCGGTACAGCCAGCTGATTCCATCGCTGTGTATTGGGGGCGAAACAGTGGCTCCCACAGGAAGGGTTCGCAACTTGGGAATCCTCCTGGACTCACGGCTGTCCTTAGAGGACCATCTGACGGCCGTGGCCGGGAGGATGTTCCACCAGGTTCGCCTGGTGCGCCAGTTGCGTCCCTTCCTAGACCGGGACTCGCTACGCACAGTCACTCATGCCCTCGTGACCTCCAGGCTGGACTACTGTAATGCTCTCTACATGGGGCTCCCCTTGAGGTGCATCCGGAAGCTCCAACTTGCCCAGAATGCAGCCGCGCGGGTAGTGATGGGAGCGTCGTGGCGCTCCCACGTAACACCGCTCCTGCGTGAGTTGCACTGGTTGCCGGTGGTCTTTCGGGTGCGGTTCAAGGTGTTAGTGACCACTTTTAAAGCGCTCCATGGCATCGGACCCGGATACTTACAGGACCGTCTACTGCCAGCAAATACCTCCCGCCGTCCGGTACGCTCCCACAGAGAGGGCCTCCTCAGGGAGCCGTCGGCCAGACAGTGCCGGCTGGCGACCCCCAGGGGGAGAGCCTTCTCTGTGGGAGCTCCCACGTTATGGAACGAGCTCCCCCCCGAACTCCGTATAATAACAGATTTACGCACCTTCCGTCGGGAACTAAAAACATTCCTTTTCCGACAGGCCGGCCTGGCATAGAAGCTTCTGAGTATTTTTTTAAGATTTTAAATTTTGTATGTTTTGGGTTTTAGGATTTTGGCCAAATGATTTAATTTATTTTTAATTATTTTAAATTTTGTATATTTATATGTTTTTTAAAGTTTAGGCTGTACACCGCCCCGAGTCCTTCGGGAGAGGGGCGGTATAGAAATTTAATAAAATAAATAAATAAATAAATAAAGGCAAAGAATTATGGACTGATTTAAGGACTTAGTGTAAGAGCAAGAGACATGAGAGGGTGATTAATGGAAGATATATATTAAATAGACTACGAATGTACGCGTTGAAGGGAGGGGTGTATCGACATGAAAATTATTAACTTTAATAAGAAGACTGGTTTGTTTGATGTACAATGGATAGATCTGAAAAGAAGTGAAACTTAAAATGTTTAAAATGTAGTTGGCTTATAGTTAAACTTTGATATACGGAGTGAAGAAGGTCTACAAATTTAAAATGATTGTATTAAGTTGAATGGCTTTAACTTGAATTTTTTCTTTGTTTGCATGTACAAATGGATATCTAATAATAAAATTTTTTTTAAAAAAATAACAGCAATAATGACCAACAACAGTTCATTTTATGACTGTTCAAAGTTACATGATTTATGACCATTTTTCACATGACTGTTGCAGCATCTCTTGATCATGTGATCAAAATTCGGATGCTTGGCAATTGGTTCATATTTATGACAGTTGCAATGTCTGGTGTGTGTGTGTGTGTGTGTCTTGTGATCAGCTTTTGTGACCTTCTGACAAGCAAAGTCAATGGGGAAGCCAGATGCACTTAATAATGTTATTAACTTAACAACTGAAATGATTCACTTAACAACTATGGCAAGAAAGGTCATAAAATGGAGCAAAACTCACTTAACAAATGTTTCACTTAGCAACATAAATTTGGGACTCAATTGTGGTCGTAAGTCAAGGACTACCTGTATACCAAAATTAATTTTACTTCCTGTTATGTTATTCATCAGTACTAATAACCGTGTGGGGAAGTGATTAAGGTGGTGGACTATAAATGGGAAGACTTAGATTGAAATCCATCATCAATTACAGAGCTCCAAAGTTATTGCTGGACCCCTCGCTTCCCTCATCCCAGCCCACCACACAGGGTGGTCGTTAAGGGATAAAATAGGAGGAAGGAGCTTGCATACTGTTGCCTTGAGTTTCTAAATGGAAGGTGGGTTATCAAACAAGTAAACAAGTACTGGAAAAAAACTGAGTTCCAATTGCATTAAAATGACATTTGAAACTAACCTCCTCCTCTAAACAGGAAAGGAATTGTATCACCAGTGGTGGATTCACACAGAGCTGAGGAAAGAAAAATACATATAAAATTGATTAGAACATCTCTACAAAAAGATGAAAAGAACACGTTAAAGTAATTCCTAAATATAATAGGAAAACTCACCAGACTTATTTTCCAGGCATCTCTGACCTAAAACATTGGAAAGCAGTATTTTAGAAATAGGTCAGAAATCATTTTATAGCTGAATATGTATTATGGAATGGCTTCGCTTTTCAAGAACCATTGATGGGATTATTTAAAATGTTTTTTTTTGGGGGGGTTGTCCATCAATAATGCTTTTTCACATAATTTGCTATATCATAACCGATATCCTAAATCACTTTTTAAAAAATCTGATAGCTTCATTTAAGTTGTATTTCATCTCAAATAAAGGAATTGTGACATTTAAATCATAGGATAATGAAATACAGATACAGAAGTAAAAAGATATGTATATAAGTTCAGAACTAATTAAAATTGGCTTGTCAAGAATGAATCCTGGGCTGATACTCACAGTTGGTTCATTTCACTTGTTAGTATGCTTAGATAAATTTCTTGTGGTTTAAACCTAAGATTCTTATAAACTAAGAGCAAGCTATAAAATATTGTCTGACCAAACCAGGATTCCATACACAACACAATCTAAAGAAAATATTTGAAGATTTGATGATCCACTTATATTACTAGGAATAAATAAGCGTACATTAGCCAGCACTGTGACTTGCTGTGATGTGTGATTACAGTTACTCTCTTTTATGGCATTCTTTTAAAACTAACAAATAAAAGCTTTTTATTTATTTATTTATATTTTTTATGCCACCATCTCCCCTACAAGATGACTTTGTTGTTCCGTCAGTATTTATGGTTCCCCCAAACTTTACATACTTCTGTTTCCTTTTCAACATCTATTCCGATCTTTATACATTAGGATATATTTATTCATACCTATGGACTTGTATGATTGGAAAAAGAACAGGCTCCACAGAACAGGGGTCCTCAACACGAGGGCCATGGACCAGTACCATTCCGTGACCTATTAGGAACAGGACCGCGCAAGAAAGCAAAGCTTCATCTGTGTATACGCAGGATCTATATAGCACACAAACTCTCCCCTTCCTTCCCCCCGTCTGAAAAAATTGTCCTCCATGAAATCAGTCCCTAGTGCCAAAAAGTTTGGAGACCGTTGCTATAGAAGATACAGTAGAAATTCTACCTATATTAGTTCTGTTGCAGTAGTGTGACCCCGTTGTCCACACTTCAAGAGACTGCATATACGGTACATACAAAAACTGCTCACATTAATAGGCTTCTTTACAGATCACTATATTCAAAGTATGGATGTCACAGGACAGAGGTAATTACTGGAGTCACACTAGAAATGTGTTCAGCAGCATCAATGCACAACTACTTTACAGACAGTATCACATGCCGGTGGCTTAGCCTCACTTGAGGAGAGCTGGGATCAAAATGAAGACAGTTACAAATTCAGTTCCTCTCTTCGTGCCTCGAGTCTCAGCTTAGATATCAGGGCACAGCAACGAGAAACCTAATCATTTTTGCACACTAGAATGTAATGTACAAGCATGTTCACAACATCACTGTACCTTTTTATTTTGTAAAGACGTTACATCTTCTCCACTATTCAGTAGAAGATCTCTCGATGCATTAATGTCCGCCTGGATTTACAAGAAAAGTGAAAATAAACTGGGTTTTTTTCCCCCTATAAATAAGCATTTCTTTTCTTGTGATGTTATCGTTTTTTTCCACTGAGTGTTTTGTGACACAAAATACAATCAACCAGTATTGTGCCTGGCTTTTCTCTACCCCACTCTTATAGATAAGTGGAGGGTGAGGGACAAACTCAGAGCAGCTTCTAGGATGCAAATTGATCCAGAAGAAAGCATCAGGGGAAGGCTTGTCTCTCTCCCAGACCTGTTGCTCCAATCAGATCTGCAAGACTTTTCAAGGAGAGGAAGGATGTGAGGAGTCCAGACCAGTAATCTACCATAGCATATTCATTCCGGTCCCAAACCATTTATGTATTCATGCAGAAAACCTGTTTCAATCTTCCTTAAATATATTCACTGACCATTAATGGAACAGCACTATTTCTTTCCCACTGGGGGTAATAGAAAAAGCTGAAGTACCTGTAGCTTTTGACCAATAAGTAAGTGCAAAGAGCTTCAAAGCTAAAAGCAACAGAATTGTTCTTTTTGGTGACAGCCTGAATTTGGTGCAATGCAGTGGTTCGCTCTACTGTATGTGTATCCCAGGCCAACACACATGGGTTAATTCTTTCTTTCAAATATTTGTTATTACACATCATAACACTTTGAAATTAATGTTTTTTTCTTTAAAATAATGCTACTGTGACTGAAAGCTTGTGGAAAAATAACAAGCATATTATATTAACAATCATTTCTATGCAAGCTGCCTGATTTTATTCTTCCATTTGCATGGCCCTGATGGTTGTATTTTGTATGTTGTCTGAATCAAGAAAATGTTACGCATTATTCATGTTGTCTTAATGATGCAGTCTGAAACTGTGGCTTGCACTTATTTGATCTAGCTTTGGTTTAGCATGATATCCTGTCTCAAACTGATGGCTAGTTCATGGCTCTTGTTGTTCCAGGAAAATGAAACAAGTTGCAGGAATGGCTAGGAATTGTTTCAGCAGCTATATTTCCACTACTCCATTTCTAAAATTTACTCTTCTATTTAATCTAGGCATACAAAGGTTTTTGTTTTTGTTTTAAAAAAGGGGGGTTAGAAAAACATTCATTTCCCCACATGCTTTATATAGTAGCTCTGATGCTGAGCAGAATATTAATTGCCTTGATTTGAGTTTGGAGGGAAAAAAAGCAAACAGACAAGGTAATATTGCTCAGTTAGCTACTTTAAAATAGCCAAGAAGACAAGGAGGCTGCAGCTGATGCAGCATCTACAGATAATCCTCAGTTTACAGTGCAGAGAAGAGCAACAAAGATGATTAGGGACTGGAGGCTAAAACGTATAAAGAATGGTTGCTGGATTTGGGTATGTCTAGCCTAATGAAGAGAAAGATGAGGGGTGACATGATAGCAGTGTTCCAATATCTCAGGGGTTGCCACAAAGAAGAGGGAGTCAAGCTATTCTCCAAAGCACCTGAGGGCAAGACAAGAAGCAATGGGTGGAAACCAACCAAAGAGAAAAGCAACCTAGAACTAAGGAGAAATTTCCTGACAGTTAGAATAATTAATCAGTGGAACAACCTCCAGAAGTTGTGGACACTCCAACACTGGAAATTTTTAAGAAGAGACTGAATAATCATTTGTCCGAAATGGTATAGGGTTTCCTGTCTGAGCAGGGAGTTGGACTAGAAGACCTCCAAGGTCCCTCCCAACTCTTGTTATTCTGTGGTTGGAAACATCATGTGACTGCAATGTACATTTTACTTCTTCAGTTACCATTAACTTGCTATTCTTAAGTCAGTTGTGAAACACACTAATGGTGATCATGTAACTGTGAGATGCTGTGATGGTCGTAAATGCAAAGAGTGATCATTCAATTTCTATAACCAGCCATCTCAATCCAAAGGACTCTTTTTTAGCACAATTTCAAATGGTTGCTAAACAAGGCAATCAGTAAACAAGAGACTACCTGTTAATTTTTAGTAAGTCATATGAATGTGCCCACAGAAATGCTTTCTAGCTTGCTTTCAAGTTTCAGCATCCACAGCTTAAATACATAGGTTCTTACCTCACGTGTAAATATGACCAAGGGGTCCAAAATGTCTATCCAGTGCTTCAATCTTTTGGAAAAAGTCTAAAGAAATAGATTTAAAAGATACCTGAGCTTGAATATATTTTTGCAGTGATGCTAAAATTAGTCAAAATTGCCCCATAACATAAACCCAGTAGTTTTATCCACACTTCAAAGCCAAAGTTGCTCTCTATTACACTGAGCCTGTGATTTTTTTGAGTAAACAAGACACCCAGCATAGTCAAGTCACCCATGAAAAGTATACCCCACAGTCCTTTGAAACTTCATGCTTGATCTTTCTGGCATGTGATTCAGGGAAACTCAATAACTCAAATAAAGAATCACGTCCCTTTGACATGAAAAATCAACTAGAGGAGGGGTGCATTTTGATACAAGGGGTTGATATGTGAGGAAAGATGGGGCTAAAATATTCTTTCGCTCTCACCTGTTTTGCAAATATGGGGAAATGGGTTGTTTTTAATGGAAGCATTAAGCTTATCAACTCTTATGATAGTGTAACTTGCAAAAACAACTTCATATAAAAGTCATTTCTATTAAGCCACACATGTTCTACATTTCTACTAGACTTACTGAAAATCAACTGGGCAAGAAATGATCCCCAAATGTTGGACTGTTATCCAGAGAGTAACCCGGAGCTTAGAATACAATTATCTCACAGCGTTGAAGGCATTCTGCCTCCATTTCTTTCTCTGAATACATTTCAGGATTCCTAGTATAGAACAACCAAAAGGGACATTTGTTTTGTTTTCTCATCCTTAATGCATGCTGTATAGCAGGGCTTTTCAACCAGTGGTACGGGTACCACCTGTGGTACATTGGCACCTGGCAGGTGGTACGCAACCATCCTAGAAAAGTGGTAGCGGGGGAGGGGAATGAGCTGAACTGGTGGCAGCACCGCACAAGCCTGAGCGAGAGACAGCTGGAGCTGCAAGGCTGTCAGGGCTCAGCAGAAGCACCAGGATCAGCGCCAGGCTCCAGCTGGAAAGCAGCACTGATCTTGGTACTTCTGCTGAGCCCAGAAGAAGCGCCGATCAGCTGGAATGTTGCAGCATCTCCAGGGTCTTGTGATTTACATTCATATGCTTGGCAACCGATTCATATTTATGACGGTCACAATGTCCTAGGGTCATGTGAAGCAACCAAATCCTGCTGCAACAACCTAGTAGATGAGGGGAATAAAAACCAAACACCCCCCACCCCACCCCCGCTGCCAATCCTCAACAGAAATGTTCACAACAATGAAAACCTCAGACAGGAGGAAGAGCGCCACTGGGTGGGCAGTCAGGTGTCTTGCTCAGCTGTGGCTTGGGGGGCACTTTTTTCAATGCCACTGTAACTTCGAACAGTCACTAAGCGAACTGTTGTAAGTCGAGGACTACCTGTACTTTATCACTTTTTCCCTTTTTTGTTTGGTCATCAAGTTTTTGACACCTTGCTAGGTGACTGGTGGTACTCGGATGTTGCCATATCCTAAAAGTGGTACAATGGGTGAAAAGGTTGAAAAGCCCTGCTGTATAGGTTTCACGTAAGAGCAAACAGATCCAGAAACCATCCCCATTCCTTCTGCTTCCAAGTATTATTTGCAGCAGAGGCCAAGAACTCTGCAAAGCTGGTTAAAATACTGTATGGCTTTCAGAACCTAATTTTGGGATACCATCAAAGTGCATCCCTTTTCTTTAGAGCAGCGGTTCTCAACCTGTGGGTCGCGACCCCATTTGGGGTTGAACGACCACTTCACGGGGGTCGCCAAAGAATGCAGTCCGCCATTTTTCCCTTTTTCCTTAGCTGTGCTACTCCCTCTTCTTCTATTGGCTTTTGAAAGCCAATAGAATAGACTCTCTTGAATAGAGTCTAATTCTATTGGCTTTCAAAAGCCAATAGGACTTGTCCAGGCTGTCTCCGCCCTGCTGAGCCTGCCAAAAGTCCCAGTCTGCAAACGGTGCTGCAAGTTGTCTGCAGCAAAGGTGAGCTGTCTAGAAGTTTTCACCCCTCCCTGCTGAGCAACTATTAAATGTAAGTAAAAGAAGGCCAGGAGTGGGAGATGGGAGGCCGGCGAGCACAGGGAGGGTTGCTGGCGCGTGTGGGGCCCGGCAGGTGCCTTACCTCCCTTGGGCTGGGCCAGCTGGTGGCCCAGCCAGTGGTCGGCCTGCGCCATCGCTGCTGCTTGCCATGGCCGCCCAGGAGCGCCTGGGCCTGCCTGCCGCCACACCGAATGGGTGGTGGCCAAGGTAAGGCTAGCGGGGCAGCGGCAAGCGCTGGGAGGGCAGCTTGCGCATGTGGGGCCCAGCGGGTGGCTTACATCCCTTGGGCTGGGCCAGCTGGTGGCCCAGCCAGTGGTCGGCCTGCACCGTCGCTGCTGCTTGCCATGGCCACCCAGGAGCGCCTGGGCCTGCCTGCCGCTGCCCTGAATGAGCGGTGGCCAAGGTAAGGCTAGCGGGGCAGCAGCAGGCGCTGGGAGGGCAGCTTGCGCGCGTGGGGCTAACTCTCAGCTGTCGGGAGTCGGGCTGTGTGTAGCAGCCCCACCGGTTCCCCACCGATGTCCGGACTCCGACCCAACTCCCAGCTGACTGTCGGGAGTCGGGCTGTGCTCCTGGGGGCCATGCGGACATCGGCCGGTTGCTGGCTGCGTCCTTCCCGTCTCCCAGCTCATGGCAAGCCCTGGGGCTTGAAACGCGCCCCCGGCCGACTCACCCGCATGGGCGGCCGAGCTGAGCCAGGTCTGGGCCGCTGCCTCCATGCTGCGCCGGAGCTTCCCCCTGCACTGCCCGGCCCACCTCCCTCACCGTCGGAGGCCACCTTGGCCCTCTGGTGCCCGGCATGGCCCTGGGGCTGGTGGGCAGGAGCGGCTCCTTCCCGGCTTGCCGGGCTCTGGGCCTTGGAAGCGGCCAGGTGGTGGGGAAGAGGGTGATGCCCGCATGTGCGTTGGAGGCCAGCCGGACAGGCCGGGAGGGGAGAAGCGGCGCCTTCCGAGCGGCAGCTGGTGCTCCGGCCGTGCCCCTCTCGTGTGTGACGAGTCAGGGAAGGGTTTGGCGGTGAAGGGCTGCGCAGCGTGGAAAGGGGCTCCCACGATCCTGCTGCTGCGATGGCGCTCGGGAGGCTGGAGGGGCGAGCAGGTCCCGGGGGGGCAGCTGGGAGAGAGCAAGAGGTGCCGGGATGAGGATGGGGTGCTCCAGACTACCATCCCCAGCAGCCATAAAAAGCACTGTGGAAGAGTGGGGAATGCTGGAAGTTGCAGTTCATCACCATTTGGGAAAAAATCCTTCCTTCTATCCATCTCCTTCCCTTCCCCTTCAATCTCTCCTTCCTTCCTTCCTTCTGAACTGAGCTGGGACGCCGATCCGATCCCCACGCCTTCTGGTTGCCCGGCCGTGCTCCATCCCCAGCAGCCCTAAAAAGCACTGTGGGAGAGTGGGGAATGCTGGGAGTTGCAGTTCATCACCATCTGGAAAAAAAATCCATCCTTCCTTCCTTCCTTCCTCAAAGTGGGAGGTGAAGGGGGTGGGTGGGTGGGAGGGGGTTGACCAGAAGGGAACCGGGTCTGATAAGGGCGAAAGTTGAGTGAGGTTTTCCCCCTCACCCCTCTCTCTGCCTCCCTTTGTGCAGCGGCGTCTCTGGCTGCTGCCTTCCCAGTTGCCATGAAAGGGGGGGGGAAAGCCGTGAGCGAGTTCCCCTTTCTGCCTCGTTGCTGAAAGCTTTTTTTTTTAAACGACCGCTCGTTCAGAACTCCTCGGGGCTTGTTTGCACGAGCTTGTGGCAGATCAGTAAATAAAGGGGTGGGGGAGCCAAACTGTCCAAGGCGTTTGCATCTTGAACGTGTGGATGCTGTTTTCATGACTTGCCACCACCACCCCTGCTCAGGCAACGCGCTGCTGCTGCTGCTGCTGCTGCTGCTGCTGCTGCTGCTGCTGCTGCTGGCTGAGCTGAGCTGAGCTGAGCTGGGATGCCGAGCCGATCCCCACGCCTTCTGGTTGCCCGGCCGTGCTCCGCCCCCAGCAGCCCTAAAAAGCACTGTGGAAGAGTGGGGAATGCTGGGAGTTGCAGTTCATCACCATCTGGAAAAAAATCCATCCTTCCTTCCTTCCCTCCTTCCATCTATCCATCCATCTCCTTCCCTTCCCCTTCAATCTCTCCTTCCTTCCTTCCTTCCTTTCCCCTTCAATCTTCCTTCTCCATCTCCTTGCTTTCCCCTTCAATCTTCTTTCCATCTCCATCTCCATCCCTTCCCCTTCAATCTCTCTCTCCTTCCTTCCTTCCTTCCTTTCCCCTTCAATCGCCTTCCTTCTCCATCTCCTTCCTTTCCCCTTCAATCTTCCTTCCTTCCCCTTCCCTCCCTCCCAACATTTTTGAGCAAGGAAGAGTAAGCTTCTCCAGTGAGCACTGCTACATTGTTTTTGTAATTCATCACTATGCTTTAAAATTATGTTCAATTCGTAACAATGAAAATACACCCTGCATATCAGATATTTACATTGAGATTCCAAGCAGTAGCAAAATTACAGTTATGAAGTAGCAATGAAAATAATTTTATGGTTGGGGGTCACCACAACATGTGGAACTGTATTAAGGGGTCGCGGCATTAGAAAGGTTGAGAACCACTGCTTTAGAGTCATAAAATTATGTCCATTCAAGAGATGGGACAATTGAAAGGCTTTGTGGTTGTAGTCATATGAATCCCATTTAATCCTTATGACTAGGTATGCAGGGTGCGATACTATACTCATTAAAAAGCATGCAAGCCCTATTGAAATCAATAAAGCTTATATTTGAATAGACTTTAGGAATATATCTAGCAACTTTGAACAAGGTCTCGTTTATTATACTAGGCTTTTATCACACTGGACTTAATAATTGCTGAGCATTCGGGAATGGGAATGTCATAATATTGCTGTGCGGCTTTTCCTTCCTAGTTTTATAACGTTTGCTTGCGCTACTGTGTATTTTGCCGAATCGAAGAAATAACTCCTTCCACGCCCGTTTTTCCTGCATCTCAATCTCCACATTTCCTGAGCAGAATGGCTGCAGGCGAGGGCGAAGTTCCCTCGGCCAGCCATTTAGTCCTACGATCGCCCTTTCTAGGTCAGTGTTTCTCAACCTTGACAATTTTAAGGCATGTGGACTTCAACTCCCAGAATTCCACAGCCAGCAATGCTGGCTGTGGAATTCTGGGAGTTGAAGTCCACATGCCTTAAAATTGTCAAGGTTGAGAAACACTGTTCTAGGTCGAACCCCTTTCCCCACGCCAGCCGAGAGCAGAGCCTCGCTTCCCCACAATGCCCGCCCCGTTCATCTTTTAACCTCCAGGCGGCACTAGAACGTTCATTCCCGCCCCTTCCCGACCGCGGCGTCACGCTTTACAGTTAACCATACTTGACCCTCGTTTTTCCAAAAATGCAAATTTAAATCCATCGTGCTCGGATGGCCGCGCGCCGGAAAGCGACTGTTCCGGAAAACGTCGGCCAAGTCAACCCACCCGTGGAGATCTTTTCGCGATGCGGGTTCATCCCCTCGCCTTTGACGTCATTCATGCTCACCGCTGCTCGTTTGTTCCTTGGGCGCCGATTCGATCTTCAAACGCTCCCTTTTTTTTACACGAAAAACTCTCGAATCCCTGTGGAACGATTCTCCCCGTTTCCCGCATTCCAGAAAAGGGGGAAAGGGAGGTGCAGAGTCACAAGATGGGAGGAGAGGGGTGACTGTCCTCCCTAGCTTCAAGGCTAGGAATAAATATAGGAACACCCCAATGCATTGTTACTCTTGCATTTAGTTTTTAAAATAAACCCGCGATCAAATCAAACTGCAATTTGGTCTGTCAATGAACGGACTGGAAGTTTTAGTCTGGGTTCACATAACTTAGGGAATCGGCAATTGATTTCATAATGCACGCGCTGTGTGAATCTCGCACGCCGTGATGATCGTGTGCGATGCGAAGTGAACGTTTCTGGCTCGTTATCAAGCTGTGCCCTTACTGGCTCATAACACGGATCGTGCAGCACGTTTGCATCGCGCTAACAATGAGATGGTTAACCAACTTGCGTCAGTCCCGCAATACATTGAATTAGAACAAAGGGCTGGATTTCCAGGGTCTAGCCAGAGGACTGTTATACCATCCCAGCCGAGAGGCAATATATACTGCTCAAAAAAATAAAGGGAACACAAACGTATAGGATCCTATACGTTTGTGTTCCCTTTATTTTTTTTGAGCAATGTGTGTGTATGTATGTGTGTGTGTGTGTGTATGTATGTGTGTGTGTATGTATGTATATATATATATTATATATATATATATATATATATATATATATATATATATATATATATATATATATATATATATATATATATATATATATATATATATATATATATATATATATATATATATATATATATATATATATATATATATATATATATATATATATATATATACACTGCCAAATCATCCAGACTCACTTATGTTCTATTTTATATATCTAGAATGTACTGATGGGAATATAATGCTGATCCTGTTACCAAAAATATGCAAAAAAAGCCCTCCTACATTCTGGAGAATGTCATCTTTCAGAATCAGAAATGTCACACAGTTCTTGCTCCAGGTCCAGGATATTCAATGACAGGAAATTGCTTATACAGCTTCACAGCTACCGTATTCAGAAATAGATTACATCAAGTCAATGAATAATAAATAATAGTAAACCTATATACTGAATAGGTATACTGTATATAGTTTTTCCAAGCAAATTCTTTCTTGTGCAGCATTGATAGCACAGAAAACATTTTTAAGAGTATAGCCAAGTAACTCAGCCAAGGATTATTATGCACATAAGCACTGTTCCAACTGATGAATGTAGAAACGTGTGACCATATATACAATTTTATCTATTCCTCTTTTAAGATATCCATGTGCTCAAAAGGGTTATAATTTGGCCCTCATCAGGCTATTAATTATCCAGAAAAAATGTGTCTGGTTTCCCAACATGATTCCCCCCCCACACACATACACACATAACCATAGACCAGGGGTGTCAAACTGACGGCCCATGAGTTGGATGGGTCACGCGCAGGCCACGCTCACCCCAGCTCTGCAAAGGCAAAAAGTGTCACGATATGTGACGGAATCAAGTTTGACACCTGTGCCATAGACCCTTCCATTAGTGCCTACCAGATTTCATGCCCTTGTTTAAAAAAAAATATTTTAATCTTGAAAAAAAAGGAAGGAAGGGGAAATATTCCAAGAATCCTTTTAAATTCCAGAACTAGTCAAATCCTCATTTTCTTAGGAAAAAAAGGAATCTACTGCTGTGTTCGGATACTTAGACCTAAAAAGATGAGATGGCAGAAAGCATTCTGGGATGCTAGAAGATTACCAGTATGTTTTCTTATACAACAGGGCTTTGTGGCTAGTCATACCGTCATGCCATCTCCCCTTATAGAAAAAAGATACAATAAGCTTTCAATTCAAAATACCAGAGAAACCCCAATTTAAATCTCAACTGGATCACAGAGCTCATTGAATAAGAATGGTCAAGGTATCAACCTGTTTAACAAACAGGAGAACAGAATAACACAGTTGGAAGACACCTTGGAGGTCTTTTAGTCCAAACACCTGCTCAAGCAGGAAACCCTCTACCATTTCAGACAAATGGTTGTCCAATCTCTTCTTAAAAAGAAGAGCACCCACAACTTTTGGAGCCAAGTCATTCCACTCATTAATTGTTCTGTCAGAAAATTTCTCCTTAATTTTCACAGGGTTGTTAGGGTGGGAATAAAATAGGAGAGATACTTGCTTAAACTTTTCTCTGATCTCCCAAAGGAAAGATGAAATTTCAGTCAAATAAATGTAACTAAACGAACCTGGGATAATTATATACTGAGTTGTAGAAGATTGCATAGAAGTTCCAATGATCAGAAACAAGTATTTTGAAATGGCACTGATACAGCCTTTTCTTGAACTGCTGCCTGCATAAAGCGTGTCAGCTATTCTATAAAAGACCAATGGTGAAACACTTATTCATACAAATAGTGCTTCAATTGCATTCCCACAAATGATTACTAAGAATATCCTGATAGTACAGAGAGCATACGGTAGTATTGAGGCAAGGGAAGGCAAATTGAAAATATATTGGTGGGATAAATGAGACTACGTGTAATTATAGCAAAATCCAAAGTTTTCTTTTTGCTTTCAATTCATAATTATGCATTTAATTGTGATGTGGAAAATCTTGGTTCAAAAATAAGTTCTATCAATTTTCACAATAATAAATCCTCTATAATTAATATTCCATCATTATAGTCTTGAAAATCTATACCCAAAATATTACTAAATATTCCTAGCAACATTTCCAAAACATGAGAAAGTTCACAGCTTCATCTTGCATTTATTTATAAAATAAAAGCATACATTTTTCATTTACTCTTCCTAATTTTTCATTTTTTTTCATTTCAGTATTCTAAAATATTTAATAGCCTATTTATTATGCTGAATAATGATGATTATTTCATTATTAGATCACAAAGATAATTCCCAAAGAGACATCCTGTGTTGGTTGGATGGTCAAGGGAGTGAAAAAATAAGGCATGAAGATTCATAAAAATAAGACATGAAGATTCATAAAAATAAGGCATGAAGATTCATGCTATGTATGCAACTAATTTACTCAACGTCTTTGACTTGGGTTACAGTTTCATTAAATTTGTGAAGATAGGAAATCTGCATATACTACAAACTAAAGACCATCACTATTTTTCCTAATATAAAATGCAGGTATTTTTACTTCAAGCAATGAATGCTTTTTAAATGAGAATTATGTTCTAGTATTTTGTGTAGAAAACATGTGCTATTTAAACAAATTTGGGATTAAATTAATTCATCTACGGAGGAAGGCCAAAGCCCTGTGAACTTTTACATATTCATCATAGCAAAGTAGAAAATATTCTGTGTTTTTTATTGTTATCATGGCTAGTCTCACAGGATGTTTGATTCTTCAGGAAATAGATTCAATCATTAATTCCATACTGCTCACCATTCTATTTATTTACTTTTGCAAAATATTCTTTTGAATCTTCTGGGTTTGGCTTAATCTGCAAAACAAAAAGAGTTAAAAGTTAAGTATTGAATTATGCATTCAATCAAGGCAATTAATTAAATGCCGCATAGAGTCCCTATGCACATAAATGTCAAACATTCCTTTATTATCTCTTATGAAATAATAGGGAACTTGAAAGCATACCTACTTCCAACTCATTCATCAACTTTTCAAATTTTCAATAATACTTACAATCAGTTCTTGGGACCTACAGCCATCACAGTGTCTCCTCTGGTCATTTGATTGTGGTCTGGATACAATTATGGCCCTCAATTATGGTATCACAGCATTCCATGGCCCTGTGATTGCCATTTGCAACTTTCCTTGCCACCTTTCTACAAGCAAAGTCAACGAGAATGCTGACAGAATGTTGCAAATGGCAACCATACTATATCTTTGCTTAACCAAATCAGCCACCATTTCCATTGCTAAGCACCGTGTCATATAGCATCACACTTTAAGACCACACCATCTAGCAATGGAAACTGCAGTCATAATTGCTGTTGTGTGGTGAAGACTTCATGTATAGGTAATATCTTCTCTCATACTGGCATCCAATCATAAGAAAGAGAGCAGGTCTAAAGAACCTGGTATACACTAGTAGGGCATGAAAGAACTCTAGATATATAAAGAGAAAAAAGATTTGCTATAATTGAAACAAGGGCCTTCCCGGCATTATGTTTTACATATTAGCTTTAATAACATACCGTTGGGGAATCTGGAATCCAGTTTGCTGGGCAGACTTCTCCATGTGTTTCTACATACTGGAATGCTTTCACCAACCGAAGTGTTTCTTCTACACTGCGACCCACTGGGAGATCATTGACACTTAAATGCTTGACAATGCCGTTAGGATCAATGATAAAAAGACCCCTTTTTTAAAAAAAGTAAATGCATCAAATTAAATATATACTTTCTGCAAAAATGGCTTTACAGTGTAAAACACAGACTGAGACCTCACATCTATCTCCTTCTTCTTTCTCTACCAGACTGCAGTGAAAAAGGCAGTTGAATTTATGTAATTTGTTTGCTTGTAAAAGAGTCAGTTTTAATTCTATTGGAGGTTAATATAGCTTCCACCGTATTTTCCACTAGTCTTTTAAAGTTATTGTTTATACCTAGTGAATACTCTGAAGCCTTAACAGACTGTCAGTTTAAGTACAGCAAGAAAAAAACTGCATATCAGTGATAGTCATTTATCTTTTACATATAAAATTTTACATATGAAGTTTACTTTGTATCTCTCTCTCTCTCTCTCTCTCTCTCTCTCTCTCTCTCCCTCTCTCCCTCTCTCTCTCTCCCAAAGAAGTAAGGACTTAGGGTTGGAAAAAAATAACACTAAGAATTATCCAAACAATCCAATTGTACTGGAGTGTAACTCCTGTGATTCCCTAGCCAGCATGACAAATTACTACATAGCAAGGAGCAAACAGCAGTTACATTGCAACAAGTTGGCTAAGCCAGGTTAAGTAGGCATTTTAAGAACCTGCTGAAAATATTATCTCATACAAGTATTCCTGTCTTCTCTGCTTAACAAAATTAAACAATTCATACAGGTAATCCTCAACTTCTACACCCTGCCTTGCAAGGCGGCAAGCAGTCCCAGAGCCAAACAATTCTGTTTGCCAAGTCCCAGGAAACCACAGCCACCATAACCAAGTCCTAGTCATCCTTGCCACCCTGCACTCCATAGTCCTAGATAAACTTTGCCACTGCATCTTTGCTTCCACTGCTGACAAGCTGTGGCCAGCCTGGCTGCTGGGCCAGAGTGAAAACGGGGGGGGGGAGGAAGCACAAAGCAATTTAAAGAGCCCAGAGCATATCAAAATGGCCCTTTCTCCATACTCTTAGGCTGTATGGAGCTGGCTTTGCGCTGCAAAAAAAGGGGGGAAGCAGCTTAAAGGTGGAACATACAAAAACGCCTCTTTGCGCTAGCTTTGCACTGTGAAAAAAGGGAAAAAGAGCAGAAGTGGCTTATGTCCGTCCCCCACCTTCTTCCAGCCCAAAGTCAAGGACTACCTGTAAGCTTCAGAAAGAGGCAGACTTAGTTCACACAATGTACTAAACCAGGAACCTAGGTTTACAAACTGCAACACTTGACTTCACACAATATACTAAATTACAATCAATTGGAGTATTTTGTGGCATTATATATAAATCCCAATCCTATCTTACTAGAGACATTCAAGGTAAGTAACAAAACAGATTCCTTACCTTAATGCTAGCCCAGAGCTTTCTATGAGAACACCATAATCTCGGGAAATCTGTTTTGTTAAATCTGATAGAAGTGGGATATTCATGTGGCCTAAACCACCAGCCTAAGAAAAAAGACAAGACATTTTAGCTTTTCTGTAGATTTTTACTATTAATTGAAAGATGACAAATAAAACGTTGAGTATATATCCCTCATAACCAGCCATTGAGAAAGAATATATATATATTAAGTTATGGAAAGCTAAGGCTTAGTTCCTCACTTGAAGCACCCGTTTATGTTTAATCATAGCTCTGACACAGAAGTGTCTCTGAAATCCCTTCTTCTTGATTAGCCAGCAGGAGATTAAGGTACTCCACATCTGTCCTGCCTAGTATTATGATATATGAGGAAATATACCTATCTTACAGGCAAGGCAAGCCAGCAATACACAGCCCGGTTTTCATCTTCCCCAAACCTCAAGAAAAGAGCTGCAAATCTTTTGGTGTGGCATAGAGCAAGGGTAGGCAACCCAAAACACTCAAAGAGTCACTTGGACCCATTTCCCACCAAAAACAAAATACTGGGAGCCACAAAACCCTTTTGATATCTAAAATGAAGATAACACTGCATATATCCTTTTTTACCTTATATATCATAAAGTTAAAAAAGGATATATGCAGTGTTATCTTCATTTTAGATGTCAAAAGGGTCTCTCTCTCTCTCCCCTTCCCTCTCTCTCCCTCCCTCTCTCTCTTTCTGCCCTTGGTCTGCCAGTCCTCTTCCCACCCCCTCTCTCTCCAATCTTCTGCTCACCTGGCAAGCTGGCTTCAAGCTGTTCTCCAACAAGCTCAGGGTAGGCAATCTCGGCTCTTTTATGACTCATGGACTTCAACTCCCAGAATTCCTGAGTCAGCATAGCTGGGCTAGCTAGCTCTCTCCTGCCCTTCCTGCTTCCTGCAGGGACACAGCAAAGGGAGGAGCTCCGCCCCAAAAGCTTTTCAGCTTGTCGGAGAACACTGTGAGTCTACTCTCTTTTACACGCACACACACACAAAAAAAACACAGAGACAGAGAGAGAAGCAGGGAAGCACAAGTGCTTCTCTCTGTCTCTGTCTCTCTCTGCAAATGGCAGAGGAGGCTGGGAGTCACAGGGGAAGGCTCAAAGAGCCACATGTGGCTCCGGAGCTGCAAGTTGCCGACCTGTGGCATAGAGCCTTCCCTCGAAGATGGCAGATACGATGGCAAGCAAAAGTAAAAGCTCTTCGGGTGTTTGGGAGAACTATACTGTAGAGATAATCCGCTGAAGCAACACTTGTGGGTTTGCTGAATTAATATATGATGGAACCCTCCCCGTGTATGTGTGTGTGTGTGTGCATTTGTTTTTTGCACAATATTTTTTGTCTTATTTAGTTTTTGCTTTGTTGTTGTTTCTCTTGTCTCCTTTTTTGTTGAAGTTCTGTATTTTAACTTTGGAAATAAAACTTTAAAAAAATTATCAAAAAAGAACATTTTTGTTGTTTCCTAATTAATGATTAAATTGTTACCTGTGTATTAGGAGGCAATTGATTTTAAAAGTGTGAGCTGTGATTTCCCACATCAAAGGGGCACAATGGGGTAGGCTGGCCCATATAAAACCAACCTGCCCTTTTCATATGGAAGGACATAAATCCAATTATGGTACGTAGAGGCTACAGCAGCTTTTCATTAAAACAAACAGAAGTAAAAGCTTTTATTGTTTTATAGTGTGGGCATCAAATATTGCCACTAAGAGATTTGGTCTGGTAGTTAAGGCAGCAGGCTAGAAACGGTGAAACTGTGAGTTCTAGTCCCACCTTAGACATGAAAGCCGGCTGGGTGACTTTGGACCAGTCCCTCCCTCTCTCGGCTCAATTCACCTCACAGAGTTCTTGTTGTGCAGAAAGGGAGGAATATTAGCTATGTTTGCCACCTTGAGTTATTTATAAAAAGTAATAAAGGTGGGATTAAAAAAAATAAAATAATTAAATAAAAGTTCAACCACCTGATTTTAAATTTTAAGGCTGTAATTTTAATATTAGTAAGATACATGCAAACAAGCACAGCTGCCTTTATCCAGGAGTCTTAATAATAAGACATGCACATCTGTTCAATTTAATTACATCACAGAGCCAAGGAGATAAATGACCTACCCTTGAAAAAAGGCCAAGTCTCATTAGTGTTTAGGGGCCATATCCAGACAAAATGTATGTGGTCATCACTTACATTCAGTTGTGGAAGCCCTGGCAGGTGGTCATGAATCTAGTTCAGGGGTGTCAAACTGCCGGTCCGTGGGCCGGTTTCATCATACCGGAGCCGCGCCCACCCCATTGCCGGCAATGACAAAAGAGCTCCGATACATCGCGCGACGTCACATGACGTCACGAGTTTGACATGTCTGATCTAGTTAGATGACTAGACAGAATTCAAGGTTGTAGCATACACAAGCAAGTAAAGCTATGTTTGAAAACATCACCCCATTTCCCATTCATATTAAAGTTACTTGTGGATATGAAAGTAATTAATGATTTTAAAGTACAGGCCAGTGTTCTGAAGCAAAGATTTTAATCCAGTACTCTGAAACTTTACAGGTTCAATTGATAAAATGGCACAAGATTATGTAACAGGTCTTCTAGAGAAAAAGCAACAGAACCTCACTACAGAAAAGCTCAGAAAACAGGTAAGAGCAAGATCCAATTTGTCTAGGCCTTCCAAATTCTTCCAGGAGACTTGATTCTTTTAAGTCAGCAAGAAAGAACCACTATTTTAATCAACAGTCCCACTTGAGGGATGTTCTAAATGATGATTAAAATCCCACCACTAATTTACGACAGAATATTATAGCACTTAGCAATAGCACTTAGCCTTATATACCACTTCACAGTGTTTTACAGCCCTCTCTAAGCAGTTTATAGAGTCAGCCTATTATCCCCAACAATCTGGTTCCTCATTTTACTGACCTCAAAAGGATGGAAGGCTGAGTCAACCTTGAGCCAGCAAGACTCAAACTGCCAAACTGCTGGCAGCTGGCAGTCAGCAGAAATAGCCTGCAATACTGCATTCTAACCACTGCACCACCCATGGCTCTTATTATACACTAGTTTTCTTTGTTGCATCCTATATATTTCACATAATTGTTTTTTCTTTATTTACTTATAAAGGATATTGTAATTATGCATTTCAGGATTTTATAATTAGACTTAAAATAGTAGCAACTTTTGTAGCTATCAGTTACTTCTGGCCTTGGGGTTGGGCCTTTCTTACAATGACCAAGCATAATAGTTTAGATTGTTTTATCTTTCCGTTTCTTACTGGATGCTACTTTTCTTATGGTTTAGAGTAGATTAGGCAAAATGAACAGTGGTGTCTAAAGGCGGTCACAATGGTGCATCAGTCATGATATACAGTATGCACACTGACATCGTGATTTGATGCAAATTTTGATGCAAATAACTGAGTCAAAATACCCGTGAGAAGAAAGCACAAATAAAATTAAATATCACAATAATTCAATAAATTTCAATAAATTTAGGTGAAAGTGAAATGCCTATCTGGTAGGAAAAGTATAAATATTCACAGTTGAGAAATGAACAAGTTTCTTTTCTGTTTACATTTTAAGAAAATCTTATTAAAACAGTGCCCTTTAAGAAACTAAGATATTTATATACCAGACTAATATTAATGTAATTAGTAATAATGTAAGATGAATCTAGATTTTAAACAGATTTTAAGATTTTAGTAAATATCCAAATAAGTAAAAGCAATTTTCTTCTACATTCAATACCCCATTAATTCTGTCAACCCCATTAATTCTGTCAATCAAAGTAGCTAGCGTCTGTGGCACTGTATAAATAGAGATAATTAAATATAATGATAACGCAAGAATAAGTGAAAAGAAACTTAATTTTCTACCTTTCGTGGTGTATTTATCCAGGCCAGATGACAGAAGTGAGAGTCCACTGATACAGCAACAACTTCACAATTCACATCATGGAATTCATTTGCTTTGTCACTAAAAGCAATAATTTCTGTTGGGCATACAAAAGTGCTAGTGGGGAAAAAATACAGACAGATAATGAAACAGAATGGAACAGGCCTCAAAAAATCTTTATACCACTGTGTTGTACAAAGTATGAGCAAAATAAATATTTATCCATTTGGGGCATCCTGCTTATCCAAATAATTCCTTGGGACATAAATTAAAAGGACAAAGTTCAGAAGAATGATGGCATGTCATCCAGAACAGATGCCAAAAATGTTGCTTCAAAATTGGATCCCCAATTTCTATCAAATGTTTGTAGCATTTATCTGATCACTATTTTCATTTGCCCTTATCATTCATAATTGCCAAGAAGATCCAAAAGATATGCTGCAGTCTGTATTCCATATAAAGCTGCTGAAAATCTACAAATGCTCCATCCTCTGTTTCATTACAATTCTTTTTGGGGACAGACTACAGCATCATAATTAACATAAGATATAGACCATACAGTAAGGAAGATAAGATTTTGGGGATCATAACATTTCCATAATTTGTACAGTTTTAGCAATTATACCACATCAAATGCGCCAGACAGGTGTTTTAAAAATATTTTACTAGACTCTTTATGCAGTATTGTAATACAATACATTAGGAGCTCTATATGCAGATATCCAGATACTGTTACTGTACAAAGGCAAATGCGATCTGGAGTACCTCTGAGTCTATAAATAGCACCTGTCAACAATTTCATCTTTTCCTGGAATTGCATAAGTACTGTAAGATTCTGGGAAAGGATGCCTTTGGTTTAAGGAATCTTCAGATACTATATGTACAGTACTTGGAATCACATTTGCCCTTTCAATTTGGATCATTATACAACCCTATAATTCATGCTCAAAGCAGGTTATACTCTACACTAATTTCTAATCTGCACTGTCCACATTATGGCATCTGAGACATTAAAACTGAGACAATAAATTTTTCACATCTGCAAAACAAGTTACTGGAGAATTAAGTGCATGTATTTGTTTAATCCAATAACCTTTTGCCTAAACTATATAATTTACTTGTTTGCTTCATACACAATGGATGTACCACTTTATCTAAACAAATAAGCAATTAATATTCCAAATCATTTTTCTTCTATCTCTGACTATGAGATCCAATGTAAGAGGAAGGAGGAGGAGCTAGGAGGCTGGAGTAGAAATGGGCAGATTCAGTTTTTAGTCCACTAGGTGACTGGGCCAGTCACTTTCTCCCTAGATTGGGCAGTTGATAACACTGAACAACATGCAATGTAGTACGTTATAATCCATCACAGTCAAAATGACTTTAAGTTATCGTGAATTAATTTGAGATGATAATAATAGTATCAGCAACACATATCCTCCTTAATCTGGAAAGGCATTCATAAGAATGTCTTTGGCCCATTTCTTATCACTGAACTTGTACACAAAGGCCACCATTACAGTATACATGATAACCAGAATGCAAGTGAGGTTGAATTAACAAACACGATTATCTGCCCAAAACATGAAGTCCAAGTCTATTTAAGAGATACAACATAAGACAATACTTACAAATCCAAGGGGTAGAAGAAAAGAACCAGGTATTTTCCTTTAAAGTCATCTAAACTGACTTCCCTGAAATCTCCATCCACCACAGCTGTCCCCTTAAAATATGGAGCACGCTGAGTGACAGCAGGAATAAACCTCGTGGCACCTAGTAATCATTAGGTAGTCATGTGATATAATGCAGATACTGTGTTTGGATTACAAACAAGCAAAACTCTAACATGCAAATTCATAAAAAGAAAAAACAAACATCTCAGCAGATGTACCCAGGATTTTTAGAAAATAAAAAAGGAATAATGAGTAATCATACACTTTTCTTGAAAGTGTATTTTCTTTTTAAAAATGGCATTTTATGACCGGTTACACCTACCCCAAGACAGCCATTTTGTAAGCATGCTATTATATGTTCTCACAATTCCCCCAAAGGTTGAGACTTCAGAATGATTTGAATCATCCATTATAGTTTATAATCTATGCTTATAATCTAGTTCATGTTATGACTGAATATACTGTGTGCCAGTATCATCTCCTCTGTGTGGATATCACAATAATTTCAATCACTAAAGGAACTATTATTGGGAAAAGATCTTTAGATGCATCTGCCATTCTAAAGGGGAAAGAAACCCAGCATATTTGTCAGATAGTCAATTAGTGAAGGTTGATGTTCAGGGTGTTTATTTTTCTTGAAACCAGCATTGCTCCAACCCAAGGCCAGGATTCATATAAATATGCAGTTTGTAGCCCTGAACCTTAATGTAAAAAGAATGAAAGCATTCTTGTTTTCAAGGTAGCTCAACAAACATGACAAAAAAGTTTACCCGTAGCTGAAATTTTAACTTCATTTTAAAATCAAATTATGCAGATTCCTCTTTACAAAAGGGACCATACTTATTGCCAAATAAATTTAAATATTCGGATATACAGTATCCATACACCAGAATTCTGTTTACAAACTTTTAGAAACATTTAGCAGCACCATTGTATATATTTTGTGTATCTCTGTACAGTCCTTACTCCCTGATATTTCATTTAACTTTATCCATCTGAAATAATTTTAAAATACATCATAACTTATAATTCTGCAGTAGTAAAAACATGCTGAATCCCACACCCTCTAAGCCTATGTTTAATTGACATAACAGAGAAGTAGGTCTGAAGAAAACCAGAAGAAACCGTAATACAATTTACAGCATTGTGTCAACTTTTGAATATATTCCACTCAAACTGCAAAGTAATAGAATCATTGAGCTGAAGGGATCTTTCAGGTCATTTAGTCCAATCTCTGGTGTGCAGAATCTACTAAAAGAGGTTTTTTTTTTAACTAGGTAGCCTTAAGATGTGTGTGGATTGCATGTTCCAGAATCCCAAGATAGCATGCTCCCAAGTTTGAAAAAACTGCTAGACTAGAGCGGAGTTCCCCAACCTTTTGGGCACCAGGGATCGTGGAGAGGTTTTTCTGCGGACCCGGAGGGTGTGTGGTTTTGTGTGCTACCTGCATCTCAAGGATGGGGCTTTGCTTGTTTGTGCAGACCGATTGCTAGCATGCCGCAGCCCAGTACTGGTTCACGGACCGGAGGCTGGGGACCTCTGGACTAGAGCATCTGACAGATGACTAATCCAGTCTATTTGAAGGCAGTTCACATATAGCAGTCTATTTCATTGGCCAAGAAACTCTTCTTGGTATTTAGCCTAAATCTTTTTCCTTATAGTTTCAACTCACTGGTTTTGGTCTTTCCCAGTGGGACAACAGCATTTGTGTCCACCCACCCAGCGTTTCCTCTGCTTTTTAGGTTACTGCAAATGGAAATGACTGCAGACTAAATGAGTCCTCTATGGACAATAATATGCACGGGGGAGGGGGGAACCTTTGCCCAGTAAGCACAGGGAGAAGAGTTTTTAAGCGAGCATTTAGTGTTCATCCGTGAATAGTTTGGAGACAATTGCTAATTATAAGCAATTTCATTCACTATCAGCCCCGGCAACTTACTAGTACTGAAATGAAACCGAGGCACAGACGTCTTCGCGTCCGCCGTACACTTCCGCCCACTTGTAGTTGCCGATAAACACCTTCCGGCCACCGCGCTTGCTCTCCATAAGGTGGCACCGGTCCAACCACTCTAGGAAAAGAAGGCATGGCTCGGTATCAGAGAAAGATGGGCAGCGGGGATCAAAGGGTAAAATGCTAGGGAAAGATGCAGGCAGCGGACCAGAAAGCAGTCTCAGATGATCGGGAAAGACCTCCGCAAAGCGTGCGAAGATCGAGCACGTTTTGTGTTTTACTTCCCAAAGATCCACGTACAGTGGCTGCATGGAGGACTTGCCAAGATCTGGATGAGTAAAGGGGCGGCGGGGGGAAGGGGGGAGACACTCGACTCTTATTTAAACATATATATTGAGTAAAAGGAAAATCTAGGGAAGGCTGCGGTGAGCGGTCCATTTTGCAAAAAAAGCAGTCAAAGGTTCAAGGGAGGGAGCGGGGGGGGTCAACAAAGGAACCTCGTCCTGGCCCCTAAGCAAACGATTAGAGACCCTGCAAGGTTTTTCGGCTAACTCTCGTGCACAGAGCGCGCCGGACTCAGAAAAGAAGCCCGGGAGAGAAGCGCCGTGGGCCTTAACGCTGTAACGGAGAAGCCAGAAGACTGCAGCCGCCCTGCCGAAGCGAAGCAAAACCCGGGGGGTCAGGACAGGTCATGTTTCGGGGTCTGTGCAGCAAGCGGGGGGGGGCGCACTTACCGAGGGTTTCAATAACCTTCGGAGCGCCCCTGTAAAGGCTGCCATTTTCAGCTTGTGGCGCAAATGAAGGGGGTGGATCGCGCTCCGGGTTCGGCTGGTGGTGATACTGGGCGGAGCTGCGAAATCCCCATAACCCAAGGTGCGGGGTTTTGATAGGCCGGCAGAGCTTCGGGTGGGATCGGCCCAATCTTGCAGAATGTGGCTTTTATCGAGTGCAAAGTTTGCACTTCTGTCCAACACTTGAATTGGCACAGAATTTGCAGCTGGGTCTATCGGAGAACGAGAGGCATCTGTTGATACTGCACAAAGAAGCGACTCAACTTAGAATCACAGGATGCCCAGAAGTATAAACTATAGCTACTGGTATATATTCTAAATATGTGTGTGTATGTATATGTAGATATGTGTGTGTATATGTGTGTGTGTGTGTACATAGCATGTATGTGCATGTATGGATATGGATATATATATATTACTTTTGAGAGCGGGCATCAGAATTTCATTTTTTAATGTGTGCCAGTGTGTTCACAGAAAAAAGTGACAATAAAGGCTATCTTATCTTATCAAACCGTAATTTAACATGTAAACCTAGCCTATCTAATAGTTCAATTTTTTTTGTGCAAATCCCCATTAAATAATTATGTTAAATAATTGTTTGATAGAATAAATTGTGGTTACCTATGTCCTGCGAAGACATGCTGGGATCTGAGTAAGCCTGGCATTGTTCTGGATCTCTTGATGAATAAAACAAAGGACTATATTGTGCATTCCTAGGTAGCCTATTCAAAACTAATTCCCACTGATCTTCATGGGCCATACAGCGCACAATATGTGGCTGCAGAATAACAGACATTTTTTCCTACTACTCAGTCTGAATCCACAGTTGGCCAGACTCAAGGGCCTACATCAGTGTTTTTCAAACTTGATGAGTCTGGACTTCAACTCCTAAAATTCCCCAGCTAACCTGCTGGAGTTGCTATGTTTGAAATTTACTGGCCTAAACAAAACATTTAACTTCTTTGTCCATCCCCATACCTAATCAAGGAATTACCAAGGAGAAAACCACACACCCCCAAAACACTGGCAGAGTAAACCCCATATTCAGATGATGTTACCTAATTGGGTAATGAAAAGTCTGCAAAGGAACAGCCAAGCTCAGAAAAGTCTGCAAGCAAACAACTAAGCTCAGACAACAGCAAGGATTCTGCAGTTCATCCCTGAGGTACATGTACATAGTTTCTTCTACTGCAGAAATAAGGTATCTTAGTGAAATTCTGTACAATGGGTATATCAACATCTATGTTCCTTCTATCTCTGTTTGATCTTTAAATCGATTACTGTATGTCCATTGGCATTCTTTAGAATACCATTTCATGACTGGAAATTTATTTTGAATATGAAGATCTTTTGAAAAACCTGTCTTATTTTTCAGTAACCTGTCTTATTTTCATCTCTTTACAAATGTTATGATTCTGCTCCTTGTACCTTTTAACAGTTCTCTTAAAGTTTTTAAATTTTGTCCTGAGATTTTTGTTTGCGCTTCTTAATTTTGGCTTCTCTTTATTTCTTAGCAATTATCACCATCTATTCTGGCATCCAGTTTGCTTTTTTCTGTTTCTTGATGTTTAGCAGTCTTTTTTTCACATTAATCCTTAACATCCTTTGATTTTGTTCCACAGCTTCTGGTTCTCTATCAATGAGATTGAGGACTTAATAGTGATTCCTGATGTTCTGCTTGAAACTGGTAGGTATATGCTTAAGATAATATTATGGAAACTGGTTGGTTTTGTTCTTTTCCTTTAGCTCAGGGGTGTCAAACTCAATTTCATTGAGGGCCGCATCAGCATTGTGGTTGCCCTCGGAGGGGCAGGGGTGTGTGGCCAGGGTGGGCGCAGCCTACTGGGTGGGTTGTGGATGGAGTGGGTATGGCCTACGGGGTGGGCATGGCCAGCTCTACATCATTCATATCAAGGGTGCCTGTGGGGGCCTGGGCAGGAGTGGGACAGATCTGAGGGTCTCTGGCAGAAGAGGGTGGGACCGAGGCAAGCACCAAGGCATGGTCCATTTCTTCATTCCTCACAAAGGGTGACACCTCCCCAGCATGCATCCAGGGGGCGGGGCCAACGTGGCAGGGGTTGGTTCCTCGTTGTTTCTAGATGGCCTTGTGGAACTAAGACCAAATGCCTTTCAGCATAGATGGCCACCACAAAATTGTACATTGGCTCCCAGCCAGCCTGGGCCAGGGCCAAGGCAGCGGGGGCCGTTTCCTCACTGTTTCCAGGATGGCTTCGCGGGCCACATGAAACCACTTTGCGGGCTGCATCCGGCCCCTGGGCCTTGTGTTTGACATGTCTGCTTTAGCTTGATTTGGAACTTGCCCATGAGTCTTTTGCACAATAAACCTTTGGCTACATCTTTGCTATTATAAATGAGCTGTTCCACAACCTTGTACTACTAATATAATTAATTTGATTTGTGTGTGTGTGTGTGTGTGTGTGTGTGTGTGTGTTCCATCTGGTGTTATCTGTTTTTATAAATATTTTGGTTGTCTGAAAAATATATTAGCAATGTTAAAAAAAATAATTGGATTGACAGAAACAGATAAATTGGTCCCCTACTTATTTTTTATTCCTAATCCTTATAGTTCAACAATATTTTCTTATTATTTCCAACACTGGCATTCCAATCTTCTTGCTTGCATGTTCTGTTGATTTCAGCTTGAACTTAACCACTTAATCATACAAGTAGTCAATATCCTCTTTTGTGCATCAGTAGTTAGAGCAAAACTTAAGTAACTGTCATATTAAAGACAGTTTGGGCAAAATTTATATTATTACTACTATTATATACTATACTATTATTATATACACAACAATGTGAAATCACAGCTGTCAGTTCTTTAACTGGTGGTGGCCTTTACATGTCAGTTCTTCCCAAGACCCTAAAATTTTGTAATGTATCAATATAGTATATGTGCAGATCCAAGCAGTATGGCCTTTTGGAATTGACAGATGGAAATTTTGTCAATGCATAGATTTTCTCAGTTCTCTCCATGATGTTTTGGTATGGTACCCAGTCTGCCAATAACCCCTGCAACCACTACGGCCAGTTTATGCCATAATCTTTTAACTTTGACTTTCAGATCTTAATACTGTATGATTTCTTCCAGTTCTGCTATTCTATTATCCTCTGATATTGCCACATCAATTATCCACACTTTTGTCTTTTCAACCACAGTTAAATCTGGCTGTAATGTGCCAAGACTTTTATCAGTTTTTTATTTGGAAATCACACACCATTTTAACCTGATTATTTTTTACTACTTTTTCCAACTATATGTTCCCACCAATTTTCTGTAATTGGCTTTTGATAATTTTGCAGATGTTCCAGTGAATAATTTTGACATATTATGAGGCTGTTTATAATAAGTTTGTGTGATCTTCTTGCATGAGTTGATTTACTGTTTCTTCTGGTTCTTTGCACCAACTGCATGGTTTTTCAATTCTGGCCTTGATTACACATTGGTTCAAATAGCTTCCTCTTGAGCACCAAATATATTCTTCGCTAATTACATTTTTAACTTGCCCATGCTTGATATTTAACTATAAAATGCCCTGATACTTATAGGTTTAATCCTGATGAGTCGTGATTAACCATTCAGCATTTCAGTTCCATTACTATTCACAATTTTACTTTGATTTATTGCTATTGTGGCTGTAGCAGTAAATTATTATTATTATTTATTAAATTTCTATGCCGCCCTATTCCGGGAACTCAGGGCGGCTTACAGCATAAAATGCACTGTTACTGTAGTAGTAGCCACTCTAAATCAAATTTAATTGCTATATATGTGCTAAAAATTCTTAAACCATTTGTTAATGACTGGATTTTTTCTGATTTTCCATAAAGCTTCAGATATCTATATAAAGCAAATATGAGATTTTATTAGCATTTGTTTGCTGTTTTGATAGAAAAAATTATTATGATCTGTTGCACATTTGGCCAGATTTTTTTTCGAGTCCTTCCCAAGGACCTGGGATAGACAGATGTTTAATAATATTTAAGATATTTTAACAGGATACAAGCTATACCAAGTAAAGCCGTCTTTTGCAATTGACACTGATGATTTTGTCAGTGGCTATTGTGCTCAAGTGGTGCTGCAGATAATTTGAAATTGCGCCCAAGGCACCTATTAATATTGATACTACCTTTGCTTCCTTTTGCCAAGTTCTTATACTTCTATTTGGGAGTATTTGTATTTTGTGATTTTCTTCAGCTATTTCTCCTATACTATGCTGTGTCCAGATATTGCAGTGTTCACTATTTTTGTCTTTATTATCAACAGTGGTTAAGTCTAGGGTGCTATGGATCAGGTGCTTCTCTGTTGAATTTTAATGTCCCAGAATACTTTAGCTTTTACATTTTTTTTATTATTTTGTCTACTTTATGGTTCCCACCAGTTTTTTGCTTGCAGACAAGTGGTATTTCTTACAGATATTCCAATATACCATTATTGCTATTTTATTGTGCCGTTATTTGTAATCTGTTTGTAGTTTGTGTGATCTTGCAGCAGCTAAATGGGCGGTCCACTGTTTCTTCACTTTCTTTGTAGAGATGGCATTTGCTGTCTGTTCTGACTTTGCGTGCATTTGTTCATAAGACTTGGTCTCGTGCAGGCAGAATTAGCCCCTCAGTATTTCTTCAATTTACCTACTCTTAGTCATTGCCAAGTCCTGCTGTTATCTGCTTTGCCTGCAGTTATTTTGTGTACTGACCATGTAATGTTTTGCTTTACCCAATCTCTGTTGCATTCTTCATCTGCTCTTTCTTATAGATCATTTTGGTCTCTTTGGTATTCAGTTAGCCTTCATGGTATAGTTGTTTCAATGCATCTTCTTCACTGTCCTTCAGATATTTTTCCAATGCACTTTTTTCTTCTTTAACTGTCTGGTGTACTTGCAAATTTCCATGACCACTTATGCTCCTTGGTAAATAGAGTCTGTCAGCGTCACTGCATAAATGCAGGGCATGATTCATCATTATTATTTTTCTGGTTTTCCGATACAGTTTAAGTCCAGTCCACATCGAAATCAGTTTGAGTCCAGTCCACTATTCTAACTGTAGATCTAATGATGAGTGAGTGCAGACCAGTCAAATGTTTTAACCAAAAACCACGCAGTTCAAGGTCACCTTCTACTGTAACCTTTCTTGCCCTTCCCCCCCCCACACACCATTTCTCCTGTTATTACAAGTTCTTTCATTTCAGCTTCTTTTTTTCTTTCTTCACCTCCTTTAGCCAAGCTGCATTCTTGAAGTATTTATTTGGGTTGTCTCATATCTGTGCCCAGAATTGCACTGTTTCTTTGCTGTCAATGTTGGGTGGTTCATTGCAATCTTTCCATTAATGAATTGATAGAAACGTTTCTGATTCAAACTGAAATTGGAGATTCTGACTATAGAGTGCAATTTGATTTTTCTATTTGCTGACCTTGGCTATACAGATGTTACTTGCTGCTTTATTATTTCCAGTGTTTCCTTAATCTTCCGTGTTTCCATGTGATATTTCTTGATCGGGTATTCTTTGGTCTTCTTGGTCTTTTCATGCTATTTTCTTTGTTCTATTCTAACCTGCTTGCATCTGATCTTAGCATGCTGATCTTATTTCTCAGCCCAATCTTTCATTTTAACTCCATTTCCTTTTAATACTTGTGCTAGCTGTTTCTTTGAATCAAGCTTCAATATAGTTTTCTTGATCCATGTGGTTTTCTTGATAAAATATAGAAGTTTATTATACCCTTCTGCTATGCAGTATGAAATGATGCCTTGTCCTTATTAAAATGATTGCCAGTTTCCAACACCTTCTTATATCATAATTGCTTGATATAGTTACCTGCTTGCTTTCATTGGACAGCTGGGATGATTGGTGATTCTAGGTGTTTATTCTCAAAGTATTTCACTCATACCTTCCAGGCATATGTGCGTAAATATACGTATGCACACATGTACCCAAGGAAACACAGGGAGGACTTGGGAGAGATTCCCAACTATAAAACGTTAAACTTGAAAGCCTATCAAGCTTTTTTTTTTAATTTTTATTAAAACAATCAACATTAAACATAAGATCATATTAAGAAGCAATCATCATAGAACCTGAAATACAACATTAAGTATTAGTCTTTGTAAACGTCTGATTTGGTAAACATTCCTCACTCACGTCAATCCTCAACTATACGCCAGATACATTTTATTTGATTGGTGTTTCTCTTGTATATATAGTCTATCCACTGTTTCCAGTCTATCATATATTGTTCATTTGAGCGATCCTTCAAATATGCCTAATTTTTCGCCATTTCTGCCAAATGTATTACTTTCAAAGTCCACTCTTCAATAGGTGGTATTTCTGGCTTCTTCCAGTATTGTCCCACCAGCTGTTTCCAGTCTATCATATATTGTTCATTTGAGCGATCCTTCAAATATGCCTAATTTTTCGCCATTTCTGCCAAATGTATTACTTTTAAAGTCCACTCTTCAATAGGTGGTATTTCTGGCTTCTTCCAGTATTGTCCCACCAGCAGTCTAGCTGCTGTGACCAATTTCAGAATTAAATTCATCTCAATGGTAGTGCAATCTTTTATGATCCCTAACAAAAGATCCTGAGGTAGAAATTCAATAACCTGAGGTAGAAATTCAATACACTTTTTCAGTATTAACGCAATCAACATTAAACATAAGATCATATTAAGAAGCAATCATCATAGAATACAACATTAAGTATTAGTCTTTGTAAACGTCTGATTTGGTAAACATTCCTCACTCCTCACGTCAATCCTCAACTATACGCCAGATACATTTTATTTGATTGGTGTTTCTCTTGTATATATAGTCTATCCACTGTTTCCAGTCTATCATATATTGTTCATTTGAGCGATCCTTCAAATATGCCTAATTTTTCGCCATTTCTGCCAAATGTATTACTTTCAAAGTCCACTCTTCAATAGGTGGTATTTCTGGCTTCTTCCAGTATTGTCCCACCAGCTGTTTCCAGTCTATCATATATTGTTCATTTGAGCGATCCTTCAAATATGCCTAATTTTTCGCCATTTCTGCCAAATGTATTACTTTTAAAGTCCACTCTTCAATAGGTGGTATTTCTGGCTTCTTCCAGTATTGTCCCACCAGCAGTCTAGCTGCTGTGACCAATTTCAGAATTAAATTCGTCTCAATGGTAGTGCAATCTTTTATGATCCCTAACAAAAGATCCTGAGGTAGAAATTCAATAACCTGAGGTAGAAATTCAATACACTTTTTCAGTATTAACGCAATCAACATTAAACATAAGATCATATTAAGAAGCAATCATCATAGAATACAACATTAGGTGTTAGTCTTTGTAAACGTCTGATTTGGTAAACATTCTTCACTCCTCACATCAAGCCTCAACTATACGCCAGGTACATTTTATTTGATCGGTGTTTTTCTTGTATATAGTCTATCCACTGTTTCCAGTCTATCATATATTGTTCATTTGAGCGGTCCTTCAAATATGCCGAAATTTTCGCCATTTCTGCCAAATGTATTACTTTCAAAGTCCAGTCTTCGATAGGTATTCTTCCAGTTTGTCCCACCAGCAGTCTAGCTGCTGTGATCAAATTCAGAATTATGTTCGTCTCTGTGGTAGTGCAATCTTTTATGATCCCTAACAAAAAAACCTGAGGTAGAAATTCAATACGCTTTTTTAAAATGGTTTGGAGTGTCCACCATATCTTCCTCCAAAAGTAAGCCTATCAAGCTTTTTAAAACAAGATGTATTGCCCTCTTAATGTGGCTAGGTGGCAGCACACTCTTTCAATAAATACAGTGGTTTACAGGCTGGGTGCCAGATGTTGTGAGGAGGCCAGTACACTCCAAACCCACTGTTAAGACACATCATGGAATGCTGAGACAATATGTCAGTTTGTAGGACTATAACCTCAATGTACCCTTCACAAATAATTGAAGACAGGCAGATTGTTCAGTTATTCTAAGGGAGGAGGGCACTAAAAAGTCTAATGAAATACAATTGTGAACTGTATATTACAGAAAGGGGAGAGGAGGGAAAAACACTTTCCCCTAAAAAACTTTCCTGAATATAATTTGGATCAATTTTGTATGAACCACAACTGCCAGACATAATTACATTTCACTGATGTCATTTGTTTGCAATTTTGGGTACATTACTAGCATTAATAAATCCTGGGAGGCAATCATTTGGCTTCAAATGGCATTTGTTAGGATTCATTTTGGAAAATAGTTGCTTGCGTCTATATAAATGTTGTCCAATCGATCAGTTAAAAGGGCTTTTGTATCTTTCTTTCTTTTCTTTTTTTTTTACATTTTTCCAACCATCACAAGCTCATGGAAGTTGGGACCTTTAAGGTGTTTTAATAGCTACTGAATTGCTGAAATCCGACAAGCATCCTTTACTGCAGAAGCCTTCTTGGGAGCCTGAGCTGTATATCAACAGTGGAGCCATTGACTCCCATAAAGGGTAGGGTGGTATGTAAGAATGTCTCCTGTGGATAATCTTTTAAAATTGTATTTCTCATCTGAGAAAACGCAGTTTTTTTTACTCCCCCCCCCCCACCTTCTCCTCTAGAGACAGGAGACAGTCTGTTGCTGCAGTATTCACAGCTGCAGACCTGCAAGAGCCCACTCAGCCGATGAGTCATCGGCTGCAACAGCTCATAACGTAGACCTTCGTTTTATCCGTCCTCATTTCACATTACAGTGAGGCCAAATTTCAGGTTTTATACTGGAAAATATACTAACGCTTCCTTGGTCGCCTTCTGAAAGATGATCACTATCACCACTGTGATAGCTTGTGGTGACCAAAAGGCATTTTTTAAGTTCCTCCGAAAAGAAATATAATAACAACCCTTCTCTCTTGAATAATCCTGCAGCAAAGGTTTACTGGAGATTACCCCGTCCGTTCTCTCTTTATGCCTTCAGAATTTGAACTTTCCATTTTTCCTCAAGCCCTGTGCAAATGAAATTTATCTGACAATCAGTTAGTTTTTCTTTAAAAATCTCTTTCTAATGAAACATGCAGATGGAGGATTTTAACTGCCCTTGCACAGAGTAAATAAAGGTTGATAAACTAAAGCTAAAGTTTAAAGGTTCTACTCTTACTCAAACAGATTGAATGTACGTCATTACAGAAATGATTGGTTTGTGCCCTGAATATAACTGTATCAGGGTGCACAAGTAATTGTTATAACATTTATTAGTTGACCGGAACCTGTAATTGTTCCTATCTGCTGAGCAACTTCTGCCAATAACCTCAGGCTGTATGGCTGGCAGCATTCTTAGGTAGTCCAAACATGAAACATAACCAGATGAGCTAATTCTACTTTATTGTAAGGCTACATTAACATAATCATGCAAGCCTGAAAGTACAAAACTCCTGCTCTTTTACCATCTAATAAGTTAGAGAGTTTCTTTCTCTGCCTATTATGCAGCTGTGGGCTATGCTCCCTCTTATCTGATCATTTCCTAGGCAGCATCTCTTCCCCCTTCCATTGTCTTCCAAGGTCATTCTCACATACCATTACTATGGCAAAATAATAAAAGATACACTATTGAACTTGTACCTCATCAACACCTCTAAGGCCACAGATTCCTCATCCCACTTAATCCATTTATTATCGTTCCCTGCACTTTGCCTCCTTAGTTGGTTTTCCATATATCTGTTAATTCCTTCAGGCAACAAAGGTATGAATGTTAATATAATATGATAACATTTTTCAAAGGAGAGCCTATTCGTACCTTCTCTGCTACAATTTTTGTACTTCCTGACATAGTCCCTAATTGAGATGAGTTTGAATATTAGTAGCTCAGGTTGGTAGTTGGTAGTCAAACCAATAGCCCATAGTCCCTAATATTCATATAAGAGGTATCCAACACATTTGGCCATGCATCATTTTTTAAAAACTGCTTAAGGATAATAATACAAAGTGTGTAACAGAAGTTATTCTATAGCTCCTGCAATTGCAGACAGATGGGAGGGAGGGACGGGGCAGGGCTGCATGCATACACACCCAGACATGAGGGAAACTGGAGGGAATAGGATTCATGATGATAAACAGTGGAAGACAGGAGCAACAGGCAGACAAATGGAATAGAAGAGAGGGGAACAGCAGCGGAAGGGCACCTGGGATACTGGATCCAGACGCTCAGCCAAAAGTGACCACGGGGGAGCGGCTAGAAGACATAACAACGGTAACAACACCAGGAAAGAGAAGATGGACAAGGAGGGGAGGGAGAGAAATTGTGGAATTGGAATGCAAACAAGGGGAGGCGGGACAATTAAGGCAATTACGGTCAGTCAAGACGAATGGCCCTATCACATGGTCAATGAGTAAGAAACTAGGTTAGCAAGGCTTATAAGAGATCTCTCCACCCCCAACACTTTATTCTGAGGATGCTGACAGTGGATCAGCAAAAGCTAAGTTTGTTTTAGTATTGTAAATAGTTGCTTTTATTGTTCTAAATTTTTTAACAATAAACAGCTGATTTATATTCCTCCTGGAGTTCAAGGATTGTATATTATTGAACAAATATGCCCGGGATTTGGATTTTTACAGTCATTAAGGATATATATATATATCGTAAGTTATTTATTTTACACTATACATGTATGTGTATGTGTATATATTTTTGCAGGGTTCTTTTTTCATTGTGAGATACAGTATTCTTGATTCTGTATTGATTAGTATTGGTGTTTTGATATAATATATATATATATATAATAAATAAAAGTTTCCAAATGCCTATTTAATAAACAATATGGCTTCTTATATTGTCCCAGAAGTATAAAAAAAGGTATAAAGTGGGAACAAGACTTTGGGCATCCTATCACCATGGACACGTGGGAGAAAATCTGGGTGAGAAATGTAGAATTTATGAAATCGCAACACTTAAGGCAAAACTTCTACAAGATGTTCTATAGATGGCACCTAGACCCGAAAAAAATATCACTCATCTATCCAGACTCCCAACCCAAATGCTGGAGGTGTGGTGATGGGGAGGCTACCTACTTTCATGTATGGTGGACATGCAGAAAAATCAAAGCCTTCTGGAGGAAGATATGGTGGACACTCCAAACCATTTTCAAAAAGCATATTGAATTTCTACCTCAGGTTTTTTTGTTAGGGATCACAAAAGATTGCACTACCTCAGAGACGAACTTATTTCTGAACTTGATCACAGCAGCAAGACTGTTGGTGGGACAATACTGGAAGAAGCCAGAAATACCGCCTATGGAAGAATGGACTTTGAAAGTAACAAATTTGGCAGAAATGGCGAAAATATCAGCATACTTGAAGGATCGCTCCATTGAACAATATTTGACAGACTGGAAACAGTGGATAGACTATATACAAGAGAAACACCAATCAAACAAAATGTATCTGGCGTTTACTTGAGGCTCGACGTGAGGAGGGAAGAATGTTTACCAAATCAAACGTTTACAAAAACTAACACCTAATGTATGTTTATGTTCTATGACGAATGCCTCTTAACATGAGCTTATGCCTAATGTTGCTTGCTTTAATATTGATAAAGCGGATTGAATTTCTATCTCAGGTTATGAAACTTCTACCTCAGGATCTTTGGTTAGGGACTATAAAAGATTGCACTATTACTGAGACGAAGTTAATTCAGAAGCGCGAATGAATAATATGTGATAGACTAGATATAGTAGATAGTCCATATATAAGATTTACCTCAGGTCATTAAACTTTTACCTCAGGATTTTTGGTTAGGGATCCTAAAAGATTGTACTAATACTGAGATGAATAATATGTGATAGACTAGAAACTGTGGATAAACTATAGAAAAGAGAAACACCAATCAAATAAAGTGTAACAGGCGTATAGTTGAGGCTTGATGTGAGGAGTGAAAAATGTTTACCAAACCAGACGTTTACAAAGATTAATACTTAGTGTTGTATACCAGGTGCTATGATGATTGATGCATACTAAGATTTTATGTTCAATGCTGATTGTTTTAATAAAAGAATTAAAAAAAAGGTATAAAGATGCAGCCGTAAAAATTTTAAAAATGGCAGGATATTGTCTGAAGTATATTTTTATTTCTGTTTTTCCCTGAAAGACTTGGATGCATAAAAATAAATAATTGCAACACTTGAAACAGTTGTTTTATTAGAATTATTTACCCTACTATTTCAAAAGCGGATCAAACAAACACCCTAGTAACAAGAATACGCTAAAGAAGTCAGTACTACTCATGCCAAGCCAATGTATAGTTTGTTTCTTATATGCAATATCATGCTAACCCAGCCATCTTGGTTTGTAAACCATGTTTAATATCTTTGAAAATTCAATTGTAATTAAACTAAGATTCAGTACATGAACCCCATCTTTGCAATGCTGCAAGAAAGGGGAATACAGATATTCCTGTTCCATATTTCTATATAAAATTCTATTAGCAGGTAACTTCATCCTACTATAATGTATTTTGGTGTATTTTGCTAGATAGTACCACCTTAAAACTGTTAGGTCTGTGCTACAAAACTCTGGATGACCATTATATGAAAGAAAAGAGACTGATAAATCTCTAAGCCTCTATATATTATGATCATCTACATGTTTGCAGCCCAGTAAACCTTTTATTATCTATGGTGGACATTGACAAAGGAAAAAAACGTTGGAGTAGGATTCTCATCTTAATACAGAAGATTCTTAAAGTGAATATAAAGATAAAACCAGAGACTTTTCATTTGGGTTTAATGGAAGAAGATTGGGGGGGGGGAATTGGGACTTTGATGTTATATATGTTAATGGCAGCAAGATTACTTCATGCACAAAAATGGAAGGACACTGTGATTCCCACAATGGATGAATGGTTGCAAAAGTTGATGGAGGCAGCAGAGATGGCCAAATTGACTGCTCTGATTAAAGAAAGAAACACAATTAACTTTGTTTCTACTTGGAAACTGCTTTTGGACTTTGTGCTTGAGGTGGAAAAAAAATGACACTTTGATTTTGGGTTTTGCCAACTAGATAGGTTAGTTGTTATAAAAATGGCTATTATATATAAAAAAAGCTGAGGTTTGATGCTATTATCCTACTCCACCAAAATATTGTATTGAATGTGTGTTTATTGGTTTTTAGATATTCTGTTTGGGTTTTTTATATTGTATTTTTTGTTATGTATATGTTGTTAGCCGCTCCGAGTCCCCTGGAGAGGAGTGGCATACAAACCCAAATAAAATAAATAAAAGGAATCAGGAGTCAACACCTTTTCTTGCATTTTGCATTTGTCCTACAGTTTTCACTTCACCTTTTCCTCCCTTATTTTTCCCTTATTTTGTTTTGTATTTTTATACTTTGTATTATATTTGGATAAACTAATAAAAATTTTGAATTCTAGATTTTTCAGTCCAAATCTGGTAGCATGCAGTAGCTATAAAACGTTGCTTTTCACCCAAAAATCCTAAAATTGCTTTGAAATTCTAAATGAGGCACACAAAGTTATTAGGATGGAGAGAAGTCAACAAGTTGGAATTTCATGTAGGCAAATTGAAATGCAATAAAGTTAGAAATCAGCCAGTCTCATTAGAGACAAAATATTGACTTTGATTATATTTTTTAATGAACTAAATTTGCAACTTTGCCTATTCTTGGAGGTGTCACTCTCTGGAAAGGCACCAGTACTATTAGTGGGCAAGAATCAGGGTTTGTTTTTTTTTCAGCTAAAGCTGGTACACCAGCCAGCATCTTATCAGAGTTGTGCTGAATATTTAACTTTTTTCACCAAGTCTCATTCGATTTAATGGAAAATGAAATGCTTTTCATTCTTTCTCTTCCAAACAAAAAATATTTTTCTCACACTATTTTATTTGCAAGATGACATGAAGACCCTGTCATTTATTATACGATTATCTACCAATAGTTTGAAGCTTCAATTGAATTCAATTGGAAATCTAATAAAACTGCTGTTGGGGTCTTTTTCAAATTAGAAAATATGAATTGTCAGTTAGGCTCCAGAATAATTCAGCATTGCATAAGACAAAAGAACAAACACAAAATACTCTCCACAGTCTTTCAGCAAAATCAAATTAAAAATGAACATTAAAAAATACCCTGAAGTGTTCTGAGAATGAGACACAAAAACAGAATCCCATTCTTCAATAAATAATACATTATCTTCAAGTTCTAGTAACAAGGAGTGAAGGAACACAGTGGGAAACAATAGATCTAAAATTAAATATCAAGAAAACCAAACTAATACAAAAGATTCAGCAACCAGCCTTCAAAAATGACAAGACATATAACTGCCTTTTAGGAGCAGCTACAAATAGTCAAGGAGCTGGAGGTAAAGAAATATGCCAGCAGACTAGCACTTGGTAGATAAGCAGTGAAGGCCCTGGAAAAGATGCTGTAGCATATCTATGCCCACAAAGATCAGACTGGTACAGGCATTGGTTTTCCCTATGATACTGTTTCTATTTTGCTTTTTGAAAGTCTTTAACATTTTCTTTAATATCCTGCAGGAGTTTATATCTAATTCTTGATTTCTTGACTTAGCCAAACAAATTTAGAGATTTCTTTTTGACATTGCTTAAATCAGTGGTGGCGAACCTATGGCACAGGTGCCAGACGCGGCACTCAGAGCCCTCTCTGTGGGCACCCGCGCTGTCACTCCAGTCCTAGGTCTTCAGCTGGGTTTTATAAAACCTTTTCGTTTTAGACCTCCGCCACTATGTACAAAAAAGAAAGGTTCAATCAATCAGTCAATTTCAACTTCTCGCGGGAAAAAAAAAAGATCTTACAAAGTTGGAATTGATTGATCGAACTTTTTAGTCCCATCCAGTCTGCCGTTACCACTGCAGCCACGCCCACCCAATGGGCCACACCCACCTGGCACCCAACGATGCATAAGTGGGTTTTGGGTTGCAGTTTGGGCACTCGGTCTCTAAAAGGTTTGCCATCACTGGCTTAAATAGTATGCAAGTCATCAATAAAAGTATTGTCTGAAATTAACATAAGATCCTAAGTAAGACATTCATCTTGGCCAGGAAAGTTCTTCCCTTCAATGACAGTTGTAATTTTTTCCAGCTCAGCATATCTTTTTAAATTTCATTCCATACCTTAACATAGTTATTCTGATATATAGTATACAGCTCATATTAGTTTAAGTCATACCCCAATATTAAATCTTTGTCTCAATTCTATATCCAGATTTATTCAGATCCAGACATCTTGGTCTTGTGCAGTCATATCTTAATCAACATCTTTAGTGTCTGTATATTAATCTTAAACCTGCTAATGCACTCTTTCAGATTTTTCATAGGAAATTCAATCCTTTTTAGAGGATCCTGTAAGACCAAAACCAAATTGTCTGCAAAAGCTCTCAATTTAAAGGTCTCATTTTTTATTTCTAACCCCATTATCTTCTCATCTTGTCTAATATTTCTATTCAAAAGATAAACAACAAAGGAGACGGGACAGCCCTCTGGTGTTCCTTTCTGAATATCATATGGTTTAATCAAATCACCATTAACCCAAATAGTATTATAATAAGGGCCATTTTTTGTGGATATAAATGCCCATTTGATGCATTTCACAGACGTATAAAAGAAGTTTATTTCTACTTCCAACTTATCAAGGACTTGTATGTTGACCAACTTATACATCGAAAAGTGAGGAATCCAGCTACTTTTCTCTTTAAATTCCTAAGCAATCCTTGAAGATGTGCAACTTGAAACCTCCTCAAGTCTTTTATAGTCCAATTTACATGTCTGCTGTCTCCTGCCACATTCCACTAGACTGTAACTAAATACGGCCTTATGACTTGGACAAAAGCCAGTCCTTTTCTCTCTCTCTCCCACCCTTCTTCTGTGTTATTTACACTTTTGCCAAATGAAGTAAAATTATTTCATGATTTAGAATGTTTTGTTTTGTTTATACTTCTTTGGTGTAGAATAGTCTGGAAAGGCAGCCCATAAATACAAATCTATAAAATACTTTCTGGGAGGCAGTCTATGTTAGAAATTCAATAGATAAATGTGAAAGTCTAAGAAATCATTGCTGAGATACATTACATTGATTGTATACATTCTTCACTAGGATAGACAGTACAGTACTACCTAATGCTTTGGGGGGGGTGGAATTGTTTTGGATTACAGTTCTCATAATCCAGTAGCACTGGTCACGTTGACCAAGTCTAATGAGAATTGCAGCTCAATAAATATGAATGGCATAAGTGCCACCTGGGTTCCCATATATTTTTTAGCTCGAATGATTGTGCAGATCATATTACTGTTGTTTTAATTCAATTAACGACATGTTTGCCACAGAGATTAGCCAGACTTGCTTCATCATTTGATGTAGGAATGCCACTAGATGGCACTTCAGTACAACTCAAGATCTAGCAAGGGTCCTGTCTTGGTCAATTAAATGGACTTCTAGCACAGCTGTGGTTGAACTGAGATTGTTAATCTTTCCAAGAATTAAAAGAAGTTCTTGATATGCTTGCTTCCAAACTGTAAGCATTGGAGTCATATTTCTCATGAGATTTCATAATAGTTCAAGTAAACAGATTCAACTACAAGAAAACAAGGCACTGATTAGCAAGAGGACACAACTAGGGTCGATTCATATATTGCAGCAGCTTCCATTTATGTTAAAGGCCACTGAAAATTGCTTCCATGTGATCTTTGCAATAGTTTAAAACTGCTTTCCATGTGATTCATCCTAATTGGTTGGCAGACTCCATGCTTATGCCAGAATTATTGAAAATGTATGTGGAATTAGGTCATAAGGAAATCCTCTTCCTAAATGACCACTGATAAAGTGTAGGCGATCCAATAGGTCTAGGACAAATTGCCACATTCAACTCGCCATGGCCAACTGGCCGCAGAACAATTCGCTGTGGAACAAGAGTTACATCAATATCAAAGAAATGGCGGAATAGAATCATTAAAGAAAGGATGCCAAAGGAGAAACAAAATGAAATGTGAATGACAAAAAGTAAAATATTTTTTAATGATTTTAAATAATTAAATTGAATTGTTGTATGTCCCGCACCAAATTGTCCTGCGGCAAGTTGACCATGGTGATTTGGCTATGGTGAGTTGTCCCATTCTGGATCCAATAGTAGGAATAATTGCATCAGTCACTGTTCTGTTTCAGTTTATACTTAAAACACAACATAACCTCTTCTATAAAACCAGAAAGTGATTTTTAAGTTTCTAATGATTGCAGAATATTTTCCTGGAGCAACTAAGATGGCATTACCTCTTTATTTCAGTGAACTCAGAACTTATCTTAAAAATAAGCCATCAGAACTTTTCCATCCTCTGAAAATAGAGGTATAGCTTCAGATGGTTTAGAAAAAAACAGGTCTTTGTTTTCTTCACCATGGCACTCTATATGGGCACTCCATATGGCAGGTAATCTCCAGATGTTATAAAAATATTGGGGGAAAAAAGGGTCTTGTTACATATTCAGGAATGGGCTTTGGTCCCAAACTAGCACCACGGGCACCACCATGCTAATGACATCCTGGCTGTCTGTCCCCATGCCCTATCCAATTTTAGTTATTTTTCATTTCATTAAAACAAAAACTCTACACACAGAATGGTACCATGTTACAAAACATAGCAAACAATCCTAGGCCTAATCTTCATTTTCTAGACTGCCTTGGTTCCCACTTAGCCCTCCAAGCGTTTTTGGTTTTTTTTAAATAACAATAGAAATATCTGAGCCTGGTGTGTTGTAGTTTTATTCATCTATCCAGGAAAACAAAGCAACAAAACGATAAGGTGCAATGACAGAGAAATTTGGGAGAATGGGGGAGAAGTTTTACCTTTTAGTACATTGGTTTTTTATTAGCTAAACTCATTATAGCAGCCATTAGCCAAATGCACACAATATACTAGGAAATATGTGAGCTTAACTATTAAACAATTGATGGTTTGAAGGTTTCAGGCAAAATCAGGATTTCTTCGCAGATTACAAGTGAGAAGAACTTTACCCATAGTCTCACAACAGATTATTCTTACAAGTTTAACCCATATTTTGGCTATTCTGCCTCAATATGGTCAGGCACAAAGAATCAGGATCTTATGTTAAGAAGATTTATTGCTCAAGCTTATACACAAGAATCTAGTCAACTGATGGTCAGCACTAAACTGGCACCAGATAAGATTCAACGGGATTCAAAGGGGAGCTGGACTTGGAACATTTGTGAACACAAACTAGGCTGAGTTCTTTCTTGATGCCACCCTCAGGCTCTGCCCCTTCTACAAATATCTTCTTGAAACAATATTCCATGCATCTGGTTAAATAGGCTATTATCCTAAATGTTTATGCCATAGAATCATAGATCCCTAATTTTTTAGGTCAATGGGCACGTTTAGAATTTTTAAAAACTGTCATTGCTAACTGGCAGTTAACAATTTATTCAGTTAATCTAATTTTCTGGGATTGCCAGATATACTGAAGCATGAGTTGATTGACTAAAATATGGTTGAGTAGCCTTTGGTTCATTGTTTTATGCAAACTTTAGGTCAACTACTATTTTTCAACCCAAACAGTCTCATACCTATCTTTGTTTTATTGGAAGCAGGATTAACTTGAATTTCTACAGGAGATGTGTGACATATATATTCAATAAATATAATTAAAGATTTTGATGTGTATTATGAGTTGGAAATTATATTAGGCCTAATAGCTGTGACGTGATATCATATATTTTCATTTCATGCTACATAATAGAATATTCCTAATACCTGAGTAATAACAGCTTCATGTCTCACCATTCTATAATTCAATCCATTATCCAAATGCTACTTATAAGTAGTAATATTTCCAAATATCCATAACTTCTGAATGATTAGTCATATTTACTTGGAAGTTTTAGTTTTATATTAATTAGGGAAAGTAGATTCCTAGCTATCAAACTGAACACATATAATTAAAAGTATTTTACTACCAGATAAATCCTTTTGCCTCAACAAATAGCAGTGACTGGTTAATGTCACCCAGGGTCAAAAAGGAAGCAAGATCAGAGCAGGACAGTACTTGAATGTGAGACCTCTGGAGACAATCAGAATGTTAAGTTAGACTGAAGAAAAAAAAATGACAAATCCTCCTCTCACGTTTCAAAGAAAATTGCATGACGTCAGCAGGACTTACTTTGCTTTACATCCTTTTTTGACATAACAGCTGTTGCTATGTTCACACAACACAAATTGATTTTAGTCTAGCGTATTTGGGTGAACCCATCCTATATAACTAGTTTGCTTCACTGTATCATGAAAACCTAGGATAAACAAAGCATCCATTTGGAATGTCATCCGAGGCAGAACAGGAGTGAAAGTCCAGTAGTCCTCAAGTTATGACTAATTGGGACCACAATTTCTATCCTTAAACAAAGCATGATGTCATCTGACTGCATTATTTAACAAGAGCAATGCCAGCTGAATCCCACCAGTTGTTAGGCAAGGATCCACCCTGATCCAAGTCACTTCTAGCTTGGTTCCTCTGAACCCTGAGCTCAGTAAGATAAAATAGCTGTCTCCTCTTTAACTACCCCACAACCACCTATCTCCCCACTTTAATATCTCTTTTGGCTTCCTTGCACTCTCCTGCTTCTGCTAGTCTTGCCAATCTTGCTGCCTGCAATCTGTTCATCCTACCACTCTGCCAGTTTTGTCATCCTGAACTGACCTTCATCCATTTTTGAAGAGACCATTGCAGGATCTAAGAGAGTTGGATAACTATCATTTGGCCTCCAACCATTTTAGGGAAGGTTATTAAGACAATTATGGCAGGCAAACTTCACAGTGCTCCAGAAGAAGGAGGTTAATTTGGACCCTTTTCAGGAAGGGTTCAGACCCAGTTGTGGACAATGGAACCATTAGTCAGTCCCTTGGAGGGCGTGGGCTGGGACCTGGATCAGAGTTGGGCATTGCTCTTCAACCTTTTGGATCTCTCAATGACTTTTGATACCATCAGCAATGATAATTTACTGAACCACATATGGGTTTTGGAATGAAGACCCTGTTTGGAGTGGTTCTGCTCCTTTCTCCATAAGTAGTTTTAGGCAGTTGTGACTGGACACAAGAGGTTAATCCAATGGATATGTGAGGTGCCACAGGACTTGCTCCTAATTTCTGTTTCTTTAATGTCTATATGAAACTGCTGGCAAGATCATCCAGCAGTTTGGGGTGCTGATATTAGCTAACTTAACCATAAGGGAGATCCTATTCATGCCTGTAAGTGCTTGGTCTAGATGGAAAGGTCTGGATGGAAGAGAAGTTATTGAAGCTGAATCCAACTAGGGGGGAATTCATGTTCCAATACTGTACATCAGGGGTAGTCAACCTTGGCTCAGGAATTCTGGGAGTTGAAGTCCATGAGTCATGACTACCCCTGCTGTACATGTTTTCTGTCAATGCCAGTGTTACTGTTACTTTTACTGTTACAAGCATTGCCCTAAAGCAGGGGTGGGCAACTTTGGCTCTTTTTATGACTCATGGTCTTCAACTCCCAGCCATGCTGGCTCAGGAATTCTGGGAGTTGAGGTCCACAAGTCATAAAAGAGCCAAGATTGCCTACCCCTGCCCTAAAGGAACAATTTTGAAATCTGGGGGAGGGTCCTTCTGGGCTTATGTGTGATGGATTTTATCTATGAAGGGGTGTCTGTGGTGGATTACCGAGAAGAATGGTTTCCAGGAAGGAGGACATATTCCAAGGAATCAGGCAAGACAAGAGATAACACAGGCTGGAGCTGGGTCAGAGAAAGAGATTTAGGATAGCCACTCCTAGAATCTTCCAAAGAATAACTGTTAGGATTGGAGTAGTATAGCTTTAGCTTAACAAAATTCTTTCTGTATAGTATAAGTAAATAAATGAACTTTGGTTTGGTTGTTCTGTGTTATTGTTGGGCTGGGCTTGTCAAAACAGTGGAAGCTATGGCTAAAGGATTTTACCCAGCTTTGACTCAAGTGCCAATTGTTGTCTGTCTGGTTCAAGAAGACCTAGCTAGGTACAGTAATTCATGTTTTCATTACCTCCTGACTGGATTACTGCAGTATGCTTTACATGATGCTTATAAAATTCAGAAATTGCAACTAGTCAAGGATATTATAACTTGCCTACTTATTGGCTGTTGATATGTAACGCTGATTTTGTGGCCCTTCATTGGTTGCCAGTTGGTACCTGGATATAAAATAATGTGCTAGTTTGACCTAAAAATTCACCATGACTTAGCACCTGGGCACTTGCAGGAATGCCTGCTCCAGCCAGAATCAACCCCGGTCACTGGAAAGAGCAAACTTTTTGTGGTCTCCCATCTCTCTGGAAGCCAAAGGGGTTAAATTAAAATGTACTGCTTTTCCGAAACAGACTAATGCTCTTGGGATGGTTTTTGGGAAAATGACTGAAAATGGAATTTTCCAAAAGGCATTAGGCCACCTTGTTTTTTTCCCTTGTTCGTTGCTTTCATTGAGGTTTTCAGATGCCATTATTTGTTTAAATCATAACCTGGACATTTTAACTGTTATATTCTGTTGTTTGAATGCAGCAGAGTATAAGTTTAACCAATAAAAAAAATGCAGCCATATAGACTAAGCTTGTAGATCAACAAGTCCTATTTTTCCTAAAACCAAAGCGGAGCTCAGGATGCTAAAACGATTCACAGGCATTCTGCCTACTTCATTTGGCTTCCATGTAATTTATTTTCGTTGCTCGCTTAACAGAAACTTGTGCACATAGAAACATAACAGCATTTGAGGAACTGTCAAAATATTTTCATGAGCAGCTTATTTCATTAAACCAAAGCAGCAGATTGATAGGCTTGGAACGGATTTATGAATCATGATGGTCTTTCCTCCGTTCAACCGTAAGAATTATCAATTAAAAAACAACAACACTCCAGACTTATTTCCGCTTCCCTTTATACTCTACCCCAGGAGAGCATCAGAAAGCCTGATCGGCATCCAAGTGCTCACCGCCCGACCGTCTGCATATGCCATGCAAGGAACGGATGCTGGCGGTAAGCCCCTCGCCTCACACCGCCCCCAGCTTTTACCCCCCCCCCAAAAAAAACTACGTCTCCCGACACGCTCAGCCCAGCGCTCTGAGAAACGAGCCAGCTGTTGAGCATGGCGCCTGCGCAATGCTGCGGAACCCGCTTCATAGTACCACACCCCCGCGGAGGGAGGGAGAGAAGCCCGCCCATCTGAAAACCTTCCCAGCAGAGGAGGGGTGAGGGCTGAGGGCTTTTCCTTTTTTTTTTTGCTTTTTGCATGTAGGCGCCGAGAATGGAGTAAGCGAGGTCCGCGTAAGCAAAGGGTCGAAAGAGTTTCGGGCTGGAGGAAGGAGAGGGAGGAAGCAGGCGGGCAAGCCAGCCAGCCAGCCAGCCAGCCAGCCAGCAAGCGGTGGTTCTTTCTCGAGGAAGGACCTCGACGGAGGAAGCCAGAGAAAGCAGCGCAAGAATGCACTAAGGGCAAGGGGATTGGTGCTGCGCTGCCGTAGTCAAGACACGAAGCGCGAGTGCCTCCTGAAGCTCCCCATCCTCCGCTGCGGCGTCCTGACCGAGCTTGTCAATGGAGCTGGAGAATATAGTGGCCAACACGGTTTTGCTCAAAGCCAGAGAAGGTAAGGTCGCTCGGCGCGAAGCATCTCCCTCGCTTTCCTCCCCCCCTCCCACCTCTTTCCCCCTGCCTGTCGCATTTAGACCTGTGCGGAGCAATGCCAAGCGGCGGAGGCGGGAAGGTGTCGGTGAAGAGAAGGAGGCATCCTCCGGTGCTTGAGCGTGTCGTGGTTTAACCTCGTCTGGAGCCGAGCGTTTGGGGGAAGAACGCCCTGGGCTTTTGCGGGAAGCGGAGCACGCGTTCGCTTAAGCCGGGCTGGGAGAAGTGGTTTCTTTTCAAGAGGCAGTTGCCACACCAGCCCAACTCTCGGTCTCTTTCCCTCCTCCCGCCTCGCCTCTCAAACGTTGCGGGGTTTCGCCATGTATTGTTTGGAAAAGGTCAGCGGCGAAGGCTCGCTTCCACGGGCAGCACACGTCTTTTGCAAACCCGACCAAAGTAGTTCGGGCACCCGATCGGGATCGCCCTGAAATGGCACGAGGGGTGTGTGTGCGTGTGCAAAAAGCCCGAGTTACCGGGTGCCCAGAGCTTTGGAGGGGGTCTTTCGCTTTTTAAACCAATGTCATAAACACGTCACTGAACCTGGCGGAGAAGAAGGGGAGAGAGAGAGAGAGCGCGATTCAAATGTAGCGAGGGCGGAAGGCAATTACTGTACCTTGCAAACTGCATATGAAAAACCTAACCGCCACCACCCCGTCCTCCTCCCCCCATCCCCCGCCGCCCGCAGCTGTACGATAAAGCCGCCAGTTAAAGGATGGGGAAATCTGCTTTTGCATAAGATCCTGGAGTTTGGTGTGCGTATTTGCAAAATCGAACATGTATGGGGGGGTACATGGAGCGGGGAGTGGGGAGCTGCGATCTTGCTGTCAGCCCTGAATGATTAGCGGAATTATGGCCATTCCGAACTTCCATCCGTGTCAGGAGCGGTTCTGAATCGGTTTTTACAACCTTTGGTCGCCTGGGTGAGGAAAAGGGTTTCTCTGCTTCAATGGACTGGCTATCTTCTGTTTCCTTCCTTTCTTCCCCCGGCTCTTCCTGAACCTCTCCGAGGAGGATATGGGGCTTTGCTGAAAGGTCGCTACCTCTGAAAAGCTTAGCTCCTGAGCGCGCAGCTTGCAGTATTTGGAGGGAGCTTTTCCATTCACTGCATTTGATGAATGAAAAAGAAAAATCTCCTAGCTGGCATCACAGGTTCCTGTAATCTCTTGTGGCTGTGCTTGGATGTCTTAGGTTAGCAAATGCTAGGAAATTGGGGAGGGGGAGGAGGGGGCTGGGATGAGCAATTGCATCTGCTTCCAGGAAAGCTGTCCTTTTGAGGCATTTTGTTTCCCCTTCTGCGATATCCACTATGTCCTTTAATCAAGTGGTGGGTGGGGTACTTAAAGTCAGCCTCCCCCCTTTTATCTTTCCTTGGCAAAGTGTTTTTTTTTTAAAAAACAACAACAACACACACACATCATCTATCTATTTAAAAATACACGCTAATGGTCATTCAGCTGAAGATTCTGTGGTCTAATTTGCCTCAAGTGAATAAGAAAGGTGTGATAGAAGGGTGCCTCAGAAAGCCTTTTAAGTGTTACTGAAGTAGTAGTAGAATTAACACACATTCAACTTACCGTATATAAATTCAAGAAAACAGCTTCTGGTGTTTTATGTGGCTATGTCTCAGAAGGACCCTATCTAATAAAGTAATTGGTCATCCAGTGAACATAGTCATTATGTAATAACCCAGAAGATACTTATAAAATTAATTCTTGGGTATAAAAACAAAAAAAGGTGAGGTCATATGCCATGGGAGAAAGGTATGAGAACAATTTGCTTTACTTGAGAAGAGAATTTGATAACTGTTTCCTACAAGATCTCCATCTTCCACGCATCCTTACATATTGATTAAAGCTTTCAGCCCAATGTTTCTATATGCTTGAATTGAGGATTAAAAATAAATGAGTCTCATCTCAGCCCTAATGGATCTCTAGAATCAGACCATGTAGTATTTTTAAGCAAGGAAATCTAGTTGCTGATTGAATGCTGAGAAAAGTGATCACAGAACATCTGTGAGGAGCCACCTTGTGGCAGAACATTATTAGGTATCTTATGGCTTGAGAAAAACTTCCAAACCTTATTACCAGTATGTAATGTATAGGTTTTATGTTTCTATGTGGGGGAAAAAAAGATGACTATTATATGGTTGAGAATATAAATATTGTTTTCTTTATATTTATATAAAAATGTGAAGAAAACAATGCATGTCTTTAATATGTAAGGGTAATTTAAGTAACTGGGTGATCCTCATACAGACTTTTTATTTTTATTTTTTATTTGATTACTAGATCAAGATTTTTCATTCTTTTTTCAGATTGCAGAATCTGCTTTTTTTAAAAAAAAATCCCGGTCCCCCCCCCGATCATATAGCAATGTTTTAATGGTAGAAAATTGGCTGTATTCAAGTGATTTATTTCCTTCCTTCCTTCCTTCCTTCCTTCCTTCCTTCCTTCCTTCCTTCCTTCCTTCCTTCCTTCCTTCCTTCCTTCCTTCCTTCCTTCCTTCCCAAAACAGAATAACAAAGAAACCGGTCTGCTCAAGCAAGCAAAACCCCATTCGTGGGATGCAGGCAGCACACAAAACCATGTCCCCTCCAGTCCGCAGAAAAACCTCTCTCCACAGAACTGGTCCCTGGTGCTCAAAAGGTTGGGGAATTCTGTTCTAGTCCAACCCCCTGCTCAGGCAGGAAACCCTATACCATTTCAGACAAATGGTTGTCCAGTCTCTTCTTAAAAACTTCCAGTGTTGGAGCATTCACAACTTCTGGAGGCAGGTTGTTCCACTGATTAATTATTCTAATTGTCAGGACATTTCTTCTTAGTTCTAGGTTGCTTCTCTCCTTGATTAGTTTCCATCCATTGCTTCTTGTCCTGCCTTTAGATGCTTTGGAGAATAGTTTGACTCCTCTTCTTTATGGCAACCCCAGAGATATTGGAACACTGCTATCATGTCACCCCTAGTCCTTTTTTCTTCATTAAACTAGACATATCCAATTCCAGCAACCGCTCTTTATATGTTTTAGCCTCCAGTCCCCTAATCATCTTTGTTGCTCTTCTCTGCACTCTTTCTAGAGTCTCAACATCTTTTTTACATCATGCCGACCAAAACTGGATGCAGTATCTTTCCTTCCTTCCTTCCTTCCTTCCTTCCTTCCTTCCTTCCTTCCTTCCTTCCTTCCTTCCTTCCTTCCTTCCTTCCTTCCTTCCGTCCTGTAGATCCTTAGGATTCCGTAGAATACAGTTTGAAAAACCTGTGCTAGACAATGTGTGAAGTGAAGCTTACAAGCTATGGGGTTTTAGTTATAGACTCATGGTTTATGTTATCTGTTGTAGTAAAACTTCAAAAACAATTCACCCAGGATATTTTTTTCCTGTATATTATGGTTTCTTAAAACATGCTGTTTTGATAATCCTTATGCTTGAGACATTCTTCGCTTGTTTTGCCATGTGAGTACATTTCATGTTTTTCTTTCCAGAAGACATACGGGGCTGTGTAGTGAAAATGCAGTGTCTGAATTGGCTCTTGTTGTTGGCTATACCGATTATGAATTTAGATCCTGTGACTTGTCAAACCATCTTCAGAGACTACACATTTCTTTGATTCTCTTTTGTATTAATTTATTTATGCAAGATTTCTGACCTCTGAGGTTGGAGTCTTGGATATTATTTTTTTATGCATATAAGTATTAGTGCAATCATTGCAAAGGAGGATAACCAGGAGTGCGTGGAGCAGAACTTGATATATGTAGTAATGAATGGGTACACTTTATCTTGTTCTATTATTCCATTTATACAAAATTATACTGATGACAAATGTTCATAGGGTTTCTATGCCAAGTTGTTTAGAATGTACTGAGCAGTCATTTTTCCACTTTCAGGAAAAGAGTCATTATTTACTCCTCGCCTGATCTTTTTAATCTGAATTATATGGTTTGAACTGTTCCCCCCCATATTTAATTTCATTTTATTGTTTTGGTTTGCTTGGTGGTTGTTCTGAGAATCCTATGTATAGAAATGTAGGATGGAAATATATTGATAAACATTTCATTCCATAAGGAATAGACGACAATATTTGGGGCTTCACTGACAGAGATTGTCTTACTGTTTATGGGATTGGAACATTTTTAGTAGATTATAATTCAACATATCTAGAAGGTAACAAGGAGGACATTGGATTCAATGGTTGTAGTATACTTCTATCTTTAAAGGCTGGGTCTTTCAGTTTATAGTTGATTTCCCAATGAATTTCATAGCAATTCAAGACATAGGGTAATAAATATTTATCTTTGCCATCATGTTAGGTTATATGTTAAAAGCTGTTTGGTGAAGTTTTTAAATTTCTTGTTTAATGTAGATCTTCCTTGGATATTGTCAAAAATGTCCAAAATTTCCAAAGAGCAGTGCTTTTTTTCTAAAAAAAAAAAAAAAGGTGCCAGAACTCACACATGTCATACAACTTGCCTTGCCTATCCTACAAGGTTCCATCCAAAAAAAGTGCTGGAACTCTGTTCTGGGCGTTCTATAAGAAAAAAAGCCCTGCCAAAGAGTATTTAGGATGTAAATCAGTCACCATAGCACCTACTACACAATGGTAGGTTGGTACTTTGGTTCTTTTTTTAGAATTTATGTTTTTGATATAAACTACTGGGAATTTATTTTTTTAGTATGGTGGTATCTAAATATAATAAAATAACCAGCGGATCTAATACTAAAACAACCTGTGGATCTCCAGATGTCTCTCAGTTGATAGTCACGATATATTTGCAGAACACCAGGTTCAGAAAGGAAATATAGAAAAGTACATTTTAGTTAGTACTTTTTTAAAAAATCAGTTCATGGAATGGTACTGTAATTATGAACTGCATTCTTATGCAATCTTTTGGACACAGGAACATTTCAGTTTCCAGCTGTTTTTATCATATGATAGTTTGTTGAACATTTAGCTATAATTTGAAAATAATAAATATTTCAAGCACAGTATATATAGAATAGAAAAAATATAATAATAGCATATAGCATGTGTTTTAAAGAAATAAGACAAAAACTAAAACAACTGTAACAAGAACTAACATTTATCATAAAGAGAGGGAAATATGGAGATAAGAAAAAGACGCAGCCAAAAATGCAGAAAAAAGAGAAAATCCAAATAAAATATTTTCAGTTTTCTTTTATAATAGTTATAGGTAAAAATGTAAATTAACTTATTTTTTATGATTATATAATTACTTACATTTTTCTATAATCTATTTCTTTTAATCATCAGAATCATATATCATACCTTCTGTTTCCTGTAAAAAATCAATAATAAAAACACTCAGTTTTAAGCTTAGGCAATATATTTTCGTTAACAAAGCTGTCAAGTTGGCTATCTTCATCATCCCTTCCTATATTGTACCTATAATTGAATCTTTCCACCTTTGTGCAAATAATGATCTCACTGCAGTTATATATAAAATGAAAGTTCCGTGATTTTATTTCAACTGTTTATTGATCAGTGTTAAAATCATTTATATTTTATGTTTTTTTGTTTCCACACAGCATGATAAAATGTCCTCTCTTGTTGATTACATTTCCAGCATAAATTTGAAGTACCTTATATATTCTAGACAATTTTAGTGATATATATCACCAATACATCATTTTATAAAAATTCTCTTTAAAAATATAACTGTATATTTCAGTTCTTTCAACCATATATTTTCCCACTTTTCCATTTGTATAAGAAAAAAATATCCATTTTTCATACTTGTTCTTCTGTTTTAAATTTCAGTAAAAATTTATACATTTTGGCAATAACACATTCATCATCTATACACAGTTCTGTTTCAAATTCAATTTTACACAGTTAAATATCGGAAAAAAATTACCTACTTCAAATCTTTCTAATACCATTGACATGTGTATCCTGCTGCCGCCAGTATTTTATTTTACATTCGTCTGGCAATATTCTGGTATATCAGAGTTAGTTAATCATTTATGTTTACTTATCATTTCTCTTCTATAAAATGCTTCTTGTGCTGAGAGCCACAAAGGCATTTTACTTCAGGCACAACCTGGAGTTATATCTATTCCATATTGTCAATATCGCATTCTAACAAAATTATTTTTAAAGTTACATTAACCCTAGGGCAGTGGTTCTCAACCTGTGGGGTCGCGACCGCATTTGGGGTCGAATGACCATTTCACGGGGGTCGCCAAACAACGCAGTCCGCCATTTTTCCCCTTTTCCTTACCTATGCTACTCCCTCTTATTCTATTGGCTTTTGAAAGCCAATAGAATGGACTCTCTTGAATAGAGTCTAATTCTATTGGCTTTCAAAAGCCAATAGGAATTATCCACGCTGTCTTCACCCTGCTGAGCCCGCCAAAAGTCCCAGTCTGCAAACGGTGCTGCAAGTTGTCTGCAGCGAAGGCGAGCTCTCCGGAAGTTTCCACCCCTCCGTGCTGAGCAACTACTAAAAATGTAAGTAAAAGAGGGCCAGGGGTGGGAGGTGGGAGGCCGGCGGTCACAGGGAGGGTTTTGGCACGCGTGGGGCCCGGCGGGTTTTTTACCTCCCTTGGGCTGGGCCAGCTGGTGGCCCAGCCCGTGGTTGCCCTGCGCCGTCGCTGCTGCGGCCGCCCAAAAGCGCCTGGGTCTGCCTGCCGCCACCCCAAACGGGCTGCAGGTGGCCCAGCCCGTGGTCGCCCTGCCCCGTCGCTGCCATGGCCGTGCAGGAGCACCTGGGCTTGCCTGCTGCCCCCCCGAAGGGGCGGCAGCAAAGGTAAGGCTAGCGGGGCAGTGGCGGACACAGGGAGGGTTTTTGGCACGTGTGGGGCCCAGCGGGTTTTTTACCTCCCTTGGGCTGGGCCAGCTGGTGGCCCAGCCCGTGTTCGCCCTGCGCCCTCACTGCCACGGCCGCCCAGGAGTGCCTGGGCCTGCCTGCCACCTCCCCGAACAGGCGGCAGCGAAGGTAAGGCTAGCGGGGCAGCGGCGGGCGCAGGGAGGGTTTTTGGCGCACGTGGGTCCCGGCGGGTGTCTTACCTCCCTTGGGCTGGGCCAGCTGGTGGCCCAGCCCATGGTCGCCCTGCGCCATCGCTGCCACGGCCACCCAGGAGCACCTGGGCCTGCCTGCCGCTGCCTGAATGGGCGGCAGCGAAGGTAAGGCTAGCGGGGCAGCGGCGGGCGCAGGGAGGGTTTTTGGCGCACGTGGGTCCCGGCGGGTGTCTTACCTCCCTTGGGCTGGGCCAGCTGGTGGCCCAGCCCGTGGTCGCCCTGCGCCATCGCTGCGGCCGCCCAGGAGCGCCTGAGCCTGCCTGTCGCCGCCCCGAACAGGCGGCAGCGAAGGTAAGGCTAGCGGGGCAGCGGCAGGTGCAGGGAGGGTTTTTGGCACGCGTGGGGCCCGGCGGGTGTCTTACCTTCCTTGGGCTGGGCCAGCTGGTGGCCCAGCCCGTGGTTGCCCTGCACTGTCGCCGCCATGGCCTACGCTTCGGCCAGCGCAGTGGCAGCACCACGCATGTGCGGTGCAGGGGGCAGCACCACGCATGTGTGGCGCAGCACCACGCATGCACGGCGCAGGGGGTAGCACCACACATGCATGGTGCAGGGGGTAGCGCCACGCATGCATGGCGCAGGGGGTAGCGCCACACATGCGCGACGCAGGGGGTAGTGCCACACATGCGCGACGCTTGACAGGTCGGGGTTGCGGCCTGAAAAAGGTTGAGAACCGCTGCCCTAGGGTATCCATGTCACCCTTAAGTCCTTCTAACTCCAAAAGCCTTCTATTTCTCACCAGTATCTATTCTTCTATCCAAACTATCAATCTGCAAAGTATACTTTCAAATCAAGTAAACCCAATCCTCCTTTCTTTTACACCTTGTAAAATATTTAACTTGTTTCTTTAAAATATTTAACTTGCTACACAAATTTAGATATATCTTTGTGCCATTGTGTGCAGTGATACACTGCACACATATATAAAAGCTCAGTTATAGACATCAGAACAGATATAATAGCGTGTTATAGATATAAATGATTGAGTATATACATTGTGTGTAGAAAGCCCTAGATTCACTTTGTGATGCTTCCAAGGAGAGCTGTGACATATTCTTGCCCAACATTTTTGAGATTGGCTGCTGGTCAGTGTAGATCAGTGATGGCGAACTTTTTAGAGACCGAGTGCCCAAACTGCAACCCCAAACCCACTTATGCATTGTCGGGTGCCGGGAAGGTGTGGCCCATTGGCTGGGCATGGCCCATTGGCTGGGCGTGGCTGTGGTGGTAATGGCAGACTGGGTGGGACGAAAAAGTTCAATCAATCAATTCCAACTTTGCAAGATTTTTTTTCCCACGAGAAGTTGAAATTGACTGATTGAACCTTTTTTTTTTTTTTGCACACGGCGGTGAAGGCCTAAAGCGAAAAGGTTTTATAAAACCCAGCTGAAGGCCTAGGACTGGGGCAATGGCACGCGTGCCTACAGAGAGGGCTCTGAGTGCCACCTCTGGCACCTGTGCCATTGGTTCGCCACACTGGTGTAGATAATACTTAGCAACATCAACCAATTATTTGGACAAATCAGCTCCCTTTGTTTCTATTGTTAACTTTTGAAAAACATGCATAAGTAAGCTAACTAATTTTTCAAACACACACAAACTCCAAACTGCCTTACGAACACTACTATAAAAACAAAGTTTGCTTCCTGTGTAAATCATCTTATTTTTAAGCATCTTGGCCTCATTTATCAGAATTTAAAGCAAAATGCTTTTATTTCAAGCTCCAGCATTTGCAGCTAAATATAATCTGGAATGCTATGTAGCCATACCATACCCGGCCAGCAAAAAATCTGGATTATCACTGAATATCAACAAAGAGATACAGAAAAAAACCCTAACTTTTTGCTTCCATCTAGTGGTTGTCTGGGTTTTTGCAACTCAATTAGGAACTGCCTAATTCAGGGATAGGCAACCTCGGCTCTTTTATGACTCATGGACTTCAACTCCCAGAATTCCTGAGTCAGGAATTCTGGGAGTTGAAGTCCATGAGTCATAAAAGAGCCGAGGTTGCCTACCTCTGGCCTAATTCTATGAATATTAGCTTTAAAAAAAGATATTTGGTATTTTGAATACCAAAGAAAAAAATAATTGATAGAAGGAATCGGTTCAGAATTCTAATTTGAGAAACAAGTACTCAGGCTCAAACTATTGTAAACACAATAAGTCACAGTCAAGGAAAGTCTATAATGCTGGAAAAGATGGAAAGAAAGAGGGGAAGAGGACAACAACTAGGGGCAAGGTGGATGATGCACTTCATTGCAGCAGTGGTGGGGGCACTATTGAAAGTCCTAAAGGGCCGGATCATCCTGGAAAATGTGTGTCCCAAAGGTGTTTTCTTTCAACTATGACCTGGACGACTGAGAATCTCCATAGACCGCCTACCTATGTGGTCGCTAAGATTCAGAACTGACACATAATCGAAAAAAATCACTCAACATATCTTTAAATTATATACTGCACACACATATAAAAGCTGAGTTATAGGTGTTAAGAAGAACAAAACCAATTTATGTAAAAAGATTTTAGAAGTCCACTGTTCTAAAATGCACTTGTGTAGACACTTAAGATAACTCGTTGTTTAGAGGCCATCGTGATTGAAAAATGAGTGCTGTAGTTCTGACACAGCTTTTATACTATTTCTGAGAAATAGATTAGAAGATAGACGGAAAGATTCATCTTTTCAATTTTTGCTTCTGCTTTCCAGCTTAAATACAGTAGCTAAATACAGAGCACAGTAGCTTAAATACAGAACTAAATAACTGGAGAAAATTCTTTGTAAATTTGAAATAAATAAACCTACTTAACTTACTCCCATTGTGAACAGGATTTTTTATATAACTAATCTTTATTGATCTATCAGAATTATAAGAAAATGCATAGTTTATAAAATATTATTCGAACACGGTTATAGTAAAGAAATAGCAATGTCTTTACTGTCCAAATTTCATTTTGAAATCCTTCTACAACAATTCTCAGTTTTAAGTTTAGCAGCCAACTGCAGAAGACCAATCTGCATGCCACTGATAGATCCCAGGACATCTCAAAATAGATTCAGGCCAGATTTTTGGAGTTCTTGTTTTGGATGAAATATGAGACAAAATTAGAATGTATTGATCATACTGTGTCTATTTCAGTGACATACCACCAGCCACACCCCTTATGGCTCAGAAGCAGGAGGAAACAAGGATATATGGTCTGCAGATTGAAAACTGTTGTCTACTCCTATGCTCAACCAAAATGTAGATTTTAGCTTAGCATGTCCTGTGAATTTGTCCACTAGAGTTTATGGTTTGATGCATATGAATCTAGCCCTTGTGCTTTCTTCTCAAGCCATAATTAAATAAAACATGACCCGATGCAATTTGTAAGCCTGGTCATTATGTTTAACAATAAACTTTACTAGTGTTTTCTGGAATGTAAGCTGTGAGTAGTCATTATTGGCAGTGTTTACTCTCAATAATTGAAGAAACTGAAAGCAGTTTCCATTACAGCTTCTGAAACAAAATACAGCTTTAGTAGAATGGTTTTAAACTTCATCTAATGGGAAAGATATAAGATCAGATTTCTTGTACTTAAACTATCAAGCTTATTTGTCTTCATTTGTCAAAAGCTGATATCTGTCCATATGTTAAGTTCTATTAGCTTAAGGATCAAGCGATTGTGCATCATGTACAAATATCCTATCCATGATGTAATATAAGAGGTGAAATGCGTGTAATGTATTCATGTCTATACAACTATCCAACTGCTAATTCTCCAATAACTGGATCCAAAATTCCAAGGAAACATTGATGTAGTGTCAATAACATAAGGAATAAAAATAAAATATCAGTATGAATGATTTGACATTGATTCAGTAAACTTGTTTATGATAAACTTTTCTAGTAAAATATTTTTAAAACTTTGTATTTTGACTATAGTTTTCAGGAGGATAACCTCACAATTCTTTTGATGTCATTTGAAGAAGAGGACTGTAAGTTACGAAAGCATATGCTGTACTTAATCATAAGAGGCTCTCAACTGTCTTGATTTATCTATACTTCTCCATAAGAAGTGAAAACGAATTGGAGTGTTGTGTATAAGGTTTATCATGTGGCACAAGGCTTGCAGTCCCAGGACCACTTAACACCAAAATCCACGGATATGGATTCCTGACATTTCCAGCCAAGAACTTTTAACAAAATGTTTGATTTAGCTGAAGAGAAAATAATAGAACACATGATGAAAGAATAACCATGATAGGGTTTATTATAATTAAACAGAATTGAAATACATTTAGTTCTTGTCCCTGGCTTTATCTGCAACTTTCCCTGCCTGCTTCTTAATGAACAAGAAAAGCTAGGGGGAAAAAATAAAATATTTGTGATCTAGTGCTTCTGTTTCCTGAAGGAAGATTTCATCACTCCATCTTAGCCAAGATGTTACATCAGAGCAGGATGCAGAATTTTTGCAATCTTTTTTTAAAGTCAGTGCCTTTAGCATGTTCTTTACAGGTTTGTGTGGTTTAAGTAGAAGAGCTGCCGCCTTCTAAAGCTGTGTGTTCATTGGATGATGGTTCTGCAAGACTTTGCATGGCTAAAAGGGAAGCCAGACCTACACAGGAAAGGAGAATTTGCAAGTATTCTATTTCAACCATATATCTCTGTAGAGCTACATTTTTGGGCTTCAAGGGGTTATAAAGCAAGCAGAATTCCATGGAAACAGACTATCAAATCCAGACATGGTAGTCTTTATAGATCATCAGTACTGGATTCCAGTCTTATCTAGCATTTATTTGGGCAGACTTCCTGAGTGTTCTGTGTTAATAGCAAGCTTTAGTCTTTAAAGAATCATAGTATATAGAAATAGATGAACGTATTCTTGGTCCGGATACATTGCGCTATATATGGAAACTGGTGGATCCAAGAGATTTACCTGACTCCCTTTTGTGCTACCTCCTCCAGCCAAAGACTAAATTTTTGTTTCCTGTGATTTGGAGCTGAGAAATAATTTAAAAAATGCTTATCCATTCTGGAAAGAATTTTCAGCTGTATGAAAGTATTCTATTTTCCTCAGTGTTGTGCTTCTAAATTTGTTATAGTATAATACTCATCACTTTTGCAATATAAATGGAGATTAAGTGATTGAAATCATTTAGAAGATGCTATCCTTTAATTTTAATTCTAGTACATTTATAATTAATGAGTGCAGCAAAATCCTTGCTTGCCAGTCAGTCTCTTTGTGTCCAACTCACCTCACAGGTTAGCTGTTCTGGAAGGAGGAGGGAGTATTAGGTATGCTCACCTTCCTGAGTTATTTATAAAATTGATAAAGGTGGGAAATAAATAAAACATGCATATCACTTTACTGGGGTTCTTCAATATTGAAAGGTTTGTACAAGAAGGATTTGTCACATGCTAATGGCAAAAGTGAAAATTTCAAGAATTGAAATTTGCCAGCAGTTATTGTCCTGCTATGAAATTAAAGGTAATTTCTTCACACCACCATTGTGTAATTTCTTCACACACACCATTGTGACAGCTGATGAAACAGGCTCATCATTTTGATGCAGAAACAAACAGTCCATGGAATACAAGGGCAATTCAGAAATAAACCTCCATTTGGTTATCAATGACAGACACTCGCAGAGACAGAACTTTTATTATACACATTAGAAAACTACAACATTACATTACTTTTCGACCTAATTGACACCTCTTACAAGGTTTGAAATTCCTTAGGAGTAGTCGCTCGGCACCAAATCTGGGCTATGGGGGTTGATCAAAAACATCCCAACAGAACTGCTTCAAAAGTTCTTGGGTGCATCTAGCGGTGTGCAGGCGAGCATTATCGTGAACCAACACCACACCGGAAGTGGTGCCATAGAAAATCCCACCAAATGTGAAGATGCCAAAGGAGTACAGCTAGTGAAGTTCATGGAGCCTGGTTCGACCATCAATTCAGAAGTCTACTGTGAAGCATTACGAAAACTCAGATGAGCCATCCATAACAAGCGTCGGGGCATGCTGACTTCCGATGTGGTGCTAGTTCACGATAATGCTCGCCTGCACACCACTAGACACACCCAAGAACTTTTGAAGCAGTTCTGTTGGGATATTTTTGATCACACACACATAGCCTAGATTTGGTCCTGAGCAACTACTCTTAAGGAATTTCAAACCTTGTAAGGCGTTATGACAAGTGCCTCAATTTGAATGGTGATTATGTCAAAAAGTAATGTAATGTTGTAGTTTTCTAATGTGTATAATAAAAATTCTGTATCTGCAAGTATCTGTCATTGATAACCAAAAGAGGTTTATTTCTGAATTGCCCTTGTATCATCACAAAGCTTTACGTGCAAGGAAAAAATGTCCTACAGCTTAGTTTCCCTGTGGCAGAAAAACATATGTTTATAGGTTTTTTTTAATGCAAATTGTGTTATTCAAATAAATTTCCTTGAACTTGGCATCACTATCGGCACAGAGCACTGTGCTACAATATGACTACAATAGACCTTGTACTTCCTGAGCTACCCAAGAGGCAATTGCGAAGTGAGACCATTTTACTTCAGCTGAATACAGTCCTTGGTGCCATGTGACTTCTAACTTTTTCTAAAATTGAAGAAACACCTTCATGAACATCTGCTTGACTGAAAGGCATTTGAGGACCTGGTTGAAGAGACAAAATGTAGAATGACTTTGTGGTGGCTTGAAGAAGCTAGTTGGCAGAAGTATAGCTAGTGGTGGTGATTATGTGAAAAAATACAGGTAAACAAAAGAACTCATTTTGAAGCTTTGTGTATGTGTGTTTCATTAATTAAAATATAACTCTATGTAACCTAAAATATGGGGGTGGAGATATTACTTGTCATGCAACCCTTGTACAATCCATGAATTCCACGGCTTTACCACTTCATTCCAAAAAGGCTAAGCAGGAACAGCAGCTGATTGAAAATATGACTGTTTTTATCTGATGTAGTGGCAACTCTTTCTAAATTTGGCTTTATCTGTTTTGCACACAAACAGAACACGAGCAATTAGCCAACAAGCTTTGCAGCTGCAAAACATCCTCTGTCCATGTGGAAAAGTCTATTAATGCATGAGCAACTGGAACTAATTAAACTCATTCTTTTCATTACGGAATGATCTAAAGAATGCGGTAAAAATGACAACTGCTTGAACCAACAAGTATTTAAGTCTCATTGAATTTCTAGAGTTTATTTTTTAAAATAGAAATCTTTTTCTTATGCATGGTGAGTGTGACTGAAGGCTATATCTCTATGATTCACTGCTTTAGCTTTTTCAGAGGTGTAAAGGAAAGCATTAAAGCTTTTTGATCAAAAGCAACATGGTGTGATTACTCAGAACTGGCATCATCATTGCCTGCTGCAGGGGTTATTCAGGTGTCAAACCAGATTTGCAACCTTTGGCCTGCTTCCTCTTTTTAAGGAGGCAAATAATTGTACTCATGTCCTGGCTTTACAGGACAGTTGATTCTTGCTATGCAACTGGCATCAGTCCAGAGTCTGGCTGGGAACACTGGAAACTGCCTCAGACTATTTATCTACCGGTAGTAGCCTAATATAAATGTTTCCCTCTGATTAGCAGGAGCTCTCTGGGAAAATTTGAATATGATTTTCTCCAGCATGGGTGGATTCCGAATCCACTGCTGCTGGGTTATCTCAGTCTACTGCCCAATTAGAGACTAGGTCCGAAATTTAGCCCCGCCTCCACTGGATATTCCCCAGTTTTTTCCTAGTCTGAAGCCCAGCAGCAGCTCTTCATGTTAGCTCCGCGAAAGTAGTTGTTTTCCTTGCAATACAGACTGGTAAAGTAAAAGTTAGTTAGTTAGTTTAAACTTTTTAACAAATAGTACTCGAAATTTAGAGAAGGTTTAGAATTTTTTCCTTTTTTACCTTTTCCGGGACGGTTGGTCCTCCCTGTCTCATCCACGCCGTCGGGACGCGAGGGCGAGGCCGTTCCCGGGCCTGGGGCCCTGGGAGAGCGGGAGCCAAAGGGGGATACGTCCCTGGACTCCTGGCTGGCTGCCGGAAAGCGTCTCGAGTCCCCACCGGAGCGTAGCCGTCGACTGAGGAAGACATCGCCAGGTCGACGCGGGAATAGCGGAGGACCGCTACACCCAAACGCAAGTGGGGCAGGGAGAGGAGCAGGGAGGAGACCGTTAAACCACCGAGACGGTCGACGTCGGTGGGAGCCGCCTTCGACGAGGCGGGTAGACCGGGGCCTGTGGGAAACAGGCACCGCGTGGCCGAGAGCACTGAGCTCCGACCGAAAAATTGGCGCGGTGGCCATTTTGGGAAAGGGGAGGTCCCAGCTACTGGCGCGAATCGCCATATTGGAAAGGGGCGTTTCCCGGACCGTCAGCGTCTCCTGATTGGTGGTTTTTTGCTTCGGCGCGAAAACACCTTTGAAGAAGGGGGGAGTTTCAAACCTCCTTTGTTCTCCGCTGAGGCCTAGGCCCAGGGAGAAAGATCCCTTATACCGGCAAGACAAAGACCGCCTGATTCTCCTGCCGGCGCAGATCAACGAGCAGGCTACCTAAAGGGGGAGATTGGTTTCTCCGGAGGTTTGTGTGTTTTCTTGGTGTACTTGAAACCTTAGCAAGCCTCGAGCTGGAAGGGATCCTTAGTGGACTTACGGCGACCGGGACACAAGAGGGGTCGGAATCCCTTGTCCAGACACGCAGGTGGCCGCCGTCCACTACCGCGGGGCAGGTTAGGGATAAACTCCCTTCAGCTACCGCCAACTGGGCCTGCCGGATACCCGACAAGGGTGCTAGTTAGACATGGCTTTGGCAGATGGCACTTCGGCCCAAGGCTCAGCGCCCCCTCCGTCGTCGCCAAAGCGCAGAATGGAGGAACCGAGGGGGGCAAGAAGAAGGCCAAGACGAAACATCTGTCTGAGCCATCGAAAACAGCGGAGCGTCAGGCCATAAGGAGACACCAGACCTTGGAGAAGGAGTTTGCCAAGGCACAGAGACTCAGGGACAGCGGAATAGAGAGAGAGTCCATGTCTCTGCGAGAGTCACCCATTCCCTTCGGGCCATCAGGATCGGCTGAACAAGGATCCAGGGAATGGTCCCAAAGGGGGGAAATGGAGAGGGAGGTGTCTCCCATTTCGGTGCCATCATCACCAGAGCATTCTGAGCCCACAACCAGCCAAGAGGAGGCTGGACACAGAGGTAGGAAGAGAAAGAGGTCTGGTAAGTGGTCAGCCCAGCTTCATTCCCTTTTACAGGAGGCCCTGGAACACCTCAGGGCCCCCAGGAGGGATTCCCCTACCCAGAGGGCACACACACCAAGGAGACAGGCCCCCCGTGGGGGAAAGGTTGTGTTCCATGACTCTGACGTATCTGAGACTTCTTCACAGGTGGCAGACGAGGAAATGGAGGACTGGGACGAGGAAGGAGCCCCGCTGTCAGAGAATGAGGACACAGATCCACAAGCGGCTCCGGTTTCAGGTTTATTTGACCACACTCTGTTCCATTCCCTAGTAATTAAGGCATGTGCCGTACTTGATCTGCCGGCCAAGACCAAGGAGGCCAGGCCACCCTCCTCAGAGGAGGAGGACGCAAAGGACCCGCTAATGCACTCGCCGGTGTCAGAGGTAATACAGGTGCCATGTACCAAGGTATTCAGGTCAATGGTACGGTCCCAGTGGACTAATTTAGGAGCCATTCCATCGCCAAATGGCGTGGAAAAGAAAATGTTCAATGTTTGCAACCCCTTCGCATCTCTTATTGAGGTGCCACAGGTGGATGCACCCATAATATCTCTTTTTTCCTCCTCAGCCATCCCAGGGGACATGGCAGAGTCGATGAGGGCGGAGGATAAGAAGGTAGAACTCTCCCTCCGCAGGGTTCATCACTCATCGGCCTGGGCCATCAGGGCCTCATCCACTACCTCAGTCATCGCCAGGGCTGCGATTAGGTGGTTGCAGGAGCTCCAGGCAAGTGTTCCCTCGGATCAGGTACGCATACAGCAGACACTGACCAAGTTGCGAATGGCAGCGGAATTCATGGCAGACGCCTCCTTGTTTGCATCACGTTACTCGGCCAGGTCCATAGCAGGGACAGTGGCCGTCAGGAGGCTGGTATGGCTCAAAAACTGGAAGGCGGACCTTAAGTCCAAGTGGCGGCTTGCCACATCCAAGTATTCAGGCTCAAAGCTCTTTGGAGCGATCCTGGATCCGTACGTGATCGAGGACAAAAACAAAAGGAAGGTCTTAGCTCACCCATCCAAAAGGTCAGACAGAGGTGTCCAGGAGTTCCGCAGACAGACACCCCGTCAGAATGGGGGCGGGGAATGGAGGCAGCCCTTTCAGGGGGGACGGTCCTGGGAAGGGACCAGAGCTCCGCGCACTTTCTCATACAGGCAGGAGCGCGGCCAGGACCGTCCAGCCTCTGGCAGGGGCCAACCCTCCAAACGCCCCTTTAAAGGGGGGGAGGCCGGCCCTACAGACGCACCAAGTGACGCCCTAGGCAGTCCAGTCGGGGGTCGTCTGGCGCTGTTCAGCAAGGCGTGGCAGACGACCACGACGGATGCCTGGGTCAGGGAGACAGTGTCCCAGGGCCTAGCGATAGAATTCTACTCCACTCCATCAGATCACTTCACGAGATGCCCGGTATCCCGCAACGAGACCAAGGTGGGTCTCTTAGATCGTGCCATAGAGCACTTGGAGGAGATAAGGGCCATAGAGCCAGTTCCCCCAGAACAGGAGGGTCAGGGCTTCTACTCCATTCTCTTCCTAGTGCCAAAGTCATCTGGGGATTGGCAGGCAATCCTCGACCTCAAGTGGTTAAATCGCTACGTAGTGTACAGGAAATTCAAGATGCAGTCCCTCAGGTCCATACTGGCCAGTATCCGAAGAGGGGATCTGCTATCATCCATAGACCTGACAGAGGCCTATCTCCACATCCCGGTAAGACAGGAACACAGAAGGTTCCTCAGGTTCTGTCACAGGGGGCGGCATTACCAGTACAGGGCCCTACCATTCGGACTGTCCTCAGCACCCCGAGTGTTCACGAAGGTCCTGGCGGTATTGGGAGTGCACCTACGCAAGATACCGGTGCGAGTCCAGTGCTACCTGGACGACATTTTGATCCTTTCGAACTCACGCCAGACAGCACTGGCCGACCTGCGGGTCACCATAGATACCCTACAGACTCACGGCTTCTCAGTAAATCACAAGAAAAGCCAACTCATGCCCTCAAGAAGAATCCAACACCTAGGGGCCATCATAGACTCAGAACAGGGCATGGTGTACCTCTCCCAGGAGCGGCGGGAGAGTCTACTAAGGCTAGCACGACAGGTGGCACAGAGGAAGGTGGTCACAGTGGTGCAACTGTCGCAGCTTCTGGGGAAGATGATATCATGCCTGGGAATTGTTCCGTGGGCAAGGCTTCACTCCAGAAGTCTCCAATGGCTTCTGCTTCCCTACCAAAGACAGAACCAGAGCTCCTCACCCAGGAGGATCAGGGTACCACCCCAGGTACTAGAATCCCTCAGATGGTGGAGATCAGGCGCCCTAAACAAGGGCACCACACTCAGGGAACCCAACAGGATCACAGTCACAACCGACGCAAGCCTGTTCGGTTGGGGGGCCCATTCCGGGGACCAGATAGCCCAGGGAAGGTGGAGCCAAAAGGACCTACACCACAGAATCAATTGGCTCGAGCTGAGGGCCATCCACCTGGCCCTGCTTCAGTTCTCACCCCACCTAGCAGGAAGCCACGTGCTAGTCCTGACAGACAATGTAACAGCAAAGGCGCACGTAAACAAACAAGGCGGGACCAGGTCAGTGGCCCTCATGAAGGAGGCCCGGGCGCTGGGCCTGTGGGCAGAACAGCACCTGGCCTCACTCAAGGTAGAACACATATCGGGGGAGGAAAACCACCAGGCGGACTCCCTCAGCAGAGTCACGGTGGATCACGCAGAGTGGAGGCTGGCTCCGGAACTCTTCGAGGCAATCTCGAACAGATTCGGACGGCCGTGCCTGGACCTCTTCGCATCACCAGCAAACACACAGACCCACCGCTTCTTTTCCAGGTACCAGACCCGGGGAGCGGAGGGGACGGACGCGGTCAGATGCAGGTGGCCCCAGGGGCTACTGTATGCCTTCCCTCCTCCGCCACTGATAAAGGCAACAATCCGCAAGCTGATCCAGGAACAGGCGGAGGTGGTACTACTTGCTCCATATTGGCCGAGGTGTCCGTGGTTTGCAGACCTGGTGGACCTATCGCTTTCGCCAGTGTGGAGACTTCCTCCGAGTCAGGTATCCCTGAGCCAGGGGAAACTCCAACACCCAGACCCGCAGTGGCTACAACTAGCCGCTTGGCACTTGAGCGGGAAGGGCTGAGTAGGCAGGCCTTTTCAGAGGGCGTCATATCGGTCATCCAGGATGCCCGCCGACCCTCCACCAACAGGATCTATGATGCCACCTGGAGGAATTTTTCCTCGTCCAGCAGGCAGGGATTAAACCCCCTGTCTGTCACCATTCCCAACATCCTAGAGTATTTGTGGGAAGGTATGAACAAGGGGCTAGCGACCAACACCATTCGCAGGCAGGTAGCAGCATTGCAGACGGTTCTCGTATGCAAGGACCGGGGACCCCTGTCTCAGCACCCAGCGGTGAGCGCCTTCCTGAAAGGAGCAGTCACAAGACGGCCTCCTGTAGTCCATCGTTTTCCGTCCTGGGACCTCAACAGGGTCCTGCAGGCGTTAACGGAGGCTCCGTTCGAGCCGTTGGGGGTCAGCTCACTCTGTTTCCTTTCCTTAAAGGTGGCCTTCTTAGTGGCAATCACCTCAGCGAGACGGGTGTCGGAGTTGGCGGCCCTTTCGGTCCATCCGGATCTGATCACCTTTGCAGAAGGCAGGGTGACCCTCCGTCTGGACCCATCCTTCCTACCCAAGATCAACACATGGTTCCACAGGTCACAGGACCTAGTCCTCCCAGACTTCTGTCCAAACCCCACACACTGTCTGGAGAGACGATGGCACACACTAGACGTGCGCAGGGCCACGTCAATAGGACAGCGACCTTCAGGAGGTCCGAGGCCTTATTTGTCTCCTACCACCCTTCGTCCAAGGGACAGAAGGTATCATCCTCGACCATTGGTAGGTGGATCAGGGCATGCATAGCCAGAGCTTATGTTTCATTAGAACTGCCGGTACCAACTAACATCATGGCCACTCCACAAGGAGCGCGGCCACATCGGCAGCCTGGCGCACACAGGCACCACTGGAGGAAATTTGCAGAGCGGCCACATGGGCCTCTCCGTCCTCCTTTATTAAAAATTACAAGATAGATCAATTTGCTGCAGCCGAAGGTTCATTCGGCAGGAGAGCTTTGCAGCAGATTGTTGAGTCCCAGTAAGAGATAGCCTAGCCACCCACCCAAAGGGACTCGAGGGGGCTTGGGTACGTCCCAGCAGTGGATTCGGAATCCACCCATGCTGGAGAAGAAGCGTTGACTTACCTGAACGCCTTTTCTCAGCATGGGGGGATGGAGAATCCACACCCTCCTCTAGCTAGGCTAGGCAGAACTTCTCTTACAGGACTTGGAAAGGAGCTACACGGTCCGATCTGATGAAGAGCTTCGCCTGTCAAAAACTGGGGAATATCCGGTGGAGGCGGGGCTAAATTTCAGACCTAGTCTCTAATTGGGCAGTAGACTGAGATAACCCAGCAGCAGTGGATTCTCCATCCCCTCATGCTGAGAAAAGGTATTCAGGTAAGTCAACGCTTCTTCTCCTTATGTAGTATGTGATGCATTAGGCAGGTGTTACACTTAAGAGCGTCTACATATAAAATAGAGGCTTCTTCATTTTGGATTTCTATAAGGGCTAGTTTGCTGACAGAATCTTACTTCTAAACCATCCTTTTTAAATGGTGGATCAGTGCAGGCTGCGCCCGGGGCGACTCTCCGGGGGAGGCTGCTAGTGAGGAGGGTGCCATGGGGGGAGGCGGGGCTTGGGCAATGGCACACATGCCCACAGAGAGGGCTCTGAGTGCTGCCTCTGGCACAGGTGCCATAGATTCGCCCCCACTGTGTTAGATAGTCCTGTGATAAAATATAACTTCTCTTGAGACTACCAAATCCAGACATAGTAGTCTTTATAGGCTACCTCTATTGAATTCCAGTCCTGTCTAGCATCTATTTGGTCAAACTTCCTGAGTATTCTGTGTTAATAGCAAGGTTTGGTCTTTAACATAAAGAATCATATTATATAGAAATAGATGAATTTTGGTCCAGATACACTGCTCTAAATATGGAAACTGGCGGATCCAAGAGATTTACTTGATTCCCTTTTGCACTACCTCCTCCAGCCAAAGACTGTTTCCTGTGATTTGGAGCTGAGAAATAATTTTAAAAATGCTTATCCATTCTGGAAGGAATTTTCAGCTGTATAAATGTAGTCTGTCCCACACCCACCCTCCACCCCAAATGTTGTGCTTCTGAATTTGTTATGGTTTAATATTTTGCAATCATTAATTTATTTACTATCTGGCATACATAACAAAAACTTTTGCAATATACACTAGGGGTGAAGTGATTGAAACCATTTAGAAGATGCTGTCCTTTAATTTCAATTCTAGGACATTTATATTTAATGTGTGCAGCAAAATCCTTGCTGTCCCATCCTGCTATTTTCCATACCACAATTTTACAAACCAGTATTTCTGGAATTCTACCTCTTATTTTAGCAGCAGGATTTAGTAGTTCAAGGAAATTAAGGTGAAGATGTATGATCTCACTTACTTTGGAAAGTGAGATTTTGGAAAAAATGGAAAGAAGAAAAATGAAGATGATTAAGGCCCTGGAGACAAAAACGTATGGAGAACAGTTGCAGGAATTGGGTATGGCCAGTCTAGAGAAAAGAAGGACTAGGGGGTGACATGATAGCAGTATTCCAGTATTTGAGGGGCTGCCACAAAGAAGAGAAGGTCAGTTTATTTTCCAAAGCACCATAAAGCAAGAAAAGAAACAATAGATGGAAACTAACCAAAAAGAGAAGCAACCTGGACTTAAGGAGAAACTTTCTAACAGTGAGGACAATTTACCAGTGGAACAGCTTGCCTTCAGACGTTGTGGGTGCTTCATCACTGGAGGTTTTTAAGAAGAGACTAGACAGCCAACTATCTGAAATGGTATAGGATCTCCTGCTTGAGCAGGGGGTTGGACTAGAAGATCTCCAAGGTCCCTTCCAGCTCTATTCTGATTAACTGTCTTTGATGTTGTCAACTTTTTGAATTAAAAATTCTATTACTGAGCTCCAGGGGCTGCTTGTTCTTCAAAAAATCAGGTGGAAAGAAAGGAGTTGGGGTCACACATTGCTATAATCACAATTGTTAAGGCAAGATTGTTAAATAAGTTGTAATAGAATTTCTACATCACTCTAGGGATTCTCAACCTTGGCAACTTTAAGACTTGTGGACTTCAACTCCCAGAATTCCTCAGCCAGCTTTGCTGGCTGAAGAATTCTGGGAGTTGAAGTCCACAAGTCTTAAAGTTGCCAAGGTTGAGAACCCCTGCATCCATAAATTATAGACTAGAAGGACTGAGTCTTGATCTTTGGCTCTTTGTTTTTGAAAATAAAAACGATAGGATATTTTTGCTCTGGTTCATCACCAGTCTCATAATTCAGTCCAGGTAGCATTAAGTGCCTTATGGGATGTCTGTAACAACTTGATATATCTTCCACATGAAAATACTGCTTGTAAGACTGACACAATATTAACTGAGAATATAACAATGATTTATTATTGTTATCCAAGCCTCTCGCTCCCAAAGGTACAATACTACTGTATATACGGTGATCACTGAAGCTAATCTCACCTCACCTTTTGTTTGTTTGAAACCTGCTTATTATATAATTCAGAGGTGTTTTTGATCTGTCCATTGTGATTTTCATGTATTCTATGTATAGCTTTTATGAGGCATTAAACAGAGAAACTATCTAAATTAAACAAAAACAACAGAGACGTATTTTGCAGTTGGTGTTCTGAAGGATACAGGCAATGCCAGTCTCTTAAACAGGAAAATATGCCTTGCCAGTGTTATGTCTCATTTCGTGAAGAGGGCAAATCTGTGGAGCCTTCAGCATTTCTCCTATCTGATGTACTTTGAATGTTGGCTTGGCAGAAAAGTCTTCCATTTTATAATCCTCAAGCCTTTGGAGGAAGTATTATGAAGAAGGTGTCCTTGCTGGAGAAAGCCTGCTCATCATGACTTTCACCAAAAAGAAACTACAGTGAAGGTCTGAGATAAGGGACTCGCTAAGGGCAGCCTTCTTTTTTCCTATCCAAATGTGTTGGACATCGTCTGATATGTTGAAAAAAAAAGCCATAGAACTATTTCATAGGCCAAAATTCATCAGAGACCAAATACAGCAAACAATAATAATGCTGTTTCAGCCTCACATAGTTAGCAATATGCAGTACTGTAGAAAATTTCCAAAATGAACATGTTTCCATAGAAAATGTTTTTTACTTCAGGTTACTGGTCATTCCTCTAAGGCACAGGGTGATTTGCATTGGAAAATGTTCTCATGTAAATTAAACATTATCCTGCATAATTAGCCTGTATAGTTTTTTCCCCCCTTGCATAAGAATTTTTCTCGGGAGAATTTTCCAGTTCAAAAATTTCTGAAAACCTACATCATTGTGCAGTAAAGTGACAGGCTTGGCAGATCATTTCAGCTCTATTTAACTAAAATCCAAACACAAACTGTAGATCTTTACTTCAGCATAATGTCTTAAGTAGTTTGCTTAAAATGCAACCTGTTCTTCTACTTGGCTACTTTTCTCTGGGGTGCTCAAACATAGTTTAATTGAAGCCAAGGTTAAATAAAGAGCTACTCGACTTTGAGGGCTAAGAGTCTAAAGCCTTTGGACATGTGTAAGAAATTTTTAAAATTACCATTTCATGAATCTTTGTTTAAAAGATACAGTTTCAGGATACAGCTTGGCACAATGTGGTATAATGGCAAGAGCACAGTAGAAGCAGTGGGGATACTTCAGTGATTATGCTTTAAGCAGTTTACCTCAGTGGTTCTCAACCTGTAGTCCATGGACCACTGGGGCCATGATGTCGTCACATGGGATCTGCAACGCTTGAAGAAATGTTAAGATTTAAATCTTGAGTTAATTAAGCCTTGGTGGTCCGTAGCTATGGTCTGTGGCCACAAACTGTATTTAAAGGGGGTCCGTGGTGAAGAAAAGGTTGAGAACCATGTGTTACCTCTTTGTATGATAAAATCGCTCAGATACGGGAAGGCTTTGATTTCAACTGGGTATGTCCGGTGGGAGAGACGGAGTCTGGTCTTGAGACTGCTATCTGGGCTGAGTTTGACCCCATGACTCCCGAGAACGTGGACAGGTTGTTTGGGGGACTTAGGGCGACCACTTGTTTATTGGACCCGTGCCCCTCCTGGCTGGTGTTGGCATCCCGGGAGGTGGTACGAGGCTGGTTCCAGGCAATTATTAATGCTTCGTTGAGTGAGGGTGTCTTCCCTGCCGCCTTGAAAGAGGCGGTAGTGAGGCCCCTCCTCAAGAAGCCTACCCTGGATCCAGCCGTTTTATCAAATTATCGTCCTGTCTCCAACCTTTGCTTTCTTGCAAAGGTTGTCGAGAGTGTGGTTGCCCGACAGTTCCCGCGACACCTGGAGGAATCACTATACTTGGATCCATACCAGTCGGGCTTCAGGCCTGGTTACAGCACGGAAACAGCATTGGTCGCGTTGGTGGATGATCTCTGGCGGGCCGGGGACAGAGGTTGTTCCTCTGCTCTGGTGCTATTGGACCTCTCGGCGGCTTTTGATACCATCGATCATGGTATCATGCTGCAACGGTTGGAGGGGTTAGGTATGGGGGGCACTGTTTTGCGGTGGTTCTCCTCCTTCCTCTCCGGCCGGATGCAGTCTGTGTTGACAGGGGGCCAGAGGTCGACCCCGAGACCCCTCATATGTGGGGTACCTCAGGGGTCGGTCCTCTCACCCCTACTGTTCAACATTTATGTAAAACCACTGGGTGAGATCATCCGTGGTTTTGGTGTGGAGTACCATCTGTACGCTGATGATACTCAGCTGTACATTTCCACGCCGAACCACCCCAACGATGCTCTTGCCGTGCTGACCCGGTGCCTGGAGGCCATCTGGGTTTGGATGGGGAAGAACGGACTCAGGCTCAACCCTTCCAAGACCGAGTGGCTGTGGCTACCGTCGTCCCGGTTTAGTCAATTGACTCCTTCGTTGTTCATTGGGGGCGAAACAGTGGCCCCCGTGGAAAGGGTTCGCAATTTGGGAGTCCTCCTGGATTCATGGCTGTCTTTAGAGGACCATTTGACGGCCGTGGCCGGGAGGATGTTCTATCAGGTTCGCCTGGTACGCCAGTTGCGTCCCTTCCTAGACCAGGACTCGCTATGCACAGTTACTCATGCCTTCGTCACTTCCAGGCTGGACTACTGTAATGCTCTCTACATGGGGCTCCCCTTGAGGTGCACCCAGAGGCTTCAGCTGGCCCAGAATGCGGCCGCACGGGTAGTGACCGGGGCGCCATGGCGTTCCCATGTAACATCGCTCCTGCGTGAGCTGCACTGGTTGCTGGTGGCCTTTCAGGTGCGTTTCAAGGTGTTAGTGACCATTTTTAAAACGCTCCATGGCATCGGACCCGGATATCTACAGGACCGCCTTCTGCCAGCAAATACCTCCCGCCGGTCCGGTACGCTCCCACAGAGAGGGTCTCCTCGGGGTGCCGTCGGCCAAACAATGTCGGCTGGCGACCCCCAGGGGGAGGGCCTTCTCTGTGGGAGCTCCAACGCTTTGGAACGAGCTCCCCCCCGAACTCCGTACAATGACGGAATTGCGTTCCTTCCGTCGAGAATTAAAAACATACTTATTCCGACAAGCCGGCCTGGGATGATAGCTCCAGCTCCAACAATGGCCATAACTGTTTTTAGGGGATTGTGTTTTTAGTTGGGTTTTTAAATATTACGCCAAATTGTTTAATTTATTTTTAATAATTTTAATTTTTGTGTGTTGTTGTTTTAATTGGGCTGTACACCGCCCCGAGTCCTTTGGGAGGGGGGCGGTATAAAAATTGTAAATAATAATAATAATAATAATAATAATAATAATAATTTGTTATTTTATCACTGCTACCACTTTACCACTACAGAAATAAATGCCATCGTCTGGCCATTGAAGGAACATTTTTAATCCATAAAAGACTTCGCATATGCTCAGAGGAAATATCAAGGCAGATAGTAAGGAAAACCAATAAGTTTCATGACGTCTGCAAAGATTCTAATGTTAATTATGGATGCACTTATAGGATGAATTAGGTGACAGCAATATCTTTCAGAATTCTTCTATCTAGCCCAGTGGTTCTCAACCTGTGGGTCACGACCCCATTTGGGGTCGAACGACCATTTCACGGGGGTCGCCAAACAACGCAGTCCGCCATTTTTCCCCCTTTTCCTTAGCTGTGCTACTCCCTCTTATTCTATTGGCTTTTGAAAGCCAATAGAATGGACTCTCTTGAATAGAGTCTAATTCTATTGGCTTTCAAAAGCCAATAGGAATTGTCCAGGCTGTCTCCGCCCTGCTGAGCCCGCCAAAAGTCCCAGTCTGCAAACGGTGCTGCAAGTTGTTTGCAGCGAAGGCGAGCTCTCCGGAGGTTTCCACCCCTCCGTGCTGAGCAACTACTAAAAATGTAAGTAAAAAAGGGCCAGGGGTGGGAGGTGGGAGGCCGGTGGGCACAGGGAGGGTTTTTGGCACGCGTGGGGCCCGGCGGGTTTTTTTAACTCCCTTGGGCTGGGCCAGTTGGTGGCCCAGCCCGTGGTCGCCCTGCGCCATCGCTGCTGCGGCCGTCCAGGAGCACCTGGGCATGCCTGCCGCCGCCCCAAACGGGCGGCAGCGAAGGTAAGGCTAGTGGGGCAGCGGCGGGTGCAGGGAGGGTTTTTGGCACGCGTGGGGCCCGGGGGGGTTACCTCGCTTGGGCTGGGCCAGCTGATGGCCCAGCCCGTGGTCGCCCTGCGCCGTCGCTGCTGCAGCCGCCCAGGAGCGCCTGGGTCTGCCTGCTGCCCCCCCAAATGGGCGGCAGTGAAGGTAAGGCTAGAGGGGCAGCGGCAGGCACAGGGAGGGTTTTTGGCGCGCGTGGGGCCCGGCGGGTTTTTTACCTCCCTTAGGCTGGGCCAGCTGGTGGCCCAGCCTGTAGTTGCCCTGCGCCGTCGCTGCCGCGGCCGCCCAGGAGTGCCTGGGCCTGCCTGTCGCCGCCTCGAACGGGCAGCAGCGAAGGTAAGGCTAGCGGGGCAGCGGCGGGTGCAGGGAGGTTTTTTGGCGCGCGTGGGGCCTGGTGGGTGTCTTACCTTCCTTTGGCTGGGCCAGCTGGTGGCCCAGCCCGTGGTCGCCCTGCACCATCGCCGCCGCGGCCACCCAGGAGCACCTGGGCCTGGCTGCTGCCGCCCTGAATGGGCAGCGGCCTACGTCTCAGCCGGTGCAGGGGGCAGCACCACGCATGCGCGGCGCAGGGGGCAGCACCACGCATGCACAGCGCAGGGGGCAGCACCATGCATATTGCGGTGCAGGGGGTAGCACCACACATGCGTGGCGCAGGGGGTAGCGCCATGCATGCGCGGCGCAGGGGGTAGGGCCACGCATGCACAGTGCTTGACAGGTCGGGGTCGCAGCCTGAAAAAGGTTGAGAACCGCTGATCTAGCCTCTATAGAAATCCCATTGAAAATATTAAATTCAAGCCTTCAGATAATAAGTTATTCCGGTTAGGAATGTACAGCTTTCATTGGTTACATGGGGAATCTAAGCAACCTATTGAGAGCCTTATTTGAAGTGGGTGGCCCTAGGAATGCTAGGGGAATTCAAGAGTTTCAAGGGAGAAAATGAGTGGCTTTTGCCATTACAAGAAGCCCCCTCTCATACCATAGTTCTTAAGGCTGCAGAACAGATTGTGGAACTAAAGAGCTCCAGAAGACCAGATTATGAGCTTCTTTCCAAGGAGCTGGGCAATAATTACATTGTGATTCTACACAGATGGATGAGGTTGACTTCCTTTAAGATAATGTCACCTATAGACGAAGCTCATTCGGTACCTTTCAGACATTATACAAGGTCTCATAATGGTGACTGTAGATACTGATCCACTCCAAGATCTACAAATGGGTTTGGCAACTAAATGAGCAGCTAACACTTCTGAGTTGTATATAGAAATTCACAGATCTTGCCAAAGACCTCCACTTGATCACCTTACACATGCACACAAACAAATATACACAACCTTCCATAAGTACCCCTACCTCAAACATTGCAACTAGTTAGGAAAGAACTGTGACTTCAGAACTCATTGTTGATTGCTCTAGGGTAGAGGTGTCAAACTGCTGGCCCGTGAGCCAGTTGCATCATGCAGAGACCAAGCCCACCCCAGCTCTGGTAATACAAAAAGTTGTGACACGTCACATGACACGCGGGTTTGGTACCTGTGCTCTAGAGACCAAAATGCACAGGTGGCATAATTGGGGGCATAATTCTCCCAAATACCACATCCAGGGCAATCGCCTAATAAAACAAAGTATAGATTTGTTACCCAAGCAAAAAGGGTTCAGAATCTTAAAATTTTGATTTTTTAATTTTTTGTCTGGAATAGATTAGAATTTCACTAAGGTGCACCTAAACCAGGGGTTCTCAACCTTGGCAACTTTAAGACTTGTGGACTTCAACTCCCAGAATTCCTCAGCCTGCTTTGCTGGCTGAGAAATTCTGGGAGTTGAAGTCCACAAGTCTTAAAGTTGCCAAGGTTGAGAACCCCTGACCTAAACTGACAGAAGGTGATTCATGAAGAAACAAAGACCTTTTTAAAAGCACCACACAATCATGTCCCCAAGCTATGGGACATGTTGACAGAGAGGTCTCACCAGCCAGTCTTGATTATTCCAGCATGCAACATCTCCTCTGTGTAAGAGGAACAGATATGAATTGTAAGAAGCATCATTGGAAACCTGGACTTCCTCAAGCCAAGTTTACTGTTTTTACTGCCGCCTCATTTGAAGCATCACACAGACTAAATAGTTGTTGGAAAAGAACAGTTGTAACTGGCATTTTGTCTCTAGCAACTATTTAGGCAAATACTGCTAGAATTTTTTTTTCATATTTCCAGTATAACTTTGGGGGGGTGGGGGAAGAGGAGGAGAAAGAAGAAGAAGATTGAATTGGTACTTGGAAAGTATCAAATTTTATATAATAATGCTGTCTTGATGATTAAACTACAAGTCACCTAATATATTGCCATTGAACATATTGGCTAAAGTTGATTGAAGTTGACATCTCAGATTTTGAAGGGCAAAATGTCACCACCACAGTTAATCCTATTTTTTCCCTATTATCCACAAATATCAGTAAGCAAAAGGTGCGCTTGCCAGCTGCTCTTCCCAATCATTCTTTTACCTGCTTGTTTGTTCTGATTGTTCAGCTAGCCATCCACAATATGAACATTCTCCAATTATGTGAACTTCAGCTTCAGAAATTCCTCAGCCAGCAGAGTCATTGCTGACAATTCTGGGAGCTGAGACCACTTATTAGAAAATGTGTGATTATTGTTGCAGATTATTAATAAGATTCATACTACGGTAGTAATGTGGCTACCTAGACTAACTGACATGGCTGCAAGAGGCCACCTTATTCACACTAAACTGGCTACTTTGGCAGGAACAGGCTGTGGAGCAAGAGACTAGCATGGACGACACCCAACAGTAGCAACGGAGTGAAGAACAGCAGTAGCAGATTATCCTTGCAGTAAGTGCATCTGTAGCACTGAAAGCATAGGCTGATATTTTGGTCCACCGATCAAAGTCCTATTGCTACTATGATCAGAATACGCTGGTTCCCACAGAATCTAAACAATGAGTCCAATCTGTTACATATATGAAAATAAGGAATCATATCACTTTGAAGATAGAAAAAAAGTACGCAGCATGACAAGAACTAATTAGAAAACAATTCTAATTCTAACCCTCTCCCTTCCCTAATTACCAAGAGGCTCATGCGAGTTGCCCCCAAGCCTCTTGCCAGCATGATCCTGAGCAATGGGGTCCATTGAGATTCTTTAGTCAATACATAGAAATTACAGGCAGGTCTAGATAAACCTACTTCCCAATGCCCAATGATGAAAGAAAACAGACTAGTTTGGCAGTCAGTAGCATTTCTGTCCAGAGTACCACTACCCAGTCAACCTTCTAAAACCTTTTTAAAAGGTGGAGAGCATAAAACCATTTCAGGATCAAAAAGTGATGCTTCCAAACTTTTGGCAGTTGGAAATGTGAGGTGAGCCAGAGGTAGCAAGCTGTCTGTGTAAACGTATTCTTCACCACACTAATGTACATTAATTTTCTTCATTGTGACTTTACTAAGTGTTATGCAGTGTTGTGGAAAGAATAAAAACATCTCTTCATTGTGTTATCAGAGTTTCTGTATGTATTGCCTACGCTCATCAAAAATCCTGTCTCTAATTTCAAACTATCTGAAAAACGTATTTCATACAAGGATTATTTTCCTGGAGGAAGATGAAAAATTATGCCCCAGATTCAGTCTGTTTTTTTATGCCATATGTTAGATGCAAAATTAATGTTGTGGATGTTTTAGGAGGGGCCAAAAAATGGTGGTGCTATTGTGAGAGGTGATTTCCATGTACAGTCTTAATTTCTTAACACCTGAAGGTTTGAGGTTTAAATGTAGGAACAATTCATATAATATGGCACTTCCAGTCTCCCATTTCATTCTTCTTTTAGCAATTACCATCAGCTTCCTTGCTTACTTCCTGCTTTTATTCTCTGGGTAAAAACTATACTGTGTCCTGAATGAAAGAAAAATGTATGTGTGATTTCAAGCTATATTGCAGCTGTTGAATCTATAGATGCTACTTTCTTAGGGCGAGAGAAAAGAGGTACTACACTTGGTACAGAAACAAAACCCACTATGTAAGCTGCCTGAAATCTTGGATGTAACTACCAAAATCCTTCCAAAAGTGCCACGGAATTGTACTTACTTTGTATAACATTTTGCATCCCATGTTTTTAATTTAATATAATGTTATATGATTTAAGTATGTTACTTCCAGTTGCCCAAACTCTAACCCAAATTAAGGGATTACAGGGAGTTACTTAATTTATATTAATATTATTCAGATTGTTGTGCTTTTTTTAAAAAAAAAATAGACACTACCTCTTCATTGATCTTGTACCAGCAGTTAAAGCCCGCTACCTCATGGCCCAGCAGTCAAAGCCAGGAGTGGCTTTGAGCCCAAATGTTGTCTCTAAGCTATAAGCAAAAATTACTGCTTCCAGGCTGTGGAATATGGATTCTAACTATTAAAACAACACAAAGAGGGCAAATTCCATGGTGTGTTATGTATGTAATTGCAGTGGCCATTTGGAGAATTAATTCTTCTGCTGTATCTAGGATTTCCAGATATCTTAACACAGTGATTCTCAATCTTTTCTTCACCCTGGACCCCCTTTAAATACCTTTTGTGGCCACAGACCATGGCCATGGATCCCCAAGACTTAAGATTTAAATCATAACATTTCTTCAAGCCTTTGAGGATCCCCTTTGAGGACTTGTGACAATATGGTGGTTCACGGATCACAGATTGAGGACCACCGTCTTTACATTCAGCAAATGGTTGATTGTTGTATTGAATGTGTGTTTTTTATTGGTTTTTAGATATCTTGTTTGGGTTTTTTATATTGTAATTCTTTGTTATGTATATGTTGTTAGCCGCTCCAAGTCCCCGGAGAGAAGCGGCATACAAACCCAAATAAATAAAATAAATAAATAAAAAAACGGAGCTCACTACTTTTTTCTGATAGCTGAATAACAATTCCCACTTGATAGTATTTACCAATATTCAATTAGAAGTTGCCTTTTGAGAATTTAATATCCATTATTCTGTGTCTTGCACTGTTGAGCAGGGCTTGCTATTCTTCTGTGTAACATACTATCAGAAATTTGAAAGCACCTTATTCTACTACCTACTGGCTTTCTTGCCTAGGGCTAGACATCTCCTAGTTTCCGCCATTTCTTCTTGCAAGACATCTAGCATCATCATCATTGCCTTTCTTTATATTTTACATTTGTTCCTGATTCATTGACCAGGACAGGCCTAAAGGGAAGAAAACAACTTTGTCTTTATATGCTTGGTTTCACCATCACCATTTTTGTAAAAGCAAGGGAGAGTTCCCTTCCTCTGAGCGGGATACAGTACTATTCTCCGTTTTAGCTCATTGACGTTTCTTGAATCATTCTGTGTAGGATGGCAATTTAAAAATCAAAAACAAAAGATGTCTGTGGAAATTCTCAGTCGTCCATCTCAGAGTTGTCTCAAAGGTGCTTTTTCAAAAGGCAACTGAACTGTTTTTTTTCTCCTGAGGAAGAAGATAAGATGCCACCTGTCTCCTGTCTACAACACAGCAGTTCCAAGAATATTCCATCCCCATTTGCACTTTGATACAGGTGATCCTGAGGTCACAGATGAACCCCCCAAGTGGCCTCAAGAGCTCTCAGGGAGAGAGCTAATGACCAGATGACTGCAAAGAAATATGATCCTTCCAAACCCCTCCCCCATCCTGTCAGAACTAATCCTTCCATCGCCCCCACCATCCTGCCAGAACTGATGAAGCTTCTTGGATGAGAAGCGAAACGTCTTCTTCCTCAGGGAGAAAAGAAACCCAGTCCAGTTGGCTTTTGAAAAAGCACCTTTGAGACAACAATAGATCTTTGGTCAAAAAAATCCTGGATCTAGATATTGTGGGCTTACAAGGGAGTAAACACAAAAGCCTACTGTATGGTGTATATACTACGGTATGTATTCTGTAGTTTCTTCTTGAGGTGAACAATTTGTAACAATTGTGCTTGTTCTCATTGCTTCTCTTCCTCCACTGTGTATGTCACAATATGTATAAGCCTGGCATATGTTGTCTGTCTATGGATGTATTGATAGAATCTCTGTCCCATTTCCTGACCTACCGGTAGTAAACACTTTTTGTACATATGGGAATGTGGAGGCCGTTCTTAAACTACATGATGTCTGTTGCGTAGCCAAAATAAAAAGGGTTGTCTAAAACGCTTTGAGAGGAGCTGGTAAAGCCTGTACTTTAGCATTTCATTTATCCGTGCAAGAGGCTTCTGCCAAAATCAGTGACAAATCAGTCAAAGCAAAGTGAGCATCGAGAGGTTGCTGCAGCAGTTGTTTTAAAAACAGCAACTTGTGAATCAAATGTGTGAAAACACAGCCTTGGCACTGAAAGAAATAAGTAACATCCAATGAATCTTAATTGTTATAAATATGTATATGGAATTATCAGGAGTAAAATGGGGAAAAACAATATGTCAACCAAAGTTAAGTAAAGTAAAGTAATTCACTTTATCTCTTCTACCACTTACATTTGGATGTAGCTAAATGTTCTTTTATTGCTTATTTTTTTCTGACCTAAAAAAGCTATGTAAGAAGAATATTCTGGCATCTATCCTTGACTTTTAGAGAATAATATTGATGTCAGGCGATGCCTATGGTTGTTGCATAATAAAATTTATTCTAATATTATTTTGGGAGGAAAAAAGCAGACTTGGAGGTGGGCAAACTAGAACCCAACACTTTCATTGATGCTAATAACTTAAAATCATGTTGAGATCATTTTAATAACAAGCCAACACATTTTTAAATTTTATTTTTCATTTAAGGGTCCCACTTCTATGAACAACAAAAAGTTATAGGATGAAATGGTTATAAAAGTAATTTCTTCTTCTTCTTCTTCTTCTTCTTATTATTATTATTATTATTATTATTATTTATTTATTTATTTAATTTCTATGCCGCCCTATTCCGGAGAACTCAGGGCGGCTTACAACATGATAGAAATTACAATAAAATACATAAATATAAAAACCCTTAAGTTAAAAAAGAAACCAATCATTCCACAAACATACACACAAACATACACTGGCCTGAGTGAGATTCCCGGTGGAATTTTTAGTGTTTACATTGCTCTGGCAGGAAGATGCCGAGAAATAAATCCAGGGAGTCCTTGATTTATGAGCACAATTGAGCCCAAAATTTCTGTTGCTAAGTGAGACAATTGTTAAGTGAGTTTTGCCCCATTTTATCCACCTTTCTTGTTAAGTGAAACATTGCAGTTCTTCAGTTAGGAAGTGAATCTGGCTTTCCCATTGACTTTGCTTGTCAGAAAGTCACAAAAGGTAATCACATGACCTTGGGACACTGCGACCGTCATAAATATGTGCCTATAGCCAAGCATCTGTATTCTGATCAGTGACCATTGGGATGCTACAGATTGTAAGTCTGAATAAGGATCATAAGCCACTTCTTTCAGTGCCATGGTAACTTTGAATGGTCACTATGCTGAAGAAAGCAAATGACTATATGAAGTATTTTTCTAGAGGAGTGGATATGCTGGCATATATAAAACAAAAATAATTTCTTAACCATTACTAAGAATCCTATCTATAATTTTACTCTTCTGCTTTGGGGTTTGTTTAATTCTGGGTACAGAGGTTGCCTCCCAAATTTTCCAATTAAACTCTAGTATTTGTGGGCTGGAGGGGTAACCACACCTTCATCCCATATCCCACAGTTGTAATGAATACTTTCCGGGGGATGTACCATTCAAGTTAACATTTTCCTTTTGTGTGATGTTTTGTGTTTTATGTATAATAATCTGTAATGAAAGTGTTCTGTGCAGTTATGTAATGAAATACAGCAACTGATATATTCAAACATTTCTGAAAATTATAATGTGAATATTAACGGTGGATTTAGTGTTTTGGAATGTAAGAGATTTTTTTAAGTTGTAATGTTTGTTTTTTTCTAATATTGTTTTCTGAAGAGCAAAGAAGTATTTCACTGTCTCCCTTCTACAATTGTATGACTGGTTTTACTGGCATTTCACCTTTAATTTTGTGCCAGATGAAATAAACTGGCACAAATAAACTGACTAAATAAACTGACCAGTTCATAATGTTCTTGTCTTATTTCAAAATTCAATTCCACTGCCAGGCTCTTCAACTTATGGTCATATCTCATTTTTTAATGTTTTAGTTTCTTACATTTGCAGCTCCTTCAAACGTGTATTTACTCAGAACCAAGTTGCAATAATTCCAATTGGATCTTCTTCTAGTAAACATATTCGGGAAGATAGACTTAAGCTGAACACAAACTTTAGATTTATGTTTATTTTGGGGAACAGTTTTCCCTTGATCATTACGTCAAAAAAAGAAGAAAACTGGTAAAACAAGAATTATCTTCCACTCTAGCAGTATTGTGATAAAATGAAAGTGGTGGACTTCTGTAGAAATACATTCCAACCATTGCTTTGATTTTTGGGTTTGAAAAGAAGTAATTTTCAAAAATTATTCTCTGTGCCAAGTTCCTTGTGTAGTATATAAAGGAATGTTCAGTCAAATTACTTAATCTCTAAAGTATTTCACAACTTTTTCCTTGTTAACTTGGAAATTCAAAAAAGAACTGAAAGATCCATGCACATGAAACTGAATTTTGGCTTCATTAGAATATGGTGATTTATGTAGACAATCACATATTAACACTGGCATTCAGCCTGAAGGCTTTTAGTAAGTATGGCTGAAATACACTGGTTTGTTATATGTTTATAAAGCAGCCTGTTTTTAATTTCCTGCATGGTTTGCCTGAAGAAATAGAACACCGTGTTAGCTAAGCCAGGAGCATTCAAGACTTTTCTTGCATGTATCATTAAGAATCATAAATTCAGGTATTAATCTTAGAACGTTAGGCATTGACAATGTTGGAATCCAATGTTACCTTAATAGGTTTAGCTGAACGTCTTTCATATCTTAAATATATGTTCTTTGGTAATAGTCACAGGATTGTGTATTCATCTGGAAGGGAGATGGCCTGAAACTGAGAAAGTCCCACTGCCAGGAAGAAGGTTTGTCCAGGAAATAAAATAATCTGTCTCATTTATGGGATTTTTAGCGATCCGGAGCTGTCTTCCCATTTTAAGAATAAACTGTTTAGGAAAAAAAATAGTATTTCCTTTAGGAGTAAGGTTATATTGAAGTGGGAATGAACTAAAATACTATTTTGACTCAATATCTCCCCCCCCCCCAAGTCAACCTGCATGATAGAAATCTTGTGTTTATAGGACTGGAAAAGGTGCAAATCACCCAAGGTAGTTTAAATTCCACCTTCAGCAAATGGTCCCCCGTTTCCTGATGTCAAATCTGATATAGTGGCCAATCTGGAGAGTGGTTTTGCTTCAGCTTCCTGATTTTCATTACATGAATGAAGTAAAAAGTCCCATTTTTTTTCTTAGTTTAGCTGACTCAGTGACATGATTTACTAAACGCCTTCAAACTAGGTAATGGATGTTTTGCCAACAGCGGATGTATTATTTTCTATGCATGGGATGTATACATATGGAGCCTTATAGATAGCCCATTACTAGCTATATATATTTACAAATTGGTTTTAACAACAGTAGTGGTTTTCTTGCTACTATCACAATATTTACAGATCAAACTCAGAAACAAACCAGTGGTCATGTATATTTTTTATAATGGAATTGCTCCCAGAAAACATTAATAGAAGACTTTTTCCATCCACAAACTGCAGATTCTGATGGTGTATGAAATGAATTATCAAGTATTTTTGTGGAGAATAATGGTAGATGTAGTTCCCTGATGATTTGCCATAGCTTCTATGTTTAATGATACTAAGAAGGTCACGATAGAGCAGGGGTGGGGTGCTGGTTCAGGAATTCTGGGAGTTGAAGTCCACAAGTCATAAAGGAGCCATAGTTCCCCACTTCTGCTCTAGAGGCTCTGCAGATGCTGAGGCAACAGGCAAGTGATTGTCCAAGTCTAGATTTGATGGGTCCTACTGATTACAATGAAATCTTCTGAAAAGTCAGAATTGCACAGTAAATAAATTTATCCAGTTAAAATCCTCTATGTGTTGGACGTCCTGATTTATTTATTTAATTTGTTTAGCATATGGCAAAAGTGTTAAAAAGCACATCACAATTACATTCTCAATAAGCAAATATGAAACTATTTACTCTATTTACAAATTCAAGGGTAGACTATTTATATAGTCAATCTTGATGGAGTTGCATATAGAAAATCTCTGAGATTTCCCTGTTCTCAGAGGACACTGTTCCATAATATGTTGCACTGTCTGCTTTGGAACACCACAGTTTCATTCCAAAGAGAGAGCTTTCCTTATTTATGGAGGAGGCTGGTGCATCTACCATGTTGAGTTCTAATCCTGTTAAGGATTGACCAGGTTTTATAGGGCAGATTGAATCCTTTCAATTCGTATGTAAAGCAGGGAATACTATGACACTCTAGAGCAGGGGTCCCCAACGCCTGTGGACTAGTACTAGGCCATGGCATGTCAGCAACTGAGCCGCACAAACAAGCAAAGCCCCATCCTTGAGATGCAGGCAGCACACAAAACCATGCACTCTCCAGTCCTTGGAAAAATCTCTCTCCATGGAACCGGTCCCTGATGCCCAAAAGATTGGGGACCTCTGCGCTAGTGGAGCAGAAAAGGACAATCCATGTTGTTATCCAGCAAGTTTCTGGCTATCCTAATAGATAGATGTCTGGAGCAAAGCTTGTTTAAAGCATCAGTGATATCTGCATTGATTGGCAGGTGACTATTACTAATTATTGTCTTATACTCTCACAGTAGAGCATTTTCTCTTCATAGAAGTGATGGAGAAATATAGCTCAAAACTAGGGGTAGATTTTATTTTGTCCAATATGATGTGCACTGTATGATTCAGCTGTTTGTCAGTCAGTCTAGTATGGCTACTATTTATCCAGACCAGGCAGTAATATTCTGCTGTTGAAACAAGTTTAGAGCTGAAAATTGCAAGGTGAAAGATGAAGAACCCCAGAGAGAACCACACAGCTTTTATAGGCTGTTATTACTTGATTGCAATTTGGCTGCTGTCTTGTCTTCTTCAGGTGTTCTCTGAAGGACAATGTTCTGCTGAGAGTAAGTCCTAGGTATTTCAGGTATTTGTTATGAACAAGAAGAGTACTCTCAAATTGTACATTTAATTCACAACCTTGTTGTTGAGGTAGAAGCATGTTACTTCAGTCTTCCTTGGGTTTGGCCGAAGTCTCCATTTGCTAAGATACTGTCCTGAGATAGCTAGGTCAACTGTCAGTGTCTCTTCAGTATATTCTATGGACTTGCCCTGTATGGCTAATGCCAAGTCACCTGCATACCCAGATTTTCTGGAATGAGTTTCAGGTAAATCGGCTATAGTCCTAATAATGTGTATCTTTAAGAGAGGAAGTATGATGAAGGAAAAATATATAGTTTAATAGCTAAAAAAGGCTTCCTTAATTTTTGTGAAATGATTAAGTGATGTGCCATTAAGGCATTGCCAGATAGACAGATTTTCTGCATGACAATTTGTCCTTAACTTCAGGTCTTCCAATGTACACATCACCACTTTATCTGACTCTGTCCACCTTGCTGCAACTCACTTCTTCTCCAGCATGGTGGATGTAGAATCCACTGATTGGGTTATTTCAGCCTTCAAGCTCAGAGAGACTAAGTCAGAGCTTTGGTCACGCCTCCCTCTGGGCGTGGCTCCCCAGTTTTGTCTTAGTCTCGGCTCAGCAGGACGCAAAAATATTGACTCCCTAGCTAGACTAATTCATTCAGGTACTAATTTGGCTTTTACTTTAAATTTGATTAGATTCTTTCCAGCAACAATTCAAACGCTGGCTAAATTTGGCTTATTGGATAAGGACCATGTCCTTTACTGAGGAGTTGAGCTTCTGGATCTGGGAGGCCCCCCCTTTTTTCCTGCAGTTGTGTTCCCATGCAACACAAGTCTCCGGTGCTCCCCCTGCACAACCAAAGCGCAGATCTACTGATTTGAAAGCAGGTGGGGGGGAAGAAAGCCAAAACCAAACATTTATCCACCAAGGAGACTTCCAGCAGCCGGGCGAGAAGCCTCGAGGAGATATCTGGCACTGGAGAGGGAATTCTCCAAGGCACAGCGGCTCCTGTCCAGTGGGGCTGAAAGTGGTTCCCCCCGCCCCACTGGACACATGCACATTTGAGCCATCTTTTGAGCCTGTGCAAGGTGTTTCCATGGACATGTTCTCCTCTGGGGGGAAACCGAACAGGCAGGTCCCCCTCGCTCCTCTTTTTCTCCAGTCCATCAGAGCCCTCAAATTTTTACATGTTCCAACGGTGGTTGGTGCTAGTTCCAAAGACCAAGGTGACATGTGGTCTCAAAGCCTATTTCAGGCTTTTATGCATCATGCCTTGTACAATTCATGTCCCCCTCCAGGAGTCCTCAGGTTTCCTCCAAACAGTTACCCCCTCCCACTAGTCCTACTTCAATGCAGGATGCGACATGGTGCCTGGGTCTGGCATATCTGAGACTTCCTCTCAATTGGGGGAGGGGGGATCTGGAGATCTGGGCATAGCTGAAACGCCCATGTCAGAGGACGATGAGGAAGCGCCCCAACAGGTATTATCCTCGGGATTGTTTGACCCATCCCTGTTCAAATCCCTTCTATTGAAGGCTTGTAACACTGCTAATTGACCTCGGTACAAGAGGAGAAACCTTCTACCTCCACTGAGCAGGAATCCAACCCCTTATTCGCGGAAAAGGTTGTAGAACAGAAACAGGTTCCATGCCCGCTGGTCTTCCACGCTGAGGTGGAGAAACGGTGGTCTTCTCTAGCAACCACACCTTCTCCAAGCAGGCTGTAAAAGAAATTGTATAACGTCTCTCCTTCATTTGCATCCCTTCTAGAGATGCCTGCAGTTGATGATCCTCTAGCCTATTTATTCTCCACGTCCTCCATCCCAGGAGATATGTCTGAGGCCCTGAAGGCTGAGGACAAGAAGTTCGAGTTCTCTCTCAGACGAGCTCACCAGTCTTTGGGTTGGGCCATAGGGGCAGCGACTTCGTCCTCGTTCTTGCGAGGATGGCAATCTTGTGGCTTTGCGACCTCCAGGTGCTTGTTCCATCTGACCAGGTTAGAACACATCAGACACTAGTGAGGCCGGTGGCAGCCGGAATACATGGCTGATGCATCCCTTCATTCGGCCAAATGCTGGCCAGGTCAATAGAGGCCACAGTAGCCTCTCGTAGACTACTGTGGCTGAAACAATGGAGAACTGACTCGAAGTCAAAAGGGCGTTTTTCTCGACAGCCAGGTACTGCGGGGCACATTTATTTGGGTCAATTCTCGATCCTCATGTGGGCAAGGGCAAGGACAAACACAAGTCCTGACACACCCCTCCAATAAGTCGGACAGGAGGTCACAGCAGGAGTCCCGCAGACATACATTCTGCCCCACTGGTTCTTGGGAATGGAGGCAGCCCTTTTGGGCAGGGCAGTCCTGGGATTGGTCCGAGGTTCGCGATCTTTTTCCCCAGAGACAGGATCACCAACAGGACCGTCTGAATATTGGAGCCAGGGGCTAGTGAAAACCAGTCTAAGCATCCCTTCAGGGGCTCAAGTGATGCCATAGGGGATTTTCCGATAGGGGGACGACCGGCAGTTCTATGAGATTGGGGAAAACACTATTACCAACTCTTGGGTCAGAGACACCATCACACAGGGTCTAGTCCTAGAGTTTCAATCGCTCCCCCTGGACCGATTCATACTGTGTCCAGTAACGCGCAACTCGACCAAGGCGCAATTAGTTACCACGGCCATCGCACATCTTCTGGAAACTAGGGCCATAGAAACCTTTTCCACAGGATCAGATAGCAAACTTATACTTATTCCGACAAGCCGGCCTGGGATGATAGCTCCAGCTCCAACAATAGCCATAACTGTTTTTAGGGGATTGTGTTTTTAGCTGGGTTTTTAAATATTCGGCCAAATTGTTTAATTTATTTTTAATAATTTTAATTTTTGTGTGTTGTTGTTTTAATTGGGCTGTACACCGCCCCGAGTCCTTCGGGAGGGGGGCGGTATAAAAATTGTAAATAATAATAATAATAATAATAATAATAAAGGGTTCTATTCTATTTTGCTCATGGTCCCCAAAACATCCGGAGGATGGAGGGCGATACTGGCCTTAAAGGGCCTCAATCACTTCTTAGTATACAGAAGGTTCAAGATACAGACCCTGATGTCCATCCGGGCAACATCAGAAAAGGGGGCTTTCCTCTCCTCCATAGACATCACAGAGGCATACCTTCACATTCCAGTACCCCCGGGTCATCGCAGGTTCCTGCGTTTCTGCTATGCCCGCCGGCATTCCCATACAGAGCCCTTCTATTTGACTCGTCTTCGGCCCTGAGGGTCTTCAAAAAGTCTTGGCGGTATTAGCGGCCCACCTTCGGATGAGGCTGGTGCGCGTGCAGCGCTACCTGGTCAACATACTAGCACAGTCCTGGTCTTTACAGTCAGCACAGTTAGACCTGCGGCTCACCATACAGGCTCTTCAGGATCACGGGTTTTCCGTGAACTTAAGGAGTCACACAAACCCCATGAAGCGTCTGATCCATCTTGGAGCTCTGATAGACTCCGACCTTTGCAGGGTCTATCTTTCCCAGGAACGTCGGGTAAGCATCCGAAGGCTGGTTTTCCAGACCAGAAGGAGAGGTTGGTTCCTCTGGTCCAGCTGTCCCAGCTCTTGGGAAAGATGGTTCTTGCATGGGAATGGTTCCGTCAACAAGATTTCATTCCAGGAACATTCAGTGGTTTCTCCTTCCCTTCCAGAAGTGAAACCTCCGTGCCTCTACCAGGAGGGTCAAGGTTCCTCATCACACGCTGGCATCCCTCCTGTGGTGGGCTTTGTCAGCCATTACCGAGGGGACCATCTTCAAGGAGCCTCACAGACTCACTCTGATCACAGATGTCAGTCTGTGTAGTTTGGGGGCTCACCTTCAGACTCACCTGGCCCGTGGATGGTGGTCCCGGTCGGATCTCAAGCAAAACATCAATTGGCTGGAAATTAGAGCAGTTCATTTAGCTCTCCTCCACTTCTCCTCCCTAGTTTCAGGGCAACATGTTTGATTCTGACAAACTATGTGGCAGCTAAAGCTCATATCAACAAGCAGGGAGGGACATGATCTTGGGTTCTCATAAAGGAGGCCCTGAACCCAGGTCTGTGGGCAGAGTCCACCCTGGGCTCAATCAGGGCAGAGTTCATATTGGAGGTAGCAAATCGTCAGGCAGACTCACTGAGCAGGGCAACAGTGGACCATTCAGAGTGGCGCCTGGACCCGAAGCTGTTCGACATGATCGTGAACAGGTTTGGCAGGCCACATCTGGATCAGTTTGCCTCCCCGTCCAATGCCCTACTTCCAGGTTCTTCCCCAGTCTTCTGACACGGGGGGCTGAGGGGACAGTCACCCTTCGGTGCAAGTGGCCGGAGGGTCTGCCTTACGCCTTCCCTCCCCTTTCGTTGTTGCAGGCCTCCATCCACAACAGTTTCCAGAATAGGCGGGAGCAATATTGGTTGCTCCATATTGGCTGCGACACCCGGTGGTTTGCCGACCCTGCGGACCTATCGCTCTCGCCTCCATTGAGGATCCATCCGGACCAAGTAGCCGGGGGGGGGATTTTCAGCACCCAGACCCTCTGTGGCTTCAGTCAGCCGTTTGGCACTTGAGCGGGAAAGTTTAGACAAACAGGCCTATTCCTCAGGGGTGATCTCAATGGTTCAAGCCTAAAGGCGCCCCTCGACTAATAGGATCTATGACGCCATGTGGAGAAGCTTCTGCCAGTGGTGCATTACGCATAATCTCGATCCTCTTTCAGTTATTATTTCCAATATTTCGGAATATCTACTGAAGGGCATTTCCAAAGGTTTGTCAACCAATACCATCCGTAGGCAGGTTACGGCCTTGTCCATGGTTCTCACCCGTGACAATTTGACACTCTCACAACATCCAGCTGTCACTGCCTTTATTAAAGGGACAGCCAATTCGGGTCCTCCGACTAGGCATTGGTATCCAGCTTGGGATTTACCCACTGTACTGCAGGCCTTAACTACTTCTCTGTTCGAGCCTCTCAAGTCTTGTTCTCTGCATTTTCTTTCATTGAAGGTGGCATTCCTAGTGGCCATCATGTTGGCCAGGAGGATTCGGAATTGGCTGCACTCTCAGCCAGAGACGATCTCTGTACTTTCTACGCTGATAGGGTGGTCCTTAGATTAGACCCCTCCTTTTTCCCAAGGTGAAATCTTGTTTTCACAGATCCTTGGACCTAGTCCTTCCAAGTCTCTGTCCCAATCCTCTCACTGTCTAGACCGACCGTAGCACAAACTAGACGTGCGCAGGGCCCTGCGACATTACATCAAGCGAACTTCGGCCTTTCGCAAGTCGGAGGCCTTGTTTCCCTTTCAGACCGCTGCCATGGGCAGGAAGGTCTTTTCTTCCACCAGTGGTAGATGGATTAGGGCTTGCATTGCTAGGGACTAGGTTTCTAGTTCCTGCACATATCACAGCTCACTCGGCACGCAGTGCAGCAACATCTGTGGCCTGGTCTACCCAGGTTTCTGTAGAGGGGATTCGTAGAGTGGCAACGTGATCATCTCCGTCCTCTTTCATCACTCATTATAAGGTTGATAAGTTTGCTGCGGCTGATGCCGCGTTTGGCAGACGGGTTCTTCAACAGGTTGTTTCCTCTCGGGAAGACCTAGACCTTCCCTCCCTTTGGGGACATGAGGGGCTTTGGTATGTCCCAATCAGTGGATTCTACATCCACCATGCTGGAGAAGGGGCGTTGTCTTACCTGAACGCCTTTTCTCAGCATGGTGGTGTAGAATCCACACCCTCCCCTTCTTAGCTGTCTAGGCTTGTGTGTTGTTATCTTGTTGCTTTTTTTGGAGTCATTGCGTCAGACTTCGTCAGGATCCTTCGCCTCGTCAAAACTGGGGAGCCACGCCCAGAGGGAGGCGTGACCAAAGCTCTGACTTAGTCTCTCTGAGCAGGAAGGCTGAAATAACCCAATCAATGGATTCTACACCACCATGCTGAGAAAAGGCATTCAGGTAAGACAACACCCCTTCTTTTTGCTTCTAGTATTAGGACTTTTTCTAGTATTAGGACTTTCTCCAGAGAGGTAATTTACTTAATGTATCTGAAATTGAATAATTTAAGCCTGGCCATGTTATTACTCTAGATTGATATATTTCAGTATGAAATAGGTTGCCCATTGTATTTTCAGCCTTCTTCAACATCAAAGTTCAAAACCATCAACATTTTTTCTATCCAGCTTGTTCAAATAGTAAGTTGTAAATTTCATTTCCCCTTAAACTCCAGCAGCTCCATCCTCTTAACCTTGCGTAAAGTAATAAAAAGCTGGAGCTCATGGGTAAAGCTTGGAGTTTAGGGGTGCTGGTGATAAAAAAAAATGAATGGGTACAGTTGTCTGCTTTTTCATGATTTTTTTCTCTTTGTAATGGTTTTATTGTTTATATTTTCAACATTGTTGTCAGCTGTCCAGAGTTATATACCACAAGACTGATAACTATATAGATCTTTTTAAATAAACAGATAATTGTGAAATTCTTTATAGCTTTAAAACTTTATAGGCTTCCCTGGAATCTAGAAAATCTATACATATCAGCCCAACTCTTGCATTGCCTGTTTAGCTAGCTTCAACCATAAGGTACCTAACACAAAAAGTTTATTTTGTCAGCCAGATGGCTTTCATTGATACAAAGCAGTGAAGTATGTCAGATAATTTAGCTGATGTAATGTGTGTGCGTGAATCTGTATATATTGCTTAGAATACATGCCCAAAACTAACTTAGAATACAAGCCCAAAACTAACTACTCTTAACTAGCCATGAGCCCTTCAGAGAATGATGTCACAAGTTAGGTTTACTTCATTACTATGCCTTACAAAGGTCTTCTAGTTTTGTGGCAGGAGGTGCAAGTTAATCTGCGTTTGCAGTTCCCCTATCTGCTTATGAGTGCCAGCTTTGCCCTCATTACTCTTAACCTTCCCCTGGTGAACAGTAAGGTCAAAATGTGGTTTCTATATTCTTTCTAGCTAGCATTCAGAAAAGTTTAGAAACAGAGCTTGCAGAGTGATGGCAGACAGCTGCAGATGTACTGACCTCACCCACAACCTGGGGGGAGGAAAAATACAATCTGTTCCTCTTTGCACAATAAGCTACAGCTTGTTTTCTCCACACTTTTGTTCTAGCAGCTATTTACAAAACCAGCCTTCTTCACCTTTTGTTCTCCTCCTCTTTCTTGTCATAGGCAAGCTCAGTATCCTTAACACTCATCTCTAGCTTAATTCATGTCAACATTTGACAAGGCCAAATCTGGGACTCTATTTTAAGTTGTTCCTGAGAGAAAAAAAATTAAGAAATAATAAGTTATCTTATTATAAGCTGTATATGAATCCCAAATCATTACTTCAGTCCAGATTAACTTCAGAAAGTATTTATGTCTGTTTTAGTCTATAAAATCGTCTTGTTGCAATAAATTATTCATATACTACCTGGGTTTCTTTAAAGAAGTATGCTGAATGTTAAGTATCACATTACATTTTCAGTCCTATGCATTGTGGAGAATCCTCCATTCTAATTATTTTGGGGTTGATTCTTAGTGGCCATATAAATAGATATTTATCATTTATCCAGGATTTAAAGGAGACTTTGGGTATTACGGAATTTTACCAGCCTTTTATCTCGAATATAGTAGCTAAAACTAGATTCCAACCACAAATAGAAGTTTCCCTGGTCATCTGATGACATTTTTTTTCCTTATTACAGATGAGGACTATAAATTAGTGGGTTTTTTTCAACATAGCAAAAACTAATAGTTATCAAAGACCTTAGATATATAAATGTGATTAAATTTAGGAATTTATTTCTAAATAATAGTGATATAATTAGCATTTATTTCTAATTTGTAGATATTGTTTTATAGTTATGTACAGTGCTGTTTTTTCTTTAAAAAAAAAGGTCCCAGAACTCACACTTGTCATACAACCTGCCTTGCCTACTGTACAAGGTTCCATCCAAAAAAGGTGGTAGAACTTCGTTCTGGGTGTTCTGAGAAAAAAAGCCCTGGTTATGTATGTATCTGATTTATAGCCTGTGGCTGAAGTAAAATTGTCATTTTAAGTCACACTTCATAGTTTAGAGCAGCGGTTCTCAACCTGTGGATCGCGACCCTTTTGGGGGTCAAACGACGCCTAAGACCATTGGAAAACACATATTTCCGATGGTCTTAGGAACCGAGACACCGCTCCTCTATCCATCTCCAGGCAAGGGGAGCGGGAGACGGAGGAAAGCCCAAGCAGGAAGGGTTTGGGCCCGGCAAGGGCAGAGCCGCGTTTGGGCATTGCTTCTGGAGCTCGCGTGCTTCTGGGTAGAGGTTGTCTGCTGCGTTGCTGCCGGGAGTCTCAGCTGGCTAAAGCGCCTTTCAGAGAAAGAGCGAAGCCACGGTCCAGCGTGGCCCTGCTTTCCCCTGCAGGGTGACCCAGTCAGCAGCGTCCTACTCTCGTCATTTCAGGGAGGAGGGAGAGGAAGAAGAAGAAGGCATTCACCCGGCGGGCTGCTACCTCTGCCTCCTCGAGACGGAGAAGTGCTTTGAGGCAGATGGCAGGTTATAAAACTGACACTCGGCTCAAAGCGGGAATGGGCGGGCCTACAAAGCCACTGCTCCTCCGTGGGCGGACGGATAGTGGAGGAAGAAAACCAAGCTTCGAGATCTCACGAGAAGGCGCACAAACACGACTGAGCTTGCAAGAAGCCTGGCAAGCTTTACGTTGAGGCGGGCGGTTTATAAAAGGAAGGAGCGGTCTCCTCATGCTCTGGAGTGGGGGAAGGATAATGGTATGTCCGTTCGCTTCCCAGAAAAAGCTGCTCAGGACATCTCCATTGCTAAAAGATAATGCCCTTGCTTTCCTATGATGTCGAAGGTGTCCTACATTAGGAAAAAACAAAACCCAATCCCCACACAAAAACAGTCCACCCATGATAATGCAAAACCTAATGAAGAGCGTAGCTGTTTTTATTACTCTTATCACAACTCTGAGAAGTAAGTTGGTGGCAGTTGCTGCACAGGAGTTAACTGAGCTCCCAGATAACCCATCATCACACAATTGGAAGTTTGCATTAGATCCCCTAAATTCCCAATGATAAATGTGGGAGCTTTGTTCCTACTTATGTGGCGGGCATAAAAGTATAGTAGTTTTTTCCTCTCTTCCCACGGCAGCTGATTCCCCCCCCTTGTCCTCTCCTCTGAGATGCCTGCAGCCCTCCATAAGACAGCACATATTTTTTGATTCCTGCTGCTCAATCCCTCCCCCCCCCTTTGATGGCTTCCTACTTATGGGATGCAGGGGAAGGGAGTGCCATTTCATTCCAGGTGGGAGAAGGAAAACTGGTCCAGGCAGTGAAAAGGGAAGAGATCAAAGGGGGGGGCTTTGGAGATGAAAGCTGCTTTGGGTGGTGGTTTTGGTCTGCAGCATGTGTTTCCCTTTCCCCTCCTGCCTGCCTTTTCTCTGTTTCCTAGTGTGCCTCTGGAAAGCCGGGGGGGGGGGCAAAATGAATCTGCTCCTAGTGTGGAATCAAGAAGCTCCAAGGGGCCTTTTCTTGCAGTTGCTGCAGTAATGCCCCCCATTCTTCCTGCCTTGGCTGCTGCACCAAAAGCAGTTGATTATTGCTCAGTGGAACCAGAAGTGGGGTGGGAGGAAGGAATGGATTTCCCTTCTGCTGCCTCCCTCAGTGGACAAGACCTCCTTCCAAAAAATTTTCCTAAGATTCTAGCAGGCACAGCTCCAGAACTGAGCTATGCTGGCTCAAGAATTCTGGGAGTTAAAGTCCATGAGTCATAAAAGAGCCAAGGTTTCCCTTCTGTCTTCTTCAGAGAGAGAAGCTCGGAAGGTCATTAGGATCAATTGTCCTAGAAGGACAGGGGTCCTCTTCCACACCCTCAGTGAATTTCAGCTGGAGGTAGAAAAACGGGCAGTGGCTCAGGCTGAAGAGGCAAATTGTGTAGGCCACATCACACACATGGACAACAAATGTCTACAAGTATAGCTCCCCTTGAGTATCACCTCAGCTAATCCTTATTTTCTCCCACCCCATAAGCACTCCCCCCATATACAATCATATTAATTTTTCACAGGTCATGCTTAACCTAATGAGGCAACTTCAAGGGTTCATTTAAAGAAGAGAAAAGGTCAGGTCTCCCTTCAGAGCCATAGGTGGAGAAGCTAAAGGTGTGATTCAGCACCCATGGTTCGAGACAAAATTTCATCTATTTGTAATTAGAAATAAATATTTCACAATATCTAATTACATATTGTTTTTGTGATTAATCACTATGCTTTAATTATGTTCAATTTGTAACAATGAAAATACATCCTGCATATCAGATATTTACATTACGATTCATAACAGTAGCAAAATTACAGTTATGAAGTAGCAACGAAAATAATTTGATGGTTGGGGGTCACCACAACATGAGGAATTGTATTAAAGGGTCGCAGCATTAGGAAGGTTGAGAACCACTGGTTTCGAAAAATGTGAATCACTTGTGGCTTATTCATGAAAGTATAATTAAATTTAGCATCTAGCCATAGTGTGAAATAAAATTACTTCAGTGTAGATACAATAAATACATAATAGCTCTATTTTTTTCCTAAACAGTACTTTATCTAACTGGGTCTTTTATATGCTACCATTAAAGATCTTATTTTATTAGCCTCCAACAGCTTGACTATACATAAAAGTACAGATAAGAGACAATTTATTGAAGATTTATTATTTAAAATAATTAGTGCATTTGTAAAGAATGCCTTTTTAATAATTTGCATATTTATGAATAATATTTTGCAGTTCTATATTCAGTTAATTGTCTGATTTCACTCCCAGGGTAGAGGAGAGATATCTGATTGAAGGTAGTTTCTGATTACAGAAGTAAACTATTGAAAATAGAATTATAATATTACATTTTTTTGCTATTGCATTAATTTCAGTCCATTTTAAAACTGAGTAAAACAGTTGTAAAATAGACTAAAATAATACAAGAAATTAAATGTAAATATATAATACATATGTAGATTTCTGAAATACCTAATGACATATTTTGATTAGAGATCATTATTGCATTGTGAAAATATTTAATTAATTTTAATAGTTTACAAGACAATTAACACTGTCTTTCACTCTATTGGAGATTGTTTAATTTAAACCCCCCCCCACATTTTAGGCGCCAGTACCGGTTCTGTGGAGGGCGGTTTCTCTGTGGACCAGGGAACATGGTTTCATGCTCTGCATGTAAGATAGGGCTTCGCGACTTCCAGTGGCTCCGCTGGCGTTGCCTTAGTCTCCTTTGGAGGCTCCGTTCTCTAGGGTTTGTTAAGCTGCAAAAACAGCGAACATCAGCTGTTTTTTGCGGTGGAAAATCCCCCCTTCGGGAGAAGAAGGGGTGAAGAGCATTGAGCGTGGGTTGAGCTCCTCTAAAAATCCCCTGGAAAAGTTTTCAGGGGTTTAGAGTGAGAGCTCCCTAGGTGCTTGAAACGCTCCTGCCCAGAGACGCTTCTGTCGGCAGACAGAGAAAGACGCCACGACCACCCCTGCTTTAGAAAAAACTTCAAGAGAGACCTGCATGCAGGCGGAGTGAATACAGGAGTTCTTTATTGCAAGTATTTTTTTTAATATAAAATTCTTTTATTAAAACAATCAACATTGGACATAAAATGCAAGTTTTTTTTTTACTTCTGACCACGTACTTTTATAATCAACATAATGTATTCAAGATGGCGATTGTTCTCACTGCAAAGAGAAAGTGTTTTAAAGTGAAAGTGAACCTTTTTTCTTTGAAGCAAAGCTAGAGTGACTATTTAGATTTGAGCTTTAAAATTTTATAAACTACAATTATTGAACTGTGATTTGAAAGAAGATAAGAACAAGGGGAAATTTTGGCAATATATTTGTAAGGATTTCATTTTTTTTTATTTTAAGAACTTTTTAAAAGTGGACTGACTTTAATATGGCCACTAGGCAGACAAAAATCACTACTGCGAAGGTGGCTGTATCTTCTCCGGCTCAGCCCTCTAAATTACAATCAAGTAGTCTTTCTGCTCCCCCAGCCTCTCTAACATCTACAGAATCTCAAGCCCCCCTACTTACTCAACCTTCTCCAGAAATGTTTACCATGAAAAATTTACAGGATGCATTATCTACAATGACTGAAAAGCTGGAGAGAAAGATTGAGGAACAAGTTAAAGGATTAACTGATGAATTGGAGACAATAAAAGACACAATTGCGACTCACAATATTGTGATAAGAGAAGATATTGTGGATGCTATTAAGGGGGTTTGGGAGTACACCCTGAGAGTTGAAGAGAAGGTGAAGGGTATTGAGCAGCAATTTGAGGAAAAACTTGAGGAAGTTAAAAGTGATATTCAAGATCAAATAGTTATGGCTCAATATAACCAGATGTTGTTGGCTGTTAGAATCAGAGGGCTGAAGGAGATTGCAAATGAGAATCAGGAAGACTTAAGAAGAATTTTTGAAGAATCTTTGGCAAAATTTCTAGAAGATGGAGTACAAAACGTATCTTGGCAGATTGATCGGATCTTTAGAGTTAATTCATTGATTGCAAAACAAAGAAATTTGCCTAGAGATATTGTGATTTATTTTGTTACAAGGAAATTCAGAAATTATGTTCTTACTACATCTTATAATAAACAATTAATTGTTGCCGGTCAAGAGGTTGTGGTTCTGAAGGAGATTCCCTCCAAGATGTTAAGAGCAAGGAAAGAGTATGCATTTTTGGCAGATGAACTTAAAAAACATGCTATACAATTTAGATGGGAGGCTCCAACTGGACTTTCACTATTTTTCCAGGGTAATAGACACCACCTGACTTCGGTTGGTAAGGCGAAAGATTTTTTTGAGAATATTTTGAAGGCTGGTAAACCTCCATCCCCAAGACTAAAAAGGGCAGATTTTCCAAAGGAGAGAGATATGGAGTTAAAACAACCAATACAATCTTTGGAATCACAATCCCTGACAGCATCAGGAGTTGATAAAGGAGCATTGGTGGAGCTGCCAGCGCAAGGTATCGATATTTTTCAGCCTTTGGAGGTAGAGAAGTCTAAAGAGCAAAGGCAAACACGTGCAGCTACTAAACGCATGGAACGAGAAAAAGAACAACCAGTTCGTACAAAGCAAGTTGTACCCATATCTCCGGAAGCCATGGGAGCAAGACCAAAGAAGAAAATGGTTGAAGAAGTTAATTTGGCCTTGCAAAGGCTTTCTCAAATTGGTCATGTCAAATAAATATTTGACATGGAATGTTAATGGTTTAAATTCTCCACAGAAAAGGAAGAAGATATTTCATTATTTGAAGCAATGTAAAAATGATGTAATTTGTCTACAAGAAACACATATTAGAACTTCTGATCAGAAATATTTGATAAACAATAAATTAGGTACACATTTTGTTGCAGCGGGTGCTGAGAAGAAGAATGGAATTGTTATTTATGTTAAAAATCATATAAGAGCCAAATTAATAGAATCAGATATCCAAGGTAGATTTTTAGCTATTGAAATTTTAATAGATGGAAAGAAAGTTCTCTTGATGGGTATATATGCACCAAATCAACAACAAGGAATATTTTACAAGTTATTACATAAAAAATTAATACAATTTGATTATAGGTCTTGTATTTTAATGGGAGATTGGAATGGTGTTATAGATATTGGTTTAGATAAGAAAAAGATTTTACCTATTCCTCAAACACGTTCCATGCTGCCTAAATCCTTTTTTGATATTAAGGATGACTTTGAGTTGATAGATATATGGAGAGAAAGACATGGTAAGGAGCAAGAGTTTACTTTTTTTTTGATAGACATCAATCATTTTCTAGAATTGATTTTATGTTAACTACAAGCGATTTCATTTTTAGACTAAAGAAGGTGAAAATCCTACCCAATGTTTTGTCAGATCATAATCCGGTTTGGATGGAATTAATGGTTGGTCAGACTGCTAGAAGATCTTGGCGAATTAATGAAAATTTGTTTAAATATGATACAAATGTGAATGAATGTAAAAATGTTATGAAGGAATTTTTTATGTTAAATTTGCATAAGGATACGACAATAGAAATGGTCTGGGATGCTACCGGTAGTAAAGCTTATATGCGGGGGATTTTAATTGATATGAATAAAAGGTATAGACGTAAACAAGAGGAAAAAAGGAAGGAATTAGAAGAGGAAATAAGGAAGAAAGAGTTATTACTAATAAAGAGACCAGATGATAGAAAAATTAAAGAGGGGATTAAGATTTTACGGAAACAATTTGATTTGTTGATGATGGACCAAGTCGCCAGGAATATACAATATGCAAAACATAATACATTTTTTAATTCCAATAAACCTGGCAGATGGTTGGCTTACATATTAAGGAAAAAACAAAAATCCCTTATAATTGAGAAAATAGAATATAAGGGGAAGGAAGTGTTTCAGCAAGAAATTATTTAAAAAGCTTTTTTAGAATTTTACTCCAAGTTGTATTCTGAAGAGAAGGTACAAGAGAAAGAGATAGATACTTTTTTGCAAGATGAAAATGTATTGACAATTACTAAGGAACAAAGAGATAGATTAAATGCATTGATTACATCAGAAGAAATCATTTCAGTGATTAAATAATTGAAAGTGGGAAAATCTCCTGGGACTGATGGGTTAACGGCGACTTATTACAAGTATCTTCAAGAGGAGATGGTGGAACCTCTTAGAGAGTTATTTGTAAATATACAAGAGGGTGGTCAGGTTCCACCTTCATGGAAAACAGCCTATGTTTCTTTAATTCCCAAAGAGGGAAGATATAATGTCCAGGTAGAAAATTTTAGACCTATCTCATTGTTAAATACGGATTATAAGATTTTTGCAAAAATTTTGGCTAATAGATTAATGACAGTTTTAAGACAAATAATTCATTCTGACCAAACTGGTTTTTTACAAGGGAGACAGATGAAAACTAATGTTAGACAACTCATTAATATAATGGAATATTTGGACAAGCATATTCAGGTGCCTGCAGTTCTTATGTTTTTGAATGCGGAGAAAGCTTTTGATAGACTGAATTGGTTGTTTTTGAAAAAATTAATTGTTAGGATGGGAATGGGTGATCAATTTATTAATTCCATATTAGCAGTTTATCAGAAACAAAAAGGTCAGATTATTGTGAATGGGCATTTAACAGATTTATTTAATATAGAGAAAGGTACTAGACAGGGATGTCCTTTATCTCCCTTGTTGTTTGTTTTAACCTTAGAAGTTTTATTGAATAGGATTAGAGCCTCAGATGATTTAAAAGGTATACAGATTAGACAACATGATTATAGATTATGTGCTTTTGCTGATGACTTGCTGGTGACATTGACTCCACCAATACAGTCGGCCCAGAGTTTGATGGAGATAATTCAAAATTATGGTAGGGTATCAGGTTTTAAATTAAATATATCTAAGACAAAGATGTTAGTTAAAAATTTAGATAATAATTCAAAACAAGATTTGGAAAGAATAACGGGTTGTGAGATAGTTAAGAAAGTTAAATATCTAGGAATTTATATTGAAGCTTCTAATGGGAAGCTATATAAGAATAATTATGAAGTTTTGTGGAATAAGACACAAATAGAATTAGATAAATGGAAAAAATTACAATTATCTATGTTAGGTAGGATAGCTGCAGTTAAAATGAATGTATTGCCAAAATTTTTATTTCTGTTTCAAATGTTACCTATACTTAAAAAGGATGCGAATTTGGAGGAGTGGCAGAAAGGTATTAATAGATTTGTTTGGAATGGCAAGAAACCGAGGGTTAAACTGAAAATTATTCAGGATACAAAGAAAAGAGGTGGTTTGAAAATGCCCAATTTCAAGTTATATTACTATGCTGCTGTTTTAGTAGCGATAAGTGACTGGGTTAATTTAACTAAGGATAGAATATTGAATATAGAAGGGTACGGTTTACTATATGGTTTCCATGCATATTTAGTTTATGACAAAAAGGTGGATAGGAGTTTCAAAGAGCACCTACTGAGAAGTGCTCTGCTGCGTGTCTGGAAAAAGTTTTACTATAAGTTAAACGAAAAGATTCCTCTCTGGACAGTTCCCAGGCATGCAATAGAGAGCATAAATAGACAACAAATTCAAGATGTGGTGTCTTATGAGAAACTCCTAATTAAAGAAGGGAATTTGTTTTTATTGAAATCATCGAATACGTTAAAGGAAGAAGGAATAGTTTATACTTGGTTTCCATATGCACAATTGCAGACTAGATGGCAAAAAGATTTTAAGATAGGCTTTTCTTCAACAGATGAAAATTTAATTAAACAAGTTAGAGATCAAAGGCCTATGCATATTAAAAGACTATATAATGCATTAATTGAAATTGATTCTGAAACTGAATTAATTAAGGACTGCGTGATTAAGTGGGAACATAATTTTGGACAAGTAATTATGATGGAAACATGGGAGAGGATCTGGGTTAAAAATGTAAGATTTACACAAGCGCAACATTTAAGAGAAAATTTTTATAAAATGTTTTATAGATGGCATTTAGACCCGAAAAAATGATGTGAATCTATGGACGCTACTTATTTTCATGTATGGTGGACTTGTAGAAAAATTAAGGCTTTTTGGATAAAAATATGGTGGATACTTCAAAACATATTGAAAAAGCGTATCGAATTTTTACCACAGTTGTTTTTGTTAGGTATTATAAAAGACTGTACCACCATAGAGATGAATTTAATTTTGAACTTGATTACAGCGGCAAGACTGTTGGTGGGACAATATTGGAAGACGTCAGAATTACCATCTATTGAAGAATGGACTTTAAAAGTTATTAACATGGCAGAAATGGCTAAAATATCCGCATATTTGAAGGATCATTCAAAAGAAAAATATATGTTGGATTGGAAAAAATGGATAGATTATATACAAAGGAAATATCAATTTAAGAAATTGTATTTAGTATATAGTTAAATATTTATATGTTGGATTGAAAAATGTAGTTAAATTTTTAATAGGATTTATATAATATTTTGGTGTAGTTTAGTGGGTTTTCTTGTGTTTTTTTCCCTGTATTCATTTTGGAAAGTCGGGGGTGGGGGGGTGGAGGGGTTTCTATAATCTTCTCAACTGTAACATGATATTTGATAAAGAATGGGTTGCTCTGCGGCACCTTGCACCACATCTGGAGGGGATGAGACTGAGGAGTGAAGGTTGAGGGAAGTAGGGAGGTGGTATGAGGGGGAGGAGAGAGTGGGGGTAGAGATGGTGGGTGGATAGAGGTAGAGGTTGGGAGAAAGGAGGAGGGGGATGTGGTTGGGGGGGTGCCGCAGAGCAATACCCATAGTTAACTTAACTATTTTAGTTAAGTTTTTATGTTTTGTTCTTGTGATTGAAAAAGTTGTAAACATTTTTATTCAGTTGAGTTGTTTTAATGTGATTTTTTTTCTCTTTTGTTATTTACAATTATAAAAATCAATAAAAAAAATTTATTTAAAAAAAATAAGATAGGGCTTCGCCACTAGCATGGTCTGGTTCTTGAGTGAATAACTTGGGTCACTATAATCAATGGTTTGGTCAAATATTGCACCAGAGTCATAAAGAATAGTCAGTTGTTGATGATGGGACAGGAGAGGCAGAGCCCAGAGAAAGAGATTGGTACAGAGAAACTGACATCTACAGGCTTCCTCCTTATTCTTCAAAAGAGTAGACCTTTGGACAAAACTCTGTTGTTAGGTTTGTACTCATTACTCAGTGGTGAGACTGAAACTTACTTCAAGCAAAGAAAATTAAAAATATTTTTTTACATCATGTAGCTTTCACTCCGAAGATATATTGCTAACCCTTAATTTATCCTTTTATTGTTAATATTTATTAGGAAAGCTCAAACTCTGCATGTGGCATGCTTGTACAACATTAAAAATAAAGCTTTAAGACAAGGCCATCTTAATACTGTTGCATATATAATTGTGATAATATAAAGATGTCTTTACTTTTAATTAAACATAACAGAAAAAGAAAAAAATATAAGCAGAAAGACAACAAAACATCAAAAATATTATATTCACAAGGACTTCTTTATGTGTATAAAAGTTTACACACCAGTTCAATAGACAATGATAATATTTCATTATAATTATTCATATGTAATCTATGTTTGTAAGCAACTCATCCATAAGGTCAAAACAACTTCAGGTCTTCAGTACATCTAGTAATTAATAATATAAGAGATGGCATACTTTTTTTAACTCTTATGTGTGAAGTAAATATCAAGATCCACTCATCTACCAGTAGAACATTGAAAACAGAGGACTCTTTTCATATGAGGGGATATTACTGAAAGTGGAAAAATTAAAGATTGGGGGTGGTGGAATAGAAATTGTTGAGATGGATTAGGCAATCACTACCATTCAGAGAACTAGAAAGATAAAAAGGATTTCAAGAAACGGAGAGAATAAGACTAGCAGATAAATAATAAAAAAGGATCTTCCCAAGTAAATGTGTCTGACCAAATGCTAGGTATAAGTGGTACGGTAAATCTTCAAGTGCTCTGACAGGTCAGGTTTTGGAAATTATAAATATCAATATCAGCATCCAGTCTGATATTGGAGCCCACCTATCTCAGCTTTCTCCAAACGTGGTACCTCAGCTGCAACATTATTTCAGAATTTCCCAAAGTCAGGAACATCAAAAAAAATCACTGAATCATTAAAGTGATGTATGGGCCACAGTACCAACTATGTCTTTGAATCACCCCTCCAAAAACTGGACAGTTTACCTGGTGAACTAAGCCATGATTTTGTTTGGTGGCGGTTTAATAAACTGTGCAAACTCACTTCAGTAAGTTTGTTAACGGTTTAGACTTCCCAAATTCCATGTAAAAGAATGTTGATATAGGCTTGCAAGATGGGAAACAAAACTGCCATTTTCTTTTGCTACAGTGGGACCCTCAACATGAATATCTGCTGCCTATCATAAATTATTTGGCCTAATTTGTGAACTAGTTTTTAAACATCTAACAACCTATATCCTTCAGAGGAGCTATCATTTCAGATTCTGCAAATGTGGTAGCCAGATAGCTTCTTAGAAAGGCATCGTACCAATGTGAAACAGCAAGCATTATTTACAGTTCTTTCCCAGCACAAGTTAAGGTACAGATTTGATTATCTTTAAAGGGATTGTCTTTCTCGCTATGAACCTGTCTAGACATTAAGATAATCAAAATGGTCTCTTCTCTTCAACCACGCCCTCATTTTCTGAAATGCCTTCATTTTTAGCCTATGAGTAGGGAGGCTTTTTTGCTCAGTAGCTCTCCAATGTGACATATTTTGACTATGGCAGATGCATTTTTTCTGTTTTTATAAGAGGAGTTCAAGATTTGTGGTTTTCATGACCATATTTATTCTTCCCTTAAATATTTGCCTGTGTAAGATAGAAAAGAAGCTGATGTTTGTGCAGGAAGAATGAAGAACAGAGTCTGTGGATACTTCTGTACATTATGTGTTTTGAGTACATAAATACACAGGAATATTCAGATCTGACTTAATGTCATGCCTGTCCCAACTTACAGTAGGTATTTAGGAAGGAAAGACTGTTGAGTCCATTTGTAGCAAAAGGTATATTTTTACTAAAGCCAAGTGATTACAGCATAAGCAAAGCCAGATATGAATATTGCCGTGTAAACCCAGTGCTTTTCCTTTCTCCTGGGCCCTCCCCCCCTGGTCCTTTCATAAATGTCCAGTGGTATTCAAACTAGGTGTTTGGGTAACAGCCCTTAAGTTTGGCGCCTCTGGTGGGCGTTTGCATTCTATTCTCACACTTGTGTCCTTGGATTTGCCAGGCTGTGTTCTGGGCTGGCAATTCTGGTTCCTGTCATCCTCCCTCTCTATATCCCCTTATTTCTCCCTCCCCCTTTTAAGTCAGGAAGCCATCAAAGTGAAGCAGGGCTGAAGCGATGTGATGGCAGGCCTGACAGTAAGAATAATTTGTGTGTGAGAAAAATAAGGCTTTGAATATACATGGGGACCTCATTTTTGCAGGCAATTTTAACCAGTATTTTTAAAATTAATTTGGTTTGTTTTGACCTGCACTTTTTTGAAGGTATTGCTTTTGGGAGGTGTCATATATTTATGTACATGCACTGACACATATGTAAACACACAAGCAAATTACATACATATATTTATTGGGTGGGAAATTTCCAGAACTGGTTAGGGTTGACAAATAAAAATGATCAGCTGGCTCTCTACTGGATTTTGTTTGTTTATAATGGTTTTGTAACATTTTCCATGAGAGAACATATTTTAAAATTCAGGATCATCTTTCAGGTAAATTTGGTAGATAATAATTATTTGCATAATTATTCAGATTTTAATTCTTTATTGTTTTCTGCCCTAAGTGCACACTGAGGAGAAAGACATGATATCAATCTGTTCTGCATATAATTAGCATTACACATTATAGAAAAAGAGAACTACATTTTGTGGTTCTACTACTACTACTACTACTACTACTACTACTACTACTACTACTACTACTATTATTATTATTATTATTGCTGCTGCTGCTGCTATTACTACTACTACTACTATGGTTCATTGCACAGTCACCCTCATGTTCAGACTAGATTTGGCACCTTTATTCACCTACGGGACAGATGTAATGTTTTATGGTATTAAAAAGTATTGTCACAGGTTGTAAGCTGTTCCAAGTAAAGTTGCCTTTTACAGTTGACTGGTGATTATTTTATCAATCCTGATGGTGTTCAAATGGTACTCCAGTTGTTTTGGGATTTCACCCAAGGCATCTATTACTATCTTTGCTATCTTATATCACAGTTGTATTTTTATTTGCGGGTCTTTGTATTTTGTTATCTTCTCCATTCTTTCTCTTCTATCCTGCTGTCTCCAGGTACTACCAGGTTCACTATCCAGATCTTTTTGCCTTTCTTATCAACAGTTATTAAGTATGAGATGTTATGTGGCAGGTGCTTCTCTGTTTGAATTCTAAAATCCCAGAAAATTTTAGCTTCTTCATTTTCTGTTACTTTTTCTATTTAATGGTCCCACCAGATCTTGCTTGCAGGCAAATAGTATTGCAGATTTTCTAATACACCATTCTTACAGTAGCTAACCAGGTGATGCACTGTTTCTTCAATTTCTTTGCAGAAGTGGCATTTGCTGTCTGTTGCTGTCTTCTGAATTCTGGCTTTGTATGCATTTATTCTTAAGGCTGGTTCTCCTGCAGCCACAGTTAACCTCAATCTCTTTCTTCAACTTTATCTGCTTTTTAACTTGCTTTTTGTTTAAATGTAATACTGTGTTCTCTATGTCTTCTGTATCTTCTGAACATAAATTTTCTGTTCTTCATTTGGTCTTTCTTGTAGGCTAGTTTGGTCTTATTGGTCCTATTGTGGTTTGGTATTATTCAAATTTTGTATGCTCTCCATTTTCCCTATGAGGCGACTTTGGGCAGCTTACAGATTATAAAAAGATAAATAGAAAGTAATTAATATATTAAAACCATGCACATTAAAGTTTTAAAAGTATAGAAAAAGACAGAAATAAGATATGGACAGCATAGGGATGAAGTCTTCTTACCCCATCAACCACTTCCACTTACAATTAGAATTTCAAGTGAAAATGCCCCTGACATCCCCTTGCTGTGAATATATATAAGGTTTGATTCTAGCTTTGATTCAGAAGTCTTGTAAGTTAATAATAATAAAAAATGATAAGTTATTTATTAAAGGTCAGTAATTGGATTGATTCTTTTAATGAGTTTTTGCATCAATTGAATGAAAGATCTACCAGATGTTGAGTTAATTAAGTTATGAACAGGCACTCAATTTTCCAGAGCCTTTCAGCATTACACAACAGCTTACTGTGAGGGATGACAGGAGTTGTGGCTCATACCTCGTGAAGAACACTAAGTTGGAGTAAACAAATCTTTGCCACCACAGTTTGTATTTAATTGAAAGTTATGAATATGGCTTAACATTTTCTGGAAGGGAACAAAATGTGGCCAATAATTATATATATAGGCTAAAAATGCATAGTGCTTTAAGCACCAGTGCTGATGGACAAGGTATACAGTAACTCAGAAGAATAAGCAATGTTTTATGGTCAGAATAATATATAATGTTTTTATGTAGAATGTAGAATCAGCTATTAGCATTTGTCATGAAATGTTGTGAGGGTTTGTTTGCAGCTGGGGTTGAATTCAATTTAAGAGTAGCTTTTGAAATTAAATCCGAATCTGTGGAGGGTTATAAATGAATTTTATGGTTTTTCACTGCAAAACTGACTGGTTGCACACAGGAAAATTGCTCTTCTTTTAAGTGAGAAGGGCTGCCTCTATCTGAAGTCGTAGAACAAGGGTACCCAACTCCCAGTCCATGGACTAGCACTGGTCCATAGCATGCCAGCAACTGGGTCCCTCAAACAAGCAAAGCCCCATCCATGGGATGCAAGCAGTGTACAAAGTCATGCCCCCTCTGGTGCGTGGAAAAGCCTTTCTCCATGGAACGGGTCCCTGGAGCCCAAAAGGTCCCTGGGGGCTGCTATCTTAGAGGACCTCTACCAGGAATAGCAATAATATATTAGCAATTGATAGACAATTATTCTGATCTAAATAAGGCAGCTTCCTATTTTCGATGAAAATAGAGCTCCATTTTTCTCATTTGTTTGTCCTCTACTTCCAACTTCCCCCATATGCCCCCCTTCCTCCTCAGATTTTTTTTTCCTCTGACACTCTTCCAGTCCTGCCAAAATTCTTTCACATTAGGAATGGATTTTGTTTCACTGGTATGGCAGATTTTCCCTTTCATCAGTATAAATATTCACTGTCTAAATAGATAAGTGTGGTCTTACAAAGGACAGATAAGTTTTCTGATTTATTGCAACAATAAATGCAAGGGCTAGTCTAAAAGAATAATAAAGCTTAGTCTTACATGTCTATAACAAACCAGTGTCACTGTTAAAGTAAACTTCATTGTTGTTCCATTTTGAGAAGGGTTTCTACTAACACTGGACATTGTGGCTACAGTTAATGGATTTTAGACATCCATTTTTCACTCTCCCTGTTTATAAAACAAAACAATGACTTTTTCATAGCCAGAATTTCTGCTTTCACAAATGAGCACAGGGAAAACTCTTAGTGAGAATTTAGTAATATGGTGTTCTGAAGATCAGGGTTGAGTGAGGAAGGGAGCTCACTCATAACTGTTTAAAGAATCATGGCCAAAGTTCTTGTGGTTTTGAGGAACGAGAAGCTGCCAGGCAAAAATCTTATAGCAAAACATCTGTTGTGGTCTATAAAGGAAGATGTAAAAGCAAACAATAATGAGATGATGATGATGATGATATGCCATTTTTCCTCTAAGGAACTTATTGTGGTTTACAAGGTTCTATTTTTTCTTTTCTTTTGTGCCCCCAGAACAATTCTGCGATGTACCTATAATTGGTAGAAGTTTGTGTGGTAAACTTTGTGCCTGAATGAGATTTGAACTTGAGTCTCTGCTCCTTGTCTAACCTTTAAGCAGGAACTAGACAGCCAGGTGCCTTTCTGAGCATATGGATTTCAAGACTCATCAGGTACTGCCAGCAAGGAATTATTCGGACATACAGATTGATTATGACAGCACAAAATTACAGATAGTCCTTGACTTATACAAGGTTTCCTTTGGAAACACATGCCTTAAACAGGACTGCCCAGCGTATTGCCTTTCTTGTTATAGGCTGGGTCAATATTGGAAAAGATCCTTGGCCCTAGACCAAGAACCACATTGTACATTCTTGTGGCTTGTCATAAAATTTCTCAGTGGTGCTGTCTGCCCTCTTTCCTGAAATTCATGAGGTGATCATAATTACATCTTTAAAAGGACCTTTCTTCTCTCAGTCTTTCCTTGTGGAAATGCTGTTTTGAATTGTTCAAAGAATCTTTTTGTTTCATGTTTAATTTCCTTCTTTTAAAATTGAAATTAACAATTATTTTAATCTGTTTATTATATTATTTGAATTTTGCATTTTCCCCCCTTTCATGATACATTGTTCTAATTTTATGCATTATATTGTTTCAATACAATGATATTTGTATAATATTAATTAAAGTTATTAACAGTCTATTCAGATTTTGGAAATCAGATATATAGAAAAAGGAAAGATGCATCCTGTATTAATTACAATTTAGAATACCAATATCACAAGCATAAAATTTATTTTTCAGACATAATATTAGAGGAAAAACTGCCATATTGTAAACACTTAAACCCCCTTAGAAGCCAAGCTGTAAGTGATTTTATTTCCCATGTTGTATGTTGTATAATATATTGTGCTTATAAGAATCCTTGTTTAAATTTTGTTAGACTTCTTTTGTGTACATATACTGTTAGTTTTACATTGCTGCATATTCTTCAAGTTTAAGCTAGTTTAAATCAATCCAATATTGTCAAAACTGTATTTTTCTTCCAATACTGAGAAAAAATTATTCTTGCTGCTGTAAGCATATATCTCATTAAATCAATATTATATTTCTTGTTGAGTTTTCTGAGATTATATCCCATAAGAAAAGTTGTACTTTCATTTCAGATTTAAATTCCAATTTTTTTTTCATTGTACTATATTTATCTTTATACTTTGGGGTTTTTTTTACATGTGATTAAATGTTCCTTTAAATTACAACTTGGTATACATTGCAAACCTTTAGTCCATATTTCTTTCCATTGTTGTAAGTGTTCTTCTAAAGTTTGTATCAATTTTGTCTCACAGTTTTTTCTTTCTTCTGTCTCATGTATAGGTACAAAATTATATGCCCTAATAGGTAATATTGATTTTGTTTGAGCATTTTAAATTCTGTCTTTTTTTTAATATCCCTCCTCTCATCTTGAGATATGATTTTATCCTTCCAGCAGTTTGTAAGTACTCCAACCAAGGTATCTTTCAGCCTTCACTGAATTGTTCTTGCTGTATCTTTTAATATGTTTTGGAGTCTGAATGAACCATATTTGCATATGTAATTACATTTTTCTTGCTGAAATGGTCTCCAACATAAAAAGGATTTGTAGGAAAAGCTAAAGTGAAATTGTTGGACTTATTATTCCCTTTGGGGAATTGTACATTTTTATCAGCTTTTATCTATGGTTGTGTCTTTTTAAATTTGTATCCTCTTTTATGTCTCCGTACCATAAATATCTATAAAGCCATTAGCTAAATTGGCTCCATCCAAACTTGCTATTCTACTATTTGAGGGTTTTATCCACTCTGTTATCCATCTCATATGAATTTATTGACAGGTATTTTGCCATTCTTATAAAGTTCTTTCTGAAATTCTGATTGGCGCAATTTGGGATAGTTTATTTTGGGCAGGATGTCCATTATGATGACTGCAATTTATTCTAACCAAAATTACTTCAAATTCCTCCACCTTTCAAGGTATCTTATTATTTCGTTGTTGATTGTAAGCAATTTGAGATTATAAATTTATAATAATAATTACGTAGATATGTTAAATAATGTGTATATTTAAATACCTTAGCAAGATGTGTGAAGTGAACCTGCTATGACAAACCCTCTTCTGTTTCAATTCCATGTGACATGACAGGTTGGTAAAATCAGCTGGCCCATATTCTTATACTTATTCCTGATATATTTTTATGTGCAAAGCACTCTGGCTATAGCCCACCTGAGAAGCCTCTGCTTTCTGTAAGGGGTTTTGTAGAAAATAAAGGCGGATAGGATTCACCGGAACTATGCAAAATCAGCCTAGCGATGGTGACTTGAAAAGACTGTAAAATTTGCTGCTTAACTATATTCCTGATATATCACACTTTGAGTGCGGTCCAGTGAAATGCAAACTTTTTTTTACATCAGCTTTGTGTATGTCTATGTGCGTATGTGTGTTTGTGTATATGTGCTCATAAAGCTATTCTAGCAGATTGCATCTGTCCTTGACTGTTTAAATATGGTAGCTGTCTATGTTTATTTGTTTCAGTGTTTAATACATGGCAAGAGATGTTATCACTGTTAATCCCTGTGGGTTCTGGAAGAATTTCTGGTTGGTGAGGATTAGTGGTTCATTCCTTTAACTGGCTGTACACTCAGCTGGAGCATTTCAAGGGCAACTCAACCATATAAAAGGCCCCGTCATTGACAAAAACCACAGACTCAAACAAGAGCCTTGAGAGAAATTTGGGCAGCTCTCCTTGTAATACATTTTTTTAAGCTCACCTAGCTCAGATGTAATTCCACACAATTTGTGCAAAACAATACATTATTCCCTTTGTTTATTCTTTAGATAATTATTTTATTTTACTTCCAATATAGGGGGTTTCCAATCCTGGCAACTATAAAACTTGTGGACTTCAACTCCAGAAATCCTCAGCCCACAGGTCTTAAAGCTGCTGAGGTTGAACATCCTTGTTTCAATGTTTCTCTTTCACTAATATGCACAATTTTCATTTTTTATTTTCCTCTGTGACTTCAGAGCAGAACAACAGTAAAAACCTTGCCAGCTAACAAACGTCAAAGTTCTTTTGGCTTGCCATGAAAGTTTCTGAATGTGGATTACAATGGCTTGACTCTTGTCAATTAATGGTTATTTGAATACTTCTTCGCTCTTGAATAACACTACTTGTTTCTTTCTTATAACTCTAATTGGCAACAACAAGGAACATTTCAACATTATGGAAAAAAGCCATTTTTGCTTTTTTTTAGTAATACATAGTTACTTGTAGGCTCTAAACCCAAAATATTATGTGAATTATTTGATATATGATACAAAATTGGACTCTAATCAGACAAGGCAGGAGTCTTAACTGATGTTATCTGAAAAACTTAAGTTCTCCACCTCCTTAATTAAGGCAAGTTGTTTACCAATTCTAATAGTGTTATGATATCTATTGCAGTGGGGCATTATTGAAGATAGATTTCAGTATATCTTCTTAAAAAGCCAGCATTGGCCATTTTTCATTTTTAAAGGAAAAAATATCATAGCCCACAATGGAGATTTATTACATTCAAACATTCAGTCTTTATATTATGGCTTGTCTAAACACAGTTTATTAACTCATTGCAAATTATAAACTGTAAATTATGTAATGGTGAATGTATCCATAAACACCTGTAATATTATGGAGAAGAGCCATCATCTTTTGACCTTTCTGTTTTGTAAATAATTTTCCAAAGTCTTCCAAGTGAGACAGAATTCAGTACGACAAAACTCTTCAGATTGTAAGTAAGATGTTCACTTTCGATGGTAGGTCAAAATAAAAATATACTTCATTAGTAACACTATTTCTTATCATGCTACCTTTGGCTTTGTCAGAAAAAAAGCCCTCTGTTCTGTCTCCAGCCATATAAATATAAACCAGATAGATCAGACTCAGTAACATTATTATAATGATGGCTGATTTAAAATAACAATAACCTTCAGTGCCATGGTTTATCAGGTACATTAGCAAAGACATTATATGTTTAAAAAAGTTGTGGTTTGTCTGACTAAGCAAATTAGAATAAATGCAGTATTACAATGGTAAGACACACTAAAGATGGAGAGGAGCCTACCCTGAAGCCTGTGTATTTTTTTTTTCTTCAGTGATTCATAGACGGCTAATTCATCTAACCTTCCAGAGGCTTGTCAATTCCTAGAGCAAATTCCCTACTTGGATCCGCATGGCAGATCTTGTCTTTGATATGCCAACCTCCTTTGTGTACAGGGCTTCTATTGACGTCAGCGAGATATACTGTCTCTCAAGGATGAGAGAAATCTGGAGTCTAAACTGATCTTGTCAGCAGAGTTTTATCCAATGTTTTCAAAATGGTAAAGGATTATTTTCCCCCTTAAAAGTAATTATGTGTTGATTTTATTGGTAGAACTCACAACAATCATTATTGGAACATGCATTGTCTATATCTGGCTGCTTTTTTTGAAGGTCAAACATTCACTAAATACTCTGATTAAAATATCATCCTCTAAGGTTTTTTTTTTTTCGTTTTTTCTGTGGATGTAGCTAATTAGTTCTGGTGATCTTACTGCACATTCTAGTGAAAAAAATATTTTGTTTGTGATTGAAGACTGTGCAGAAACATTCTATTCATTCCAGCCTGCTGTGTGCTTTTATTTTTTTAAGAATAGCACATCTGTCAGCATTAAAGCTCAATATTTGCTTTAATGTGTTTGTGACCTTTGGCATTTAAATTGAAGCCTTAAAGATCAAACTGTATTTAGATCAACCATCAGAGCTTAGATTATGTTACATTTGAAACTCTTAAATGAATGAAAGCATCTTCAGTCAATTGTTAAAGTATAATAATAATAATAATAATAATAACAACAGCAACAACTTTATTGTCACTTTGAACGTACACCAATTGGCATACATCAAAATGAAATTTCGTTGCATACAGCTCTCAAAGGATCATCACCTCCGATATACACTCCTTGTTTGTGGCCAGCTCAAGTTTCAGATTATCCATTTTAGTCTCTCTGGAGGGAAACGATGGCAAACAAGACAGATGGAAATGGAGCTCTATGTGGATTAGCCCTCAAATTAGCTTGTATTCCTGCAGGACAACTTCGCCTCCTTTCCTTTTTCTGATCCTGACTCTTCCACCTTTTCCTTAAAGAGGCTTTGCTTCTTTTTGCCCCTGGAGCACGCTGCCACTGCCACCAACTCCTCCAAAAGCCTCTCTCTCTTCCTCTGTGCCTGCCAACAGCCTAATCCAGTTCCTTCGCTCCATAAGCCCTGGGACCTCTCCTCCTTTGGAAACAGCCCTGATTTGCAATAGAATCCATCGCTGGGCCAGCAATCAGATCTTGCTGCTGGCAGAACAATTATTGTTTTATTTAGTGTGGTTGTAACATAGATGTACAACTGCATTGCACATGCCTTATTTGCGATTTTATTCTTGGATCTGTAACTCCAGTTGAGAATAAATCATGAAAGTTAACAATTCTCTACTGGGTTTTTAACATTCAGAATTTTTTACGATCCAAGTCTATTTCCTTCCCAGTATTCCTTGATTTTCCCTTTATTGGCAGGGAGTACAGGGGAAAACTGGAACTGCTTCTCATGCTTTGTGGAACGAAGAATGAATTACATATACATTCAGCTCTGAATTTCAGTCAAAGCCAAGACCTGTCAAGCTTTATGAGGTTTGATGAATGTGCATATTTCTAATTTGAACAAAACATACTGCATGCTTAGTGCTGCCTCTAAAGATAAGATGTGTGGTTTAATGCGAGGGTGGGACATTTTTGAGGGCTTGAGACTCCAATCCATCCTCTCAGTCTTCTGGAAAATTGTAGGAAAGTATGATCAACCTTTTTGGAAATGACAATGGGAAAACCTGTTGGAGACAAATTGTCATCATTCCTGTAATTAGATCTGTTTGAATTCAATTTGGCCATTTTGATGCTGAATTTCAGTAGTGTGATCTTGGGATGCTGGAAGTGGGGTGGGGGCACATGCAGGCCACAAACTAAGAGTAACCACCCTGCAGCTCAGTGTTTTCCTTCTCTGTAAGTCATTGTTGTTTCAATTTTAAATTCAGCCAGGGTAATCACAAACTAAAAGTAAGAATGCTTTCTCAGGCCTAATGAAATAAGGAAAGAGTGATGTATGAGTCTGTCATCTTCATTTCAGTTTTTTAAATCCCTACTATTCTTTAAAATTAGGGGTGGATATAAACAAATTGCCTGTCAAGCTTGTTTACACTGCCCTGCCCTTTTGTTGAATATATGTTTGAGAATTGGCAAGGCTTTGGAACTAAAATCATCCCACTGTTAGTCTGTTGTGACATCAGGAATTTCCATGTCATTAAAAAAATCATATGCAGTAAGCAAATGGAGATGGGGAGAAATAAATTTCTCCCTTCAGATTTAAATGAAGAACTCTATTGTCCTTGAAGCTTTATTTTTGTATTATTAAATAATAAAATAATGAAAATTCAGGATTTTCTTCTAAATAATGAAAACAGATTTTTTTCATCATGTACTTTGTGATTCCTACATTGGAAATATGAGTCTGTATAGAGCCTGTTTAGAATCTTATAGAGCTATTCCAGTCATTCTGTAAACTTTAGAAGGCTCTGAAGCAGGGGTCTTCAAACTTGGGCCTTTTATGACTTGTGGACTTTAACTCCCAGAACTCCTCAGCCAGCATGCCTGGCTGATGAATTCTGGGAGTTGAAGTCCACAAGTCATAAAAGGCCCAAGTTTGAAGACCCCTGCTCTAAAGCCCATAACCCACATGTTGATGCCATCTCGAACATATTTTTAGTTTCTCTCATTTTTTTTTATTTCCATGAATCTTTAACATTGTAAAAAAAAACAACACCAAAACTTCTTCATGGGCACCCTGGCCTTCCATTGCAGGTGCCAGAATTGCAAAAGGGCCAGATAAGCATCTTTATTGCTTTGATCCAGGTTAGATAATATAGGTTGTTTTTCCAGGTATTCCTTAAATAGGTTCATCACAATTGCTCTTCTTTTTTTCAAGCTGCACTCCTAGAGCAATATTTAAATGTGACAGATGGAATTATTATAACTCTCTGCTTTTCCTTCTGGCTTCTTACTATTCCCAAAAAGTGACTGGCAGCATGCTAATTTCCAGGTCTGTATTACACCATTATCAGCTTGGAGGAAATCATATACTAAGGCAGTGATGGCGAACCTTTTAGAGACTGAGTGCCTAAACTGCAGCCCAAAACCCACATGCATTGTCGAGTGCCCGGTGGGTGTGGCCCATTGGCTGGGTGTGGCTCATTGGCTGGGTGTAGCCCATTGGGTGGGTGTGCCTGCAATGGTAACGGCAGACTGGGTGGGACTAAAAAGTTCAATCAATCAATTCCAACTTTGCAAGATCTTTTTTTTCCCACAAGAAGCTGAAATTGACTGATTGAACCTTTTTTTTTTTTTCTACACGGCAGCGGATGTCTAAAACGAAAAGGTTTTATAAAACCCAGCTGAAGGCCTAGGACTGGGGCGACGGTGTGCGTGCCCACAGAGAGAGCTCTGGGTGCAACCTCTGGCACCCGTGCCATAGGTTCGCCACCACTGTACTAAGGACTCAAAGCTTTGAAGCTAGCCAGAGCTAACCAGGTTGAAAAGAAGACAATAGCTTTGTTAGTTCTGGCTGTAGAAGCCTTGAGTTCTTCCCAATGTTTTCCTAAAATTCCACTACACCTAGTCTCACTATTGATAAACCTAGCAATGTGTTCTATCCAAATTGGTTTTTCTTCAGATACAGAATTTAATATTGGAAGGAGAGGTTTTAGACCAGGGGTTCTCAACCTTGGCAACTTTAAGACTTGTGGACTTCAACTCCCAGAATTCCTCAGCCAGCAAAGTTGAAGTCCACAAGTTTTAAAGTTGCCAAGGTTGAGAACCCCTGTTTTAGACAGATGTCCTTTGAGATCTATTTGTCCAAGCTGTCCTTTTAACCATTTGAAGAATCAAAAGTGAGAGCTTCCTCTTTAACTATCTCAGAATCATTGAGTTCTCCCTCAACTTCTGAATGGTGTCTTATTGGTTACTTTCAATACCTCAGCCACAAGGGAATGTGATTCCTATCTATGGAATTGACACTTTCACGTCTATACAATGTATTATACTGTACTTCTTTCATTTTGTGGTTGATGAATCATTTCCCAATTTCATCTTTTACTACTTGACTTCTCCATAGCCCAGGATAGTTGATATTGCTAAACTGAGGTGTCTCATCACAAGCCCAAGATGCTTGCAGCGCTTTAGCCTGTGGATCAATCATGAGCATTTTGCCCCTTTTTCTTCCATCACAGTTTATAAGGGTGGCAAAAGATACCACCAGAAGAACATTTTCCTACTGCTGCCGTAACACTGTACACTTCGGCTGCTTGAACAGAAGATCTGCCTAACAGAAATCAAATCCCATCTTATTCTTCTAAGTCTGTAACTTCAGTCATTTGTTTTGTCAATCATTGGACAATTGCTCTTCATGCCAACTATTCAGTTCTACTTTCCAGGGCAGGTCCTCTTCTCAGTCTTATTTCACTGGAGGTGTACCCTTCTCCAAGGCATTTGTAACAACTGATACATTCATGTCCAGCTAGAGAGTTCACATATTTCTCTACATCCAATGTGCTTGATCCAAATTGGAAGTGTTACAACACATCAACAAATCTGAATCCCTCAGTTTTTGAAAGTCCAGGCTATTTAATGAGAGTTAGTACATTAGCAAAAAGGGTGGCATAAAGTCTGTTCCCCTTTTCGCTCTAAAGTATACATTTGCATTGGTCTTTTTATCACTCCATCTTTATCCTGGCAATCCATATGCCTGGAAGTGACAAATCCTTACTGACCAATTCAAATATACCAGCTGCTCACTAATATAAACTGCACCCTCACCAAATTCTATTAAGGTTAACCCAGGGACAACTTGCATCATGGAAAAGCAAGCAGTGTATTATCTTTTTATAGAATGGTAGGATAGTTTCATAGTTTCTTACTTACACTTTCTTTTTATTGGACTATGTTTCTGCCCTTTATATCCTGACCAGAATCTTGGCAAAGATCAAAGATTAGCAGGATGTGACTAACTGCTTATGTATTAAAAGTTGGTGGCCTTATCAGTCATTTAATTGCTGATATGACCTCTACTCCAGGGATAAATTTTTCATCCAGATTGCTGTTGTTTCCAGATTGGAGGGATTCAATTTCTAGTCCTTACGGGATGACTGTAAAGGAGATTATGTTGGTTACTAAATTAAAATTCTTTGAAGAGTTTATTCACAAATAGCAATTTAACTCTGCAATGTCAGGTCCACATGTTTTATCCTTACTCCATACTTGAAACATTGAAGTTTGGTTCTCTTATCAATGAAAGGTTCAAACTTTGTATGGAAATTGAACCCACATCCAATGAATCCTCATAGGATGAATCTGGTAACATGGTGCTTCCCAGTGGTCAGTTTAACTGAAAATACCCATAAGAAGCCTTCCTCCAGAGAATCACAGAAGTACTTAGAGTTTGTGAATGTTCAGAATTTCTGTCTAAATATGACCTGATCTGTTCTCCACATGTCCTTGGTAGCTTTGGATTCATTTTTTAAAACGAATAATGAATGTATTCATTTTACTCAATGAATAAATATATTTTTGATTCATTTGTTTAGTTGGATTTTCTTTATGTAATGTTGGAATTTGTGTGGTGAGCAGATCATACATTAAGTCATATTTACATAGAAATTTGTAAAGTTCAAAAAGGTTCACAAACTTTTCAGTCCCATCATACCTACTGAAAGCATGCCATTTGGTTACATGGTTCAACCCTCTATCTTTATCCAGAACTATGAACTAGATCTTTACGCCAGAGAGATACAATCACTGAAAGAGTTGTTCTGCCTTCAATATCTTATTATGACCAGACCTTCCTCCAAGAAGTTTGCTTTTGGAAATGAAAAAGTAATTACTTAATTATAACTACATGTCTTGCTGGAGAGAGATTAACTGAGTTGGAGGAGGATTCAAACAGGGAATTAGTCGGGAATCGTTTACATAGGCACAATAGGTCTGATCACCCTTTAATGCTGTTGAACCTTATCTAGTCTGGACCAGATCAAACAGCCAGTCTGGGAAGATTATTGTGAACTAGGCATTGAGCAATAAAGTAGCTAATTTGAACTCTTTGTGGGTGGGTTTGGTTGTGCCTGGCATTCCTGAGTAATCATCTATGCATTCACCCAATCACTTGGTTTAGACAACTAACTGTTCTTTTGAATCTGGTGGGACTGAAAATTGGAGACAGAACCAGTTGTGTGATATAATGGGGGAAAGAGAGGCATGGCTTTAGCCTAACAGTTCTATAAGGAGAACAACACATGCACAACCCATAATGCATAATTCCCAAAGAATTGTAGAACAGCAACTACAGGGAAGGAATTAATTGGGGGGGAGTTAAATTTAATTTTTAATTTTAATTTTTAAACTAAAATTTGCAATTTAAATGAAAATTAAAATGTTTGCAGTTTGTAAGTGTTCCCAGAGTTGTCTGAGATGGCCATTTGTTTTGTAATTTGATGGAATTAAAACTGTGAAATGGAAACAATGTTTTGAAACATTGTAATGGTAGAATAATAATATAATAGTAAATCTCTACAACTTCTACAAAAAGGAGTCTATTCCAAAAAAATTCTTATAACACTACTTATAAATAGAAACTGGAGATTGATGCTGTTATACAAACTATTTAACCTTCAGCATATTAAATACTGTATAGTTGTGCCAAAAGCAAAATATTTGTGAATCCTTCACTGGATTAATATCTTTCTAAATGCATGAGAATGTAATGGTCTTGGTTATGAGATCACGATGCAGCTGTTCTTCTTGCTAGATATGTTTACATTATCTTCTTTCTTCATGAAAAATGTTGAGAGAAGAAAATACTTTTGTCTTTTTGAAAGATTCCGATTTATTCTACCTAATGTAATTATTTTGAGATCATGGGAAAGCTGTTTCTCAACTCTTAAGAATCACAATAGTGCAGTGTTTCTCAGCCTTCTCAGCTTTAATCTTTGTGGATTTCAGCTCCCAGAATTCCCCAGCCAGCATGCTGGCTGGAGAATTCTGGGAATTGAAGTCCAGACAGATTAAAGCTGACAAAGTTGAGAAATACTGCAATAATGGATGAGTTATTGATGTTCTGGCATTTGTTGTTTAAATCAAATTCCTGTTTGTAAATACTTTGCTACTGTAAGTTAAGTAGAACTAATTATTGCATTAAAAGAAGGTTGAGATATACTCTAGAAAATATTAATAGATTAAAATACTTTAGTAATTTGTTATTTAGAGTAAATGAAAGCCAGCTTGGTCTAGTGCAGGGGTAGGCAGCCTTGGCTCTTTTATGACTCGTGAACTTCAACTCCCAGAATTCCTGAGCCAGCATTGCTGGCTCAGGAATTCTGGGAGTTCAAGTCCACGAGTCATAAAAGAGCCAAGGCTGCCTACCCTTGGTCTAGTGGTTAAGGCACCAGACAAGAACGGAGGAGGCAGTGAGTTCAAGTTCCACTTTGGCCATGAAACCAGATGGATGACTTTGGACCAGTCACTCCCTCTTAGCCCAACCCACCTCACAGGGTTGTTATTGTGGGGAAAATAGGAGGGGGAAGGTATGTTGGATATGTTTGTTACCTTGAGTTATTTGTAAAAATAATAAAAGTGAGATGTAAACAAACAATTGCCTTAATGGCAGTTCTTCAGCTGAACATCTTTGAATTCACAGAAACAATCAACCCTCCTTAGATCACAGTAACCTTATTATTGTTAACTTCATTATTTTGGGTAGTGCTTTATTCAAACATAGTGAATTGTACTGGATAGTGTAGTCTTAAATGTAAGCCAGATTATGTCTCCCCTTTTATTTTTATTTTTGGACTCTGGAAAGATTCTGCAGGAGGCCTGTGTTTCAAAGGCTTGTGAAATAAAGACCCCTAGGTATACATCTCTAACAATACTTCTGTTTACATAGAATTTATATCAAGAGTCTTGAATCTTGCCAAGGAGCTACAGATAGTAAATAAATTGGTTCCAATTTACCTTTGATCAGCAGGTTAACTGTTGTACATGGTTTTGGATCAAGTTATCATTTTTTTTCCTTCACAAGATTGGTACAAGGACAGTATAATGCTTTGTGCAGCATTTGTCTTGAGCTCATTAGATAAATGTTAATCTATAAATTTAATAGGTTGGCAAGATGTCAGCATTACACATATGGTAAAAAAAAATGTTGTTCAAAATATTGGCTCCAAAAGTTTAAAATAGTTTAAAATAAGTAAATAAAATTGATGCTAACTTCACCCTCTGTTTCTTTATTATCTGGTTCAGATTGTAAGACTTGAATTATTCAGAACTAAAGCTTACAGAAGTGCTCCTGCTTGGCTTTTCTGGCAAAGTGGCTAAACAAACCATGGAAATGCCTTTCATTATTTCTTTAGCATTATGTCTGAAAATAGGCTCTTTCAAGCCAAAACCTAAATCACATACAAACACAGCATGCATTACCCTCTAAGAATGCAGTTCACAACTTGTAATAAGTCAGGACATAGTTTGTTTAGTTTGGCTTAATGTATCATAGGAACCCAACTATTTGCTTTGTATTCCAAGATTTATGACTTAATCCAGTGCATGAAACAAATGAATAGTTGAACGCTTGACATATAACATATAACTCATAATTCAATGGTAAACACAGGTTTGGCATGCAGACAGTATCTCCAGTTTTGATAATGAATATTTTTCAGGGAAAAAAATGATCTACTGATGGGTTGGAGAGGCCTCTTCCCTCATGGAGATCCTAGAAAGCTTCTGCCAATCAGAGCCTGGACTCTTAAGCTAAATACTCTAAAGGTGTAACTTGGCATAAGGCAGTCAAATAAACCCATATTCAGTATATTTCCTTTGGCTCATATTCAGATTTCTCAGAATTCATTGGCACATTCAGAGGTACACTTTGGAGATTGCTGTACTAAATCATTGTATTCCCCCAACTTTTTACAATTAGATCTTGGCCAAGAATAAAGGAGTCACACAATTTCTCTTTATTTAAAATATTTCTTTGTCACTAAAGGTGAGTCTGCCAGCATGCATATCTATATAGTAGCGTGCAAACATTAAACAAATATATAAAAGCAGTAATTACAAGGAAATCAAAAACCAGTTCAGAATATATATTTAATTCTATTTAAGACATCTTCAGAATGTCTAGGGCCTCTAGGCAAACAAGAAGGTTGAATTTGGACAGGAGGAGGATACAAAATCAACCAGGGTCTTCTCCAGGGTCTCCAAAATCAGCCGGGGTCTTCTCTTCTGCAAAAATACCATCTTTGTTGTGGTGCAGAATACCACATACTTCTTTGATCAACAATATTCCAAAAATGCTTCCTTTTTAGAAAGCAAAACAGGATTTTAATAGTTTTAAGAGCAGTAACAAAATAGCCAAATTTTCCTGACAGGAAAACTTTTACTGTTTAAATGTCTGATGATGACATTTAAAATGATGTGTTACCCAAGAGATTAATGATAGGATTAATGTTTAAATTCCAAGGCAACCCTCCAAATATTGTTCAGGTCAACTAGGAAGCAGAACTGTTATTTCAAGATATTGAGTATGAATTATGTGTTATGGTTGCCCAAAGGTAGGAAATAACTACACATCTAAAGGCAGGAAAAAGCTGCTTTAAGGATTTGTTTAAAGCTCTTATAAGCTTTTTTGGAAAACTTTGAAGAGCATCGTACGCCTCTAGACAGCATCTTCCTTTTCTATCAGTATCAACTGATATGATCTGCCCACTGTTGCTGTGTCCCAAGTCCTGTTCCTAAGGGCTAGGAATTAGGCTAAATTAAGGGAAATTTGAGCTGTTGAGTGGACTGCTCTTGCTAAGGCCACAGCCCTTCTTTTGGAATCCAAATTTTTACTTGCGTTGTGTGCTTAAACATAAAGGTGCCTTTGTAAAGACATGCCTTGGTTATATTAAGTGTTTTCTATTCATCTCTCTATAAAAGTATATAAGCAGATGTATAAACTCTCTGTGAAAGTCTTTGAGAACAGATTCTATAGCCAATAACCATTGTGAGGTTGAGGTAAGGATTTGTTAAATATTTTAATTGGAAAAATCAGAAAATAACTAACTTTTACAGAAAAAGTGATAGCCTGTGTGACAATAAGACGATACATAGTCATGTAAGACTGTGTGTATATGCACAGGAGACAGATATATGTATAAGTATGTATATTTATAAATGCCTGGTAATGAAATGTTCGGAAACCAACCCACAAGCTCAGAGAATGAACCTTTACCCGCATTTATAAATATTTTCAAATGTACAAAAAGAGAAATATTAAAATGATAAAGCAAAACACTCTGACTTCTGCCTTTGGCACATATTTTAATGTGAAACAGAAGCCAAACATTTTGCTTTACAATAGGTCTGTGGTATTGCCAGGTACAAGGTTTAATGCCCCCCACACACACCATACCTGGAGATTTCTTTGATGTGCTTTTTGTAATTACATAGCTACATCATCTCTAACATTGGAAGCCAAAATTTCTATCACTTGTCTGACAAATGTCAGTCCTCTGCTTTAAAGTAACATTTGCAGATAGGTTCAGAAATAATGGTACTCTTCTCAGCTTCTCACCTAACTTTTTTTTGTTACTAAGAATTATAGGGAGGAAGGAAGGATGAAAGGAAGGGGAGGAAGGGGAAGAAGGAGAAGAACGGGTGGGATCATTAAGCAAGGTGATCACGTGGACACCTTGCTTAACAATCATCATGACTTGCAACCTTAAGGGGTAGGTTCCATTGTTTCATCTGCAGGAAAAGATTTCTTGCAGACATTTCACTACCAGACTAGATAACATCCTCAGTGCTCCAAGGGAGTGGGGTTTGCTCTCATTTTATATACTAGTGGCTTGCCCTGTCATTTTCGGTGGGGATGGTCTTGGTGGCTTCTTGATTGGGCTGTTATTTACTGTGTTGGTAGTTCCTTGATTGGGGTATTGATTGCTTTTTGATTGTGGGATTTGTTACAAAGTTGTTTTGTTTTTACACTGTTGTAACTTTAAATGATTGCTAAATGAGATAGTTGACTAGTAAGGAGTACCTGCAGAAGCAAAGGAAAAGGAAATAATACAATAGTATAGAGTATACGTCAGTCCTATGTGGGGACACTAAAAATATCCTCTTAATTCTGAAAGAGAAACTAACTTCAGCAAACCAATTTAGAAAGGAAATGCATGCTTGGTTGGCTTCTAGGAGTGGAAAGATCTGAGAAAGTTCCAACAGGCTCTCTCATAAGAACTTGATAAACAATGGGATCTACTTCTGATTAAATATGGGTACAATCATGCTGTAAATCTGTTAATCTTGGCTGTTGGTCTGATCTCCAGACTTGGTAATTGCAAAGATTTTATCTATAGGGGCGGGGAGACATCAAACCAACAGCCCAGCTACCAAACCGAGCTACTAATATTCAAGCACATCTGTTAATCTCTCTGGTAATGCCTATTATGACAGGCTATTTAAATATTCATAAGCACCAGCAAGGGGCAAGAGAGGATCTATGCATCATAGTGCATAAGGTGAAAACTGAAACTTATGCCCTTGCATCGGATGTCGAGACTCATGTATATAGGGATGGAATTTGCATCAAGACCATACTGACCCCAGCTTGCTGAGGATGTGATATAAAAATTGTGAAACAAATGTAGTCAGTGCTTTGGCCACAAAATGCTGTGAGAATGAATTAATGTATACATATGCAGTAGAGTAAGAAATGAATTGAACTAAACATAAGACAGGTGGTAAATGGATTTATACCACTATATTCTTTCTATTTATAAATCTTAATTTAGCCAATTAGCCTGGAATATTGGGGGGGGTCTTCTGAGAAATTTTTCCAAATAAGTGTGTTAATCTTGGTGTTAATATCTGTTCAACTGGATGTCACTGGTTGATGGGGAGATGTTTTGTCTTTTTGTTTCCTTTTTGTCTTTTTGACTGTCCCTTTTGAATGGTATGTAGATGTTGTTTATCTCTACCCGTCTGTTGAAGGCTGATTTGCAAAAGAATAATCAAAAAGCCAAAAAAGAAACAAAAAGACCCAAACACCTCCTCACTGGCAATCAATACCCAGATGAACAGAGAATAACAACAAGATTAACATTAGATCCACAAAGCAAACACTACACCAATTAAGGAACAACCAACACAGACAAACAAGCTAACAGTAAACAGCAGCCCAATCAAGAAGCCACCAAGACCATCCACACCAAAAATGACAGGGCAAGCCACTATTATATAAAACGAGAGCAAACCTGACTCCCTTGGAGCATTGAGGATGTTACCTAGTTTGGTAATGAAATATCTGCAAGAAAACAGTAAAGCTTAGAGAAACACCAACAGTTCAATCCTGTTCTACAAATATTTTCTTCTATCGCAACTTTAGATGCTACCACCAAACTAAACACGTTGGACCTCATGCCATAGAAACTCAGGAATTTTGTTCTTTTCTCCATACGTGGAATTGACAACACTAAAGCAGTTAAGATGAAGTTATGATTTTTAGGGGAATTACTTTCACAGGTATTGCTTTTCCTGCAGATGAAACAATGGAACCTGCCCATTCTCCAGCATGGTGGATGTAGAATCCACATGATTGGGTTATTTCAGTCTTCCTCCTCAGAGAGACTAAGTCAGAGCTTTAGTCACGCCTCCCTTTGGGTGTGTCTTCCCAGTTTTGACGGGGCGAAGGATCCTGACAAAGTCTGACGCAATGACTCCAAAAAACACAAAAAAATGACAATACGCAAGCCTAGACCCTTACACCACCATGCTGAGAAAAGGCATTCAGGTAAGACAACGCCCCTTCTCCAGCATGGTGGATGTAGAATCCACATGATTGGGACATACCAAAGCCCCCCATGTCCCTAAGGGAGGGAAGGTCTAGGCTGGTGTCTCCCTAGAGGAAACAACCTGTTGAAGAACCCGTCTGCCAAATGTGGCGTCTGCCGCGGCAAACCTATCGATCTTATAGTGTGTAATGAAAAAAGATGGAGACAACCAAGATGCCGCCCTGCAAATCCTCTCCACAGAAGCCTGGGTAGACCAGGCCGCAGAGGTCGCTGTGCTGCGTGTGGAGTGAGCTGTGATACTAGACAGGATCGGAAAGTGACTGGGACGCGTAGGCCCTAGCAATGCAAGCCCTGATCCGCCTGCCAATGGAGGAAGAAGAGACCTTCCTGCCCATGGCAGAGGACTGAAAAGAGACAAACAGGGCCTTTGACTTGCGAAAGGTCGAAGTACACTTGATGTAAAGAGCCCTACATACATCTAGCTTGTACCACTTGCGATCCAGAGAGTGAGAAGGATTTGGACAGAAACTTGGCAAAACTAAACCCAAAGACCTATGAAAACCGGTGTTCACCTTGGGAATAAAAGAGGGGTCTAATCTAAGGACCACTCTGTCTTCCTGAAAGGTACAGAGATCATCTCTGACTGAGAGGGCGGCCAATTCCGAAATCCTTCTGGCCGAAGTGATAGCAACTAAGAAGGCAACCTTCAAGGAGAGAAAATGCAGAGAGCAAGACTGGAGAGGCTCGAAAGGAGCGGTGGTTAAGGCCTGCAACACAGTAGGTAGATCCCAAGAAGGGTATCTATGTACTGAGGGAGGACTAGAATTGGTCGCCCCTTTGAGAAAGGCGGAGATGGCCGGGTGATGTGAAAGCGGACCCAGATTGTCACAAGTGAGGTCCGAGGACAAGGCCGCAACCTGCCTACGGACGGTGTTAGTGGACAGGCCCTTGGGAATGCCGTCCAACAGATAATCTAAAATATTAGGGACTGTAACTGAAAAGGGGGTTCAATTTGTGTGAGATGCACCACTGGCAGAAGTTTCTCCATGTGGCGTCATAGACCCGGTTCGTTGAAGGGCGTCTAGAAGCCTGAATCATAGAAATCACCCCTGAGGAATAGGCCTGTTTAGCTAGACTCTCCCGTTCAAGTGCTAAGTGGCTAATTGAAGCCACTGGGGGTCTGGGTGCTGGAGCTCCCCCTGGCTGAGAACTACTCGGTCCGGAGGAAACCTCCACGGAGGAGACAGGGACAGATCCACTAGATCTGCAAACCACGGGCGTCGCGGCCAATATGGCACAACCAATATTACTTCCACCAGCTCCAGGGTCAGCCTGCGAAGGTGGCCTGTAATAGGGGAAGGGGAGGGAAGGTATAAAGCAGACCCTCCGGCCACTTGCACTGGAGATAGTCCATCCCCCTCGTCCTCCCTGCCGGATACCTGGTGAAGAATCTGGGGAGCTGGGCGTTGGGCGTGGAGGCAAACAGATCCAGGCATGGCCTGCTGAACCTGCTCGCGATCATCTCGAACAGTCTCGGGTCCAGGCACCACTCCGAGTGGTCCACAGTCCCCATGCTCAGGGAGTCTGCCTGTCGGTTTGCCTCTCCCGAGATGTGTTCTGCTCTGACTGAGCCCAAGTTGGCCTCTGCCCATAACCGTAGTTCCATGGCCTCCTGCAGGAGAGCCCAGGAATGTGTCCCTCCCTGTTTGTTGACGTGAGCCTTAGCTGCCCCGTTGTCTGTCAGGATCAACACGTGCTTCCCTAACCCTAGGGAGGAAAAATGGAGGAGAGCCAAATGAATCGCCCCGTCAAAACTGGGAAGACACAGCCAAAGGAAGGCGTGACTAAAGCTCTGACTTAGTCTCTCTGAGCAGGAAGGCTGAAATAACCCAATCATGTGGATTCTACACCACCATGCTGAGAAAAGGCGTTCAGGTAAGACAACGCCCCTTATGATCTCAGGTCATGATGATCCTTAAGCGAGACCCCCACATGATCGCTGACATTTGACAGACAAGTGATAGAAATCTTGGTTTCTGATGTCAGCGATGGTGTATCTGTGTAATTACAAAAAGCACATCAAAGAAATATCCAGGTATGGTGTGGGGGACATTAAAACCTGTACCTGACAATACCCCAAGCCTATTTTAAAGCAAAATGTTTGGCTTCTGTTTCACATTAAAATAGGTGCAAAGGGAAGAGGTCAAGGCGTTTTGCTTTATCATTATAATTTAATCTGTTTTTGTACTCTCTGAAAATATTTATAATATGTATATATTTTTATACATATTTGTCTCCTGTGCATATGTACACAGTCTTACATGACCATGTATCGTCTTATTGTCACATGGACTATCACTTTTTCTGTAAAAGTTAGTCATTTTCTGATTTCTTCAATTAAAATATTTAACAAATCCTTAATGTTTGTACAATTGATACAAACTGTATCACTCTTGCAATGGTCATTGGCTAATAGAATCTATTTATCATAAAATTCCAGGGCATTGGTTGTGACAGATGTTTCTAATGCTGTTAGCACAGATGTATATCAATGTACAATGTACAATTTACAATGAGCATAATCAAGATAGAATTATAGAATTCTAGAATTATAGAAATGGTAACATGACAAAATTGTGTTCTAATGGAAAGCTTGTTATTTTTTAAGTAACTTGGATTGCTTTAAGTTTCAGGAACGTTCTGTAAAAACGTTTTCTCTGTAGATTATGTGTCTTTTTTCCTATTTTATTTTTTCCTAGTTTACAGTATTTTCTGTTAACAGAAATTTTATATATCATTTAACAGTTGAAAACTAAATTTGGGAGTTATTTTACAATAGTGCTCAGAACTTCTGGTACTTTCTATGTTTATGGGACCCTTGTAATTAAAATTAAAAATTGACTTAAAAAAAATAGTAATCCTTATTTTCAGGATGTAAACCACAGTATAAGATAAGGTGATAATTAATAGTTACCAAAGTCACAAAAGGAACTAGGACAATTAACATGGTCACTTTCCCAATCCTCAATTAACTTAACGTCAGCTTAAATACTTGCCCAGAATTAAGGCAATAATTTTTTAATTCAAAAATGGAAGAAATCTAGATAACCAGACAACAACTTTGTCTATGAAAGTTGGAATTACTATTATTTAAACTACCTCATCTAGAAATTTTACTGGGATTATTGATGGGGGGGGGAACTGAGGAGTTCAAATAATGTTTTATATGTCACTAAAGAGTTAATGAAGTCTTGATATAGCATTCAGTTTTGACTTGCATAATGGAATGCCTTTTGCTTTTATGGAATCAAAATATCATCCCTCATTTGCCTTAAGGGGTTAGGAACCTATCTACTTTATTTTCCAACGTACAGACATTATCTTGTAAGTACGGTACATGGCATCATGGCTTGTGTGAACAACCTTAGAAAAGAGGAAACAGCCATTAATCAATGTTATTCATTGTATAATTAAATCCATGACCTCTGACTTCACATCATTAACTGCTGGGCTCAGGGAAAGATTGCACCACAACATCTGTTCATTGTCAATCTTCAAGCAGTTTTTATTTACAGAGGATCTTAGCCTTTATCTAGTGCCAGACAAATACTTACCCTTATAATGAGAACTACTATTATACTGCCAAGCTAATGCTCTTTTAACCTGAAGACCAGAGACTACAAACAATGGATCTTTGCATTTGCTGTTGTTTTTTATAAAAATAGCATATGTGACATGTGGCATTGTCTAAAGAATGAATTTAGCCTTTACCTTGACCACCAAAAACACCACGCATATGCTGTATATTCATCTAAATTATAGCCTTCAAAGCTCCTGAATCTACTCCATGTTAACACCTAACACTTTATATTGATAGCAATGGTATGTGAAATGAGTAATTTGGACTTAACATGATTGTACAGGCACCTTAAGAATGAAAAAAATACAGCATAATGATTTACTTGATAATATCTGAAGTGTATATAGTTGCTACGGGTCAACAACTAATTGATGGCACATAATCAATATGATGCCTTAGAACAGAAGTGGACTTTATTAGGCAGTGGCATATAACAAATGCACTTATGCACTGATGCTGGAAACATTTCTTATTTTGTAAGAATGATTTGTGGTTTGGTAAGTTACATGCAAGTAGATTTTATAATGATGTGAGCTTTGTTCTAGCAATCTTCTGAATGTGTGGCGATCTAAAAGTGGGTCAAGAAATGTCAGAATACATTGTAAATCAGTTTGATCTATTGTCTGCTCCATTCTTCATGATTCACATAGAGCTCTTCAGAAGGGCATGTGTGCATGTTCAGATGAATGTACTTAGATACATGCCTACACTTGGGAATTCTGTTTAATGAAGATTTTTGATTGCTTGAAGGTTTATAAATCTACAGATTTCCACAGGAAATGTGCACCAGATTGAAGGGCCACAATTGAGGACAGAACTAATGTGTACCTCCATGCATATTGCTTTATTGCCACTTGTATTTTGGCTTTTTGCTCACATTCCCATTCTTAGCTATGACTTGTTCAGCCTGACATTTGAAAATGGGCAAAATCAGGTTCCTTACTCTTGTTGTAAAGCCACGAGTCCCATAAATCTTTACACTTAATTAGGTACTATAAACAACAGTCAGATTTGTGAAGCTATTCAGAGGATTCCCACGTAACCTCGAGAAACCATCTCTACAACATAAGGCTCGAAATGAAGCAATAGAAATTGCATGTTAGATCCTCATAATGCTCTAAACCAGGGGTGTCAAATTCCCAGCCCATGAGCCGGTTGCGTCATGCTGAAACTGCGCCCACCCCATTGCCAGCAATGAAAAAAAAGTTGTGATACATCGCAACACATCATGTGACGTTGCGTGTTTGACACCCCTGCTCTAAACTATTGAGTATCAATGACTAATAACAGGACGCAAGAAGCTCTGTCCAAATGCTGAGCCTTTTATTTAGAAGTTTAGGAATTGATCCTTCTAAGAGTCTAGATACACATATGTTCAACCAGAAAACTCCCAGATAACTAAATAGCAAACCTGGTACATGTTGGGTAATGGTTTTTTCCGTTTTTGTTAACAAGACCAGTAGTGGGAATCCAGTGAGTTTCCTAGCATAAAAAGACACCAACCCAGTGAGGTTCAAGGAGAGTCTTCATCTGAACACTTCTGCAATCAGGAAAACTCCTTTTAGCTTTTGGTTTGGCCATTTTACCTGTTCTTACCTGTTTTGGTGCATAATGTCCTTCATAGCCTCATGTTTTTACCCGCGCACACGTACGTATATACACACATATTCCTGTCATCATGCCTAATTGCGTTTGAAGCAAGCGAGGATAGCTTCAAGACAGAGGCTGAAAACTGGAAAGGTCAGCCAGATTAAAGCAGTTGATTGGAAACCTCAACATAAAGACGTCACAGGGAAAAGAGTGCTGCTATATTGTACTTGGATACAAGCAAATGAGTCATCAAGTGATGCTTTTCTTCTTGTAGGACATAGAACTGAAAGGGAGAAGCCATTGGCTGAACTGTACACCAATCATCGTTGTAACTAGGGAACGCTTCAGTCTTTTTTCTCCCTTAGAGCTTGGCAGAAATGAATTTCTAAAAAAACCAACATAGTTTGCATTTGCCTGTGTGCATCTTTTCTGCGCAGAATATTTGTGTCTCATGGTAACAATTCTTTGCTTCATTCTGCTTCATTCATTTGTGCAATAATTACTTCACACTGGTTTTATTCTTCTTCATTTAATGCCTATAATTGCTATTTCATATTCTCCTTGATGCTGTAAGTAAAGGAATGTACAGATTGCCAGACTTGATAAGGCTGTTTGTTGCTTGATGCTGTAGTGATTTATCCAGCTCAGTAAATTCCCTAGGAATATTAGGAATTACAACTACAACCCCAATTATCTCCTGTTAATAAAAGTTAATATATTTACAAGACCCCAGATTAGAAAAGAAAAACTACTCAAGTGGAATTTTTGGACTTGTAACTAAGGCATTTCCTCAAATATCTTTTTAATGTAATAAATTTGAATAAAATCAAGAATCAAAAGAAGATAGAAGTCAAAATAATGTGGGGGTTGGTTGTTTTTTTTAGGAAAAACGAGACTTGTATATATGTGTTTTGAAGGAGTTTTAGTTCTTTATCATGTTTGAAAAAAAACTGTTATTGTTTGTTAAACTGTTCATACTATTTTTTTAGGTTTTTTTAGATACATTTTTAAATGTTGCATGATGTTTTAGAATATTTCTGTTATTTTACAACTTAAAGTTCTTTTTTTATAAACCAGCTTGTGAGATTTGACTACTGGGCTATAGAGAAATTTAATAAAATAATTAAATTTTAATTATTAAAGAAAATAATTAAAAATAATTAAATAAAATAACACCACCTGTGCGATGATGTTTAATGGGTCATGCCATGGTAAACAAATTGGAAAAGGACAAGGCAGGAATTTTATCCTTTTTTTTATTAAAAGGCTACAGACAAAAAGTGCAGAGATTGAGCTGAGAAACAACAAAAAGATGTGATGTTGAAAAGAAAAATAATTTACAGTACAAATAAGAATAAAGATGTAAACACTCAATAGGTCAAATTTTAAAGAAGCAATTGAGAACAAATCTGAGTATGTCTTCTTTCCTTAAACATAAATCAGAACTAGAATACAGTGTTAGAACTCTGCTTCATCCTAGATCAGGAGTAGAGAACTATGGCCCTTTTATGACCTGTGGACTTCAACTCCCAGAATTCTTGAACCAAGATGGCTGGCTCAGGAATTCTGGGAATTGAAGTCCACAAGTCATAAAGGGGCCGTAGTTCCCCACCTCTGTCCTAGATAGTGGAGTATAACTGTGGCCCAGAAAACCTTGTCTAGCTGTTGTAGGATATAGTCAAAAACATCTCTTACACTACAGTTTGCATGTGCTTCTATCTCAGAGGTGGGGAGCAATAGCCCATTTTTGACTTGTGGACTTCAACTCCCAGAATTCCTGAGCTAGCAGTCTCTCTTCCATCTAAAAGGGTAAGAAAAGTAAGAAACCATACTGCTGCTTTTCAGCAACTATGATGGGATGGGCAGCGCCAGGGTGTCAAATTAAGCATCCAAACCTATCGGGCGGCAACTAAGTTGTTTTCTTTTTTATTTTCTTTTTTGCTGTTTGCTATCATTTTACTTCTAATCTCTTGGTTTTCGTTACATGGACCTTTTTTTTCTTACTTTACCTATTGATCTATTCAGTTTTGTTAATGGTTTTGTGAATATTCATTGCATGGGGGTGGGGTAGGTGGGTAGAGAACAAGCAGATACGATATTGTTGCCATTATAGAAACATGGTGGGATGAAACCCACAAATGGAACACACAGCTAGAGGAATTTAAATTATTTAAAAGAAACAGATCAAATAAAAGAGGAGGTGGAGTTGTTCTCTATATAAGAAATAACTACATCTCCACAGAAATAGAGCACAACAATGATGAAAACTGTCTTGAATGCATTTGGGTCAATATAAAAGGGAGAAAAAATGACATTGCCATAGGTGTATACTATAGGCCACCCAACCAAACAGAGGAAATAGATGAACTTTTTGCTAGTCAGCTAACTAAGGTATATAGGAAGCACATCACCATAGTAATGAGGGACTTTTATTACCCTGACATCAACTGGGAGACAGACTCTGCACCAAGTGGAAGATCAAACAGATTCCTGACAAACCTAGCAGACAACTTTGTCTCCCAAAAAGTAGAGAAGGGAACTAGGGGATTAGCCATTTTGGATCTAATTCTCACTAACAGAGATGAAATGATAGACGGTGTTGAAGCAACAGGAACCTTGGGAGGTAGTGATCATGCAATATTGGAATTCAACATTATGGAAGCACAAGCAATAGAACATAGTCAAACTAGAGTCTTGGACTTCAAGAGAGCTAATTTCAATAAACTTAGAGAGGGCTTGGAAGGATTCCATGGATGAGAATTCCCCAGGGGAAAACAACGCAAGAAGCTTGGGAAATTTTGAAAAGCAAGATAATAGAAGCCCAGTCTAGCTCAATACCAACAAAGAGGAAAAATAACAGCTCTCAGAAGAAACCAGCATAGCTGCATAAAGAACTCTCTGACAAATTGAAAGATAAAAAGGACAAGTATAGAAAGTGGAAAGAGGGGCACATAACTAAATCAGAATATCAACAAATAGCCTGAGCCTGCAAAGATGAAGTGAGGAAAGCCAAGGCTCAAAATGAACTAAGGCTTGCGACCAAAGTCAAAAATAACAAAAAAAAGCTTCTTTCAACATGTAAAAAACAAGAAAAAAGTGAAGGAAATGATTGGTCCATTAGTGGGTGAAAGTGGTAAGAAGGTGACTAGCAATAGGGAGAAAGCAGAACTATTTAACTCGTTTTTTGCATCTGTCTTTACACAAAGGGAAAAAACAGACCAACCTATCAAAAATAGTGCCATAAAAACAGTATAGAAACACAAGTTAAGATAGGCAAGAAAATGATAAGTGAGCACTTGTCCATCCTAGACGGGTTCAAATCACCAGGACCAGATGGACTACACCCCAAGGTTCTCAAGGAACTGGCAGATGTGATCTCAGAACCATTGAACTATATTTTTCAAAGATCTTGGAGCACTGGGGAACTACCAGAGGACTGAAAAAGAGCTGATGTAGTTCCCATCTTCAAAAAAGGAAAAAAAATGGATCCAGGAAATTACAGACCTATCAGCCTGACCTCAATACCTAGGAAGATTCTGGAAAAGATAATCAAACAACAAATCAGCAAACACCTAGAGGCAAACAAAGTCATTACTAAAAGCAACATGGGTTTGTCAAAAACAGATCATGCCAGACAAATCTTATTGCATTCTTTGACAAAATTAGTGGATCAGAGGAATGCTGTGGATATACCGGTAATTCACTTGGACTTCAGTAAGGCATTTGATAAAGTAGATCACAACCTACTACTCGATAAGATAGAAAAATGTGGGTTAGACAGCATCACCATCAGATGGATTTGGAGCTGGCTGACTGGCCGTACTCAGCATGTGGTCCTCAATGGAACTGCATCTACATGGAGGGATGTGTGTAGTGGGGTGCCCCAGGGTTCTGTTCTAGGCCCAGTGCTCTTCAACATCTTCATCAATGATTTGGACGAGGGGATAGATGGGGAACTCATCAAATTTGCAGATGACACCAAGCTAGCCGGAATAGCCAACACTCCAGAAGACAGGCTTAAGATACAGGAGGACCTGGATAGACTTGAACACTGGGCGCTAGCTAACAAAATGAAATTCAATGGTGAAAAAAGTAAGGTTCTACATTTAGGCAAGAAAAACCAAATGTACAGGTATGGTATAGGGCTACCTTGCTCAATAGTAGTAACTGTGAGAGGGATCTCGGAGTCCTAGTAGGCAATCACTTAAATATGAGCTAGCAGTGTGCTGCAGCTGCCAAAAAAGCCAACACAGTGCTAGGCTGCATTAACAAAGGGATAGAATCAAGATCACGTGAAGTATTAATACCACTTTACAATGCCTTGGTAAGGCCACACTTGGAATACTGCATCCAGTTTTGGTCACCACGATGTAAAAAAGATGCTGAGCCTCTAGAAAGAGTACAAAGAAGAGCAACAAAGATGATTAGGGGACTGGAGGCTAAAACATATAAGGAACAGTTGCTGGAATTGGGTATGTCTAGTTTAACAAAGAAGGACGAGGGGGGACATGATAGCAGTGTTCCAATATCTCAGGGGCTGCCACAAAGAAGAGGGAGTCAAGCTATTCTCCAAGGCGCCTGAAGGCAGGATGAAAAGCAATGGATAGAAACTGATCAAGGAGAGAAGCAACTTAGAACTAAGAAACTTCCTGACAGTTAGAACAATTAACCAATGGAACAACCTGCCTCCAGAAGCGGTGAATGCTCCAAAACTGGAAGTTTTTAAGAAGAGACTGGACAGCCATTTGTCTGAAATGGTGTAGGGTTCCTGCCCGAGTAGGGTGTTTGACTCGATGACCTCCAAGGTCCCTTCCTACATTATTATTATTATTATTATTATTATTATTATTATTATTATTATTATTATTATTATTATTATTATTATTATTATTATGCCTAATTACAATATCTAGTATTTACCCCTTGCAACAAAATTGTATTCAATCATGCAAGTGGATCTACTCTTGGTGGAGTTGTACAGCCAAAGGTCCAAGCAGATTCATGCTCTCCTTCAGTTTGCATTGTAATGGAATATTCACTAGTCTTTCTCTACTTTTCTACATTGTCCTCCAGCCAATTTCCATTACTAATTAGGAGTCTGTTGTAAACTGTGGAGCAAAAAACTTTGATATCTTAAAGAAAAAAAACTGGGAGTTCCAGAAGTGCTAACATTTCTAGAACATGAATGCTGATTTTGTCAATATATTAACTGACATTGAGCACCGTGTGTCAAAGAAACACAAAGCAAAAAGGAGAAAACAAATCACCATTTGTTAAAAAGAGACTATAGTCGTGCCAATAAAGATTTTTATCAGGACATGTTGCTATTGAGTATATGAGTGATTTTTGCTGAATTCAAGCTGGATTAACAAATATGTTAATTCTGGCATTTTAAACTTTAACAGTATATTGTGAATATACACACAAAATCATGCAGTAAATGGAATAGCTGCCATAGTGCTTGGTGTTAATCCCCATAAGTCATGTTAGAAGAAAGGCACTCAAGTTAATTGTTCCACCATCACCCAACTCCTTTCAATTCCCCCCCCCCCGAATGCCGTCTACTTATCTTAACTTTATCTTAACTTTTTTTATATGGGAGTCCTTGATATTCTCTGAGCTTGATTGTTTGCTTGGAGCTTGATTGTTTGCTTGTAGATGTCTCATTACTTAATTTGATAACATCATTGATGCTTTTGAGTGTGGGCTTTGCTCCCTTTTTATATACAGTAGCTTGCCTTGCCAGTATTGGTTGGGATGTGGTTTTATCATTTGTAATTAGGGTATTGTTTTCTGCTTGGTTATTTGTCTCATGTTAATTCCTGTTTATCTGTGTGTTAGCTGCTAGAGAATATATGTTCCAGTATTCTTACTTTTTTATAGACTCCTTTGAATGGTGTGTAAATGTGGTTTTTCTCTATTTGTCTATTGATGGCTGATTTGTCTGAATACGAAGCTTTCAAGAATTGAATTTAGCTTGGTATATGATGTTCACAGTTTCCCAATTATAACTATGGTTGAATTGGTCCATGTGTTGTGAAATTAAAGGGGTTTCTTTGAGTCTTCTGATTGCTAACTGATATTCATAGATTGCTCTGCAAGATATGCTTTTGTTTTCAAATATGCATTAATTCTAATACTGAACTACTTTCAGTCACCAGTTGTATTTCCCAAGAATGCTTATAAACTCTATGTGAGATGCAAGGGAGTCCTGTGGAAAAGATGATGCTAGAGACTGGCTTTGCCAGACGCCATTGCTTTGGGCACAAGGGACTTAGTGGCAGGCAAGCATATCAATCTCAATAGTCTGTATGATGCCTATAGGAGCTGATGAAATTTAGAAATGATACTGAAAATTAAACAAGGTACAAAGATTGTGTTACTGCTGCTTATTATTGCTCAGACTGATTGGCTATATAAAACCAAGTTTTTGAAGCTGTAGATAAGCAGAAACAGGCCTCTGGAATTGGTTGACAATTATGCAGCCCAGTCTGTCCTTTGGTACCAATGTTGTATAAGTGGGTTTATCAGGAAGAGATTCTTCATTGTTCAATAGACAAGAACTTTGGATGATGCTCCCAGTTTGACTGGCAAATAGATGCACACACACACACACACACACACACAGAGAGAGAGAGAGAGAGAGAGAGAGAGAGAGAGAGAGAGAGAGAGAGAGAGAGAGAGAGAGAGAGAGAGACAGAGAGAGAGACAGAGAGAGAGAGAGAGAGAGAGAGACAGAGAGAGACAGAGACAGAGAGAGAGAGAGAGAGAGAGAGAGAGAAGAGAGACAGAGAGAGAGAGAGAGACAGAGAGAGAGAGAGAGACAGAGAGAGAGAGAGAGAGAGAGACAGAGAGAGAGAGAGAGAGAGAGAGAGAGACAGAGAGAGAGAGAGAGAGAGAGAGAGAGAGAGAGAGAGAGAGAGAGAGAGAGAGAGAGAGAGAGAGAGAGAGAGACAGAGAGACAGAGAGAGAGAGAGAGAGAGAGAGAGAGAGAGAGAGAGAGAGAGAGAGAGAGAGTCTGCTTCCTGTTACACAGATGGCTGTTTGTGCAGCAACTGGCCATTCTGCTTATTTTTGGAACAAGAGGAGGAAGTGTTTACAGTTGCCCAGTAACTGTTGCACATCTTTATAACCAGAGTCCTAGAAATCCCCATCAGTCAGTTTAGGATATTGAAAACAATGGCTATTGTAAAACACGCACATGCATGAATGTACCAAACAACAGCTGGAATGTGTGTTTTTGGAGAGAGGCAAGGTATAAGGAAAATGAGAATTGACTATAACAAACTTAATAACAGAATATTTTCTTCTCCTGCAGGAGGTGGAGGAAAGCGCAAAGGTAAAAGCAAAAAATGGAAGGAAATCCTGAAGTTTCCTCATATTAGCCAGTGTGAAGATCTTCGAAGAACAATAGGTAAAAACTTACTTTTTTGCCTTCCCCCCCCCAAATATTTGGTTTGAGAGCCTTTCTTATAACAAAGTAAAATAGCTTTCCTTTTTTAACATAGGAAACTTTTTACTAAATCAGGCCAAATCTATAGCCTTCAAAATATTAAATATATTGAATATCGTTACTCTAAGTAATAATCCAAAAATACTAGGTGATGTATTGTTAGGTATATGCAAAATCTCCTGCTTCTGGTTTGGAGGATTAACTTCCAGAAAACTACTTCATCATTCCCAGATTGAATGGATTATCATGGTCTGGGAGAGTTCCTGAAATAGTAGATTTTGTACAAATCTATTATTCGTATTGTCATATTTTTATTTATATGGTACTCTTTCAAAGAAATCTGTGCATTAAGGACAACAGTAGATGGCCTGGACTAATAAGGTTTGCCATTCATACTGACATTGTTGAGCCAGCACACATGTATGTGTTGGTATGTGCAAGTTGCTGCAAGAGAAAAGTGTACACAGAAGAACAGTTTTTTCTGGAATTTTAGATGAAACAGAACAGTCTGTCTCTGAACTGAATGCTTTCTCAGCAGTTGGGCTTCTACTTCCATTTACACATATATCACTGAAATTCTGGACTGTAAGATTATCTATCTACATTGTTATTTGGAATAGATGTCACAGTGCATGGAGTGTTTGAACAGCAGGATCTCTAGCAACAACAAACTGCTTTTTATCGACTTTAAAAAGTAGGCATGTGCTTTTTGGCATATCTTGCCAAGCCCCGAGAGAAGCTTCATTCCCCGTTAAAGGGAGGGAAATAGTAGTCAGGGGTGTCCACTGTTAACCTCTACTTCCATAGCTACCGTAGGAGTCAGATGCCCTGCAGTTTTTGTCACACAGAGTTAGGCTGTAATAGAAATCTGTTGAATATGGAAGAAGAAAAAATATTTCTAAAATATGGTAGACAAGAACCAGATGGACATTCCAGCCTTATCTCCTGAGTGACCAACCAGTTAAGGAGTTTGTGAAAAAGAGGATCAAATCACTTCCAGAGACTCTGCCTTAATGTTCTCTCTAATACATGGGAAATAGACTCTGATATTCTGTAACTCCTATTTCCTTACATTAAATCTTTTTACTGAGACTTATGTATGAATCTTATACATAATGTATCTCATTTCTTGTCATCTACTGCTGTTTGGGCCTTGACCAGGAAAAGGCTAAGAAGAGCAGAAATGTTCGCCACTTTCATTGGGCTGGCAATCAGCAAGCCCATACGGTTCCAGTTTGAACCACTGTTTTCTACTTCAGCTGAAGCCTATTGCCTTGTAAAAGGTCTCTTTGGAGATGTAGAGAAGTGGTTGCATATCTGTGCTGACCATGATTCTCTATGTCTTATGCTATGATTGATTGATGATGGGGTACAATTGGAACAATATTTTAATCCTTTTAAGGAACCCGCCATCAGCATGAGAATACAAGAAGGTCCATCCTCAATCTAAGAGCTCTAATTGAGAGGGGACCCAAAAGAATATGAGAAATGTTGGAATGTGGCTACGATGCCACTTAAGAAGGGGGTACCAGAAATTCCTGGTGGGATGCTCCAAACTGGGAATATGGGAGACCATTGGGGGAGATAAACAGAATAAGGAATCAATTTCCAGTATGATAGGCAGAGAGAAATATAGCAGGATTATATTTCAGTAACAATTCCAGGAAAATGGGGCTCAGCAATTTGGTTCCTTTCTTCCAGCCCGGCAATCTTGCTTGCAGGTCATGGATCACATCTTCACCATAAGTAGCATAAGCAAAACAAGCGTCTTTTCTTTGGGTCATTCATACTTGGAACTTTCTGCATCCAGAAGTTTACTCAGCACCCTCATCACATGGCATTTTGAAAAGCAGTCAAAATTGTCCTTCTACCAGTTTTTAAATCCAACTAATTGCGTAGATGTCCATCTTGCGGGATAAGTTTGGACTGCGTACGTTGTTTGCATTGTTTCATATTTTTTAATCTGCTGTATTTCACTCATATACTTATTTATATAAATAAGCCTACAGATTGTCACCAACGGCAGTGCTCCCTTGCTTTATTTTTGATCACTGATGAAAGGGTGGAGTTTATAGAAAATCTAAATATTGGAACAGTTACTGTGCACTAATGTCTGACATTACTCCACATAGTTTACCAAGAAATATAATCATTTATATAGTGATATCCATAATGAGTTGGACTAAGATTTAGATATGCCATTAAACACTTGAAGTATGACTGCAGTTCCACATAATACATCCAGAGATGTATTTAAAATAAGGTCAGAAAGATGATTGAAGCTTTTTACAACTAATTGCTCTTCTGGATGGAATAAATTAGAATTTATTATAGATTTGGTGGGACACACACACACACAAACACATGTAGAAAACACAACGTAGCAAGAAAGTAATAGACAAAAGATGTTAAAGACATGAGATGTGCAGAAACTGTAGCCATATCTAGTTTACAGCAACAGCATTCAGACCACCTTTCTAATACTTGAAAACTGCTTCTATCTTTTCCATAAGTCACTTCATGTTTCTTCGTTTGTTTTTAATTTATCACTGTCTTCTTTTTTGAGAATCTCAGCAGTTCCATCAAGTCAGAACATTCTTGGTCTTCCCGGAAAGGGGAATTTATCCATTCACTCCTTCATTATTTGTTTTGCATTTGCTTTCCATTCATTGTCTCCACCTGATAAATTACCTCGAAGAGTTGTTCTTGGTCAGGTCACTATTTTTATCACTGAGAAAATAATTTCAATTAGCACTATTATGATTAGTAATCATGCATAAATATCCTCACTTTTATTAATTGAAATAAAACAGTAAACAAAACCCTGCTTTGATGTTTATAGTTATTTCCTGTGAAACATTCAGAAAGAACTTTGGCCTACATTAAACAGGAGAATTTCTATCTGTTATTGAAAGACATCTTGAATTAGCGGAAATCAAGTTCTTGTGGTTGGTTTCTGAGTATGTTAACACCATGAACACAGAAGGAAATCTAAACTGAATGTCAATGAGATGATCAAAGGCAATTCTAATCTCATCTCTAAATATGTCTGACTGTGTTGTTACCACTATGGGATGGGAGTGGGGTTGGGGGGGGATTAAGTTTGGATTTTTAACTGTGGATTTTTTATGTTGTACATTGCCCAGAGTTACCATGTGTGAGTTGGGTGGCTATATAAATCTGTTTAATAAATAAATAAATTCCATGGCATTAAAAGAAAAGAAAATCCTCTCTGGCTGTCATAAAAATTATCTTTTATTTAGAGTCAGTTCTTGGCTAGTACCACTGACTAATACTGTAGTGCAGGGGTGGGGAACAATAGCTCTTTTATAACTTGTGGACTTCAAATTCCAGAATGCTGTTTTGGGAATTCTGGAAGTTGAAGCCCACAAATCATAAAGGTGCCATCATTCCCCACCCTTGCTGTAGTGGAAATAGGTTTATGTACTTATGTCTATAGTCTGCTTCTTTCATTGCATTCCCTCCTCCCATCCAATAAAAGCACTTGTGTCGTCTTGAAGCAGTTTTGGTGTATGCGAAGTCTTCTAATCCTTGATGTTTGTGGGAAGCTCTGATTGCCTGATAGTTATGAACCTATCTTTATATCCTTCAGAGTGGGAGCAGACTTTCTGCAGCTATCCTGAGAAGGCTTTGAGAAAACAAGGCATCTTTTCAGCCACATTCCAGAATTTTGTATCTTGTTTTGTATTTTGTTTTGACTTGGTGATCTCACTCCAAAAGCAGCATTGCTGGCTTTGCTCACATCTTAAGCATTTTAAACTGGGAAATAATGGACAGATTTATAATTCACAACTTTCACTGAGAAAAGTCTGTATGTCATAAGAATTGGCACCTGATTAACAACCTCTAGTCAGAGGTGTAAGGCAGGGGTTGGGAACAATGGCCCCTTTATGACTTGTGGACTTCAACTTCTCAGAATTCCTGAACCAGCATGACTGGCTCAGGAATTCTTGGAGTTGAAGTCCACGAGTCATGAAAGGGGCAAGGGGCATCGTTCCCCACCCCTGGTGTAAGGCATTCACTTTGAAAGATGTTTATATGTGGGAGTGGGCTGTAAGAAATAAACATTGATTTTATCACAGGCAGAAGCAAAGCATAAATAAATAATATAGTTTTATCTCTCACAAGTTATAGCTTCCCATCCCATCAGAAACAATCACCTTTTTCTTAGAAATCACACTTGGAACAAAAGAAATAGTTCGCCAGTCTTTGCAATTCTAGCAAAAGTTAAATATCTATGTTACTGAATAGCAGTTTCTATGCTACTTGAAGCAGGGTTTAGTTATCACTGAATGTTATTATTTAGCTATTCTTGGATCTCTTCCCTTAAAATCTTGGAATCTGAAATATATTTTCTTTGAGTGCTGTCCTAGAGTTGGATGATATGTGCTGTATTTTCTGCCATTGAAGATTTGGATGGACTGCAATGGAAGCAATCAAGAGGATGGAAATGTACTTCTCCCCCCTGTCATCCCACCACTGAAAATATGCAGAAAACTTAGTTAAGAGAACCTGAAACTGAAAAAAGGAGAATTCCTGAACTTGACAGCTTTCAGGACTTTTTGGGGTCACAGGAGAAATTAGTCCAAATGATTTCAGTCCACATTCTTTTAATATAATTTATTTCACAAAACTTAATCCACGGAGGACTATCTGGGAAGCAGCAAACTAGAAGAAAAGCAAACAAATTTTGCTCTTTCAAAAGAATAGGCAAACCTCCCACACAACATAGAATTAGATCATCCATGTTTGACATGTTTGTGCAATCAGAGCCCAACACTACTACTACTGAGTTACATACTTTGTTTCATTTGTGTTTGAAACTCAAAACTTTCTGCAGTGAATTCCCAGTCGTGTGTTATTTAAATATAATTATGTCTGCTGAATTTGTTCCAAAATGTATTACAATCACATTCTTTTAAGACAGAGTTTTGTTTATTTATTTGTTTTCTTGCTACTATTAGTTTGGTTTGTTCACCAGTGCAAAACAAATAACATAGCAATCATTCCAACTTAAAAGTAGAAAAAGTAAAATATTGTAAATACATATACATATACAATAGTTTGTATAAAGTATAAAGCCAAGAAAAAATCCTATAAGACATGTTACAAAGTCTGAATGCTACAAATAGTTAAGTTAAATAATTAAATAGTTAAATACATAAAAAATAATTGAAAACTATAACCCACTATAATAGTTTATCCTGACTTGTGAACTTAATACTTTTTGTAGTCCTACTAGGATTTGATTTGAGATAAGTGCAATCATAATCCAAACAACTCAAAAGAAATATAATAGCAAGGTGAAGCATAATGGCACCGAGTGATCTGTGTTTATTTAAAGGGAGAGAAAAAAAGGATTATGAGATATGTTGATTAATGGTAATCTAGACAAAGCTCTGTATATCTTACTGTGCTCAGTTGTAGCCCAGATACAGAACCAGCCTATACAATATTTATTATTGAAAAAGATAGAAAGTTGGCAATTGGGTACTTCAGGGTCTACCTCAATCTTATTGGGTAATACAACCATTAACATTATTTCATATTATCTTTCAGATGAGAAGGCTGTATGTTTATACACTGTGCTCAGGCAGAATGCTTTTAGCAAATAATTAATTGAGCTGTCGTTCAATTAAGTTCTAAAGATATGTTTGTATCTCTTATTTTATTCAGAAAATTATGAAAGACCTTGGGGACAGGGTAATTGTGCCAGCTTCTTTTTGTTCTGCTTCATTTTGTTTTACTTTGATGTGATTTGTATTTACATTTTGCTTTTCTGGTCTGTTGTATTCTTTTTAGATGTTGATGTTAATTGTAAGCAACCCAGAGTAATTTGGGGGTCAGGTGTCCTAATAAATAATTTATTAAATAAATAATAAAGGTCAACTTAACTAAATAAACGATGACCAACTTACAAATAGCAGAGGCAAAAATAAAGGTATGGTCTCCATATGTATCTTTCTGCTATTAACAGTAGCTTCTTCAGAAAAGATTTGCACTGGGAGATTTTTCAGGCCCATTAAGTAGATCACAAGAAGACTAGAACGATACTTTATTAAGACAGACTATACTAGGGGTGTCAAACTGCTGGTTTGCGGGCTGGATGCGTCATGGCAAAACTGCGCTCACCCCATTGCCAGCAATGGAAAAAAGTCACGATACGTTGTGACACGTCACATGACATTGCGAGTTTGACACCCCTGGACTATACTAACAGAATCTTAATTGTGCTCAACTGCCCTCCTTCTTATACCTGTGACTTAGGAGAAATCTATATAAGCCACTTTTGAATCTTCCCAGGATTTCCCAGATTTCAGCCCTTTTTACTAAGCAGTGGTTCTTGCATATTTGTTCCATTTATCTCTGACTCTCTACAGAATCTATTTTGCTATCTCTTCAGATTGTGTCCCTTTATCGCCGTTCTGCAGGAAGTCCTATGATCCGTGAGGTGGTCCTAATAATTATTTGGGTAACATAAAAATAGCAGTGATTAGAAAAATGTTTAGGGAGATTCTCAGTTATCCAGTGTTGCTATGATGGCCTATGCCCTAGGATCGTGTAAGAGCTGGACGGAGCATAGGTGGGACTTACATGAGGCTTGGAACAAAGGGACAAAGGAACAAAGAAGACCATGTGGCTTGACCATGCGGTTTTGGAACAACAGGAAATGAGGGAGGGGCTAATAGGTGGAGGGAAGTTGTACCAAGATTTGAATCCATTGGCGATAGGTGTAACTTTGCCAGTATAACCTTGCTATTGGCTACAGGTATAACATTGTCATTGGCTGTTTGTAACCATGTGATGCATTATGTAACCGCTCACTGTAACAGGTAATAAAAAGGGAAAACAAAAGTCTAGTTGCTTTTTGAAAAAGCACCTTTGGTACAGTGATTATAAAGTTGCTTTTTCCATTTGGGGCAATTTAGATTTCTTGATGAAAATATCCAGTTCTAGAGGGCTTGCTCATGTTGTGTGGGATGTAGTGAGGAGGGAGGTGGTACATTCCAGAAGAGTAAGAGGCAACTCAGCCCGGATATTATGTGTGAGGGAATGAAGGCAGGACCACCCTAATAAGTTCACAGAGTATATTATAGATGGAGATAGTAGAGTCCTCAGTCTGGCACGATTTTGTCTATACTGGTAGATATCAAGCAATAAAAAAGTCACCTTGGAAGAATTGCCACATTTCATTCTTGGATTTGGGCCTGACATTGGCTTAGAGCAGGAGTGTCAAACTGCCGGCCCACAGGCTGGATGCATCACACAAAACTCACCCCATTGCCGGCAATGGGAAAAAAGTTGTGATATATCGCAACACGTCATGTGACATCGTGAGTTTGACATCCGTGACTTAAGAGTGTCATGGTTCCGACAGACAAAGACGAATAAAGCAGAACTCTGAGGCTTGCAAATTCCTCAAAGAACGTGTTTATTGTTACAAAATATTGGCACGGTCAGAAGTAAAACCAAGTCTGACTTCCCCATAATAATCCCTCAGTTGCAAAGTATAAAGTTCCCACCCCCAAAACTATGTAATTGACTACGTTCCCCAATAAATGCATTTGGTGGGTTTTCTTATACAATGCCCAGCCCCTGATCCCAGGAGCAATAGATGACCTTGGTTCCCACTGGACAGCTGATTGTTTTTACTAGCAAAGCACCTGGGCAAGCTCTGTTCCATGTGGCAACCTCAAATTAGGGGAAAAAATGGCTGCAGCCAGGCTCATTTTCAGAGTTGACATAGAGATTATTTTATTTTGTGTAATTATGCCTCTACTCAGTTATGTATTGAGTCCTTTCTTTTCTGGTAGTACCACAAGATCTTGAATCACTTAATAGTCATTGGGCTGCAAAGACTTTCTTCTTTGCGGCCTGTTTATTTCTGTCCCTCTCCGGTCCTGCAGATGTTGAATCATAACCTGGTAAGTAATAATGTTTTTTTTTTCTTCCGTTCAATTGTGTCCAATTTTCAGAAATTGTCTGAACAAGTCCTTGCAGTTTTCTTGGCAAACTTTTTAGAAGTGGCTTACCATTGCTTCCTTCCTAGGACTGAAAGAAAGTTGGCTTTGTACCTAAAGCGGGGGACTAGAACTCATGATCTTCTGGTTTCTAGCTTGATGTTTTAACCGCTGCACCAAACTGGCTCTCAGTAATGTAATAAAGTGACATAAATATATCATTATAGAACTCAAGTGTTCTCTCTGGCATAATACATTTTGTGACATGTATCCAAGTGCTTCTGTTAGCTGAAATTGGGGCAGAAAATTACTTCCCCACCCCCTTCCCCACCAGTGCAAATCATGGGTAACCAACAGAAAGACACTAAAAATAACATGAACACACATACCATAGAAATAGTAAACAAAATAAAAGTATCACATTGCTTATGTGGGTTCACCCTGGCTGAGGATGAACTGGAAGAGCCAGATTTTTCAAGCTTTTCCAAAAGACAGGAGAGTCGGGGCTGAATCAACCTTGGTGGAGACACTATATCAGTGATGGCGAACCTTTTAGAGACCGAGTGCCCAAAAACTGCCCCTGCCCCCACTCCACCCCCTGCCCCACCCTGTCCCCACCCCGCCTGCACACAGGGCCACTCACCGCCTCCAGGGCCCACCGCAGATCGCCCAGGCAGCCCAGCAGCACCATGGCAACCACGCCCTCTACCCACACCTCGCAGCATCAACTGTGCATGATGGTGTGTGAAGGCAGAGTCTTGTCTACGCTGCCTGGCTGCCATGTCCTTGACTGTGCTGTTCCGCGTGGGCCATGCTCGGGGATGACTCTCCTCCAGGGGGGCTGCTGGTGAGGAGGGGATCACAGAGGGAGGCAAGGCTGGGGCAACGGCACGTATGCCCACAGAGAGGGCTCTGAGTGCCGCCTCTGGCACCCGTGCCATAGGTTCACCATCACTGCACTATATACTTGCCACTTGGAGATGCATATACAAATCCTTTTACTTTCTATGCACATGATTGGAGGCCACAGCTGTGTGCAAGCACACAATCCCCTCTGCACACCCCCTATAAACCTTCACACAAATAATAATGTAAGCAAAAAAAACTCTAGGGGTCGGTAAAGTGCCTATGGACCCTTTGGTCAAATGAACCCTTTGACATTTGGCCAAACCAAATGTCGGGTCCTCCACCACTAATAAAATATCTTTGTGCTTTTCCACCATCCACAGCCCCCCCCCAGCAGATTCTGATCTAATCAACCTTGAACAAGATACAAATGGATACAAGAAGCTTCACAAATTCCTTGGTGGAGCTCTTCCTGTTACAAAGTCAGCTTAATAAGTCAATGAAATGTTTATACCAGAATTAGACACCAAAACATGCAATGACTTTTATTCCTGTTTTATGCATTTCAGTTCCTAGTATTACAATTTCTTTCTTTCTGTCTTGATTATCTCATTTCTGGATTTTTCTGCTCTTATGTGTCATTATACCTTGGCTTGGAAAAGACCACACCTAGAGGAGAGTTCCTAATTCCATTCCCATTAAAGCCAATGTGGTATTGAGGTTTTTCTATTTCACATAATTAAGGGGTTGGTTGCCAATTTAATTTGCCAAATAACTTCACAAATTTCTCTTCAAAGGACAAAAAATCCTCTAAGTTAAAGTTTAAAAATCTAAAATAATTTATACTATATGATTCAATAACGCATTTACTAGTGAGGCTTTTTTTTAACTGTGAGAAGAATTGTACAGCATTTAAATAAAAATAGCATATTGCAAGATGTATTACTTAAATCTAAACAATTTCTGGATGTCTACAATAGCTGGAAGTTGTACACTCAAACATTGATTACAAATACACTTGGAGTTTTGCTAAGTTACTATTATGGAACATTGAAAAGAAAGCTTCATGTCAAGGGTTTTGGGGTGAAGCTTTAATTAGAAATGCATTCCAGAAAGGGACATATTTAGAGATTATCAGCAAGTTAACTGACAAAAGGAACTGGAAGCAAGCTATGTCTTGAAGGTTATTCTTTGTTTTTGCATTTGAACTACTAGATGCTTCCAGATGGAGACATGCAGTGCTTCAGTCAAAAAACACTGTGCAACTATTTTGATTCTTTTCATAGTAAGAAAACAAATGGAAGAAGCAGTAGAAAAACATGAGAGAATGGGGACTACAATATGGAAATATCTGAATCCTTGTTATTATTATCAGACTGAAACCCCAGATTTCCTTCAGGACACAAAGCAGTGTCCAAAACATTCCCTCCTTCCATTTTCCCTCACCACAACGGCTATGCAAGCTAGTTTAGACTGAGAGATATAATTGCCCAAAAATCAGTTTTCATGGCCAAGGCCATGAAAGACCAGAACCGTCTCCAACACATTAACCAAAGAAAAAAGAGAGGTCAAACAGGCCATCTATGTTAAAATTGAACATCCCTCTCTCACCTATATCTTGTCTCCAACACAGTTCCTTCAGCAGTCTTGAGAAGGCTCCACACCCATTTGCACTCTGATTTAGGTGATCTTGAGGATACAGATAAATCCCCAAGGGGCCTCAACAACTCTCAGAGAGCTAATGACTGATCTTCAAACTGCTAACAACTAGATGACTGCAAAGGGAATAGACTCCTCCCATTCCCCACCATTCAGTCAGAACTGAAGATGCTTCTTGGATGAAAAGTGAAACATTTTCAAAAGAAAAAAACCAAGGAAGTCCAGTTGCTTTTTGAAAAGCATCTTTGGAACAACTGTGACCTGGATGATTGATTGAGAATTTCCATAGACATTTAACCACTGTGCCACCCTGGGCTCTCTCGTAAGATTCTGGGAATGTGATGTGATTGTCGAAGAAACACCTTGGCTGAAAATATTTCTATTTGCACATAATGAATTTTGCATCAGTGCATATATCATAAATGCCAAAGGGAACTTTTTCCTTCTTGGCAATGGTTTAGGAGTATTTACTTGCCAGCGTTTTCAGCATATTGTCTACTAAACTTTTATACATTTTTTAAAATACATTTTAGTGCATATCTCACTTCCCAGCAATGGTCCCAAACTAGTTTTATAAAACTGCAAACTGGATATGATGCAACTGAACCATTATAGGATCTTAGTTAGAAAACAGACTGAAAATTAATTTCAGTGGGGAAATTAGATTTACAGAATAATTGAAAAAATCTATAAAATTTAATAAGCCTTTTAGTGTACAGAACCATCACATTGGATGCAGCATTTTCAAATAGGCAAATGCAGAGATAGTCTTGAAAAAGAATAATAAAGACAACTCACTCCTGAGAAAGGAGGGAATATGAGGAAAAGGCTTAATCACCATCACAACCACCTCTCCTTTCCTGTCCTGTCCTGTCCTGTCCTGTTTGGTATAAAAGAGAGCAGACAGAAATGCCAGCAGATTTTCGGGATTTTTTTTATTATACCCTACGACAGTAAAGAATTCCTGTAATCCTTGCAATGCTTGTTTCCTGATCTGGCCTACCTCAAAGATCTGATTACATGCAACCTTTCTGCTGCTTCTTAGATTTTTTTTTACCAGGATTTCTCTCTTCAGCCTAGCTCTAGGAATATAGAAAAAAAAAATCATCCTAATTGAAGCTCAAAACTACTGGACTTACCAAAACTTGGGCTAAGTATAAAAACATAAGATATAATTGTGATGTGTAACTGTTACACACAGTTTAAAGGGTTTAAATGAGCCTTATCCTTATAAAACCAATGAAGCCATTGGGAAAAGGGAATAAACCACACATAAATCTAATAAAATTAAGCCAGTCTATTTTCCTAGAACCCAGATATTTTTCTGAAACGGCTTGATATCACCCTCCCTCTTCTGTGAGTCAAACTCATACTTTCTCACACTTCTTCAGTAGTTCCATTTTCTCTTCATTTTGTCCTGTGATCATCTCCAGTATCTCAGAATGCTCTTATCTGTTCACCATTAGTTGCTCTTATCTACTATCTTCACTGCTTAGAACAGGGGTTCTCAGCCTTGGCAACTTTTAAGACTTGTGGACTTCAACTCAGCAAAGCTGGCTGAGGAATTCTGGGAGTTGAAATCCACAAGTCTTAAAGTTGCCAAGGTTGAGAACCCCTGGCTTAGAAGGTTACCTTGGCTTCTACTTGTGCCTGGCTTCTACTTGTGCCCGGTGTGCTCTTTTGAGTTTCTTTTGTGCTTGATTGTTTTTATTGCTTCCCTGCTGTTTATCCAACTCTATAAAGGTCATAGGGAGTAGAAAGAGTTCTAGCTGGCTAACAACCTAGTTTCTGAATGTTCAGGGTTACACAAAGCAATCTTTAAAATTCCCAACAGCAGTAATCTGTATGCAGATGGAGTGGTTGAAGTCGTCAATTTTGAAAACAGATAGGCGCTTTTCAATGTAGACAAAAGTTAAGCTCTAAAAAGGCAAACCTGACTGTTTTGGACATTAAAGGAACAATTAAAAAAAACTGTTAGAATTCTCATGATATTGTAGTCACACCCTTTGATAAATATGAAGGGATCTTCATTAGAAGTGTCCTTTTCAAAAGTTGTCATAGTTACAATAGGTGATTTCACTATATGTTCAACTCTCTAATATGACGTATAATCTAGAAGTCAAAGTTTGATCAACTTCAGAATTGAATCTTCTTAGTATGCTGCAGCCTTGTGCTTTCTTACACACAAGTAAACCTTAAAAAACTCCAACTGATTCTATACTGAGTAGATGAATATAAAATTATATTATCCTTATTGAAGCAAATTAGATATTAAAATAAATTGTGATCCTTTATTAGCTTGACATGAATGGCAGACTTAAAAGATATTGTGCCAGATCTTGAATTATTATTGCTAGTTCTCTGGCATGTATCTCAGTGCCTTAGACATTTAATATAACATTTCACTCCATACATGAAATTGTTCAACTTTTAGGATATATTTTGTTTATTGCTGTCCAAGTGTTAATAACACAGATTTTGCATCCAATTTCCTTTCTAAATATGCATCACATTCCATTAAAATATTGTGCTATTCTAGTTTTATTCATACAAGTGTTATTAATTGTGGAAAGTAATTTTTTCTCCAGTGAGATTAAGAACACCTTGTGTTTTGATCAGAGGATTATGCATGTTTGAATAAATGGCAAGGCAGTATAGCTGAATTAAATCTGATTCTGTAAGATTGGAAAGACAGAGGGGGCTGGTAGATGAGCTGCTGTAGCTACTAGCATTTTACCCAGTCATGCATCAAATAGGAGAAGAAAAAAGATGTATTACCAGCATCCTCTTCATGCATCACAATTGATGAGGTAATTAGCTCCATGTGGAATATTGATTTTTCTCTATTCTACCACAAAGTAGTAGAGTGCTAGAAACTGCAGCTCTTATAACAAAACAGGTTGCAAAGGAAAGAAGTTATGTTTAGATGAAACTGTATGCTAAAAATTCAAGTATCTTAAATATACTAAAATAACACATCTTCAGAAACATGGATTGACTAAATTTGAATGTTTTACCCCAATATTTTATTCATTGTTTTGGATCAATGCAGACTTGTTTCTAAGAACCATTTACTTATGTTTTACCTATTTGACTCTGGCCATGACTAATCACACACACACACAAAAATTTGTAGGGTGCTACAAATCTCTTCACTGTTTTACCAGACAGTTTTGTTTGCTAGAATTTTTTGTGCATTTTCAAAACAATTTTTCTTAGAATGTCGAGGTTATACTTTATTTGCACTGATTTTATGTAGGTAATGATAATATGTTCAGTTTCACGTAAACATTTTGAAATTACATTTGTTGTTGTATTCACAACACAAAGAGTTTCTCCATTATGGTTTTATACTAGTAGCAAGTATTTCCTAGACATAGAATAAGGCATGTAGTTTTTAGTAAACACCATGCTGAGTGCTTGCTGCCTGCTGCTATTTCCCTGAAAAAATTGGCCTGGAAAAGTGTGAAATCATAAAAATCTCATAAGATAAAGAACAAAAGGGCAGCAGTAGATGAGGGAAAGCACCAACTTTTGTATAGGCAGAAGTGTTTTCGGTAAGTGAAAGGCCAAATTGAATACAATGAAATAATTACTATGGGTGTCAATACCTTTGTTTTCCCACATTCAGGGTGTAAATTAAATGGATGTTCTTATTTATTTATTTAAAAGGTTTATCTGGCCACACATCTTAAGCAATTCTGGGTCACTCATAACAGTAAAAGCAGTAGCTATGAAACAACCATAAAACAGGAAAATGATCCAACAGAAACAAAACTCCTGTGCATTGATCATCCTCCCCCCAGAGTGCCTGCAGCATCATGATTCTGGATTCATATCTATCCTCTTTCTAAAAGTGTCCTTATTTGGAGACTCTTTTACTTAAAATAAATATTGTCAGAAAAGTCAGCTGTGCCAGAACAGAATAAGCTGGTTTTTCAGAAATTGATGGGTATTTTCAAGATAACCTCTCTGTCTATGTGTCACGTCTAAGAGGCTGCTGCAATCCCAATCAGCAGATCACAATGCTCGAGTGAACAATATGTGATAGACTAGAAATAGTGGATAGACTATATATAAGAGAAACACCAATCAAATAAAATGTATCAGGCGTATAGTTGAGGCTTGACATGAGGAGGGAGGAATGTTTACCAAATCAGACGTTTACAAAGACTAATACTTAATGTTGTACTTTATGTTCTATGATGATTGCTTCTTAACATGATCTTATGTTTGATGTTGATTGCTTTAATAAAAAAATATTTAAAACAAACAAACAAAAAAAACATACAACAAAGCCCACAATGAAAACACCCCACAATCTAATTAGATAAAACATTGAGTGCAAACAAAACAATAAAAACAACCAATAAACCCAAGATGAGATGAAATTCTAGGCCAAATGTCTTCAGGAAGAACTCCATTTTGACTGTTTCAGGAAGTAGTCCCAGTGGGAATCAGCCTGAAAATCCACTTTGGCTACTCCAAAGGAGCAGCATTGCCTCTGGGAAAAAAAGCATCTCTTGAGTTTTAGCCCCTCTCTGATTCCTAAATGTGGAACCATTAGCAGCTTCTCCCATGTACATCAAATTGGCTGGACTGATTCCAGTGCAAGAATGTGGCAGATCGTATGGCACCAGCCTCGGAGAGCTTTATAGATCAGCACTAGCACTTAAGTTGCACCCCTACAAGAAAAATGAGGCTGAAAAGCATAGTGCGGCTTTATTTTTTTAAAGAGTATTTGGAGTCTAGGAAGAAGAAAAAAAAGAAAGACATATGGGCTAATATGATCCTTTGAAAAGTAGAACAGACTGCAAAACTCAAAATATCTGAAATTGGTACAATGAATATCATTTTACTGGGTTTCCCCCCCTCCTTTTGCATTTGACATTTTGAACATGTGAGTTAATCGCAGTTTGGATGATTGTGAAAAATGGAGAAGAAAATGTTCCTGGCTTTTTGGCAGAAGAGAAAGTGACAACCTTCCCAACATCCTCATTTCCTTTAGTTTAAGAGCTGACTTCCAGAGTTGTCATCATATCATCAATGAGTTCAAATGAACACATCATTGCTGAAAATTCAGGGCAAAGGAATGGTGAAAACCAGCCACTTTATTTCTTTCTTATGGGGCATGTCCTAACTACGTCCAAGGAGAAAATTGTGACATAACTTTAATTTCACCACACAAGAAGTGTCACTCAGTGCCCTGTACCACATCTGTAAATGATTGGGATCAGTTTACCCTCTTGCAATTGCAAAACAAATCAATTGTGGTCTGTCCAGTTTACTCTCTATGGGCCTTCAAGAGAAAGCCAAACACTGGGGTTTTGTCTGGGTGCTTTTCTTTATGTGGTAAAACAAGTATTTTGGACAAATTCCTTCGTGAGTGTTTAGATGAGATTTGCTTTCATATTTTCTCTTAAAGGATGCTAAATACAATTATTCTTAAAAGAGTGAGATGCCTACTTAATATGAATCTCTGTTACTACTGGCAGTTTAAGTACTTATGTCAGCCTGTCCCAGCCTTGGGCTGTCTAGTTGTTGGAACCACAATTCTCAGAAGTCTTCAGCCAATGTGGGCATTGACCCTGCTGTCTGACAATTCTTTAGCTGTAGTTTAAGCTCAGCTGGAGCACCAAATTGAAAGAAACTGAGGTAATGAATATTTGAATTCTGAGTGTCTTTTTCTACAGCAAATACTCTGGAAGGCAGAAAGATTTTTATAAAAATGAAGCTGGATTGTTGGTCCGCCTTGATCTAGAACTTTTTTACCTGTACCCGGGTGTTTTAAAAAATTGATACTTTCATTGAGCTACCGTACTTCATGTGCTACATTATTAATTGTTCAACTTCCCTAAGCAGGCAGTTCTCTTTTATTTCACAACTTGCTAGAGATTTAAAATATGGATTTTTCATTTCTCAAATTTCTGCCACATAAACCTAGTAAAAATTGTACATGCGTTAAAAAATCCCACATGCAACTGAGCGTGGAGGAGGATATATCTAATTTAAAATATTAGTGACATCATTGTCATCTTTATTACTCATTATAGTTTTGGACTTCCTAATACTAAAGGTAATCATAAAGCGAAATATCGGCATTTTGCAAATGCTGAAACATGACCCAAGGTTGAAACTAATATTTGAGAGACCCAACATAGGTACAGGTTATTGTTTCATATTTTTAGTTTATTTTTAGCAAAGACATAATTAACTTGAATTGGTTGTACTTGTATTTTTAGGCTTATTGAAATAAAATATTACTTGTTTATCTCTGATAGATGGGCTTTTAATTTGACTTTCATGGTCTTCTGGAACCTTGGCAACTTTAAGACTTGTGGACTTCAACTCCAGAATTTCTCACCTAGCTTTTCTGGGAGTTGAAGTCCACAAATCTTAATGTTGCCAAGGTTGAGGACCCCTATTCTGGAAGACCATTAAGACTTGATTGTTAAGACCTGCCTTTTATCCAGGCATTAGGGTTAGGATGTTCAGAGAACCTATATATGTTTATCTGTTTTGTGAGTGAATTATATATTCTTCTGATACATTCTAATCTTGTTAGCATATTGTTTTTATATTGCTTTTTACACATTGTCTGTTACCAAGACGTTAGCTATATAAATCTTCTAAATAAAATAATTCTTGATGAAATAACAATAGTTTATTAGTGTGGAGAACCAAATATGGAAAGAAATATTTTGCATATATTACTATAAACAAACTGTAGTTTTTTTTAACTGATCCAAATAATGAAGATAATTATATGTTTCCATATATTAAATAATGGTTTTGGCCAACCAGATAAAAAAAATGAGTTGACTTGTGATGTTTTTTCATAGTAGCATAGTAGCAAATTATAATGAAATAAATGTTTTAAACCAGACATGTTCAAGAGAAATAAGTCCATGGAAGAAAAATATGATCTTGTTGACATGAAAGAATATTTTCACTCTCCAACACCTCCAAGTGTTTGAATGTGTGAGTTGTTTTCATTGATTGGAACATTGAAAACATCCTGAGCGAATTTATGTTCTCCCTTTAGATCAGGGGTCCCCAACCCCAGGGCCACAGTTCACTCCTGGGCCATGGCCTATTTGGAATTAGGTTGCATGGGTGGGTAGGTGGAGCGTGTGCACATGCAGCTTAACTTGTCTGAACGATGGGCTGGTAGGCACTCACGTGCATATGTGCCAGCCTATCACACAAGTCAAGCTGCACACCCTTGTGCGGCCTAGTTCCCTCTCTGCCCTCCCCAGGCAGGCCGATAAGTCACAAAGACTGGGGACCACTGCTTTAGAAGATGACCAAGAGAAGTCTGTAAAGTCGTCATGTCAGTACCATGCTCCATCCGCACAAGAAAATAAATAAAGTCATCTCTTCCTCCAATTCATATTTTTTAATGAAAAAATTCTTTTATTAAAACAATCAGCATTGAACATAAAATCATAGTATGCATCAATCATCATAGCACCTGATATACATCACTAAGTCTTAATCTTTATAATTGTCTGGTTTGGTAAACATTTTTCACTCCACACATCAATCCTCAACTAAACGCCTGTTACGACCTATTTGCTTGGTGTTTCTCTTTTCTATAGTCTATCCACAGTTCCTAGTCTATCACATATTATTCATCTCAGTATTAGTACAATCTTTTATGATCCCTCCAATTCATATTTTGACTGCATAGTTAATGTGCTTGTCTTTGAATTTATCTAGGTCCCAAACATTCAATCTTTCTTTTATTAAAACCATAAAAAAATTGATAGCTACAAAGGTGATGCAATTGATGCTTTTGAAGCGCCACATAGAGATATAACCAGCTTCAGTGTACTGGTCTGAAGAAGTCAATGGAAGTCTTAAACCGTGTGAAATTAGTTTTGTATAATATTAAAATAATGTTAGTATTGAAGATTTATTTATTTATTTATTTATTTATTTATTCATTTATTTATTAAATTTCTATGCCGCCCTTCTCCTGGGACCCAGGGCGGCTTACAGCAATAATGCAATAACAGATAAGAAATTTAACAATAACAATTAACCATTTAATCTAAAAACACATTTCATTTCATCTAAAACACATTCATACAACATACAATCAGAATCAAGATACAATCAGTGATGGGGAAACATTCCTAGGCCCAGGGGCAGAGTACAGTTCATACACCCCAAACCTGTCGGCATAGATGAGTCTTCAGTAATTTCCGGAAAACTAGGAGGGAGGAAGTAGTGTGAACCTCTGTGGGGAGCTGGTTCCAGAGGACTGGGGCAATGACGGAGAAGGCCCTTGCCCTAGGTCCCGCCAGATGACACTGCCTATTATATATATATTGGATCCTTTGGAAAATATTGCATAAAGTTTTGTTACAATCACTTTGCTGTTGGTGATATAACTCAGGAATTGGAATATTAACCCATGTGGTTTCATCTTGACCAATTTTGGCGTTTGTAATTGTTAATAAGTTTCTGGATCCCTGATGTTAAGAATGTTAATATCATTGATGTTAAGGATATCCTTATATTCTGAATATCTGGAATCAGTCAAGATATCAAGAATTGTGGCTTCTTGATGGAGGTCGGCTAAAATAATAACTATTCAACATTAAAAAGGAAATTCTCTACCTGGTATGCCTTATATTATTTTTCATTGGTTTTATTACTTTTTATTTCATCAAATGAGAAGACAAGATTTTTGAGTAATATGAACAATTTTTGAATTATATTATGATAACAGATTTTCATATTTTTTCCTACCTTTTGTTGCTTCTCTTACTAATTTTTAAATTCAGTTGATCCTTTAATGCTGATAGGTGCATTTGCCCTTTTTTATTAATTTGCATAACAAAACCAAATTTTAAAAAGAATTAAAGGCTGTGAAGGAGGCATTATATGTAATCAAGTTTTAAAGTGTTTTCTTCAGTTCTTCTAACCCTGGTCATAGGCTGCTATGTGACTAACACAATATTGCAGGAGGCAATAAGTTTTTAACAAAATGCATAATTTCTGGAGCATGAACTGACACTGCCTTTTACATTGCTTTACTGTCCTGTCCTCCAAAATCCCTTCCCTCAAGTAGTTTTTGTGTACCCCACTCGATTCCTGCTGAAGCATAAAACTTTCTTTAATTTAAGCCCTACCAAGTGTAGCCAAATGGATCTACTCGACCAGATGATACCAGAAGAAGGGGTGAGGCAAGACTTGTCCAATGGGGAATGACTGTCCACAATATCTGTGGTTTTCATTATTGAAGGATAGGTAACTTTTTTACAATATAGATTCTATTGCAGCTGAGCCAGAAAATGCATTGTTTCACATTCTAAGACCTTGTGGGGTCATAATGATTGGAGTTTTTCTGAACTTCTACAACTCCCATTATAGAATTCTCACATTATTCTTTATTTTTGCAAACTTTAACTTACAGTTAGACTCCAGCTATTTTTAGGCAGCAGGTCCAGTGTTCGGATATGGAAGTTATAGTCATTAAAATTTGGAGAATTATAGATTCCCACCCTGTTGGGAATGGATTTCATTTAACAAAAAATATTGCATTTGCGAAGCATTTAGCTTGTATTCAGATGGGTTCTTTCAGTTAAAACAGGACAAAAAAAAGCTAAGACAACATCACAAAGTGTCATTCTGTCAGATTATACTGTACTAGGTTAGAGAGACCAAATCTTATTCTCTATAATTAAGCAACTTCTTATATTTATATATTCAATACAAGAAAGCTATAATCTTTCTACATCATTTTCATTTTGCTTATCATTTATCTTTATGGTAAATTTCAGATATATTCATTTCATTATATTATATTACATTGCATTGCATTACTAGACCAACCTAATTCCCAACTTTGGGCAGTTTACGATTAAAAACCAACTTACAAAAAGAAATATATAGTGGATCAGAACAAAATACAAAACCAAAATTAAACAAAACAAAAGCAAAGCAAAGCAGGCTCTACAATCTACAATAATTTCCATACTGACAAGAATGGATACCCTACACTACCCTATCCTACCCTACCAAGTATATGCCAAGAGTTTCTACTCCCAGCAGGGTACAAAAAAAATGCTGTCGCTTTTGTAGTTAGGAAGGATATAGCAAAAACAGTATTTGGTTACAATGTAATCAATGCTGAATAATATTGATTAGCTTTGTGGGCAGCCTTTTAATATGACTATCATTCAAAATAATGTTCCAATCACTAATGCAGAAGAAGAGGAAGTTAATGACTTCTATGATCAAGTTCAAGTCCAAATCAGCCGAATATGCAAGCAAGAGAAGCTACGTGTGATCAATAACTGGAATGCCAAATTTGGAAACATGAAAGAAGAAAATGTAGTTGGATGGTATGACTTAGGAGACTGAAATGGAGGCGATAAGGAGGAGACCAGCTTATCAAATTCTGCCATTCCAATGATTTCTTCATAGCTAACACTTGTCTTCAAACAACCAAAATGATGCCACTATAATGGACGTCGCTTGAAAGACATGGTTAAGTGCTGACTGTGGAAGAAATAACAAACTGCTCATATGCAGACTCTAAATTAAGCTAAAGAAAAAGAAAGCTAGCCAGTTTCCACAATATGACCTTGAACATATACTTTGAATTTTGTTGTTGTAGAAGATGTAAAAAAGATGTTGAGACTCTAGAAAGAGTGCAGAGAAGAGCAACAAAGATGAGTAGGGGAGTGAAGGCTAAAACATATAAGGAACGGTTGCTGGAATTGGGAATGTCTAGTCTAATGAAGAGAAGGACGAGGGGGGACATGGTAGCAGTGTTCCAATATCTCAGGGGCTGCCACAAGGAAGAGTTACTCAAGTTATTCCCCAAAGCACCTGAGAGCAGGACAAGAAGCAATGGATGAAAACTAATAAAAGAGAGAAGCAACCCAGAACTAAGAAGAAATTTTCTGACAGTTAGAACAATTAATCAGTGGAACAACCTGCCTCCAGAAGATGTGAATGCTCCAACAATGGAAGTTTTTAAGAAGAGATTGGACAACCATTTTTCTGAAATTGTATGCGTTTCCTGTCTAAGCAGGGGGTTGGACTAGATGACCTCCAAGGTCCCTTCCAACTCTGTTGTTCTGTTCTATTCTATTCTATTCTATTCTATTCTATTCTATTCTATTCTATTCTATTCTATTCTATTCCTGAAAATTCTTTGGGAATTAGGAACGGGTAATGTATAATAAAATCTTTGCTTTATGATTCTTTATTTTAAAGAATCATTGTCAAAATCCAATATTCACATTTTCATTTGGATGTTTCTCATTAATGCAAAAAACTGGCCCATTATTATTTTTCTAAAACTGATTTTTTAATCTTATTCCCTGATGGATGATGTTTGTGTGTGTGTGTGTTGGTGGGAGATATACATTGGGCTGTTGGGAAATTGATAATCTTACAAATATTTTTTTTACCATTAGCTATTTTTACTTACCCCCAATAGCAGTATTTCTTTAATTACTTCTTTAAAGAGGTGTTTTTCATAGCTATTTCAAAACCAGTTATGTATTTGAGATGGAAAGAAGACTCCTTTTTCTTATCCCATTCATTCTATCATCCATCTCTAAACTAATGTACATTATCCTCTAAACTAATGTACATTATTGATAGAAGCAGGATTACAGTTCTGTTTGCTTGCTGATCGTGACCATCTGTGTATATTGGTTATTGTAACTGGCCTCTAAATGTACTTGAATGCTCAGTTCAACCAAAGAGAGACAACATTATTAGTAATGTTGTTCATATCCTTGAATGAGTCCATGAAAGAGGAGACAGTGAATCATTGTTTGTCTTGAGAAGATTCAGCAATTTCAGCACACTTAATATTTTTCTTCCCTGAATTTTAGATAAGCGAAGAGAATTAAAAAGGCCATTGTCCAAGATGAAATGGCTTAGTCAAACAGAGCAGCTTTCACCAAGGTGCACATAAAAAAGATGGGCAAGCATTGCTTAGCCTCCCTTTTTTCCTGAAATTTCACAAGTGGGATTAGTGTGTGTGTGTGTGTGTGTGTGTGTGTGTGTGTGGCAATATTTGTTGGAAGAAATGTACTACCCGTGTTTCCCCTAAAGCAAGACAGGGTCACACTTTCTTTTTATCCCCAAAAGCCCCACTATGTCTTACTTTCGGGGTACGGCTTATATTGATTGGAAAACAATTGTCAGTTTTATTTTAAGTATTTTAAGTATATTAAGTATTTTAAGTATTTTAAGTATTTAAGTATTTTAAGCAGGAGGCGGAAGTGGGCAGGAGTAATATGTCTTACTTTCGTGGTACGGCTTATATTAGCCGACCCCCTGAAAACCCCGATACGTCTTACAATCGGGGGTGTCTTACTATCGGGGAAACATTACACGTACTATTACATGATTGCACATTGCTTTGTTCCTGATGACAAACAATATTAGATTTTATTCATTTATGTGTATCCCACCTTTATTATTTTTACAAATAACTCAAGGCGGCGAACATTTTCTTTTTTTTTTTTTCAAAATATTTTATTGGTTTTTTTAATTTTAACAAAAAGTACTTGAGACACACTGTGGTGGTTGGGTGAACAAAGATTCCAAAATACAAACACACATGAACAGCTCAAACTTAATCCATACACTGTCATCTCTCTATTTCCCTCAAACAACATAATAAATTTAATATATTCCATTTCTATCCTAAATTTCTTTTCTTTTTTTTAATAATATACCATGATATTTATGAGATGTTACCATACATTCTTTTTACATTCATATATAAAGTACTTTTAGTAAAATGAAATAAGTACATATACATGACTTTTGGTGTTTCTCGCTCATTTCCCCTTTCACCGTATCCACACTCCTTCTTCTCTACCTTCTTTCTCCCTTTCTTCTCTTCCCTACTTCCCTCTTCCCCCCTGCGGCGAACATTTTCGACGCATCCTCCTCCACTTTTTTTTCTCCACAACAACAGTCCTGTGAGGTGAATTAGACACAGAGAGAGAGAGAGAGACAGAGAGAGTGACTGGCCCAAGGTCACTCAGCTGGTTTTCATGGCTAAGGTGGGAGTTGAACTCATGGTATCCCGCTTTCTTAACCACTAAATCAAACTGGCTCTCACGCTGGAGTGGGACAGTAGTCAGGCAACCCAAAACAAGAGCTTCCAGATGCCAGTGAAACTTTCCATTGAGTAGGATATGCATCTATTTTTTTTTATCATAGCATGATGCTTGCTAGAATAAATTTGCAATAGACACTCTCTAAATGTAATACAAGCTCTGGCTTTCCATCATTTCTGCATCCAGTAATTCATGATTAGAAAAAATACATTGAAGTTGATTACATTTCCTACTTTGATACTGCTGGCACTTTAAGGGCATGGTGAATTATTTGATCCTCAGTTTTTGAAATAGGCTGCTTCAGAGGTTTTCATCTAAGAGATTTTTGCTTTTTAGAAAAATGAACGAGTGTAAGAAGATCAAACTGTACAAGTGGCTAAAATAAGACTCCCTGTTCGTCGACGTATAAGATTCATCATACCTATGCATCTCTTATATCAAGAATTTCCAAAGTGTTTCTAACTTTAAATTTTAAATTAAAATATTTAGATATTACATACTATGGTAGGAACTCTCAGGCCAGAATGCAGTACAAGTTATAAAAGATAAAACTAAGAAGAGAAATATAGTAAGCGGTACTTGAAAATATTAGAGCAGCAATAAGTGTGGCATAAGAGCATGTCTTTCAAGGCTAAATTATAACTTTTAAGTTCTAAGTGCAAGAGTAAAACAACTTTCAGTTTGTACTTAGAAGCCTATTACCGTATTTCCCCGATAGTAAGACACCCCCGATTGTAAGACGTATCGGGGGTTTCAGGGGGTCAGCTAATATAAACACGGGGGTATTGCCGCCTCCCTCTCATCTAGCTGCACGCCACCTCCTGCCCACGTCCGCACCATCCCCCTCTCCATACGTCGCCGCGTCTGCCACCTCCCTCTGATCTTAATGAGCGCCGCCTCCTGCCCACGTCCGCACCGTCCCCCTCTCCATACGTCGCCGCGTCTGCCACCTCCCTCTGATCTTAATGAGCGCCGCCTCCTGCCCACGTCCGCACCGTCCCCCTCTCCATATGTCGCCGCGTCTGCCACCTCCCTCTGATCTTAATGAGCGCCGCCTCCTGCCCATTTCCGTGCCGCCCCCCTCCATATATCACCGCGTCTGCGACCAAATTTTTTCCAATATAAGGCATACCCCGAAAGTAAGACATAGTGGGCTTTTGGGGATAAAAAGAAAGTAAGACACTGTCTTACTTTCGGGGAAACACGGTTTTTCCAACTGGCCTATTCTTTTTTAACATGTAATATATTATAAGATTTAATTTCTACATTCAACTTCTACAGGTATTTTGATGCCAGCCTGGGTGTCCAGGGGAGGGGGATTCCAGAGCCAGAGTGTTGAGATAGAAAAAGCTTTTCTCCTATGTGCCAAATCTCTGAGGCAATCTGGAGGTTAGGAAGCAAACCTTGAAGGGTCTGTGACAATTCTTCCCTGCCCACTCGCCATGGCTAACTTGCCAGGGACAACTTGCTGTGGGACAACTCACCACAGCTAACTTGCTGCAGGACAACTCACTGCAGATCGTTACACTAATATAAAAAAAAAAATAGTGGAGTAGAACCATTAAAGAAAGGATGCAAGAGGAGGGACAGAATGAAATGTGAATGGCAAAAATTAAAAAAAATATATATTTTACATAATTAAATAGAATTGTTAAATTGTCCCACAGTGAGTTGGCCATGACAAGTTGTCCCATTCCAAACCCTGAAGTAGGGTGTTCAATCTCCAGTAAGAAGCCATGGTTGATAATATCAAAAGCTGCTGAGAGACCTGGAGGACCCCCCCCCAAATTGCACAAACCTCCTCCCAAATTATACAGCTCATTGCTTCCTGAGTTCAACAGATGGAGATTATTGGCCATTTAAAGCCAGTTTTAAAACAATATTTTATGACAAATGCACTTAGTTGGTTTTATTGAGTTCTGCAAAAAGTCTACAAAGAGGACTTTCAGTTGTAGATAAATGTCTTCAGTGACTTTTCTCTGACAAGAGCCGTTAATTTATCCACCATTTCCAGTTCCATCATCTTTATTAACCATCCTCTATTGTAGGTTTCTCAAAGTCATTTTTAAATAACTCAAGGCACCAAACATATCCAGCACACTTTTCCTCCTTCTGTTTTTCTCACAGCAACAACTTTGTGAAGTGGATTGGGTTGAGACGGAATTACTGGCCCAAAGTCTCCCAGTTGGCTTTCACTGCTATGGTAGAACTTGAACTCATAATCTCCCACTTTCTAGCCTGGTACCGTAACTACTAGATCAAACTTTCCATAGCTGAGTATATTCAAGTCATGCTGCTGCTGTCATATATAAAAGTAAAACCATCTGATTTTTCCTGTGCTTTATCCATTAACCCTAAGAGAAAGGTTTCTGGTCTGAGTTGTGTAGTAATCTCCAATTTTGTTTGAATTTCATTATTATTTTCAAGCTTGATATTACTTAGTTATTCCGCAAGAAATAATGGCAGCATTAAAGAACTTAAAATAACATAATTTCTGCTTTGCTTTTGTTGAGTGAGTCTGAAAAAAATGCACTAATTTTTCTTCCTGTTGTGTTCCCAAAATCTGCAAAAAAAAAAAATTCACATAAACATTCTGATGCAAATATTTGTATGAAAACATTTGTGTATGTATGGAATTCTGCATTAAAAGTGGGAAAAAATCCATCATATGTTTATGGAAAACGTTTTTACTGGGTTTTGTAGGCAATACTGTAGCACAGTTCACTGTAAGTCATAAAGATTTACTTGCAACACTTTGTTGGAATGGTTCCATCCTGAGTAAAATTCTGAATGAAGAGGAAGATAACAAAAATTAAAAAAAATGTTGGATATGAAAAACAAAGTTTGTGTAAAACCAAACAATGCAATTTAATACATAAAGATGGGAAATGATTTTCGCTTGCTTCTAAGAGATACAATTGACAAGCAAGAGAAATTAAATTGGCAAGACTTAAATAGCAATCGAAAAGAATGTTGTCATCAGATCTTGATTGCATCTATATTTTAATTAATTAGAACAAAGCCATATGCATCAAAGCTGCATTCACTCCGGGGACTTTTTTGAAGATTTGTCAGAATTTCCAATGTAAAATTGCATATTATAAAAACGTGCTAGACAGTTTTGAATTATGCAAGTGAATGAATGAAAGAAAAGCCCTTTCTTTTTCTGTGGAACTAACTGGAAGTGTTTGCAATTTAATATACAACCTCTGGCAAATGATTAACTTTACAAATAGGTAATGGGCTTCAGTATTGTGATAGAAAATTGAACATTGATGAGATGTATTTAAATGCAAATATTCATAGAAGCTTCTTTTGGAATTTGCTTTCTGCACCAGTACGGTACTGGTGGCATGTCCCACAATGGCATAATTACTATCTTTTTGGATCCAGACTTTATGTAAGCCTATTTAAAATAATACTGTTCTTCTTGGTGTGAAAAGCCATTCTCTTCATCATGCCCACGTATTTTTATGCACATATACACTTTCATCCCAAAGGTAATGCTTTGCCTCTCATACCTATAGCATAAATTTGCATAGCAATGAAAAAAATGGACTCTTCAAATCCCTTGCCCATGTTGTGCAGTCAAAATCTTTCTTCATTTCACAGGTTTTTTTTCCCCAATACTCAATTCAGTGGGTTCCCAGAGGGCCCATCCAGCCTCCCTGGCCTTTTTTTAGCCACCCAGCCACCTGCAGATTCTTGGATAATTCTTGTTCTGTTTTGCTATCAGGAGTGAGCTTCTCCAATTCTCTTTTTCCCTTGGGTTGCTTCCAGTTTCCTATTTGGATTAGAAAACCTGTAACTTTTCTCACTTCCAGAACCTTTCTGCATCCACTCTTCTCTAGCATACCCACAACCAACATCACACCCAGAGCTTTTGTAGCTGTTCTTTGCTAAGCAGCTGTGCTGGCTGGAGAGAGGTCTTAAAGGGGCAAGGCACCATCAGCCCAGGTGCTAGCTGATCTCACATTCCACTTTTTTCTTCCATAGAGATGGGGCAAATTCAAATAGAATAGATTCCAAGTTCAATAAATGTAACTTAGTTGATTTTATGTCTACAAGTGGCAGTTATGGAAATTGCAGTGAAGAGATATGCTCCTCCTCCTCCTCCTCCTCCTCCTCCGACTTAGTGGTGCTGGATGCTGGATCTGGGCTACTTCCAGATATCATTAAATAGGTTTTCACAATAACTGTAACCGAAAAGATTTAGTTCATTAGCTGCATTGGCTTAGGGGTAAGAGAAAATGGCATTTGTTTATTAGATTGAAACCAGATACTAAGACTGGATAAGTAGGGCAAACAATTCTCCTTGCAAGTAAAGAGAAATTAACATCAGCACTAATCCTTTGCTCCATAATGGCTTTGAGACATCTTTCAAAACCATTTTGCATTTTAACATAAAGATGTGTATTTCAAAGAAAATCAAAAGACAAAATCTTGCCAGGTGTGCTTGAGCCTTAAGATTACTAAAGTAGCTTTTTGGATTCTGGCCATGTTTATATGATGCAAGGAGTAATGAGCATTCAGCTTAAATTTCTTTGAGAAGTGAATACCAAAATGATCCTTTGTACTTACCAGTAAGTTTTATCACTATGAAAAAATAACTCTTGCTGTTCTTTCTTAGTGACTCCACTTGCAATGATTGGGGTTCTAGCTATGCTTTTTAGTCTAAAATGTAATGGCAGCAGATGCAATGCTTATTGATTCAAATCAAACAGTGGATAAATCCTTTTTAAAGAGTCCCCAGAATAGTATTTGAAGGGAAACAGCTTTCATCCTTTTAAAAGCTAGGTGGATTAGTACATATCCTTTTTGTATTTAAATGGAGGCAACCACATTTGAATACTTAAACTATAAAAAGAGCTATAAATTTGCTTGTGAACATGATAAATCAAAGTGTAAATTGAACACTGTGTGTGAGACAAGCCCTCCTTTCTGAGGCAGAAAGGCTCCTCGCGACTGGGTGAATTTTGAACAAATGGATACAGCCAGTTGATGGCCAACCCAATTGATACCTCAAAGCCTCTCAGTCATGATACCACCATCACTGTCATATTATCATACAGACTTTTACTTGTTCTTCTCCAGTCTCATATTTCAACAAAAGTTTATACATTTTAACAATCACATGTTCATTAGCACATAATTCTATTTCTAATACAGTGTTACTTTTTTCTTAACGATAAAGTATCTATTTATTTATTAGTTTTCAACACTGCCCATCTCACCTAAGTGACTTTGGGCAGTTTACAATAAAAAGCCACTTTAAATTTTTCTAAAAACCATTTACATGAAACCTTCTCTTCATTTTATTTTAAAATCCTTTAAGAAAATTCTAGTACTTCATGGTAAGTTAACAATTTATATTTCCTTGTCATTTTTCATCTATAAAATGATTCTTGGGCTGAAAGCTACAAAGGAGTTTTATTTCACATTCTTAACTATAGCCCGTCTAATAATGATTTTTAAACTACATTCATCTTAGCTTTATTATTCCATAGGTACCAATGCCATCCAAATCTCAAATTATGGCCTTCTAGAATCAATAACCTTAACAACATCCTTAACAACATCCACTTTTTCATCCAAGCTAAACAACAGGCAACAAAATATAGCTTCAAGTCTTGTAGGCTCAACTGTATTCTTTTTTTCGCATCTTGTTGCACCTTATATTTAACTCAAGTTCTTTCCCCCTCCATAAAATTTAAATATATCTTCTCCAATTGTTTAAATTTAATGGTGAAAAAAGTAAGGTTTTACATTTAGGCAAGAAAAACCAAATCTACAGGTATAGTATAGGGCAGGGGTAAGCAACCCAAAACACTCAAAGAGCCACTTGGACCCGTTTCCCACCGAAAACAAAACACTGGGAGCCGCAAAACCCTTTTGATATCTAAAATGAATATATCATCATAAAATGCATATATCATTTTTTACCTTTAATACACACACACACACACACACACACACACACATATGTATACATACATACACACATACATACATACATATATATACATACATGGCATCGGACCAGGTTACTTACGGGACCGTCAGCTGCCGCATGAAACCCAGCGACCGGTTAGGGCCCACAGGGTTGGCCTTCTCCAGGTCCCGTTAGACAGACAGTGTCGCCTGGCGGGGCCTAGGGGAAGAGCCTTCTCTGTTGCGGCCCCGGCCCTCTGGAATCAACTTCCCCCAGAGGTCCGTATTGCCCCCACCCTCTACGCCTTTCGCAAATTGTTGAAGACACATCTTTGCCGACAGGCCTGGGGCAGTTAACACCTTACCCCAGCCAGTGTATGCTTGTTGTAAGTTTGTTTTCGGATGATTGGTTTTTAATCTAGGGATTTTATAAATGTATTTAATGTCAGATTTCTATATGTTATTATCTATGTTGTAAGCCGCCCTGAGTTTTTGGAATAGGGCGGCATAGAAATCGAATTAAATAAATAAATAAATAAATAAAATACATACATACACATATACACACATACATACATACATATCATAAAGGTAAAAAAGGGTTTATGTAATGTTATCTTCATTTTAGATGCCGAAAGGGTCTCTCTCTCTGTCTCTCCCCCCTCTCTCCCTCCCTCTCTCTCCCTCTCTTTCTCTGTCTCTTTCTCCTTCTTTCTCTCTTTCCTCTCCCTCTCTCTTTTTCTCTCTCTCTCTCTCTCTCTCTCTCTCTCTCTCTCTCTCTCTCTCTCTCTCTCTCTCTCTCTCTCTCTCTCTCTCTCTCTCTCTCTCTCTCTCTTTCTGCCCTTGGTCTACCAGTCCTCTTCCCCCACTCTCTTTCTTTCTTTCTCTCTTTCTTTCTCTCTTTCTCTCTTTCTCTCTTTCTTTCTCTCTCTCTCTCTCTTTCTCTTTCTCCCCCCTCTCTTTCTCTCCCCCCCTTTCCCTCTCTCCAATCTTCTGCTCACCTGGCAAGCAGGGTTCAAGCTGTTCTCCAACAAGCTCAGGGATAGGAAACCCTGGCTCTTTTATGACTTCAACTCCCAGAATTCCTGAGCCAGCATAGCTTGGCTAGCTAGCCCTCTGCTGCCCTTCCTGCTTCCTGCAAAGACCAGCAAAGGGAGGAGTTCCGCCCAGTAAGCTTTTCCGCTTTTGGAGAACACCGAGAGTCCACTCTTTTTTTACACACACACACACACACACACACACACACACAGAGAGAGAGAGAGAGAGAGAGAGAGAGAGAGAGAGAGAGAGAGAGAGAGAGAGAGAGAGAGAGAGAGAGAGAGAGAGAGAGAGAGAGAGAGAGAGAGAGAGAGAGAGAAGGGAAGCGCAAGTGCCTCTCTCTGTCTCTGTCTCTGCAAATCACTTAAATATGAGCCAGCAGTGTGCTGCAGCTGCCAAAAAGGCCAACACGGTGCTAGGCTGCATTAAAAGAGGGATAGAATCAAGATCACGTGAAGTATTAATACCACTTTACAATGCCTTGGTAAGGCCACACTTGGAATACTGCATCCAGTTTTGGTCACCACAATGTAAAAAAGATGTTGAGACTCTAGAAAGAGTACAGAGAAGAGGAACAAAGAATTGGGTATGTCTAATTTAATGAAGAGAAGGACAAGGGGGGATATGATAGCAGTGTTCCAGTATCTCAGGGGCTGCCACAAAGAAGAGGGAGTGAAGCTATTTTCCAAGACGCCTGAAGGCAGGACAAGAAGCAAAGGATGGAAACTAATCAAGGAGAGAAGCAATCTAGAACTAAGGAAAAACTTCCTGACAGTTAGAACAATTAACCAGTGCAACAATCTTCCTCCAGAGGTGGTGAATGCTCCAACATTGGAAGTTTTTAAGAAGAGACTAGACAGCCATTTGTCTGAAATGGTATAGGGTTTCCTGCCTGAGTAGGGGGTTGGACCAGATGACCTCCAAGGTCCCTTCCAACTTTATTGTTGCTGTTGTTATTATTATTATTATTATTATTAAATGGTACATCAATTTTCCAAATAAGTATTGTCTGGAACAAAAATAACAATCTAGTTAAAACATTCACTTTAATCAGAGAAATTCTACCGACACGTCAATTGTAATTTGTCCCATTTTGACTTCTTTTTTTTTAATTTTCATTCTATGTCTTTACATAATTATTTTGAAATAACATGCTATTCTTATTTGTTATAGTGATACCGAAGTATTTTCAAGATTAATCTTGAAACTTGCTAATGCATCAAATTCAAACCTCATCTCCTGTCTCAAGTACCTTGTATGTGAAGTCCTTTACTGTTTTTCAAATGGTCTTTCAAAAAGGATACTGGATAAAAATATATTTCTTAGCACCAGGAATATCTCTCCTTCACACTTGAAATGTGAATTGCCTTTGGAACAATTCTCTGCATGCTTACTTCATAAATATGTATTTTCCAGCAAATTAGTCATGGGCCTAATATATATGATCCCAGAATTATAGACCATTGTATTTATTTCACTTTACCTTCCTTTTAAAGCATGAGGATTTAGGAATCATTTTGTGCTTCTTAAAAGACAGCAGGAATTACGGATTTGTAAAAAAAAAAAAAAAGATTACCATCAAGTTCATTCTGTTCTCATATATTAAATGTTGCCAAGGATTTGATAATTTAGAATGCATGTTTTTGCATTTATCCCAATTTATTTTTAGTGTGCCTTTTTTTCAGGCTTGCTGTCATTACAGTTACCAGAAGCCCTTTTGAACAAGAACAAATTCAGGACACTTTTTAAAAAGGCTATAGTACTTTTTTTTTTTTAAGGGGTGTAGAAGTGAAGGGCTCTTGCTATCAAAATAGAACAATGCCCACTGGAGTATTCCATTATTGCAGTAGCAGTCCAGATGCTGCAGTAGCATATGTCAAGTTGTACAAGTCTTTCAGTGGTGTTTTCATGATACACTGTTGTTGTTTTTCTCCTCCTGCATTGAGATTTCCCAGGACATCTGAAATTGTGTTCTAAATACTTTAGACCATTGTTGCTGCACTTTCTTAACTCCAGCTCATGAAATACTTAAAACTGGAAGCATTATTTTAAAGACTAGAGCAGTTTCAGCATGGAAGCTGAATACTGAACAGTGATACAGAAGTGCCAATATCAGTACGCTGAACTATGCTCACTGCAAGGATTCAGAACCAACTATTCACTAAACATGGATCACTTTTAGATGTTAAAACAAATGTGTCCATGTAATCTCATCCTAATGTTGAGTTTCTTTCTAGGAAAAAAAGCAGAAAATCACTAAATATATATACATAAATATATACATATACATACCGCCGATTTGGCCATTGAGCGCATTATAGGTCCCTCCGCCCCCTGCTCACCTACAATTGGCCGCATCAGTCAATGGCCAAATCAGTGACATGCAAAGAGCTATAAAGGCGAGGCTCACCTAGTGTCAACCTATACTTTGACAACGTTAGCAGACGCTAGCGAAAGCTGTTTGTAATAAAAAAAAAACCTCTGTCCCGAATATCTATGTTTTAACATGTCTTTTTTAATGAATGCACCTGGGACTCGAATGTTTAGAATTGTTGTATGTGTGTGTGTGTGTGTATTATATATATATATATATATATATATATATATATATATATATATATATATATATATATATATATATATATATATATATATATATATATATATATATATATATATATATATATATATATATATATATATATATATATATATATATATATATATATATATATATATATATCAAAAGGTGATCACGTCATAAGTATGAATCAGTCACCAAGCATCTGACTTTTGATCACATGACCATGGGGATGCTGCAAAGGTTGCAACTGTGAAAAATGGTCATAAGTCATATTTTTCAGTGCCCTTTTATCATTGAATGGTCACTAAATGAACTGTTGTAAATCGAGGACTACCTGCACTACACGCATTAGCTGGGAAAGCATTTACCGGTAGAAGGTAGAATGCATTGTACTGTTGCAAGTAGCTATAAAGGACTCTGAAGTTTTCTGACTATTGGAAACCCTCCTGAGATAGCTTTCCTGTCTTGTTTCTCAGATTTCAACAGAAACATGCATTTTTTTGCAAAAATGCAAAAAATAAAATAAAATCAAAATTCTTGGAATGTGTTTAAATCCCATACTAATTTCTCTGCATCCAGGGTATGATCTCTGAAAAATTCTGACTTCTATGACTTATCTTTATGAGTTTTTAAATCTGCAGGATTCATACCAGATTTATTTTTTTTAAGGTTAAAAAAATTAAATCATACACCTAGCCTCCCAGTGTTTCACTTTCCTGCCTTCTCTTCTTATTTCCTCCAGAGAGAGATTATTACAGTTTATGTGACAAGCAACCAATAGGAAGACTTCTCTTTCGGCAGTTCTGTGAGACTCGCCTGGAGCTGCAGTGCTGTATTAAGTTCCTTGATTCAGTGGTAAGTTGGTTTTCCTGAATGCTTCAAGAGTTGATTTTATCTTATGGGCCTTTCTTTGCAGGTCCAAAGATTTCCTTCATTTTTTGTTCTTTCATAGATTGTACCTCCGTAACCTTTGTAGTTCCATTGTTAAACTTCCTCCTCTATCTCCAGGCTTGTGTACATGTGTATTTCTGTTTTCATGTTTACTTGTGTCTGAATACGTATCAGCAATGTATATATTGCACTTATTGATTTGATTTCTGTTAAAGCCTTTAATCCTCCATGTTTAATATACAACTGAGGAGCCATCTCATCCCAATGGGACTAGCCAGTCCCACTTGCTCCAGCAGCAAAGGCCTACTTTGAATCCCATCTGGCAAAGAATATATCTCCCTTGAGATGAGGTTGGTCTCCACACTTTTGGCCTTCTGGAGGAGCTTAAAAATTTGGTTCTGCCAGTTATACTGGGCCCCAATGGAGGTATTCTAGATCGTGGGTGACTGATGGGGTAGAAAGATCATCATTCCTGTATTGCCCATCCTTTTTTTTTAGTTTCCTATTTAATCCTCTTAATTGTAATCATTTTGCATTACTTTTGTTACCTTTTTATTATATTGTAAGTTGCCCAGAGTCACTGTAACAATGTGATGGGTGGCATAAAAACTTAATAAAGAAATATGTTACATTAGAACAGAGGCCCCCAACATTTTGGGCACCAGGGACCAGTTCCATGGAGAGAGGTTGTTCCACGGACTAGAGAGGGCGTGGTTTTGTGTGTGGCCTGTTTCGTGTGGATGGGTGTTCACTTGTTTGCATTGCCCGGCTTCAGGCATGCCGCAGACTGGTGCTGGTCCAAAGACCGGGGGATGGGGACCCCTCCATTAGAAATAGTTATATCATGAATGGCTTCAGGTGTGGTGAAAAAAGTCAGATGGCAACCATAACAGTGTGATGCACATAAAAACAGGCAGAGATTTGATTGCACTGTTGTGACTACTATTTTATTCTTTTGACCATCCCCTGTGGTCAAAAATTTAGTTATATATAAGCATCTGGTCCTTAGGAGGCTAAGATGTTATACTTGCACCTTATAAATTTAAAATTGGAGCTATTTAACATAGCATGCATAGTAGAGAAAGCAAATCAAAATAATTCAGCAGAATTCAAAAGCAATCGAAAAGCAAATAATTTTTTGTAATGTTTCAATGGCTGGTCACTGACTAATAATGTTGTTTAATAACTATGGATAATTTGGCTAATATGTACCTATATAGTATTACCTTTGGGGCAGTGATTGAAGCTTTGGTTCTATGCACACTCAGTCTTGGAGTAAACTAAACCACTAAACACAGTAGAATTTACTCAAGAAATAAATGCAGGATTCAGAGAGTACAAACCAGAAGTCTTCTATTGATTAGTTGTTCCGTGAATTCAGTTGGTAAAGTCTCAGTCTATTTAGCTGAGTCACTCTCTTAAAGATAAATGCTTTGCAGTTTGTTGGGTTACTGAAATAGTGGCAACTATTGGACTAAGATGGGTAGACTTCAACTCCCAGAATTCTGCCCACCCATCATAAAGTTGCATGGTTGAAAAACACTAGTGTATGTGAAACATATTGAGAACTTGGATATAGCACTATATAAACATCATTATTCCTTCATTCTATTGTGAGTATTAATATTACCATTACCCAGACAGCCAGAAGACCATTACATCTTCCTATTACATGGACAACTCCATTTGCTGTATTACTGATACCGTGTTTCCCCGATAGTAAGACACCCCCGATTGTAAGACGTATCGGGGTTTTCAGGGGGTCGGCTAATATAAGCCGTACCACGAAAGTAAGACATATTACTCCTGCCCACTTCCGCCTCCTGCTTAAAATACTTAAATACTTAAAATACTTAAAATACTTAATATACTTAAAATACTTAAAATAAAACTGACAATTGTTTTCCAATCAATATAAGCCGTACCCCGAAAGTAAGACATAGTGGGGCTTTTGGGGATAAAAAGAAAGTGTGACCCTGTCTTGCTTTAGGGGAAACACGGTATATTACATCTACCTACCAAGCAATCTCTTGGCTATTGGAGCTCTCTCCATTTTAGATCCCAAAGTTTCCCTTAATCCTAGACTATGTATGTTTGATAAAGATGGTTAGAATGGTGAAATGGGGTTATTTAAAAATAAAGGGCCAGGTTCACTGTTCGTAGTTCCCACTTATATGGAACTACAGGTAGTCCTTGACTTAACAATGATTTGTTTAGTGATCAAAATGGCAACAGCACTGAAAAAAGTGACTTGCAACTAGTCCTAGGTTACAACCCTCACCGCATTCCCCAAGATCACATGATCAAAATTCAGGCACGTGGCAACCGGCACATATATGCAACTGTACCAGCCAGCTTCCAGCAGTCAGTCAGTGGGGCAAGCTGGATGTACTTAATGATTCACATAACAACTGCAATGATTCACTTAATAACCATGACAAAAAATTGTAAAATCAGGCACGACTCACTTAAGTCAAGGACTACTTGTATACAGATTTATACATGACAAAGAAAAAATAGTTAAAGTTCAAAAGTGCCTAAGACATCGACAAGCTTTTCAGACTCTAGATCAGCGGTTCTCAACCTATGGGTCGCGACCCCATTTGGGGTCGAACGACCGTTTTGTGGGGGTCGCCGGACACCGCGGTCCGCCATTTTGGTTTTTTGTTTTTTTTCATCGTGCGCCGCGCATGCGCGGTTTGGGCCGTCGCGTGCGTGCCGTGCACGCGCGGATCAGCCCGTCGCGGTCCACCATTTTGTTTTTGTTGTTGTTTTTTCCGTCGCGCGCGCGCTGCACATGCACAGTTCGGGCCGTTGCGCGCGCACCACGCATGCGCGGATCGGCCCATCGCGGTCCGCCATTTTTTTTCCATCGCGCATGCGCCGATTGGCCCGTCGCACGCGCGCGGGTCGGGGTCGTGCCGCGCATGGGCGGCGCAAGTGGGGTCTCAACCTGAAAAAGGTTCAAAACCACTGCTCTAGATCTTAGGAAGGGCCCTACGATAAACCCAAAGAGTCTTGTAAGAATATTCTGTGTCACCCAGTAGCCCAGCAGATATGTCCTTTTCCATTGCCCTTCCTAGCAGCTGCTATTCCGTATATGCTGACTGTGTTCAGGAAGTAGTATATGGCCCCCAGTAGTTGTAGCCCGATGTTCTGTCTATTTATCCAGCCCCTTATTAAAGTCATTTAAAATTGTAACTATCACCCTATCTGATGGATGAAAAAGCCATAGTTTATTTACTGGATAAAGAAATACTGACTTACAACTTTGTAAGATATCCCCGTCATATTTTCCATATATCTCGTTTATTTTCCCCTACTTTACTTCAAACTGAGAATATCAGTTATGCTCTTTCTACGTAGAGAAGCTCCTCTAAACATTTTGGGTAACCTTTTTTTTTGTTTACTTGTTTTCATTATCACATTATTCTGTTTTGAGATATGGGAACCATAACCTACGTTGAGGGTAGTTTGACCCTAGATGTAGATAAGAGCATTGCTAGGTTCTCGAGATATATGGCAACACGTGATGAATCTGAAACAGCCTCAGAATAAATAAGCACAGGTGGACTTGGATAGGAGACTCAGGAAATCCTAGCATTCTAGAAATCCCAGCATTCTATAATACCTATGTTTATGAGTTATAAAGTAACACACACACACACACACACACACACTGAATTAGAGCATTAACTCTGTCAAAATGACCCTAGGAAGCACCACAGTAGAGAGATCAAATGGCAGTGAGAGAGCTCTGGCTGTTCGTAGGCCCTTCGCTGCTACCACCAAGGCAAGGTTATTATTATTTTCAAAGAAAAAGAATAATGAATGAAAGCAAATATACTTGTCCCAGGATAATGTAGGAGGATCCAGTCTGAGTCAGTCACTGGGACCAGAGTTTTAGTCTTCCGTCCTCAGCTGAGGTTGGGCTGTAGCAGGAGTCGGAAAGCTTGGAAGACTAAAACTCTGGTCCTGGTGACCGGACTCAGATCAGATACTCCAAAAAAAACCCCAATATTTACTGCAGTTAGGTAAATAACATTTTGGCGAGTTCCTCTCTTCCCCCCCCATTTTTGTTTAATAAAATACTTCTGCTTTGGGAAGAATTGGGGAAGAGGACTATTGCAGAATGTTTCTATTTTGGTTGTTTAGTGGTAGCTTTTATTTGTTCATAAAACCTCTGGGTATTGAGTGATAAGCCACATGAAACAACTGTTTGAAGGCAGCTTATATAACATAAACCCTTGTGGATTGTTATTTTTTTTAATCATCTGGAAGAAAAGACAATAAGGCAGAGTTACATAACATGTTATGGGACTTCCCCAGCCAAAATAGGTTGGACCTGAGGGGAAATTTTGATAGGGTCTGCCATATTTTGCTGTTAAGACTACAAAATGTCTGAACATATGCCCTTTACCAAATGGGTGAATTTACTCCTTTATAGTTTCTAGGATTAATTAGTCTCATCTTAGGTATGAAAGCCAGCTGAGTGACTTAGGACAGTCACTCTCACTCAGTCTACTCAATTCACAAGGTGGTTGTTGCGGACAAAATAGGACGAGCAAGGAGTAATAGATGTGTTTGCCAGTTTGGGTTATTTAGAAAAATAATAAAGGTGGAATTTAAAAAATCTAAAAGAAATAATAATTAAGCAATTATTAGTTGAAACTATTGATTTTTTTCTAAAGTAATATATCTTTTTCAAGTGATAAATAAATAGAAAATGTGGCAAATGCAAACATATTGAGCCATAATGGTTAGGACCAGAATTGTGTTGAATTAAGTCCTAACAACATGTTGAGGACTGCTGTTCTATCCTCTGTGTATAGAAATGCATAGAAGCTAAAGCAGAAATATTTCTTCTTTAGATTAAAAATATTTTGTATATCAGCAGGACCTCAGCCTTTTTGCCGTGTACTATTCTCTCTTTGTAGCAGTCATGAATTGTGCCGGTTGAGATAAGTCTCCAGATTTTCTAAGCTTTTTTGAAATAATTCTTTTATGCATATGATTTTTTAATCTCTGAAATGCTTTCCAAAGGGTGAATAATGGTGGGATGATGAAAAAAGCATCATTAAGATGCTATAAACATTCTTGTCTGTTGGTGCTTTGAAGAGGCAACATGACCTGTGATCTGATAAAATCTAAATGGACAAGAAATTTTATGAAAGAAGGGCTGCAAGTCTCTTTGTACTGAGTTTATGGGTATTTAATTGCTTCATCCTCTTGCATTTAACAGGATTGGAAGGGCTGTAGCCACGTCTATTTTAACAGTCAATGTGTTTCTTATCTTAAAGCATGCTTATCTTGCAGTATGAAACTTTATTTCACAGTGGCTATTTAATAAGGGAAATGTAATTGTATTGCTCATTTCTAAAATATTCTGAGATAGTATTATGATAAGAGTGGCTGGTTCATCATAGGTCCATTTTTGAGGTGATATTAAAAAAAAGTGTACCTCATTTGCAATGGACTTAAATGCTCTTGAGAATGTAGAAACAGTTGTGTCTCTGCCACCAAGAACATTTTCATGGTCTGAAATGAAGGGGATATGATCTTCTAAGGACTTTGTGCAGACCATCAACTGTGCAGGTGGTCATGAGACTTCTCTTTGGCAAAATCAGAAATCCAGCTCTCCTGCATGTTTTTCACATGAATGCATTTTTTTGTAAACAGGAATGGGCCAATGGAGGAAGAATAATTTCATTTCAGTATTGACTTATTTCTGGAAGTGCTATGCATTTTAAAGAAGCTAAGTAAAGTATTTAAAAGAATCCTATGTGCATTCGTGCACACAAAGTACCCTTCATCAAATCACTTTGAAGAGGCAGTTTCAGAAGTGTTGTCCCAGTCCCTTTGTCCTTGTGATCTGATGACAGAAACAGCTTCAGATTTGAACACAAAGTGTGCATTTCCTCTTTGAAGAAGCAGGGAGGATCCTAGACCCTCATTGATTAATTACGTTAATTTCATCAACTGTGGAATGTCCTAATTTATAAAGATGAAAAACTAACATCTTTTTTAACATTATAATTCCAGAGATGTTTGTTCATTCCTAGATAGTAAGATCAGTAATACCTGGAAGATGGACAAAGAATGGCACGTTCACACAGACATAATCACGCAAATGTCACAATTTCCATACCTGAATAAGACATCCTGATGTTAATACTTAATTGTGGCATTTGTGAGATTATATCATTGTCATCCATTTGGTATCACAGTGGTTTGATTTGGATACCACTATGATGTCCTGAACATCTGGAGGACACCAAGTTAAAGGATGGACTTCTGGATCAATAATTGTTTTGGAAGGGCTGTAGGAAAGGAATATGTGGATCCAGAGAAAGAGGAGGGGAAGAATATTTTTAAAACAATTTCCCCCATATTTACAAATCTTCATTGTTCTGAATATTTTTCTCTTAAACGTGTCTTAATTTCAAATCAGCCATTGGTAAATTTAATAACAAATGCTAACACATTTCTAAAAGCTGAAATTATTCTCATAAAGATGATTCAGCATGAATTCTATAGGGCATAGTTGTCAAATTTGCATTTAGATGTATAGGAATAAATCAGTTATTTGAAATATAGTAATTGAAAGAACAGTTTAAAGACGTCTGCTATTCCTTTTAACATATACTTTTTAAGTAAGACTTTGGATAGCTTTTCAAAAGAAGATGTCTTCAAATAATGAGCTGCCCTTTTAAAAATAGGTCTGTAGCGTCCTTCATAGGTGGGAAAATCTCTACCCACAAAAGCACTACATTGCTAAAAGTGCTGGTTTGCCATTTAAAACAACTCATTATCAAATATGATTTATTAAATTATGTCATACCACATTGAAGATGTATAAAAAGAACATTTTTGCAGAGCCAAAGTTCATTGTCTGACATTAATTGGCTTGAAATTTATCTGGGAGACTCTAATTTTTGAGAATCCAATCTCCTGTTTTCATACATCCATGGAATTATAACTATGTTTAAATTGAAAATATCACAACTACCGGTACATCATTTTAACTAAATTAAATATTAACATATAAATACACTCACAAATGAGCACACTCAGATAAGATATGGTAAACTATGATTCCCCTTTAATGTTTGAGAAGTCTCAAGTTGGGTCTTTGTTTCTATACTATATGCACAATTATTAGGCAAGTGAGAACGTATCATTTTCATCCATATTTTCCACCTCCAAGCTGTATACACTTCAATGCCTAGTGGATATAAGCATATCAGGTGATGTGTATTTGTGTAATAAGGCCATATGTGGCCTAAGGAGATTAAGGTATACATAATTTTTAGGCAGCTTATTTTCCTCAGGCAAAATGGGTCAAAAAAGAGATTTAACTGACTCTGAAAAGTCAAAATTGTAAAAAGTCTTTCAGAGGGATGCACCTCTCTTGAAATTGCCTAAGATATTGGGGCGTGATCATAGAACCATCAAATATTTTGTTGCACATAGTCAACAAGGTCGCAAGAAATGTATTGAGAAAAAAAAAGATGCCCATTAACTGCCAAAGATTTGAGAAGAATCAAACATGAAGTTACTAGGAACCCACTATCTTTTAGTGCTGTCATATTCCAGAACTGCCCAGAAGTACAAGGTGTTCAGTGCTCAGAGACATGGCCAAGGTGAGGAAGGCTGGCAGTAGGTTTGGTAGTTGATTTTGAGTCTATCTTCAACCTGAAAAGATTCAACTAACTTATCTTCAATAATGACACCCCATATTAGTACCCCACCTCCACCTTGCTGGTGTCTGAGTCAAAGTGGAGCTTTATGCTCATTACTGATCCAGCCACAGGCCCATCCCTCTGGTCCTCAAGAGTCACTCTCATTTCATTCATAAAATCTTTGAAAAATCTGTCTTGGCCCAGTGTTGCCGTTTCAACTTATATGTCTTGTGTCTTGTTCAGTAGTGGTCAGGTTTCAGCCTTCCTTACCTTGGCCATGTCTCTGAGCACTGAACACCTTGTACTTCTGGGCACTCCAGATAGATTGCAGTTCTGGAATATGACAGCACTGGAGGATAATGGGTACCTGGTAGCTTCATGTTTGATTCTTCTCAAATCTTTGGCAATTAATGTGCATCTTTTTTTCTCAACACTTTTATTGCGATCCTGTTGACTATTTGCAACAAAACGTTTGATGGTTCTGTGATCTTGCCTCAATATCATAGCAATTTAAAGACTGGTGCATGCCTCTGAAAGACTGATCTCCTTAGGCCATACCCTCCCTCATTACACAAATACACATCACCTAATATGTTTATATCCACTATGCATTCAAGTTTATACAGCTTAGAGGTGGAAAATATGCATGAAAATGATGATACGGTCAAAATACTCATTTGCCTAATAATTGTGCACACAATATAACTTTCTTCTGTCTAGCTACGTTTGCTCCAAAATTTCAGCAGGCATTTGACTTCTAAAGCTGAAGAATATCTTGGGATTGCATGTCTGATCAGGTAGAGATTTTCATAGTGCAAGCTACCTGATCCTTCTAATACAGAGATGCCACAGATTTAAATTTAAAACTGTGAAAAGTGTATTTATTGTTATGACAGTCCTTCCTCATACAGTATACATCTCCATGCATCATGAGGAGCAAAGAAATACAGGGGTTTGTAAAAAAAAAAATTACTACCACTATGCAGATCTGTTTCTTTGCATTGGGTGTATGTCAGGGGACCAATGTTTATGCTATGTGGTTTATATTTACAACCACGGAAAAAGTATATGAACATTTTACAGAGTATATGAATACATGAACATTCATATTTATGCATGTGCAAAATACAAGCACAATTTATCATTTTGCATTTTTTTTCTAGGCAGAATATGAAGTATTTCCAGATGAAAAATTGGGAGAGAAAGGCAAAGAAATTGTGATGAAATACCTCATCCCAGGGGTAGGGAACATCTGAAATCTTTTATGTTGCTGTTATGTCTAGTGAACATTTTCTCAATAGTACTGCATTAAGCTCTGCAAGAAATGTTTTAAAAATTATGTGTGGGACTATCCTGGAATGATTTCGCCTCATTGGATATCTCTATTCCACATGAACCATCAACAGATGCTGTATCAGTAAGTCATTTTAGCCTGGCATTGTCTTTCAGGTGCTGTCTTTGTATACATAGAGGGTAGATGATCTTTTTTGGGTAGAGCATCAGTGTTCCATCTCTTTCCTTATAATTGTTCAAGACTACGTTTTGCCAAAAAAATTCCCCATTATTTCTCTATGATCTTATATAGTAGAGCTATTCAAATCCTTGATGGAACTTTTGTTCCAGAAAAGTTTGAGTGAAGCACGCATTTAATTTTGCAAGATGTTCTCATTGTCTCCAGTAGTTGCCAAGCCAATAGAAGCATCTGTACATGTGCAGCATCTGAAAAGTAGGCATTTTCTTTTAGCATATGACAGAGCTAAGAGAAATGAAGAGGTTCCAAGTTGCCATAAAGTATTTCATCAAAGCAAATTTCAACAAACAGAATCACATCACTTCTGCCGTGTAAAGCTCCTTGTTGAGATAAATTGAAGTCAGTTCCTCCAGATTAAATAATAATGTATGTTGTTGAACCCCAGATATTTTATAGTGATAAAATTTATCTGAACATCATAATGAAAAGCAAAACACCTTGGAATATTCATAACAAATCTAATTTAGCTGCAGTCCCATTATAGATACACTGTCATGTGCAAAACCAGGCTGAATTCTCTGTCAGTGGTTCTCTCCACTTTTAGAGAAGAAAATTTAACAATTTCTATAAAGTAGGTTCCAGTTTATTTCAGGCCCTTCTCTGCTAAACTAATTGCTGTCAATAAGCTAGCCATTTTGTCTAGGAATATGTAATCGAATTAGTACGGTGGTGTTATTTTTCGGAACAATAATTGACAAAATGGTGACTTCCAATGTGGCCTGCAGAATTTAGATTTTTTTTTCATCCCTTTTGCTATTTTGATCTAATGGCACAACTGTCCTTTTCACCTGTATTCTCTACAATGCAGCAATGCACAATGGAAGGGTTGGGTGTATTCGTCCTTCCTGTGAAAGACTTTATCCATATAAACACAGCCTAGGAAACAGTCAGTAAAATGAGAAAGGAGTGGAATATTTAAGTCTCCTCCTAAAGAAGATATGTCTTACTTTTTTAAAATGTTAACTTACAAATCCAGATGATATTTCTAACCACAAAAAGTTTTGTTTGAGCTTCCTGGGGAAAGGTTCCTATTAAAATGCAGCACTTCTCATTTCATAGCCACAGAAGAATTCTAGCAGTTACCTTTCCTCAAGACTGAAGCAGTTGCTTTGCCACCATCATCCTTTCCAGTTCAAATGCTCCCTTTCATCTTGTATGAGGGGTCATTATATTAAAGCTGGGTTCAAATAATTAAGAGACATTTGAGCATTTGTCAACCTTGGCTTAGATCTCTGCTATTTGTAAGGAAGTATATGTGTGAATCTGTATCCTTTAGGTGGCAATCTCAGCAGGACACAGATTCTTATGAGCTAGTTAGGTGTTACCGGTAGCAAATGGACTGAGAGAATTTACTCTGTTGTTTTCGTTTGCTTGTATCCTCAGAAGCAGTAGACCAAGGAAGTGCTAAGTCTTGAATACCTGAAGTCCCTTTGCTGGCTGAGGAATTCTGGGAGTTGAAGTCCACAAGTCTTAAAGTTGCCAAGGTTGAGAACCCCTGGCCTAGGCTTTCTGGACTATGACTAGGGTCTATGAGCATTGCTTAGATTCCTTTTCAGTAAAAACATGCCTGGCCCATGGAACAATATTATATCTCTTTTAAGAGCATATCATTCTAAACGTTGCTATTACCCATTCATTATTAAAACCATAAATGAGAACCCATTTCTTTTCTTAAGCTAGACTGTATTTTATTTTTAGAACCTGAAAGCTAACACAGGTCACAGACTAATTAGTGTAGAAAGAGCATTGTATCTCTTTTTTCTCTGACAGCTTAAGATAGCATGCATTTAATCTCACTGTCCAGTAGGATTGACTTCTTTTAAACTTTCGGAATAAGTGTTTGAAAACTTTTCTCTTCTAAAAATCCAAATGAGTGTTTAAATATCATGGGTATTGTCTCCTGTCTCTATATAATGTAATATAGTCAGCTTGGCCCAATAGGTCATGAAAGGAGCAAATTTTCTCAGGCTCAATTCTCAGGCTCAAACCAGGTTTCGGGGATAAATTCCCAGCTGAGCAAAGAAAAGTGGTGTTCCTTGTATTTTGCAAGAGATGCTAAGACAGTATATTTCACTCTTCTCTGTAACAGATAAGCAGTATTTCTGAACAACTCTCTTTAAATAAACCAAAGGGATCTCCATTTATACTGTAAAGATTTTTTTTAAAGAAAAAAGCAAATAAAAAAGAAAACTGTTGCATGTAAAATTCATTGGAAATAACTGGTTCAAATCTTTTGTCTCATATATTAATAACATCAATGTTTAGCAATAAGACAGCTGTCTCATGTGGTATTTTTGGAAAGATAGTTTACTTCTCAATAAAAAAATTCACATAACACTCAGATGTTTCATGCCTATACAGGCACGTACACAAAACTGACACTCTGCATGAAGCATAGAAATGGTTTCTGCACTAGAATGACTGTGTGACCTAAATATCACATCTTCTGGAAAATTGTATCCAAGAGCTTAGAAGAATGAAGTGAGAGATCCCGGATATGTTTGAAAACTCATGTCTGTATTAAACCCAAGTACTGTAAAAAAAAAAGTACATAGATAAATAAATTCAATACATTTATAAATAAATACAGATCTCTTTTATTCTATGGACTGATTGAATTGTTCCGGTGTTCAGCTGCTGCAACTAAAAAGTAAAGAGTTTCAAATGATCCTGATTCCAGTGACATATTCATGAATGAGAAATACTGCCTAAACCAGTTTTCACATAAACACCATTCCCTGCTGAAGACTTTAGTGCAGTGGTGGTGAACCTATGGCATGGGTGCCAGAGGCGGCACTCAGAGCCCTCTCTGTGGGCACGTGTATCATTGCCCCAGTCCTAGGCCTTCAGCTGGGTTTTATAAAACCTTTTCGCTTTAGGCCTTCACTGCCGTGTGCAAAAAAAAAAAAAAAAAAGTTCAATCAGTCAATTTCAACTTCTCGCAGGAAAAAAAATATCTTGCAAAGTTGGAATTGATTGATTGAACATTTTAGTCCCACCCAGTATGTCGTTACCACCGCAGCCATGCCCACTCAATGGGCCACGCCCACCCAATGGGCCACGCCCACCCAGCACTCGACGATGCATGAGTGTGTTTTGGGTTGCAGTTTGGGCACTCAGTCTCTAAAAGGGTCGCCATCACTGCTTTAGTGCATAGGACAGGAAACAAGTGCATAGAATATAACACGCAGAATGGTGGCACTTCAAGCAACTAAGAACCTTGATAACACAACATACATGAACTCTGAGAGGCTATAGTGAAAATAGGGTATTGGGAAGAAGAACATTTCTCAAAAGAAGAGTCTTAAAGTAAGCTAATACAGAAGGAGCTCCTTAATGGAAAGCAAATATTGGTAGCCAAGAATTGTACTCTTATGATTGCCATGTTTATAATAATTAAAGGAATTATTTCTGTTAAACCCAGTTTTATTTTGGTAGTAAACTTCAAGGACGTAACAAGGACATGACAAGAAACATTTTCGTACTTAGAACCAATTGTTCAGATTTATTAGCTATGTATTCACCAGGAATTTTTTAAAAAGTGAACTATATTTTTTCAAGTTTACCATATGCAGACCTTAAATGATATTAAATTTGGCTTCATGAAATAATTAATTTTAATCCAAAGTCTTTATATTTATTCCATCCTGGAGGACTGCATATAGAAGCTTTTCTATCAAAATGAAAAGAAATGACCCCGTCCAGCATGAATGAAAAGCAATCAAAAGACCAAGTTTACATTGCAAGGCAGAATTGTCCTTGTCGATGTTCCCATATAAAAGAAAATCTATTCAGTTCAGAAACTGATTCAACTCATAGGTAATGAGAAGTTTTTGTACTACTGTTCCATTATGACAATTGTAAGAAGTCAAGTTATTCTAGCACATTTTCTGCCCACTACTGCTACTCCAAGACCAGGTGATAATATACTCAGATAAATCAATTTTCTACACGATTTATAGAGAAGCTATTTTTGTGCAAGTAGCAGGTTTTGAGGAGGTTTTTTTGAGGGGTAGGCCTATACAATTGTTTGATTATAAAAAATTTAAAATAATTTTAATTGAAAAAATCTTAAAAGAGAACAGAAAATGAAATTCATATATTGAGTCTGTTAAATATAAAAGTTTATCTGAAAGCTAATACTTTTCGGGATTATTTTTGTTTTCATAAAATCAAGAGAAGTACTGCACCAAGATTAATTTACCTGTTGCCTTAGTGGGTAAAAATATAACTTGCAATAAATTTTGCTTATATACAATTTTATGAAATGAGTAAGAGCATAAATTCATATAGAATATGTCAGGAGCATCCGCACTTGTGTTGTCTCTGCTGATCTTTTCACCAAACACTCTTTTGTGTTTGGATTTGACTTCTATTGTTAAATCAAATCTTAACCGCAAAGAAACCTGTCAGTTACATATTCTGTATGATGCCTTTATATATCACTTGTTTCTCAGATCCAAAACCACCATTTCTTTTCCAATCAAATCAGAGCTCATGATCCAGTCATAATTATTTGTGTTCTAAGCTGTTTTACAAAATCGATTAGAAACTTGAGTTAAGATGCTCTCTGTGTACCATTCTGTACAGACTCAGAAGGGTAGTAAACATTGCTAATTAGAACATTAATGTAGGTTCTTAACTGCCAGCAAAGTTCTTTTCAGTTGTTGAAGAACAACAATCGCATCAATTTTATGATCTGAATTCCTATTTGCTACCATCCCTAGAGGGGAAAAAAACATAACCCTGAAAACTCTGGAAGGTGAACAGGGTAAGGATATTATCTTAATCTAGCCAGAAATAGGAGGGGGGAAGACCAACAAGCCAATTTGTACAACAAATTGTCCCCTTTGCTTTTTAAGACAAGAAGGAGCTCCCACTCTTATAAAGGAGAACATTGCTAAAGTTTGTATGAACACAATCTTTCTCTCTTGGATTGTTAAAACATGGAAAAAATGAATTTGTTACCTAGCAAATTATTTTTCCTGGGTCTTCCAATGAATACCACTGCCAAGAAATGTGAACTGGTATATCAGAAATATTTTTATTTGCTCAACTATGATTGAGAAAAGTGAGAGAAATACAGCAATGCTATACCATTGAAAAGGGTGAACTAAGGTCCTGGACCCACATATTGAATTCTGCAGGCTAGCTGGTAGTTTTAACCTACTGTGCACACAGTCTGCATAGTTTCCAGATCTGTTCCTGTGTCTTGGCAGTAGTACATATGCTATATGAGTTAAGGAGAGCCAGGTATTTCAATTGCTTTTCTTAATCATTAATGCAAATTAAGTAATGGTATGAAAAAGAGGCAGTTCTGGATCACAGAAAATATGTTAGCTCTACTTGGGCCTAAGCCCTAAACAAGGCCTATGTTGTAATAGTTGTAATAGTAAAGACATCCTTGATCTTGATGGAAGAAAAGTTCTGGGTTCAAACCTGAGGTGAGTCACAAATAATACCGGTACATCGGGCAGCTGCTTGAAAAGGAAGGTAGCTTTATTCAACAGATTACCATGGAGTTCAGCAATTGAAGGTAGGTTACAAAGTTAGAATACTAAGAGTGATAGTATTTATAGTAATAATGAACTTTGATCTTGAAGCATGTCAGATGTGTAACTTGAGGTGTTCCCGTCCTGGGACTTATGAAGTCTGAAAAGGAAGGTTGTTCTTTCCCTGAGGGATGTGTTTATCTTAGATCTTTTCCTATATATGGAATTTTATTAAGGGTCTGGCATGGGCTGCAGTATTGTGATGAAAGATTTTTTTCCCTTATCCTGAGGGGATTCCAGTTTGTGTTTGTTTACCACTGCTGGCTGACTGAAATGCACTTAACCAATTGTAGCCCAATTGTTAATATGTCAGTGTAGGTGGAAAACATTTAAGCAGTTTCTTTCTATTTTTATTTTCCATTTTCTTTGTACCTTTCTTTGAGGTTGCCATCCTTCAGCTGTTCAGAATGCATGCTGGGTTAGGAATCTTCCATTATAGTTTGAGAGACCAAAACAACCATGACAAAGTTTGCTAGGAAGGTAGTTGCGAATAGCAAAGGGACAATTTACGGTTACATATATTGATAATCTGTTGTTCCAAGAATTATTTCTCCCCAAATGTTTGCTTCTTCAACATACTCTACAAATGGTCAAATACTGAACCATCTTATTTTTCATATAAAATATAGACTGTTATATGTGGAATGATTGGTTTCTTTTTTTAATTAAGGGTTTTTATATTTATGTATATAATGTAACTTCTATCATGTTGTGAGCCGCCCTGAGTTCTCCGGAATAGGGCGGCATAGAAATTAAATTAATAAATAAATAATAAATAAAAATAATCCTGTATTCTTAATTGAAGCTGAGAATGGGAAAAAGGGGGCTGTTCTACAATTTCAAAGCAATCCCACTGAATTTTTTAGCAAGATTGAATTAGTCATATTCTATATTTAAGACCTTAGTGCCTGAGCTAGGATTTTATATTTCTATATTAAATATTTTATATTTTGATATAGCTCCTTGGACAGCTGTTCTTATGATCGTGATTTGGAGAAACTGCTATGAAAGGGAAAGGGGAAAACTCTAATCAGCCATAGAGTGGTAGACATTTCTTTTCTAATTCCTATCCAAAGCTTTCAATTGAATGTATGTCTCAGCTCTTCTATCAGAAAAATCTCCCAAGAATAACCACTATTACCCATGATATTTCAAGTTATAAACAGATCACACATCTTTATTATCTGGATTCCACCTATATTAAAATGTTAATGTAACATACAGTCTAGAACCAAATTTATACATATACAGGTATGGAAAGCCCCCGCCCTCCCCAAAATAAAATATTCTACTGAATATTAAAAGAGGCAGAATAGAATATTTCCCCTAAAGAAGAAGAGGAGAAAATCTCCTTAACAAAGGCAGAAAGCAGCCCCAGTCTTTCTGCTATACCAGTAGCAAAACAGGCTTCAAGTAGAAGCCTGGAGAGGCTAGGTCAATGATGGCAAACTTTTTAGAGACCAAGTACCTAAACTGCAACTCAAACCCCACTTATGATTGTCGGGTGCCGGGTGGGTGTGGCCCATTGGGTGGGCGTGGCTGCGATGGTAACAGCAGACTGGGTGGGACTGAAATGTTCAATCAATCAATTCCAACTTTGCAAGATCTTTTTTTTCCCCCGCAAGAAGTTGAAATTGACTGATTGATTGAACCTTTTTTTTTTGTACACGGTGGTGGAGGCCCAAAGTGAAAAGATTTTATAAAACCCAGCTGAAGGCCTAGGACTGGGGCAACGGCACGTGTGCCCACAGAGAGGGCTCTGAATGCCATCTCTGGCACCTCTGGCCATAGGTTCGCCACCACTGGGCTAGGCTTTATGAATAGATATTTTGTATTCATTCATAAAGCCAGGCCACTCTATTCATAAAGAAAGCCAGCAGCTCCAAATAAGCAGCACAATAAGCAAGGAACCAAAACTGAGAAGATTAGCTCAGACAAATAAAACACCTAGGATTTGCATTTCCCCTTTTGCCCTTAGAGCCAGTCATGACCCCATAGGAATCTGACAACAACCATTCAAATATTAAAAGACATATTCTTGCACAGAAACAGGAATCTCAATCACAAAGTCCCAAAATTGTATAAAAGCCCATCTACTCTTAACCCCAATTTATCAGCCACCCCAGAAACATGCTGTTGTCCCTGTTGTTTCTGGCTACCAAATAAATGGAGACCTCCTTTCTAACTGCAACCTGCCTCCAGTTCATTTCTTCTGTGTATTTCTCCCAGCTTGGAAGAAGAACCGGATCAGTTTTTACTTCCAACAATTCCAGATTTTACTTCCAACATAAGAATAACTTCAAATTCTTTTCACTTCCAGCTTAAAACTCCTAAGAGGCTTTCTTGGACAATGCACACTCTTTCTGTCTGTGTGTCATCCAACAGTCAGGCAGATTCTTTTTTTTAAACCAAGTGCATTTTAAACTCCAAAGTTATTCACACAATTCAACGTTCTTACTTGTGTTGCAAAAATGTCAAACAATAGCCTCCTCTTACCTCATTTCCTTTTGCGCCTCTTCCTCACTGGCCCTGATCCAAATCCAAATGGACTGCTAAGCAGTTCTTCCAGTCACGATCTGTTCACTCAGCAGTCAGATGCTGATCACACCTTGTTCTTTTGGCCTCAGTCCTTTCTTCAGCTGGTACTTTGGGTTGATTTTCTTTATGAGTGGGACTTATCCTCTGATCCACCTCTATTGACCCCAAACTGCAGACAGGTCTACTTTTTCCCTTTGCCTCTGCTTATGAGTAATCTTTACAGCCCCAACTGGAGGGCTTTGTCTCTTATCTCCCCTTGGTTTTATAGGCTGCCTGATTCATTAGACATCTCTCTTTCAAACTTGAAAATTTTGTTTTTTACTCTTAAGTAACATTCATGTCGCATGTTAAATCTTTGACTCTTTTTTATTTATTCCAATTGCTTTCCTAAGGGAATAACTATTTTTCTTTTTTTTTTTCATCACCTCTTCATAGTCATTTCATCTAGGCTTCTGTTCCTGTTCTCTGGATCCTCCCTTGTTTGTGTGAAGTAGATTCCTTTATCTCATTTTCCCTTGTTAATTTATACTTTACCCATTTTCCCTTGTTAATTTATACTTTGTCTTTCTTCTGTTTTGCAGTCTCTAGATTCCTAACTCCTGAATTATTTCTTTGATTGTCATGGCAAACCTCTTTCAGTTTTCACCAGATTCACTCATTTCCTCATCTTTATGCCATCCTATAGATTATATGTATTAATAGCTATAGTAATATATATTATACAAACAGCATCAGGAAATCAGATAGTCTGATCTGTACTGTTGTTGATTATTGTGCTGCTTGTGCAGATACAGTACATAATCCAAAACGTGTGAGATGCTTCTGTTGCCCTAGAGAGCTTTCCAGATAAACACTTGATTACAGCTTACCCAAAGTACTAACTTTTAAAAGGGTCTGAGCTGCAAGTCTCATTTCCCTCCGTAAGTATGGCACTTCTTTCCTTTCAACAATCCTGTTCAAGTTTCCAGATTTCCCATGATTGTTAATGGTAGGAAACCAATGTCCCATTCCTGTTATTCAGTAGATCAGACTTACTGTATTGATTCATAGCCTTGAACATGTTAATGATCAATAACACATGCTCTCGTCTTTAAATATTTTGTTTCAGCCTGAACTGCATATTAATTTATACAGTTTTTTAAACATTAAATAATACCAAAATCATATTTTTAAAAAAAAAAACCACCTGTGAATTCTCTTAACAGTCTGGATGAAATGTCATGAAGTCCTTTAGACCCCTTAAAAATAATATTTGGTATGAGTTTCTCTTGCTTAGGAGATTGCCTTTTATTCTGTGAACATTATTGTGTCTTCCCTAATCCTGACAAGTTCTTCCATCATTCCAACTGTCACCTTTCTTTCCTCTCTAGCCCTAGTTTTTCTAAAAGAAGTCTGAATTCTGTAGAAAACTTCCTGACCTGGAAGTTTGAAGTTGAAACACCTACAATTTTACAGCTGGCTCCCCAGGTTACGGAATGAGATATATGATATGATACAATATGATATATGATATGATACGATAGGATAGGATATGATATATGGCCTCAGAGTATTCAATTGAATAAGTGAGAAGCTTCAGGCTGAACAGAAAATGGCAAGAGCATTCTGCCCCTTTTCTTTTTTCTCCCTGACTTCCTCTCCTTCACATGATCCAAGACATGGATCTTTTGTAGTACACTTAAACAAAAGTATTGCTTTCCTTTAGAACAGCGGTTCTCAACCTGTGGGTCGCGACCCCATTTGGCGGTCGAACGACCATTTCACGGGGGTCGCCAAACAACGCAGTCCGCCATTTTTTCCCTTTTCCCCTCGGCCGGCGCAAGGGGCAGCACTGCGCATGCGGGGGGTAGCACCGTGCATGTGCGATGCGGGCCGTCGTGCCGCGCATGCGTGATGCGGGCCGTCGTGCCACGCATGCGCGATGCGGGCCATCGTGCCACGCATGCGCGATGCGGGCCGTCACGCCGTGCATGCGCGGTACGGGCCGTCGTGCCGCGCATGCACGATGCAGGCCGTCGCACCGCACATGTGCGATGCAGGTCGGGGTCGCACCGCGCATGCGCGGCGCAGGTCGGGGTCGCAGCCTGAAAAAGGTTGAGAACCGCTGCTTTAGAATATCCAGTTCCATGTAGAAGTTGGAAAGAATATGAAGTTAGTACTGTGAGCAGTTTGAACTCTTATATATTTAGCTAAATTCCTGGAGAGGGGAACAGCTGGACACATGTTCAGGGAAAGAGAGAGATTGAGATTGTGGAGTGTCATACTCTGTGATTTTGTCCCTTATATCACCCCTGATTCCCACTGCTGTTCTATTTTTGGCAAAGATTGTATTAGCAGGGCTATTTTTTTTGCATTGGTTTACTATAAGCAGACTGTGCAATTATTAAACATTTTTCCTATCAGTGGCGGTTAGCTACTCCAGAATTTAAAAAAATGAAGAGACTGGCTTGATTAAGTTTCCATTTCTTTAGAATCAGTAGCTTTCTCATGGTCTTCTCTGTCTCTGCTTTCAAGCCTTTACTCAGTTGTTTATAAGTTAAGTGCAAGTTTAACTTTTTTTTCTTTTTGCTTGTGCATTAAATATTTTTAAACAGACAAAAATAAACAATTTTGGATACTTCTCATGTATTATTGGCAACCGATGATAGCATATGCCATTTCCCACATATCATTTTTTGGGAAAAGTGACAATATTTCAAAGATAGGATAATGTGGATAACTTTTTTACAGAATATTTGGTGGTATAGTGCCACATAAATAATCTGTTTATTAAATGTGCTTTTTGTCAGAGATCCAAAGAATCTGTAAGGCACAGTATTAGGTTATGTAGTTGAGCAGGGTGAGCTTGTTTTAATCAGTATTCATATACAGTATATATGCTTCTGAGCTCCTATGAGGAAAATATGAGCTCAACCCATAAATGGTATGTTTAAGTAGCACACAACTGTATTGTTCCTCCAAAAAAAAACTTTGATAAAAGCTGATCATGTTTTTCAATTACAATACAGTAATTCATAATTTTCATCATTATCCAAGCTCGTGGTTTGTTCCCCATTTTCCCCATTTTCGTGGCAAAACAACATCATTATTCATCTGATGTATTGCATATTTATCCCTTCAAATTAGAACACAAATTAGCTATGCATTCTCAATATTTTGGAACTTATGCCAGAGGTATTTCAAATGTTGTAAGGACTCACCCCACTTTGCATCTTAAGAAGACAGAACTCTTGGAATATTTCTTCCAACAGGCATCTTTATTAAGAGAAAATGGTTGCAGGCATTCTAGACAGGACTTGGGGCCCAAGCCCTACAGTTCAAGGTTTTAAGGGGTCCCCAGCAGCCCACCCCACCCCACCATCCTTCCAGCGACAATCCCAGCGTTACATTTCCACCCCCTTTTTCCTCACTGCCGGCAGAAGGTAGACTTCAGAGAGGAGTAGATGAAAGCTGATGGCCCCATTGTTATGATTAGTCCTTTTGGTGGTATCCACATTCAGTCCCTTTGAAGTTGTAAGGAAGGAAGCAAGGGCCATAAAACCCCTTTGTTCACCCCCCCTTCCCCTTCATCATATGACAGAATTCAGAGAGGGCAGAAATGGGGTTTTCCATAGTCGATAACTAGAGATGAAATATAATTGGATTCTGACAAATGTCTTGGTTCTGCATGCTTCTGCCCAGAAATTCATACCAAACAAAATGATTGACATAGTCTCTTAGGCGACACAGTTTCAGACAAAGGGGAATTGAAGAGATTTTCTTCCTTTGTTCCAGGTTTAAATAGTCATTGTTTTAGATATTGCAAGGTTGTTGACAAATGGTAAACCATGCAATTATTATGGAAATGATAGATGGTCCAGCGGAGTTTTCCTTAAACTCTAAATTCAGAAGTAGTTGCTAAGTTATCAGACTAAGTTCTGCCAGACCATTATGGAAACTTCTGGTGACATCAACATTGTTTTTCACCGATTTTTGATTATGCTCCTTATTGTCATTACAGTGATAATAAATTCTTAGTAATCTAGATTTTTTTCCATGACAATTTATTCATCTGGTCCTTCAGCAATTCGTAGCGTGCCTTCATCACCACTGTAAGCAAGTCTATACTTCTTCATTACTTTGTCCATAGTTTCTGTTTCATATCCATCAAACTATTTAAAGCAAACGAAGCATCATGATTCTAGCTATTTCAAATTCCATTTCACTGCAATGGGAGATATGAATAAAGACCATTTTTCATGGAGACTGCATCTGTGATCCTTTATTTGTATGTAATGCAAATGACCAAACCGTGAATAAAACTAAATGGGAATGGTTCAGTAGTACAGCTACCGTATGCCAAGCTTTTGAAAAAAGTGTGTAATAATGCACAATAGTGTGAACAAAGACTTAACTTCAGTATGTGCAATCATTATTTTGACTGTGTTTTTCCAGTCAAGCCAGGTGACCGTTCATATATATTCAGGACAGTTGTAGCAGCCTTATAAAAGATCCTAATGCTTTAAGCTGATGGACAAAGCATCTAAAACAGGTTTCTATTCTTACCATTCTCTCTCCTCTTCCCTATGCAGATGAAGATTTGGTTTAGAGCTTTAGAAAATATTTAAGCCTGATGGTCCTTTGGTATCTGCAAATGTCTAGGACAGACCCTTTGCATAATTCTATCAAATTAGACAAATTTAACTTCTGGATGGAACTACCGTGTTTCCCCGATAGTAAGACACCCCCGATTGTAAGACGTATCGGGGTTTTCAGGGGGTCGGCTAATATAAGCCGTACCCCGAAAGTAAGACATATTACTCCTGCCCACTTCCGCCTCCTGCTTAAAATACTTAAATACTTAAAATACTTAAATACTTAAAATACTTAATACTTAATATACTTAAAATACTTAAAATAAAACTGACAATTGTTTTCCAATCAATATAAGCCGTACCCCGAAAGTAAGACATAGTGGGGCTTTTGGGGATAAAAAGAAAGTAAGACACTTCTTCCTTTCGGGGAAACACGGTAGCTACAACTTTAGTTTATGAAAAAATTACTTCCACCAAACTTTGGCTCTGCTTCGGTGTTTTGTTTTGCTTTTGGCACGTTCAAGTCATTGTTGACTCCTGGCAACTACCTGGACAAGTCTTTCCAGTTTTCTTGGCAAGATATTTGGAAGTACGGTAGCTTGCCATTGCCTGCTTCCTAGGGTTGAGAGACAGCAATTGGTCAGCTGGCTTTGTGTTTAAGGCAAGACTAGACTCAGAGTCTCATAGTTTCTAGCCTGGTGTTTTAACCACTACACCAAACTGGCTTTCTGTTTAGAACATATTAGACCTATTTCATTTGTCATATATTGGCTAATGTTTACAGTTGATGTAAGATTCTTTCCATCTAGCCTGTCATCACAACTTATGAAGCTTTTTGGATGAAAAGCGAAATGTTTTGTTCTTCCTCAAGGGAAAAAAATAGTCCCGTTTCCTTTTGAAAAGCACCTTCGAGACTCCCTATTGTTTTTTTCCTCCCTACTATTTGCAGCTGAAACATTTTGGTGAGTATTGTCAAATGAGACATAGCAGGCAACATCTAAAAATGGGGTCTTTTTGCCAGTGATGCTCTCAAAGTTACTCAGACTGCAGCTCTTTATTTTATTAGGTAGGCATCTGAGATGAAACAATCATTTTTGTGCCTTGGATTTCAACAGTGTTGTCTTGAGTTAAGGATTCTTTGTAATTCAGCCCATTTATGATTTATGTAGTGGTTTATTTGTGACTCCAAAGAGAGAGCCAGTTTGTTCTATGGTTAAGGCACCAGGCTAGAAACCGGGAGACTGTAAATTTTACTTCCCCACTTAGGCATAAAAACTGACTGGGTGACTTTAAGCCACTCACTCTCTCTCAGCCAACTCACCTCTAAGATTGTTGTTGTGGTAAAAATAGGAAATGGAAGGAGTATTAGTTATGTTTGCCACCATGAGTTATTTATAAAAGTAAATAAGTAATCAATGAATAAACTAAAGTTCTCTCAGTGAATAACAGGATTATAAGACATTTAAAAAGAAAGCAATAAAACTCAAAAAATGCAATCAGTGTTAAGTTGCATAAGGTGCTTTAACATAAGCTACTAAAGTCAAGGGGAAAAAATCAGGATAGGAAGTTTAGAATTATTTCTGTAAAGGTATGGTCTTGATAGCAACTGCAAATGGAAAGTGCACAATGTTTTGTTCCAGCTCAGTGTTTTCCCCTTCAGATACATCCCCAGAAGTATCCACCCCGTCTCTCTCCTCCCCTTCCTACACTCCCACCATACATAACATCAAACAGAGATTACTTAAAGAAAAATGGACATATAAAGTCCTTCCCTTCCCATGAGCCATACAATATACAGTGAAACTGGATACTTGTGCAGATTGCATCTGTTTCTAGTTAAGCCTTCACTTCAGCCCCTCCGGGGAGACATCAACTGTTTGGGGTCAGTGCAATTTGAAGTAGAGAAATAGCAGCTCACAAGGAAAGGGTTAAGCCCACACCTTCTTCACTCTCATTATGTTTAACTGAAGTGGCTTTTTTTGGTGCAGATCACAGTGTAGGGTATGTTTGTAATGTGTCATTTGGTCAGAAATCTGTGGATTTCCTACGACCAGAGGGATTCAGTGGTTTTCTTGCTGGATGATTATCGGTCCCACACTTATACTTTCTTGGGAAAGTGGTTCCTTCTGTGGTTTTTGACAAGCAAAACATTTTCTTGTGCCATGGGATGTTTGTTTTCTAAATCTTGCATAGCTTAAAAGTAAATGGAATATAATTGCTGTGTTAAAAAAGCTATTTGCAGAAAAGCACTTGGCCTGCTAGCTAAGACTCTCCCTTTAAATTAAACTAGCATCAGTCAATTAAGCTAAAACTGGACTGTGTCCAAAATATTGCAGAGCATCACAGATTAAATATTCTAGCCACAGCTGTTGTTTGTCCCAGTACGTTGGACTGAGGAGAAATAGACTATACCATTGCAAAGTATGCAAACTCTTCAAACATAACCCCTTTCCATGGGCTATAAGCAGTGAGTGTGAGCGATACACCTGAATGGATGAAATGATCGGTGGAACTGCTCTTTCCCCAATAGTCTTGCTGGGATAGTTTGAGCTTACTGTAGACCTATAAAACATTTTTTGTTTTCCTCTTCTTCCTCTTTCAGTCTCAGCTTTACCTTATGTGGGGTTCACTTAGAATATTTCCATAGAACCTTCTACCTGTGTACAAATTAAGCTCTCTGCCTAGATTGAAGAACTGACTAGTAAGAACAGCACCCGTTTATGGACATTTCTGAGTGGGCATTATGGGTGTGTCTATAGTCTGTTGCTTTATGGGAACCGCTTTTTTTCATTCATGCAAGAATGAGAGGTGAGCTGTAATTTGGCCCATTGTTTTGTGATGCAACATTGACGTTACTTCCTCTAATAGTAAAACTTGTATAGAGTTTCTTCTAATTATTAACATATTGGGATGCTTATCTATAATCATTTAAACTTCCTTTGAAGATTTTTATAAGCATAGGGCCAGAGCTATAGCAATCCAGATGAAAGCAACTTTTTTTTAAAAAAAAACAACAACTTGTGAGTAATATGTTGGCTACAGATAAGTGGGGCCTGAACAAAAAGTGAGTAAGGCTTGTGACCATCATTTTTCTGTGCTTTTCTCTTTTTGATATAGGCTTCTTCCTTTCTTCCTGCATTGTCACCAAAGATGCATTTGACAGGAAGGGCTTAACTCCACTTTTTGTTAGAAGGCAAGGCTTAAAGCTGCTTCTTGTTCAATGGATGAAGTCTCTATTTAAGAATATTTTTTTTCATTATATATAATGATGAGAGTTACTTAGCATGGCAATGAAATGTCTGCAGAAAAACAACCAACTTCAGAGAACCAAACATTATCAACAATGACCCCAAAGAGGTGCCCACTTACTGCCATCTAGTTCTAATGTTGAATTGAAGATGCTATTTCTGGTCTTTTCAGAAATAATTTAGGAATGGGCAGGTCCAGCCAGACGTGAACACACTCTTGTTTGATAAACTGCTTGACTCAACCTTGCCAGGATGTTGCTTGCTGCTGATATATAGTAGCCCTGATATACAGTAACTATATACAGTTATTGATATACAGTAACCTTTCTTTCAATGAAGAAAAGAGTCTTGAAATTAGTACAGGACATAACACAAAGCACTAGCAATAGACATCAGGGCTGAACTATTTCAACCTGGACCACTAAAGCATTGGTCATCTGGCCTTATGAGCAACTCTTAGAAATTTTGCTAGAATCCAAGTCCCTAAAAATAATGTATTGGAAAACTTACCAGACATGCTGAATTCATGGATTCACTTATGATTTGCTTACAATTTGTAACTGTATCTATGATTTGGGGAGTCAAATCATCAATGCTTCCCCTGCTATTTGAATCATAATTCGGAGCTAGCATTGTAGCAAAACCTTTTGGGGGAATAAGATATTTGGGGAACAGCAAAAGGGAATTCCTAATTTCAGCCACTAAGGAAGTGCATTTCCATAACTGTGCATGCCAACAATAATATAAGAAAAGAAGCAATACCAAGAGTTTGTTTTTCTACATTTGACAGAAAATAAAAACAATCACTTTTATTTGCCTCATCCTCAAATGAAATGTAGACTACTGTACTTGAGATATGCTTACATTCCATGTGATATTTCTGTACTATGCATGCATGGCACTTAACTGCTTCTCCCTAAAGTGTTTCCTTCACAATGGGATAAGTGGGTGTAGGGATAGAATGTTTGCATTGAAAATAATAATTTTGGAATAGGTCATTTAGGCCAACCTCCTGTTCAGTGCAGGGGGCAGTGCAGTGTAGAGATCCACGCTGAAACATACCAGGCTCCACTTGAGGGATGAAAGGGATACAAAGGAAGGAATGTTGATTTCAGAAAACTAGTGGTCTTGTTTTCAATCTGCCATGAGATCTATTAATTCATTAATCCAGTTCAGTTAATCGATTCATATTCCGTGCTAAAAATAAATGTTCAGGAATTTCAATTTTGTTTGTAATTTTCCTCAGACATTAAGACATTTGATCTTTGTGTATGTATAACATGTGCGTTAATATTACAGTTCTGCAGTCTTTGGACTCAAGAGAAAAGGGTGCTTTGGGACTCATATAACACTTGTTGGCAACCTCTCAGAACAGCTGCATTTTTTCCTGCGATTGGGTGACTGCCCTCTACAACTGTAAAGCAATCCTGGGAAAATAAATGTTTGGTTTAAGGGTTGTTGACTTTTCTCCCCTTCAAATCTAAAGCATAGCACAGTCTAATTAATATCAACATAGTTGAGAAAATTGCCTCAAGTAGTATTGCAATGTATGCTGTGTTATATTAAATAAGTAGAAAGCACCTTATGAAAGATATGACTTCACAAGTATTACACTCACCAGCAGATAATAAAGCTACTAACTCATAATGTCTAAGAGTCTATGGGTCAAAAATACCAAATCATCTAGAGCAGGGGTTCTCAACCTTGGCAACTTTAAGACTTGTGGACTTCAATTCCCAGAATTCCTCAGCCAGCAAAGCTGGCTGAGGAATTCTGGAAAATGAAGTCCACAAGTCTTAAAGTTGCCAAGGTTGAGAACCCCTGATCTAGAGTACATAGAGATATTCTTTAAAATTAAGGATCAATATTTCTATTTGTCTGAATTGGATGCCTCCTTTCAACATCCATGATGTCACTATTTCTGGTTTGAATTTAGTAAATCTTCCTGGATGACCTTACCTGAATTGATCTCCTAAGATAATAAATGTTTGAACTGGTTACTTGAAATTCCAGAAAAGGGCTGTAATCTACATTAGGAAATTGAAATATAATACAGAAGACAAAAACAAACCAGCCAAAACACTGTAGTGTCAAAGATGTCTTTATCATTCAGTCTTCCTGAATAATAAATAAATTCTTGGAACTTCTCAGCTGTGGGATGGATTTGCTTGTTGGTTGGTTGGATTGTTAGTTTGTTTAGTGATATCACAACCCGCCTTCTGTGTTGTTTTTCTCCTAGCCTTTTTGGTTCACAGATTGTACTAATTGGAGTTCAAGCTTAACTTGAATCAAGCTTTTCAAGAATGCTGCTTGTTGTTTTTATTTGAGATGTTCTCAAATATGGCTGTAATGAAATACTTTGTATACAGAATCATTAATACTAGAAAGTCAGGAAGAGGATTGTGGACAAACATTTTTTTCCTCTATAATTGGAACTGTACTACCTACAGCACTCTATGAAATTCTGGGAAAGGATTCAGCAATTTTATCTGTCTCCATCAACACATAGTACACTTCAATTTCTGAAATGATGACAAATGACTTGAAATGTTGTGATGTATTGTTGGACAAAATAACATTTCTTCCTGCAGAACTTTATTAAATACATATGGAAACCATTTCTCAAAAGCATCTATTTCTTAAATACTTGGAATAAGAAATGGAACATAACATTACTTGCCAGTGAAATAACTCATTCACTTGACTGCATTCATGTAGAATAAAGCAAATTCTGGTTTACAAAAAATTATCCGTGGATGCTTTAAAAGAAGAAAAAATATAAATATTTTGTCAGATTTCTTCATTTTCATTAGTTATCATGTTTGCAAATACTGTACAGCTACATAGGCACACATGCACACAATTCCCTATTTCAGTCATTTCAAATTTCATCAAAATGAAATAAAAATGACAATCTTGATTAATAAAGTTTATGCAAAAGTTATAGTTTACATATCTTTGTTGACCAAGCTAAGGTAGAAGTGGCTATGCAAGTTTAATTTCAGGAAATACGCATAAGCAGAAGAAAAGAGTCAATATGGAAATATGATTTAAAATATATTTATTATTAGATACTTCAGATGGCTGGCAAGACTTCAGTTTGCACACATAAGTCATGCTTGCAGTAGCTGAGATTGTGAATAATGAAAATTTTTCCCCTAGTGCACTCTATATGCTCAACACATTTGAGAAGTAGTAGGTTGTGGAAAGCTGGAAAATGTCTTTAAATGTTTTAGTGATAGTTGAATTGTGTATGATTAGGACTTGGATTTTATTTTATTTATCTTCCCTTCCCTTCTGAATTATTTTCTCTGTTTTCTAATTGGTGTGTTTTTTGAACCTTCTGTGAAGCCAGGCATTGAACTTTCTACAATGACATAGGACAGTTTATTTTCATGCATAGAATCCATATATTAATTTATATGAGATATTTAAATTGGAATTTTAATATGGACTAAATGTCTAAATGTGAATTAATTGTACAATTTCAGTTGATTTATGTTGTACTGATTATAGACTTTGTTACTCATTTTTAGCTTAAGTTTAATAGTAATTTGATTAGTCATATTATATATCTTATATTTATAACTATTTCTCATAATTAATATTTTAGAAAGCTTGTAGCTTTCATGACATTGTAAATTCCTGGTTTATTTATCTACATTACATTCTTTTATCATTTTCATGTTTTCTTTTGTATTTGTTTACTTTTTTTAAGTGTTCATTAAAGGAATAAAGAAAAGAGTTTATTTCTATTTACACTGCTTAGTAAATAGCAGTATCAAATAATTGGATTACATCAATCCAGGGGTTACTTTTCACTTTTTAGATATTGTTGTAGGATTATTTTTTTTAAAAAAAAAAGTTGACATGCTTGTAAACAAAAGAAAAATATCCACAGATTGACTCAGAAAGAAAAAAAAATCAGACATTAAATCAAAAAAATTTTTTTTCAAAAAATGCTGTTTGTTTCATGACATCATAGTGGGAAAAGTTATTGCCTGGATTCTGCCCCCCCCTTTTTTTTAGAAAGTTGAATGGAAGTTTCTGTGAAGTGTGAAAACTTACTTAGGTTTGTAAAAACTGTAAAGGAAGGCATACACCCCTCCCTAAAAATACATAAAAAGGTGTTTTTGATCAATTAGACAGAAGGTAATTTCAGTACACCATGTACTCAGAAAGCAAAGTTGAAATGAAGAACTATACTCAATTTTTTGTGAAAAGAAACATCATAGCAAAACCAGGGAATTTTGATCGTGTTATTTGTAAAAATGCACATCAACTGGTACATGAATATGAAATCAGAACTTAATATATATTCAGATCTTTAAAATACTAAGTATTATAATACTGCTGCACATGAGGAATGCAGAATCATCTGCCTTGTTACACTATCCTTGGTTGTCTGATTTAGAAAACTGGATGTGCACATACACAACAGAGAGGCATTATGTGTTTTGTTTATGTGTATGTATATTAACTTGATTCTGCCACTGTACACCTTTCTTCTCTCATGTGAGTTAATGAAACTACATGGTTGCTGGATTGCAGTGGTTGATTGTAAGACGTTCTGTCTTTTTCATAGTGTCAAAAATAGTTTTTTTTTCTTTCCTTACATCCTCACTTTTTATAGAATTTTCAGGAAGAGAAGAGATGCATGCTTCATTATGAGAATAAATTTTTGGGGGGGGTTGTGAGAAAATAATGAATTTGGTTATTGTATATTTCTGGAAAGTTTGTTAGTTATTTTTGTAGAGGGTTTTGGAATATTTTTGTTTATTAGTAATATATTGTCCTGTAACCTCACTAGAATTCTTAGATTGAAGCAGCATAGATGCCTCAATAATAAATAAATACAAATGTTATTTTTGTATATTTTCTTATATCTTGGTGCCTAAATGTACTTGGTTATCAAGGAAATACTTTCTCCTACTACATAATGAACTTATGTTCTCACTGCTTTTTCATAGTCTCCAGTTTATGTAGCAGAAGCCAGTCAAGATCTTGTACAGCAGATAAAAGAAAAACTTGAAAACAGCCCGTGTAAAGAGCTGTTCTCACCCTGTGTAAAGTAAGTGCACTCTGGCATTCAAAGACCATTTTATTTTGTTGTTGTTTTCCATAAGACTTTTTTATATAAATACATTCTCAGTAATAAGCTGATCATTGTAATTTAACATTCCAAATATGAAAAGCATTCCACCCACAGACTCAAATAATTCTGAATGGTTCATGTCTAGACCAAGATTTAAGTTTTTATCTGAACATCAACTTGAGATATAGGTAGTCCTCAACTTATGGCTACAATTGGAACCAGAATTTCCATTGCTAAGCAAGGGATTGTTAAGTGAATCCTGCCCAATTTTACAATCTTTTTTGCCATTCTCCCCATTGACCTTGCTTGTCAGAAGCAACTGGGAAGGTCATAAATGAAGAACATGTGACCCAAGGATGCCACATCCATTGTAAATACATGCCACTTGCCAAGTCCCTAAATTTTGTTTAGATGAGCCTGCAACAGTTGTAAGTGCAAGAACTGATCATAAGTCAGAACAGAACAGAGTAACAGTTGGACAGGATCTTGGAGGTCTTCTAGTCCAACCCCCTGTCAAGCAGGGAAATGCTATACCATTTCAGATAAAATAGTTGTCCAGTCTTTTCTTTAAAACTTCAAGTGATGGAGCCCCCACAACTTCTGGAAGCAAGTCGTTCCACTGAAAAAGGACACATTTTTCCATGCTGCTATAATTTTGAACGATCACTAAACAATTGGTTGTAAGTCAAGGACTGCCTGTATGTATGTTCTAGTCCAGTGGTTCTCAACCTTTTCCGGGGCTCGACCCCGGCCCACATCGCGCATGCGCGGCGCGACGGCCTGCATCGCAAAGGGGAAAAAATGGCGGACCCAAAAATAAATAAATAAATAAATGGCCGACCAAAAAAAAATGGCCGACCCAAAAAAAAATGGCGGGCCTGCGGCGCGATGGCCCGCATCGCAAAGGGGAAAAAAATGGCAGACCCCAAAAAAATAAAAAAATGGCCGACCAAAAAAAATGGTGGGCCCGCATCACGCATGCACGGCGCGACGGCCCGCATCGCAAAGGGGAAAAAATGCCTGACCAAAAAAAATGGCCGACCAAAAAAAAATAATAAATGGCGGACTGCAGTGTTTGGTGACGCCGTGAAATGGTCGTTCGACCCCAAATGGGGTCGCGACCCACAGGTTGAGAACCGCTGTTCTAGTCAAAGATATTCCAGGGTGGAATGTGGCAGTAAAACAGGAATGAATGAAAGCAGGTAAAGAAGAAAAAGGTGAAGACAGGCCTGGGAGATGCCAGGCCCTAAGACAGACATAGCAGTTGACCTGAAGGAAGGTGATAAATTGATTCCTTCCAGATTTTGTCTCAACTGAAACCATAACAACCAAGACAGTTGGAGGTTTTGTTCATCTGAATTGCAACCCCATTCAGAACATTTTGACTGAACTTCTGAGTCATAATGCAATTCTTTTGTGCATATAACAAAACACATTTTCTGTTTTGCATTCACTCCTCCTCAATGCCCATTTCATTTAAAAAAAATAGTTTGCAGAATTCACAGAGACAAAGGAACACGCACGTGTTTCAAAATGCCCTTCAGGTCTAGAAGACCTGAAATAGGATGTCTAATTTTGTGTTGTCATCTTTTTGTCCAATGAAGTTTCGCAAAGTTAGGACTTTCTTTTTATTGTCCCCTAGAGCTCCGTGTGTAAATATTTGTATCTAGAACTGCTGGTGCTTTTATTTGCCATGATATTTGCCAGGCTTTAACAGAAGGAAATATCAAAAGGGAGGGATCATTAAATGCACATTATTTCCAGCAGGTGCTTTTGTTGTTCTTGGGTGGTTTACAGAGGTACTTGTGAAATTTAGAAGCTTTCATTCAGTAATTATACTTCTGTCTTTTAATTTTACTACTCTCATTCTGCTCTTTGATGGAAAAGAACCTAATAATTATTCATGGCCTTGGCAGCAATCTGATATTGCTTGGGCTGTAATTTATATGTTGGGATAGTGCATTACTGTGCAGTATATTAGCAGGATGGGCAACCAAAAATAAAAAAAATACAACAGGGTTAGATAAAAAAAGAAATACACAAGATATTGGATAAAAAAAAGAACACATTATCCCTAAGATATGTTCTCCTAATACTTGTGAGTTAGTAGATTTAAAACTAAGCATCCCTCCTGGAGTGGAACTTGGGCACTTATCTAGACCTGGGAGCAAGCTTGTCAAGTATTTCTTTCTTTTTCATCTGAAATAGGTCTGTTCATGAGTACCTAAGTGGAGAGCCTTTCCAAGAATACTCAGACAGCATGTATTTTGACAGATTTCTCCAGTGGAAATTGCTAGAAAGGTAAGTGGCATTACAGGTGGATGCAGTAAAACTTTTTAAAATTAAAAGTTATAATTCAAAAGATAAAAACCAATAAAACTAAAAAATAAAAGAATAAAAATAAAAAGTGCACAAATTTTAAAAAATAAGAATATAGTAAAGAAAAAGAAAAGAAATATATAAAGAAATGACTTTTCCCTCCATCATAATAAGTATAAATCATTTTAGAAATTTATCATCTCTTGAAAAACAACAAATGAGCTCTTTTTCCCACATCACATCATTTATCTATAAAAAAAAACCTTGAGAGTTTTGTTGTTCAGTACTAATGAACAAAAGTCCAGTAAGAGTTAGCAGAAAAAAATAACATGTCTATTTTAATCTTGATCAAATAAGCCAACTTCATATTTTCTACTTTTAACAATTTTGATTATTAGTCCTTTCAAATTATGTCCTAGAATTTGATTTTCTTTTCATTTTTTTTCTTTGTCCCTTCTCACAAAATTCTTCAAAGCTTTACAAGTCTCTTTTGTAAATTTGATATAGAAAATTTATCAGGTCACTCTTTTAGTTTGTTATTTGTATATCCCTTTTCATTATTAAGACAACAGTTGGTTCTTTTCTATGTCCAGTGTAGCACCTTTTTCATATCATTCTTTTAACCTGCCATTCTTTTCACCTTTCAAATCTTGTCAGGTAAAACTTGTTGCATTTCCATAACATGTTTTAAACACAGTCTGTCTATAGAGGCAGACTCTGTTAAAATTAATGTCTAGGTTCATTGTTCATAAATATCCTTCAATATGCCCAATGTTAAAATATTTGCTTCATTCTGTATTGGTAAGTCAAATTTAAGTATTCTTCTCCTTTAACTGTAATCATTAGTTCCTCCCAGTTCCTTCTAAAGTGTAACCTTCAAAGTGTCATCATATTTTTTAATTTTTTTTCCACAGGAAAGTTTCTTATAATTAATTTCAAAATCTTATTTCAAATCCATCTGAACTCTTAGTCCATTTGTAACTTTCCAAAATTAAAGTTCTAATCCTTTGCTGTTTATTCCAAAAGAAAACATAATTAAATCACTGAACATATATTTAGAACCTCTTTTGCTAAGGACTGAAGAAAATTTATCCAGTGCTATAAAATATGTTGATCCCAACATTTCTAAACAACTAAAAAGCAATTTCCTAAAATTATTATTATTATTATTATTATTATTATTATTTATTAAATTTCTATACCGCCCCTCTCCCGAAGGACTCGGGGCGGTTTACAGCCTTAAAATTTAAAAAAACATATAAATGTACAAAATTAAAATATTTAAAAATAAATTAAACAAATTAGGCCATAAAATCTATAAAACCCAATATATACAAATCCTAAAATCCTAAAAATTACAAAAATCCTAAAAATTACACAATCCCCCTAAAACATTTTCACCCGGTTGGAGCCGGAGCTTCTATGCCAGGCCGGCCTGTTGAAAAAGGAAAGTTTTCAGTTCCTGACGGAAGGTGCGTAAGTCCGTCATCGTACGGAGTTCGGGGGGGAGCTCGTTCCAAAACGTTGGAGCTCCCACAGAGAAGGCTCTCCCCCTGGGGGGTCACCAGTCAACATTGTCTGGCCGACGGCACCCTGAGGAGGCCCTCTCTGTGGGAGCGTACCGGACGGCGGGAGGTATTTGCTAGCAGTAAGCGGTCCTGTAAGTATCCGGGTCCGATGCCATGGAGCGCTTTAAAGGTGGTCACTAACACCTTGAACCGCACCCGGAAGACCACCGGCAACCAGTGCAGCTCGCGCAGGAGCGGTGTTACATGGGAGTGCCACGACGCTCCTGTCACTACCCGCGCGGCCGCATTCTGGGCCAGCTAAAGCCTCCGGGTGCACCTCAAGGGGAGCCCCATGTAGAGAGCATTACAATAGTCCAGCCTGGAAGTGACGAAGGCATGAGTAACTGTGCATAGCGAGTCCCGGTCTAGGAAGGGACGCAACTGGCGTACCAGGCGAACCTGATAGAACATCCTCCCGGCCACGGCCGCCAGATGGTCCTCTAAAGATAGCCGTGAATCCAGGAGGACTCCCAAATTGCGAACCCTTTCCGCGGGGGCCACTGTTTCGCCCCCAACAGACAACAAAGGAGTCAATTGACTAAACCGGGACGACGGTAGCCACAGCCACTCGGTCTTGGAAGGGTTGAGCTTGAGTCCGTTCTTCCCCATCCAGACCCGCACAGCCTCCAGGCATTGGGTCAGCACGGCAAGAGCATCGTTGGGGTGGTTCGGCGTGGAAATGTACAGCTGAGTATCATCAGCGTACAGATGGTACTCCACACCAAAACCACGGATGATCTCACCCAGCGGTTTTACATAAATGTTGAACAGTAGGGGCGAGAGGACCGACCCCTGAGGTACCCCACATACAAGGGGTCTCGGGGTCGACCTCTGACCCCCTGTCAACACAGACTGCATCCGGCCGGAGAGGAAGGAGGCGAACCACCGCAAAACAGTGCCCCCTATACCTAACCCCTCCAACCATTGCAGCATGATACCATGATCGATGGTATCAAAAGCCGCCGAGAGGTCCAATAGCACCAGAGCAGAGGAACAACCTCTGTCCCGGGCCCGCCAGAGGTCATCCACCAATGCGACCAATGCTGTTTCCGTGCTGTAGCCAGGCCTGAAGCCCGACTGGTGTGGATCCAAGTATAACGATAAAATGATTAGAAAAGAAAGTATGCGAACTCTGTATCCTTTTGAAGGCACTGACTGTTGTTTGAGCAAAAAGCTGGCTACTCCCTGATTTTCCAGAGCAATAAACCCTCTGGAGACCACTGTTTTGTGGTCTCTTCACAAGAAGTGACTCTCTGAAACACTTATAGGCAATCTCAAGTAAAATAGCCTGTCTACTCGGCAGCTCTTCATTGCACTGTGGCTGTCACTTCCACTTTAGCAGAGTTATTTTCAGTTTGCCATTTCTTCCCCAGAACTCCAGTGTAGTACAGCCATCAAATACGATGGACCATGAAAAAGAATAGGCAGAAAATATTTTTAGTACAACCTTTCTCAATTTGTTGTCTTCCAGATTAAATTTCTTAATACTTATGCAGATAGCTCAATTGCCAAGCTGCATTAAATAAAGCAACTTGATCCAATATAATGAACAAAGTGACTAAGGAAAAAAGATAAATAATAAATAATATTTATTTCAATTAGTATCAAGCACAGAAGATCCAGAGTCAAAGCAGTTCACATCAATATAACTTTAACAACAACAACAACAACAATAATAATAATAATAATAATATAATAAAAAGTTGGAAGGGATCTTGGAGGTCATCTAGTCCAACCCCCTGCTCAGGCAGGAAACCCTATACCATTTCAGACAAGTGGCTGTTTGCTGCATGTTAACGCTCTCTTCAGGAATCTGAACTACTAACAGTCAAAGCAGATTGGTGGTAGATAAAGGTCAACAGAATTCAAGGTTGGCTGGACATAGCTCTTTTGTGGGTATGAAGGAACTTGATGATGTGCTTGATCCTTCTCTGGGACTTAGCCTGTTCATCTCCTACAGTTAGTGACCAGATAAAACAGAACAGATATCAAATGGCTGAGGGATTGTGCGACTAAAATTCTGCATGAAGTGAAGGAAGGTTGTATTAGTAATTAATTCTTTTGTAAATTATTCTGAATTTATCTTTTGGATTAACTGGAATAAGAACATAAGAATTGTTGGATCAGTCTAAAGGTTGAAGTCATCCAGAATTTTTGACCCATTAGATGCCAAGGGGAAGCCCTAAACTAGGAACTGAATGTATTAGCCTGATATTTCTCCAGCACTAGCGTTTTTCTACATTTGAAGATTTTTTACTGCAAAATTTTCAGCCTGAGGTTTGTCATATTTTTATATTTTCTGACGTATTTTATTTTAGCACCTACTCCAGCCCAAATAAAAGTTCACAACCTATTGTGTTGCTGATGATATACTTGATATCTATGACTCATGGCAATACCACCTCTTGGCAGGTGCAATGTGATAGAAAAACAAGTAATGACGATTTGAATATTCTCCTACACTATTTATGAACTTACGTGGTACAAGACTAATGTAGATTTTTAATTATGGGATTGCAAAGTATCAAGAATATATAATTTCTTCCTGTTTTGTTTTGTTTTTTAAAATGACTGCAGGAGCTTCCCCTTCTCCTTGACACACATCCTATGTATGGCCAGATGAGAAAAGAGGAAGGTTAGGAGTGGTTGAAAAGCAGTTATCTCCAGAGCTAAATGATCTTTAACAAAGAATTTATGGATTTGTGGGAAATGAAGGGCAACAGGGCTCTGAAATACTGGCTCATATTTCAGTTTTAGAAAAAAGAAGCAGCTAATTTATTAAAAGGAGAGGGAAATAGCTTGAAAAAAAAATTCAGTGTTAAGGATGGCAGCTGCCTTGGCACAGTTTCTTTTAAACTGATCCTTAAAAAAAGTATTAAAACATATTTTTTTTCACTACCTCAATTTTTTTTATTATTTCAGACAACCAGTAACAAAAAACACATTTAGGCAATACAGGGTATTAGGAAAAGGTGGCTTTGGAGAGGTGAGTAAATTCTTCTTTTACAAATTCTGCACCTTGTAAGGGTGGCCAATTAACTTCTGCTGATCAATCTGATCTATTGAAACATTGAGAAATGGCATGATTTCATTCTTGCTGCATAAGAGTTCTTAAACTTGATTCATTGGGTATGTGAGAAAGGGATAAACATGGTCTTTTCTCTAAGTTGAATTACTATTATTCATTCATTATTAATGAATGAATTACTGATGTAGTTTTGGATTTTGGATTCTGGTCTTAACAATTGTAAGTCTCTATACTTAGTGGTTGTACAGTAGCTGTAGTCACATTTTATCCTCCCAAGCTTTGGGTGGGTTCCTCAAAGACCTTTATTAAAACACCATAGCATAGCAGTTTTCCAGCTATTTTTTTGCCTTGGCCTTTCCCAAGGCAAAAAATGTAGTACCCCGTATTTTAAGTAAATGGCAAGAGATCCTCTGTGCAAACAACCTTTATTTACAGGGTATCCCAGCTCGAGATTGTTGTATGTATTATTTCTCTAAATTCAGAATATGGAAAACCAGACTTCCTTTTGTCCTCCTGCTGAATGTCTGTTTAGTCTCCAGTCAAAAGAATTTTCTTAAAATCAAGATAAAGTAGGGAAAAGAGATTGATTTAGCTAGGTTAACTGATCATTTGTTCTGTATCTTCTTCCCTATTGTAACTTTTCCCTTTTCAGGTATGCGCCTGCCAAGTACGAGCAACTGGGAAAATGTATGCATGCAAAAGATTAGAGAAAAAAAGAATAAAGAAGAGGAAAGGTGAATCCATGGCCCTTAATGAAAAGCAGATTCTAGAAAAAGTCAATAGTCAGTTTGTAGTAAGTATTGCCAAATTTGTAATGGGCATCAGCTCTCATTAAAAGGTGTATCAGTGAATGGCACTTATAGCAAAATATATGCAGTGCTTCTGATGCTAGCTCTGTATTGTTCAGTTATTACTTTTTGCAACTGCAGTGAATTGTTATGTATCATTCACTGGAATTTGACAGCACTGTGTGGTTCCAATATAATTGTTTATGGAAAAACGGTCCTGCAAAGAGCTCACTCTACAATGGAATGCATTCTCCTATTAGCTCTCTACAAGACCCTACCAGAGTCCAAAACTCTAGAATTTGCCAAGGCTCTTTTATTAGTTGCTGCTGCTGCTGGAAGAATATGTAGTAATAAAAAAAGACAATATTTAATGTTGAATCAGTAAATTTCCTAGCTTTTTCTTGAAGAACTAAATCTACAGTACTGTATGTAGTATTATCTTACACATCTTATGAAAATACCTGACTATGAATGAAGGCAAATGTACGGGCCCCAGGGTAATGTTGCAGGATTCAATCTGGGTTGATCACCAGGACCAGAGGTTTAGTCTTCCAAGCTTTTGGACTTGTGCCGGAGCCCGTCCTCAGAATTTCATTAAGGATGGGCTCCAGCACAAGTCCAAAAGCTCATAAGACTAAACATCTGGTCCTGGTGACCAGCCCAGATTGGGTCTTGCAATATTTGCCTGCCTGTATGCTTGCCCTGTGGTCTTTTTTTTTAATAGCCAGAATTCTATCCCGTTTCTTCTTCCTTTTAACTGATGGATGTCATGTCTTTTCTAACACAAAATGCTAGTAGCTATGAGTGAATTCTAGGTATGAATAATTTTCTTGAACTATAACTATTGTTTAACAACTCTCATTCTAGGTCAATCTAGCCTATGCCTATGAAACAAAGGATGCACTCTGTTTAGTTCTAACCATAATGAATGGGGGAGATCTGAAATTCCATATCTATAATATGGGAAACCCAGGCTTTGAAGAAGAAAGAGCTGTGTTTTACGCTGCAGAGATTCTTTGTGGCTTAGAAGACCTACACAGGGAAAACACTGTGTACAGGTAAATTTTCTTGCATGCTTTCAGAAACTCACGTGCATTTGCAGCTTTGTTCCTAGAGAAATTCTTTTTTTAAAAAATATTTTATTGATTTTATAATTTTAAACAACAAAAAGAGAAAAACAAGACAACTCAACTTAATACTTAATACATTCTTTTTCAACTTTCTCCCACAGTAAACAAAAAACCAACATACATTCTTTTAAATGCGTATATACAGTACTTTAAGTAACTATGGGTGTTGCTCGTCAGCACCCCCCCTACCACATCCCCTTTCTCCCTATCTCCCTCTCCAACTTCCCTCTTCCTCACCTCTCTCCCTACCTCTCCACCCTCCTCTCCTCCAACCATCCTACTTCCCTCCCCTCTTTCACTCCTCCCTCATGACCCCCTCCAGATGTAGTACAGAGGTACTGTCCGAGCAACCCCTCATCTATAAGTAAATATTTCTTTCTTATATATTACAAGTATTACAGTTGAGTATGTTATTAAACCCCCCCAACCTACCCCCCCCACTTCCCAGAGTGAATACAGGATAAAGAAAAAGGAAAAAAACCCACTATATCAAACAAAATTATTATATAAATCCTAATAAAAATTTAACTATATGCTAAATACAATTTCTTAGATTGATATTTCCCTTGAATGTAGTCTATCCATTTTTTCCATTCTAACATATATTTTTCATTTGAATAGTCTTTCAAATATGCAGATATTTTGGCCATTTCCGGTTCCTAGAGAAATTCTTATCCTCATATAACATTTCCTGTTTCTATTCATAGCTATCAATATGTTTCTCATTACCTTTTTTTTTTGTACCATTACAACAAGAGAGCAAAAAATGCAACATAGGTGCCACATCCAAATTAATGTATGATTAGGGTTTAAATGGCAAACAGTTAAAATTCTCTCCCACCAAAAGATGTGGCCTTGAGCCAAGGGATATCCCACACTTTATCTTTACAAATCTAAATAAATTAATGGGATGTTGTTTCAAAAATATTCTAGATCAATCCTAAATCAAAAATTAACAGAAAAAAAAATAAGATCATGACAAAACAGCATTTTTCTTTTCCATACATGTTCAATTTCTCTGGAGAAAGAATTGCATTTTTTAATTTACAATTGAGTACTGGGTTACAGTAATTATAATAATATATGGTTATAAAAATTGTCATGCCAAGAAAAAAATGATAATAATCCCATGACACAACTTTTAGAAATAATGATGTGATAAAGATTGAATAACAACATATGAAAATGATTTTTAACTATTTATACTGCAATTTAAAGTAAGGGAAATGCTTTGATTTTTTTTTCCTAATGGCAAGTGAGCTACCAAAGAAAGAAAAAAGAAAAAAAAATCAGTCCTATCTCCCAGACATATTTTTATGCACATTCATATCTCTACTCATATGCTAAGGTAAAATCTGCACAGGATTTTGCTGAGTCACTATGTTTGAGACACATAAGGAATATTCATATTGGGACTGGAGTGTCTGGCTGAGAAATTGGCTGGGACTCATTACCTCTGTCTTTATGCTCCAGAATTTGTATTTCATTTGGAACCTAATATATATTTAAATTGCTAACAAAGAATAAGGGAGAACTGGGATAGCTATTTCGAGTTTCTTAACTCTCTTCAGCCAGAACTTACCCTTCTGAGATTCGAACCTGGGCTGTCTGCATGTTAGGCAGTTGTATTAACCTCTAGGCCACAGGCTCCCTCTCACTTTGCCAGCAGTATCAGGGAGGGAAGAGATTTATATCGAGTGTTTCTTTTTTTTTAAATTGCACCCTGTAAACCCAAATATGGGAGAAAGAAATCTTTCTTTCTTTTACCTGTTTCAGCTCAACCCAGAGCCATCCGCAGGAACCAGTATATATATATATATATATATATATATATATTGTCTTAAAAATTCAGTCAATCTATTCCAGAATATTTTGCTTGTTCCAGGTTTTGACCATAAACAAAATCCAGAGGGGTCTTATGGGGTGAATAGAGCAAGGATGATGCATCATCCTTCTCTCCCTTCCTCTGCCCCATGACCTGTACCCTGGCCCATCTACCGTACCAATTTTCCCAACAGTTTTATTAACTTCCCTTAACCACCGTCTTGAATTCAAGTCCATTTCTGCCTCTTTCTCCGGGTCAAAGAGATGCCACAGTCCAGCTTTGGCCATATAACTCCCCCCCTCACTCCTTCCTCCTGCTTCTCCTTCTAGGCTAGAAGGCTTCTCTTCTTTTCATGGACATAAGGAGAGGTAGGGAAGGGGAAGTGCTAGGAAAATTGGGGGAAGGGTGGGTTGTATTTGAATTTTTGGGTGGCAGTAGACCACCTATCTATCCTCAAGTTTTTCCAGTGCCTTCCTTTCCCTGTCCTCTGTAGTTGTAACTCACCACAGTTGCCCTTGAATTCAAGCATCTCCTGGCCTGCCTACTTTCTCCTCTGCGATCTTCCCAGTTGCCTTTGTCCCTAACTCACTTTAGCAATGCTACTAATCACCTTGCCTTTTTCCCACTTTCCCCAGACACAACCACTTCTGCTTGGACCAGCCACGTGCGAGGCAGATATCATGTCTTGACACCTATTATGGATCTATGTCCAGACAAGGCATGATGTTTTGGTCCTGATGCGAGCTACCCCAAAGTGACTGTTCCATACATAAAATGGGCATCTTAGATATTATCAGTTGATGAGGAATTGTTCCTGCTTCTTTATTAAACAGGAGGGGTTGTTATTTAGATCCTGCAAAATACTAGCACCATGGGGATTGTAATGTAAACAACCTTAACAGTTTCTGATAAAATCTGCACTTCTGCAAAATTATCTCCATACTTTATTCTTCACAGTTCTTTCTATCTCCATGTGATTTCCAATGCCTGAATGTTGAGTCCAAGTGCTAAATACCATTTTGATTGGGAACCTATCTGATAAAGATGCTTTTAAAGATAAATAGAACCAAGAGGCATAGATCTGAAGCATCCAAAGATCTAATAAACCTGCTTGAAATTAAAGGATAAATTGTCCCAAAGGTGCTTTTTTAAAAAAAGGCAACTGGACTTTTTCCCCCCTTGAAGATATTTTGCTTCTCATCCAAAAAGCTTCTTCCATTCTGACTGAATGGTGGAGGATGATGGATGAAGAATGGAAGAAGCTTCCTGGATGAGAAGCAAAATGTTTGCAAGGAAAAACAAAATCCAGTTGCCTTTTGAAAAAAAGCACCTTTGGGATAAGAACATAAGAACATAAGAAGAGCCATGCTGAATCAGGCCAAAGCCCATCGAGTCCAGCATTCTGTGGGATAATCATAACCTGGATGACTGAGAATCTCCATAGACATTAAGGGATCAATTATTTTTCATTAAAATAACTGACTATGAGAGCAATTATTTATTTACAAGATAAAGTTTATGGCATTCATTAACTCACCGAATGATTTATTACAAGGACTGCTAAAAAACTTGTAACTGTAGCTATGTTGTTATTTTTTAAATAGTAATATTTTTGGCAATGCTGATTTATACATATTTATACATATTTATATCTGAGGTGACAAGAGTACTCCTAAGGTGATTTTATCACCTCACTTTTATCCAGGAAGCAATTTACTTAAATAAAATGATGCAATTGAGTGTGTTAAATAAGACTGTATATTTTCACAAATATATTCCTAATAAATGAAGGCGAATATACATGTCCCAGGATAATGTTGCAGGGTCCAATCTGGATTGGGCACCAGGATCAAAGGTTTTGTCTTCCAAGCTTTCAGATTCATGCTGGGGCCCATCCTCAGGGAGCTTCTCTCTAGCACACTCTGCTAGAGAGAAGCTCCCTGAGGACGGGCTCCAGCATGAATCCAAAAGCTTGGAAGACAAAATCTTTGGTCCTGTTGACTGACCCGGATTAGATTCTGCTATATTCCTAACATATAAAAATTATGTGGATAAAGTTATTGCCCTAAGTTTATGACACAAGAATTGTCTAGAATACAATTCAAGTTGACCATCAGACTAACTTGCAATAGAAAGGGTCCTGAAATTCTCCTTTTCAGTATTTTAAATTGCTTTCATTAAATGATTTAAGCATTGCCATTACTTGGAAGTAAATTTTGATTATTTTTCCCCTATTAATCACTGGGGAACTTTTATTTGTTCAAAATATATTATGCAGCACTATTTGTTATTATAAGCAAAGGCACATGAACTAAGAACATTTTGATTGTCTTCTTTTTGTTAGTTTAAATTCCTATTGACCTCACAAGATAAACTTCACAAGATAAACCAGTGCTAACAAGCCTATTTTTAAAACAAATAATACAGAGAAAATATGTGAAGGGAATGAGGATGTAAAATGGATGGCTTTATTTTAAATACCACCAAATGCTTATTCTTAGTGTTTAACAGAAAGGCACATATTGGATTAATGTGATAAAGATCGTTCTCAACATACTTTTTCATCTTAATTTTAAACACCTTCCTTGAAGAGCTGGATGTCCTAATCCATTGCTTTCTCCCACATTGGCTGTAGACATTTAATATTGGAATCAACACTACTATTAAGTAGTCATTTCTTTGCCCATTCCCAGACCATACGCCAGTACACCTGTGCTTCTCTACATGTCCACCATACATGAAAAAGGTGCCCTTTTCTTTTTTACATTTCCAACACATAGATGAATATCTGTTATACATTTTGGCTTATCTGGCCGGAGGACGATGCCATCTGTAAACCATCTTATACAGGTTTTCTTTATATGATGTCGCCACTGTGATTTTGTTATTTGGCTCCCATACTTGCTGCCATTGATCCATATTTATATTATATCCTAAATCTATTGCCCATGTCACCATTGTTTCTTTAACGTGCTCCTCATATAGCTTGTGTTCCAACAGTGTTTATTTGTTTATTTGTTTTTCTCCAAGCCTAGCAGTATTTTATCTAACCCCTTATCTTGTCTGTTAATTCCCCATTCTTGCTTATCCTTCATGTATCTTGCTTGTATCTGGAGATAAGACTACCACTCCAAGTCTATTCCTTGTTGTTTTAGCTCTTGTTTTTGTTTTAAATAACCTTCTTCTGTCAAGATGTCTTTATATATAATAGCTTTGTCTATCCTGTACAAATTGGGGTATGTGACTGCCTCCAATGGCGATAGCCAAGCCGGGATCTTTGTATAATATTGATGTTTAACTATATTCCAGCTTTTTATTAATTCTTGCCGAACCTTATGCCTTAAAAAATATTGGTGGTTTCTGCTTTGCCCCATCCATATGTGAGCATGCCAGCCCTGCTGGAGATCATAACCCCCTAAATGTAAACATATTTTATTTTCTAAGGTTATCCAGTCTCTAATCCATGTTAGGGCCGCTGCTTGGTAATATAGCTCCCAATCTGGGAAACCTAAACCTCACCTTTCTGTGGCATCCTCTAGTGCTTTTAATTTTATTCTTGCCTTCTTACCGGACCACACAAATTCTAAGGTTAATTTATTCAGCTCCTTGAAAAATGTATTGTCTAATTGAATTGGAATATTCTGAAACAGGAATATCATTTTAGGTAAGATATTCATTTTTACTGCGGCAATTCTCCCGAGTAATGAGAGATGTAAATTTTTCCGTGGGTCTAAATGTACTTTTATATTCTTGACCAGTTTGCCATAATTGTCTTCTTTAATTGATGAGCGGCGAGCTGAAATAACTATCCCTAAATATTTTAATTTGGAAACTACTTGTATACCTAATTTTGCCTTGAGGTTTCCTTTTTGTATGTTAGTCATGTTTTTTGTGATAATCTTTGTTTTGTTTCTATTTATTTTCAAACCTGCCAGATCCCCATACTCTTCCAATATTTCGAATAATTTCTGCCCTGATTGTTCTGGGTCTTCTAATATAAATGCTAAGTCATCTTCATAAGCTTGAAGTTTGTATGTTTCTTTCTTGATCTTAAGTCCTTTAATCTGCTCTTCTTGTCTTACTACTCTAGCAAGAATTTCTAATATATATATGAATAACAATGGCAAGAGAAGACATCCTTGTCTTGTGCCTTTCTGTATGTTAAATTTATCAGTGGCCTCTCCATTTATTATGATCTGGGCCTTTTGTTCAAAATATATTGCGGTTATCACGTTTAAAATTTTTTCCCAACATCCATTGATTTTAGTTGTTGGATCATAAATTGCCAATTAACATTGTCAAAAGCCTTCTGTGCATCAAGGAACAGAAGTGCCACTTGACGATCACTATGCGATTCATAAAATTCAAGGATTGTTCTTATATTCAAAATTGTTCTTATATTCCGCTTAGTCTGTCTGGTAAAAACCCATTTTGATCCAAATGTATGAAATCAGTTAGGTATCTCTCCACCATTTTTGAGGCAAAAATTTTATAATCAGAGTTCAATAATGATATAGATCTATAATTTTGTATCCGTGTTTTTCCCGCTTCTTCTTTTGGAATCAATATTATATTTGCCTCCGACCAGGACTTAGGTATTTTAGCATCGGTTAACACTGCGTTGAAAACTTCTAGTAGGTATTGATTGAGTGCACTTTGTTGTTCTTTATATAGTTCCGCAGGTATTCCATCTGGACCAGTCGCCTTATTGATCTTTTGTTTATTTATAGCCCGGGTTATTTCAGCCATTCTTATTTTCTCATTTAACATAGTTTTTATTTCCTCCGGAATCTTCAGTATGTCTTCCTTCCCTAGGTATTCTATTATCCTTCTTACGTTTTCCCCCTCATTTCTCTTATATAATTTTTCATAGTATCTTTGAGTGATTCCCCTTTTTATAGTCTCCTCCCCCTGGGTCTCTCCTTTCTCATCTTCCAAATTAATAATCCATTGCTTCTCTTTCTGCCTTCTTAGTTTATACGCTAGCCATCTTCCTGGTTTATTTGCGTGCTCAAAGTTATTTTGCTAAGCTGCCTGTAATTTTTGTGCTAACTTTTCCGAATCCTCTATACAGAGTTTATGTTTAATTTAATCCATTTTGTTTTTCAATCCTTTGTTTTCAGGATCTCTCTGAAATTGTGTTTTGGCCTGTTTGTATTCTTCTTTGAGCCTCATCCTATATTGTTCTTTCTCTTTGTTTCTCTTAGCCATGTACAAAATTGGTACACCCCTCATGTATGATTTTGCCGTATCCCAAATGTTCTGCAAAGATGTATCCTCATTGTCATTCGCTTGAAAGAAAAAGTGCATTTCTTTCTCCATTCTTTCTTTAAATTCTTTTTCTTTAAGAATCACTCTTTGGAGAATCCATCTTGGCCTGCTTCTTTGTCCTTTCAAGCGAAAACTTATTGGATTATGGTCTGCCCAGAGGCTAGGTTCAATATCAATTTCTTCAATTTCTGAGGCTAATTCGTTGGTAAACCATAGCATGTCTATCCTGGTCCATGATCTATGTCTATTGGGAAAGTATGTGTATTCCCTCTTATCATAATTCCTTTCCCTCCAAACGTCATGTAAGCTAAGATCTGTACACATCTCAAAGAAGGTTTTGGGAAGTATCTTTTTTTCCCCTTGCCTTGCCTCCGTACTTTTATGGTCTTTTGTTTTATCTGCAATCGCATTAAAATCTCCAATTATACAGAAACCATCTCCCTCCGTATCACTCAGCTTATTATGAAGATTTTTAAAAAAGGATACTTGAGCTCCATTTGGGGCATATATTCAACAATTATTATATTTTTTTTATTCAGCTTAGCCTCAACTATCAAGACCCTTCCCTCTTTGTCTTTATAGATTTGTTTCGAAATTATCTTGTGCTTAACATACAGAGCTACTCCTCCTTTTTTTCTCTCATCTAGTGAAACATATAGCCTACTTAATTTAGGTTGTTCTAATGGATATTCTTGATCATTTTTTATGTGAACCTCCTATAAGGCAATAATGTCCACATTTAGTCTAATAAGCTTACTAAAAACTTGCCTATGCTTTACTGGTGCGTTCAACCCTCTAATATTTGTTGACCAAATCTTATACTCCTCTCCCATTGTCCTGTTTTTGTCGTGTCTTTGTGCTTCTAGTAATTCTTATTTCCTTCACCTCCTCTAAGCTTCTCCCCTGCTGTTCTAGCCTATCATGACCTCTTCCCCCTCTCACTTCCTCCATGCTTTGCTCTGTCTCTCTTCTCTCCAACATTCGTTCAATATCTCTTCTTTTTTCAACCATAACTCTTTCTTCTCCAAGATCCCTCAGATCTTCCTCTGAAGCACAATATTGCCTGTAGAAGTCTTCCATTTCTCTACTGTATCCAATCTAAACCTCTTCTCTTGCCAAGTCACAATAAGTCCCTCTGGTGTTAACCATCTAAAATTTACATTGCTTTGATGTAACCTGGACGTCAGGAAGAGGTAATTTATTCGGAGGTCTCTCATCCTTTTTGGTATCTGTTTTAATACAATAGTTTGTTTCCCTCCATATTCTAACTGTTCATCATGTGTTCTATATAATAGTTCATCTCTAATTTTCTTTTTTATAAACTTCACATGGACCTCTCTGGGAAGGTTATGTCATCTCCCATAATTTGTCTGCACCCTATATGTCTCGTCCATTCCAGCAATCATCTCTTCTTTGTCAATCTTCAGAGCTTCTGCCAACAAACCCGCCATCTTGTCTGGAAAGTCTTCTCATCTTTCTTCAATAACATTTTGGAATCTAAGATATTGGGTCGCCTTCTCCGCTTCCAGTAACGTCACCGCTGTCAATAACTCTTTATTAGCTTCAGTTAAGTTAAGTTAGGTTGAGGAACGCTATTCTAACTGCTGCTGCTATACACAATGGCTAACTAGAGAACACATACAAAATACTCTGCATGATGTCCTCATTGGTCACATCCAGCTGAAGTGAATGGCCCGAGATTATGGTAGACACTGATTTTCATATTGCTGCAAAGCCATGTTTTTCATTGACTTTCTGAATTCTTTTACTGGGTAAACTGACACCCTACTGCCTAAATGGTTGGAAAGTGCATTCTGATGCTTGCAATTTTCATTTTATCAAAGCAAGTTCCACAGAAATGACAGCAGTGTTTCTTTTTTTTTTTTAAAGGGATTTGAAGCCAGAAAATATCCTGTTAGATGATTATGGTAAGTCTGAGAGCTTTAGGTAAAACATTTTTGTCTACAGTAAAATGGCTTATATATAGTTGTCCGTACAAGCCAAATCATTCTCTGCAAAGGATAAGAAGTTAAACAATAACCAGCCTTTAACTTTGGGTAGAGAAAATAATGGCACTTTTGCCAAAAAGAGAAAGAAACCTTATGAAAAGGAGAGCATCTTAGGTTAATATTACAAAGGTTTATACAAAGGTTGTATTTTCTCTTATCTAACATTGAAGGTGACATAATGTGTGTGTCATTTCTCTGAAGATGGGCTTCACACTTCTTGGCGTTATGACTATAACAAAATAACATTGCTACTTGGATAAACAATGGGAATTGTGTCTTTGACCAATCAATATTATTACCAGCTTAAACAATGAGAAATAATATGGGCTTCAAGAATGAAAGATGGGATGCCTGACTGTTTTTTATTTCAAACGCTTGTCAGAGTTAATACCCACTCCCAATTCAATTACATTGAATTATTTGTTCTATTTATATTTGTACAGATTAATCTATCCGCTCAGCAACTTTCTGAATTGAATAGAGTCATGAACAGCAAAATATACAGCCTTTACTTGAATCCCAGCTAGTTTGAAACTCATAAATAATATTACTCTGTTAGTCCTTCATGCAAGGCAAAGTTCTCCTTGTTGCAGAAATGACCTGATCTCAGTGAAGAAGTGCAAGGCTCCTGGTCCAATCCCCAATTAAAAGACCTGTAAAACAGGATGGAATATAACCCACAGAACTAAACTTTTCTTCCTCCACCCATCATGGCCCCCACAGTCTCCTCCTCTGATTGTGATTGCTGAAAATGGGTGGTACAGTCTCCTCTGATTTTGAGACAGATGTACAAGAAGCTGATAATGTAAACTTACTTACATTTTACTAGCTATAATGTACTTTCAAAAAACAAAAATCTCGCTTTTTTCTAGTTTTCTAGGTGGAATAATTGTATAATCCTATCCCTGCTCATGTGTGGGATGTATCACCTTCAGCTTGGATTTTGTCCAAATTATCTTACCTTCCATCTGTAGACATCAAAAGGTTGCCCATCTCTAGGAATGGGTAGTATATGAGACATGGAAAATCTGTTACTCCAAGTAAACAAAATAGCCAAAATAGAAAACAGTCTGATGAAATAAGTATTTAAGTATGACATATTTCATTGCTTATCGTTGGTTTTTGGTTTTTGGTTTTTTGCTGTGGAAGACAGTAATATTAGGGGTGGGTAGGATAAATATATATTTATGTATTTATTTATAAAAAGTATTGGCTGTCCATCTTACCATAGGGTAACTCTGGGCAGCTTACAGTTACATATATAGTTAAAAAGTTAAAATCAGACATTAAAACCGAGGACACATGGGGACAGCAGGGGTGGAGTGTGGGGGGAGATGGGATCTGTTATTAATCAACCAGTTCCATTGCACTGTTCCCCCACTGGGGCCCTAAGCCAACTGGCAGAGCCACCTTTTTAGGCCCTTACAGAAAGATAGAGTGAGATGACTGAATTGAACTGGGTGCAGGAAATTCTGCATAATAAAAATGCTCGTAATTTGAATTGGTCAGTTGGTTTGCTCCATGGGCAGTAATCTTATATTGCAGGAAGGCAAATCTTACAGAATATTAGGACATACCTTCCTAAAGGTAAAAATAGTTTGACAGTCAGGGAATGTGAGCAGCCATATTTTAAATAAGCTTGGATTCCTTTCACTAAGCAAGGAATTACATTTGATGGTATAAATGATTCATCCCAATTCCACCATTTTCCATCTATGATTCCAGGTTTTTTTTCCCCCATCTCATGGAAAGGAATAAAATTACATAAAATCTTGCAGTTTTGCTTTACAGCCAACTTTTGCTTTTCTGGGATGAAAAGCCTCTGGCATAGCATCCTTTCAAGGGGATTTTGAAGAAATTAAGTGCATTAAAAAAGTGTTGTTCAATGTTTAGTGCAAATCAAGATTAACATTCTTGAAATTCTCCCTACTATCTAAGACCATCCCATGTTGAAGCTTGCACTTTTATCTGAAAGCAGAGGGACATTTGGCCAGCCCTGATATCAAGCAGTTTCCTTGATCAATTTTTCAGATGAGTTCCTCCAAAGAACTAGTATCATTTTCTTCCCTGCAGTGTTTAGATTTATTTTAATAATGTATTTAATAGCAAAATGATTGTTTTCTACAGATTTATGCCTAAGCTAACTTTTCTCCCATTCACCTTAGGCCACATCAGAATATCTGATTTGGGTCTAGCTGTTAAAATTCCTGAGGGTGACTCCATCCGTGGACGAGTAGGAACAGTTGGTTACATGGGTGAGTGGTCTGAAATACTCTGTTGTTTTCAACTTCGAAGACTATTATTTCAACTCTGTAATGTAAAAGAAAAAACAAACTCTGTTCATGCGTGATAAGCTGTCACAATTCAGCATGACTGAACAGATGGCTGAATCTCTGATATGTAGGATCACTTGACCAAGTCACAATCTTTGTGCATTCTCCCCTAAGTGCTTGAATGCAAAGGCAGTATCCCCTAAACTGGGTTTATATAACACTCAGCATTGGTAAAAATTAAACATGTATTTATTTAATAAGAACAGTGCATGAAATAAGCAACTGTGAGGATTGTCAGTAAACATGGCGTCCATGAATGGCCTTTGGAAGAACAAGATAGCACTCGCCTAATGAACCATTTGAATATTTTCCAGCATTTAGAGTTTCTGAACTATCAGTGTCAGCACCCCGTTGTTTTAAAGCTATGTCCTAGATACTTTTATGTCTTGATTCCTGCCTCCCCCCCTTCCCTGCAACAGCTATAGTTGTCAATTTATACTTCGTACCAAACTTTGTATTGCAATGGGCTGCAGAGGAAAGCATTTAATGTAGGAATTGCTTTGAAATTTTTTAAGTAGTTTCTTTTCATTCTTGATAGTTTTAATGAATTTCGCTAAGCTGAATGACATGTGAAATAGCGTCCATAGATTCTCCAGGCATATATTTTTTTATTTGTAAAACTTAGTAAATATTAAACCTCATGCTTCAGAGTACTTAAAAAGAAAAGAATGGAAATGAGATTATTGCATATAAATGGCACTAAGATTTCAACTTAAGTCAGAGATGGGCATCTGAGATTATTCCCTGGGTCTTGTGTACCCTTAGCACCCCTTTTACAGTCCCTGGAGCCCCCTCCCACTACACTACCAAACACTGGGAATGCAGTTGCTTGCTGTTTTTCAGGTAGCCAAACAAAATTGTCATGATCACATGAGGACATGATATGATTTAAGCAAATTAGAAAATTCATATCATTTGCATGTGTGAAATCATTGTGGCTTGTACCAGATTCCAGTGTGAAACTGGAGTCTAATTTCATATCACATATAGTAATGTGACTTGTGTGATAAATAAAACTAATTAAATATAGACTGTTGTTAGGGGCAAGCTTATATGGTACCCATATCCTTTACAGATCCTTGAAAAATTCCATTCTATATTTTCTAAGGGGGCAAAGCACTGGTGGGATTCAGCCGGTTTGCACCACTTTGGCAGAACCGGTAGCTAATATTTTGTTGCCCAGGCCCAGAATGGACTTCCGGAAGCAGCATCCACACAGAGAACCAGTTGTTCACATATTTGAATCCCACCACTGGGGCAAAGTAAAGTAGTTGGAATGATTCAAATTATCCCCGCTGACAGATATCCTTGTGTACTGTGTAGTATAAATTATCACAGAGTGAATAAGTCTCCATTCCTAGATGGAGATTTAAATCCTGGAAATATATATATTTGAACTATCACGGAGAATTAATTATTTACAACTGTGCAGAAGTGAACCTACACAAATGGCTTAATTTTATTATTATTATTACCTGTGAAACAAGTTCCACTGAGCTCCCTCCTAATATCAAATTGATCCTTGGCCAGATTAAATGGAATCTCTTATTTCATTCTTGCCTCAATAGTCATGCTGACGTCAGTATAGACATAGGAAACTTTTTCCATTGTCTCTTTCCTTTTTCCCAGCTCCAGAAGTCTTGAATAACCAGCGATATACCCTTAGCCCTGACTACTGGGGATTAGGCTGCTTAATCTATGAAATGATTGCAGGACAGTCACCCTTTCGAGGAAGGAAAGAAAAGGTGAAGCGGGAAGAAGTAGACAGGAGAGTCTTGGAGATGGAAGAGGTGTATTCCCATAAATTCTCTGAAGAGGCAAAGTCTATCTGCAAAATGGTAAGGGGGTCACTTTGTGTGAAAATCAATTAGTATACTGTTAATGATCAGATAATTATGGGACAATGATTAAGATACTGTGGAAAAGCTTTTTCAAACCTGGGGTCATACAGATGTATTGGTCTTTAACCCCCATAGCCCTTGAGCAGGAATTCTAAAATCTGAAGTCCACTGCGTGTGAAGTGACAATGTTGAGGTAGTAGGCCCTTTGCTGATCATGGCCCTAACAAATGTTACATTTTGCTACCTTTTAGAACAGGGCTTTTCCACCAGTGGTACGGGTACCACCTGTGGTACATGGGCACTTGGCAGGTGGTACACGACCATTCTAGAAAAGTGGTAGCGGGGGAGGGGAATGAGCTGAACCAGTGGCAGCACCGCACAAGCCTGAGTGAGAGATAGTTGGAGCTGCAGGGCTGTCAGGGCTGAGCAGAAGCGCCAGGATCAGTGCCGCTTTCCAGCTGATTGGCGCTTCTTCGGGACTGTCAGGGCTTAGCGGAAGCACCAGAATCAGCACCAGGCTCCAGGTGGAGCTCGGCGCTGATCCTGGTGCTTCTGCTGAGCCCTGAAGAAGCACCAGTCAGCTGGAATGTTGCAGCATCTCCAGGGTCTTATGATTTACATTCAGATGCTTGGCAACTGATCCATATTTATGATGGTCACAGTGTCCCAGGGTCATGGGAAGTGACCAAAACCTGCTGCAACCACCCAGCAGATGGAGGGAATAAAAACCAACCCACCCCACCCCGTTGCCAATCCTCAACAGAAATGCTCACAACAATGAAAACCTCGGACAGGAGGAAGAGCGCGGCCGGGCAGGCAGGTGTCTTGCTCGGCTGTGGCTTGGGGGACACTTTTTCAGTGCCATTGTAACCTCCAACAGTCACTAAGCGAACTGTTGTAAGTCGAGGACTACCTGTACTTTATCACTTTTTTCCTTTTTTTTTTTTTTTTTGGTCATCAAGTTTTTGACACCTTGCTAGGCGACTGGTGATACTCGGATATTGCCATATCCTAAAAGTGATACAATGAGTGAAAAGGTTGAAAAGCCCTGTTCTAGAACCAGCCCCAGTTTTCACAAGCTTCTTTCCCCGTGTTTCATTCATTTATATAATGAAAGCTGTCAATTACTTTTGTTTACCTTTCCATGAGATGTGCTCCCCCTTCGGTAAGATGTGCATTTTGAAATGTTTCCCAATACAAATACTTCCTTGCCTCCATGAGTTCTAAATTACTGAAGTCATACCAAGCCAGACTGCTGATCAAGCTGTAGTGATATCTACAGTGATTTCTCGAACTCAAACTTGCCGCTAAGCTGTTTTTCCACTATTACTTGGAAATGACGGGACCGAACTGCCTAAAAAAGATACATTTCACCATTAAACCAGACGTCACCAGAATGCGAGGTCATGATGGAGGTCATACTTGTTCATATCTGAAAACAAGCTGCCTTCGTTTCTTGGGATCCATTTGCTGGAACTCTCCTTTGAGAGACCTTATTTTTGTAGCCACTGTCCCAGATCACTTCTGAGCACCACCCAGGGCAGGGCTTGCTAGGCTTGTGACTTTCTTCACTAGAATCACCAAGGATAGCTTTCAATAGGTCCCTTTCTTGGGGCACTGTACCATAAAACATTGATCAATTGCTGTGATAAACTTGAACTAAACTGGGGCATCGTACTGAATTCTGGAGTGAACCTGCCTGCTTGAATGCAGCCCATTCTCTGTATCAGTTCTTGGAAAAGAAGAATATCTAATGTTGGAAGACTGGGCTGAGCACTAGGCCCAGCATGACATCCATCATGGAGAAGTTGAAAGAAGAGTAAGGGGGAAGGTGGGACTAGACAAAAGTGTATTGATCCTGGATAGATTATTTAGGAAGGCACTCAGGAATAGGTTGAAGCTATAATAGGAATAAGAACATAAGAACATAAGAAGAGCCATGCTGAATCAGGCCAAAGCCCATCCAGTCCAGCATTCTGTGTCACACAGTGGCCCACCAATTGTACATGGGGATCTTGAGCAGAAAGAGAAGGCAAAACCCTCCCTTTCCCTTGACCCCCAACAAATGGTACTCAAGGGTATCCTGCCTGCCTCAACCAACACATGGACATCCGTTTTAATAACCACCGATACACTTGGCATCCATGAATCTATCTAGCCCTGCCTTGAAGCTGTCAAGGCTGACAGCTGTCACGACCCCTTCTGGAAGTGAATTCCAGAAATCAACGACCCTCTGGGTGAAGAAATATTTCCCTTTATTTGTCCTCACTTTCTTAGCTATGAGCTTTAGGGAGTGCCCCCTTGTCCTGGTATTGTGTGATAGAGAAAAGAATTTTTCTCTATCCACCTTTTCTATCCCATGCATGATTTTATACACTTCGATCAAGTCACCCCTTAAACGCCGTCTTTCAAGGCTGAAGAGACCAAGGCGTTGCAATCTGGTTTCATAAGGGAGGCGCTCCATTTCCTTGAATCACTCCTGAGACGACAAAATTCATTGAAGGCAAATCCTGGTCTCGGGAGTGAGTTGTGTCAGATATCGAATGCTGAAAATACAAAATTTTAACACAGAAACCAGAGTTCCAAACTATAGTTTGTCCAGACAGGAAAACAGGATCCCTGTCTTACTCAGAGACTTTGTCCAAGCATATTCTGACAGCTTTATTCATAGGTAGACACACAACATTCTGAGGTTATGGTTAGCACCATGACGTCTGAGAAGCCCTGTGTTGTATCTCTTTTCTGCAAAGAGACAGTTTGTCTTGCCCTTATTTCAGAAGTTGTGGGAAATTAGAATCTACCATCTTTTCATGCCTTAAGCCAGTTGCATAGGGGAATGGGACAACTTGCCACAGCCAACTCGCCGTGGGAAAACTCACTGCAGGACAATTTAACAATTCTATTTAATTATTTAAAATAAATTAAAAAATATTTTTTAAGTTTTGCCATTCACATTTTGTTCTGTCCCTCCTTTTGCATCCTTTCTTTAATGATACTGTTCTATCATTTCTTTGATATTAGTGTAACTTTTGTCCCACAACTTGTTGTCCTGTGGTGAGTTGGCCATAACAAGTTGGCGAATTATCATAGACCCCATTGCATAGTGTAGTCCAGTAGGCAGATATTTTACATCCACGTTTTTCTGGTTACAAAACCTTCTGTTGTGAATTGCTACGGTATGTAGCAATTGTTATGACTCATTGCTTGTTCTTAGGAATTCACTGTCATTGTATAATATTTTTAATAGCTTTTTTTTTAAGTTTGCTGAGAGGACAATAAATTTTTATTTCAAAATTAGATTTCATCCCGGTTGACATTTAACTCATTTATCATGGACAGGGATTCTTGAGTGACCAGTATAGCGTATTGAATACAATTTTGGACTGGGCCTGGGGAGGCCCAGATGGAACTCCATAGTGAACTGCATAGCTCACTCCAGGTCCCGTCAGCCAGTGTCGCCTGGCGGGGCCTAGGGGAAGGGCCTTCTCTGTTGCGGCCCCGGCCCTCTGGAATCAACTCCCCCCGGAGATCCGTATCGCCCCCACCCTCTCCGCCTTTCGTAAACTACTAAAGACCCATCTCTGCCGACAGGCCTGGGGCGGTTGACATCTTGCCCCTAGCCAGTGTATGTTTGTGTGTACGTTTGCTGAATGAATGGTTTCTTAATTTAGGGGTTCTCTTTTTTATATATGTATTTTTTATATATGTATTATGTAGTTTTTTATATTGGATTTCTATTTATGCTGTGAGCCACCCTGAGTTCCCGGAATAGGGTGGCATAGAAATTTAATAAATAATAATAATAATAATAATAATAATAATAATAATAATAATAATAATAATAATAATAATAATAATAATAATAACTCACAAGCTTGCTGCAGAGTTAAAGTGCAAGGAGGCTGTGATCTTTTTGAAATGTAGGGATAAAAATGAAATAAATTAAAAGGGATCTCTCCACAAGGCCCTCTCCATTAATTTCACCAATGAAAGGCTTCTTTTTTCTGCCGATGATGAGCATGTTGGGAAAAAAAAAACTGAATCAAAGGAGTTTCCTAAGGCTTTTTTGGTTCTTACTACTATCCACTCGCTAAATTTCCTGTACTGCCATTTTCAGAATGGTGTTGTGTTCCAGTAAAACATAGTTCAGCAACACCCTCTGAAATGACCATGACTTTGAAACTGTGGATGCCTTGATGCCAACACTGACACATGCAGGAAAATCTTAGAGGTTTGTTCCATTTGCTGTGTGTCATCCACCCATGCCTGCTTTTAAGTACTGAATACGTTCACAGTTGGATTCAAGCACAACCAGATCCAAGTTCTAGAAACAAGGGTCACTGTTGAAAAATTCCTGTGATGTTTCCTAACGTCAGTAAACGGTGTTTGTAAACTAAATGCTCCAGTAATATGCTGTGCCAGGATACTGTAATTAGTGTTCCCTTTTCATTTAGATTTGTCTAGCTTTGGGAACATTTTAGCTGGAGAATTTTCCAGAATCATTTGCCAAATCTTGGCTGGTGTGTGAACACATCTACCTGCTTCGGTTCCTTCAAACTGAAGAATGCGTATAAAAGTAATCTGGTTAACCAATTGGAGGAAACCAACTGCAGTTAACTTTCTATTACATGTGTTGCTGAGGTCTAATTACATAACTTCCATTATTTTAATGATTTTTAAATTGCAAGCTTATAGAAATATTTCATGCTTATGCTTTCCATATTGTTAACTTTTCTATTGCTGCTCTCTACTGGTCGAAAGGTGAACATCCTCTGGAAAAAAATTTAAAATCTGTTTTCCTCATCATTTTTACAATTAATGAAGGTATGGTAACAGTCTCACCACATATGTTTGCTCAGAAGAGTCCAGTTGAGTCAAACCATCTTTTCCTTAGTTTATTTTTGTTACTGAATGAAGCTTGACATTACTGGCTCATAATCATTGAGTTACCTTAGTTTCTAATATTCCTCAGTGAAATTCCTTTAGCTTTTCCCCCTCAAAACAAGTAATAAGTAAGAAGACTGAAATAAAAACCAGTAACATAGTATATACTTGGCAGAATAATGTAATGTAATGCAGCTCCAGGATTAATGATAATATTTATTTTTTTTGTAAATTTTTTATTGGTTTTTTTCCCCTCCCCATATATGCAAATTTTTCCAATCAACAAGTTGTCTGGAATTAGCTAAACTAATACATATTCAAAACCCCTACTCCTTGGAAAGCCAACTTGGTGTAGTGGTTCAAGCATCAGGCTAGAAAGCAGGAAAAAAACCCTACTCCTTGTTTCTTTTCTCTAACCAGATATAAAATAAGTTCCAAGTTTGATAATAGTCTATATCTTCTTTGTCTTTTAGCCTCATGGTTAGTCTGTCCATTTCTGCACAGTCCAAAATCTTCCTGATTATTTCTTCTTCTTGTGGCAAAGCTTCATTTTTCCAATATTGTGCAAAGATTATTCTTGCTTCTGTAGTAATATGTAAAATTAAATATAATTTCTGCTTATTAATCTTTTCAGGTATAATGCCTAATAAAAAAAGTTCAGGTTTAAAATTTAGCTGTTCATCCAATATTTTTTCTAACCACATATGAATATTTTTCCAATAAACCTTTGCTTTACTACATGTCCACCAAATATGATAATATGAGCCTATATTATGTTTACATTTCCAACATTTATCTGACATGTTCTTAAACATTCTTGCTAATCTTGTTGGTGGAAAATGCCATCGATAAAATATTTTGTACAGGTTTTCTTTATATGAAGTAGACATTGTCAATTTATAATTTCTCTCCCATAACATTTGCCATTTTTCTAGTTCTATGTTATAACCAAAAATTTTTGCCCATCTTATCATTGTTTCTTTCGCTTGTTCACTTTCCATATCTAAAATTAACAGAAAATTATACATTTTCTTAATCAATTTCTCATCTGAGGTCAACAAAATCTTGTCAAACACATTTTGATCTTTATAAAATCCATACATTTTTACATCTTTTTCATATCTATTTAGTATCTGTAAATGTGCCCACCAAGATAACTTAATTCCTAAGTTTTCCAATTCTTGTTTGGGTTTTAATTTTCCATGAGTATCTAAAATATCTTTATATGTCCATATTTTCTCAAAATCCACTAGATTCGGATGTATAAATGCCTCCATTGTTGACAGCCACCCTGGAATTTTAATATATATTTTAGCTTTAATTTTTTCCCATACTAATAATAAAGCATTTCTTACAACATGGTTTTGAAAGTATTTATGAATTCTATTTTTCCCATACCATAAAAAAAGCATGCCACCCCAATTGTAAATCATGTCCTTCTAAGTACAATAACCTTTTATTTCTAAGTGTTATCCACTCTTTTACCCAAGTTAACACCGAGGCTTGATAATACAGTGACCATTCTGGCAATCCAAAACCTCCATTCTCCTTAGCATCTTGTATGGTTTTCATCTTAATTCTAGCTTTTTTCCCCTGCCAAATAAAGTTCAAAACCAAAGAATTTAAATTTTGAAAGAAAATTTTCTCAAGTTTTATCGGAATTGTTTGAAATAGAAATAAAATCTTTGGTAGAACATTCATCTTTACTGTAGCTATTCTTCCTAATATTGATAATTGGAGATTTTTCCATCTTTCTAAATCCAATTTTATTTGTTTCAATAATCTTATATAGTTATCTTCTTTAATTGACGAACATCTAGCTGAAAGATAAATCCCTAGATACTTAACTTTTTTCACTATCTGTACCTCTGTTTTCTCTGATATTTGTCTTTTTTGTTTATCTGTTAGATTCTTTACTATCACCTTAGTTTTATCTTTATTTATTTTTAATCCTGCCACTTCTCCATATTCTTCTATCTTTCCCCATAATTTAGGAATCATCTCTAATGGTTCTTCCAAAATAAATACCAAATCGTCAGCAAATGCTTGTAGTTTATATATTTCATCTTTTACTTCCAATCCTTTAATTTCTATGTCTTGCCTTATTCTTCTGTTTAATACTTCCAAAGTAAAAATAAATAATAAAGGAGATAGTGTACATCCTTGTCTCGTACCTTTTTTATAATGATAATATTTTTTAATGCTAGAATAATTCTATATCTCAGTTACTGTAGCTGCCAGATGAGTGAGGTAATAATGAGGCTTTCAAGTTCTACTATTCATGAGTACTCCATATGATTTATAACTTCACATTACCTATTTAAATGCTAACCTTTTTTTTTTTTTTGCAAGATGGTTTATACTTCTAATTAGAAGCTGAAACTTCACTTCAGCCAACTGAACATCATCTCAGATTGTTGGGGGCAATATGCTGATTCTGTAAACCAGAGGTCCCCAACCTTTTAGGACCGGTTCTGTGGAGAGAGGTTTTTCCGCAGACAGGAGAGTGCGAGGGTTTGTGTGTTGCCTGCATCCTATGGATGGGGCTTTGCTTGTTTGTGCATACCGGTTGCTGGCATGCTGCGACCCGGTACCAGTCCACGACCGGGAGTTGGGGACCCCTGCTGTAAACCACTTAGAGAGGGCTGTGAAGTGGTATATAAGTCTAAGTGCTATTGCTATTGCTATCTCTCTAAGTCCACTGTGTTACACATATTGAAGGATGAAGCACCTTGGAGATCAATGGAACTTATTGCCAGCTAACAATTTTTCAAGGAGTTTAATCTTCTGATCTTAATAAATTGGATTCTGTGATAGGGCAGTGCCTACTTTGAAAATTATTAAGAAAAACTTTGGACCTCACACAAGCATTGTATCTCTGTTTGATTCCTTAAAAACACCTGACAGTCTTGCCAGCCAGGGGGAAAAAGGTGAATAAAAGGGATGTGACTCTTAAAAGCAGCAACATCTTTTATTCAGGACTGAAGTATGTATAATGAGTGGTTTTCAGGAATATTGAAATGCATTCTATTGAGATGAGGTTTGAACATTTCAACTCAAACATAACCCAGTCATACTAAATAGTGTTGCTCTTTAAAAATGGGGGGGGAGATTATATTTATTTTATAATTAAATGTATATGCTGCGCATCTCGCTATCCAAAACCTTAATGAGCTCTGGAATTTTGTGCTCTCCAAAGCTCTTGAAGACTCTGTCTCTTTGCTTGATCTAGTGGGCTTCAAAAAGTTTGCACCCTGGATTTGGTAAATCTAAATCTAGTGGTGTCCAGAATTTCATGTATGGCTATTGGTAAAGATATAAGGCAGACAATAATTGGCATTCACCTGCCCAAGCATTCACAAGTAAATCTATCATTCATTCATTTGTAGATTTGTAAGCTACTATTTCTCTTCATATATACCATCTTCCTTGAATTTTCCCCATCAAAATAAACCTATGAAGTAACTTGGGTTGATTAATTAACCCTAAGTAATCTGGTGAGACTTCCCAATTGAGGTTGGAGTTAAATCTACTCCCAATCTATTTAAACTTTCACCATCAGTTTATTCTGGCTCTCAATAACTCTGGAGTAGGAAATAAAATTTTAGGAACTCTTAATAATTCATCAGGCATAATTCTATAAAACATGGTTAAGTTCAATAAGTTAATCTTTCTTTTGAGGCTTGAAATGATTATAAGGGAATTTCTTGAAGGTCATTGACAATACGAGATTAGGCATACACAGATCGGATTATGAGAGCTAAATAAAATAAATAAGCCAAATAATTAGAATTAAGATAGAGAACCGGTATGAGTTATTTTATAAACCATTGATAAGATGATTAAATATATTTAGTAAGTATGAGTCCAGCTTTTTTCAATACATATATGAAAATAAGAATTAATAACTGCATAGTAGCTCCAGCAAATGAAGATAATGAAATGAAAGAACCTGGGAAAATTTTTGAGAAAAATTACACAAATTTGTGCAATTTTCCTCAAAATTCCTTTGTGCTTTATCATACTTAGCCATATAAAATATTCAGTTCAATTCAACTTCCTGATTAAGGCTGTGTAGAGAAAAATCATTCTGCTAGAACACATGTATAGATAATTGGGAATGAAATAAGAGTGTAGAAAAAAGTGATTAGGCAATTCAGGGGATTGAAAATGTAAAGATTTCATTAATTATTTGCCTAAAAGAAATCTGTGTATTTCTAAATCTGGTTTAGGTTTAAGTCATTAATGGATGCATGTGGAAAAAGAAAAGTGAAGAATTGGTGGCGTGGTGGTGATGATATTGAAGAGAGAGAATGCTAGAAGGACTATTTCAGAGGCTGGTATGGGAATGATAGTAACATGTCAAAGAGTGGAACTGAAATATATTATAAATGTTAGTGTCCAAGAATAAAATGCTGAAAAAGAAATAATAAAGCTTTAAAAACAAATATAGATGATGTAAAAGCAGAAATATAGGTATGGTTGCCAATGAAGTACAGTGTGATTTATGTAGTATGTGTTTAAAGATTGCATCTGTGCATTTGCTTTCTATAAGGAAACCATAACAGTGTTCTTCCACTTGAAGAACACTGTTATGGTTTCCTTATAGAAAGCAAAAGGTCACAAGAGTAGATAAAAAAAAAACTAACAAACCACAAGATAAGTTTGTTCAGTTTACCCAGAGGGGTACTTGTTAGAATTCTGATTAAAATGATGTCAGAAGTAGCTCAAAATTCTCAAACTAAATTTGAGAAGTACAAAGAATATTTACAATAACATTATATATACAGTAGTCTCTGTTGCATCAAGGCCAGGCAAGACAACAGTGGCAGCCAGCAGTGTCTACTGGGGGGGGGTGGAATGGGGGTCAAACTGAAGAAAGCATCACCATAGTATTGTGATACAAGTACACATTTTATACCTGTTCCAAAAGGACAGGGACTGTGACATGACATTATAACACTGCTTTCAATATTGCAATTAAAAGGTTTTTTAAAATAATGTTATTTCAATTTTTAAAAGAGAAATACAGAAAAAACCTATAAGAAATAAAGTACATTGGAATAAACAGTAATATCAAATTAATTAATTATGAATTGTAATATCATCACAGATCCCTTAACATTAACTCCAACTGGGCCTGGAGAATACACCTTAGTATAATTATTGTCTGCATAATACCTAATCAGAACTCACCAGGCGTTCTTCAGTGGGACTCACCAGGAGTGGCCTCATTACAAGGTGACCCACAAAGTGATTTGCTACAGCTTGCTGATTCCAAAAGGGACACCATTTTCACCTTGTCACAATTTTCATCTACTTTTTTATGCTATATATATTGTGTTAGTTTCATTTCATGGGCAAAATGCAAAAGATAACAATGCCTAAATTCCAAACATGAGATTCCTCTTATTAATTGCTGGACTGTCACATATTTGGCTTTATTTTTATTAAATAGTAAACTATGAATGACAAATGAATTTTTCTATGTATACTCCTATTAGGATATAGAATGTTTGGGTTTCTCTGCATGCAATATGATTCAACAAATATTTTCTGATCATTGTCTTGGCATCTTTTCAGCTATTGACCAAAGATATGAAACACAGGCTGGGATGTCCGGATGATGCTGCTGAAGTAAAGAGTCACCCGTTTTTCAAGAGCATGAATTTCAAACGTCTCCAAGCAGGAATGTTGGAACCCCCTTTTGTCCCTGATGTAAGTGATGCTTAAAAGAGAATTATAGAGCTGAAGTAGAACTTGAGGATGAATTTGACCTACTGCTTGAATCTGTATTTTTAACGTTTGCAGTCTATCATCCTTGAGAAGCTATTGAAACTGTACTTACAATGGTTGAAATCTATCCTCCTTAAGTAAGGGACATATCTTAACTTTGGATGTCTGTATCTAATAATTTTCACTCCATCAATGATTGAAATTTCATAACAATGTTTTGGATAGGCAGCCTTACACAAGAGTCTTGTGCTCTTCAGATTTTTTTGCCCTCATCTATGCCGTGTTTTCAAAAGTTATGTCAGTTGTTAACTTATTATTTGCTATCCATGAATAGTGAGGTCCCTAATGTTCAGACACCTCAGCTGATGCTAGTCAAGCTCCATACCCCGCTCTATTTTAAAGAAAAAAATTAAATATTATTTTAATGTAAAACAAAATTACTGTGGAAGCTAGCAGAGTGCAAAGGAAAGTATTAGCTTCCAGAATTATCTGTATTTTCAAAAAAGCCCATAGATATCCCCAAAACTATTTTTATTTTATATGGAAGTTTCAGCCTAGTGCTTCTTTTGTAGTGTATCCAGCAGCCCATGAAAAGGAAAAAAAAAATCCCTCTGGTTTGATAGAGATGATATCAAAGAACAGCCTCATATGTTTGCCTTCTAAATGGGTTTTGAATGCTTTGGCTATAGTTCAGCAGAAGCAAATACTGGAACATCTTAGTTGCTTTGGGCTTAACTAAAGCAAAATCCAGAGGGATGTGGGAGAGATTATGCAGGGTGAGTAGAACAAGACTGGGGTGATGTCATACCATCCTTTCCTGTCATCCTCTGCATATTTAAAGTGCTAGTCTTCCACTCCCCACTCCCTCTTCCCAGTGTGTGTTCCCTCCTTGTCTCTCTTCAGCTGCTGCTGCCCCAAAGGTTCCAGCATGGCATCATTCATTTGCCTGTGCTGTGATCTCCCCAGCACTGTACCTCCCTTTCCTTTGTTCCCTGCTTTCCTCAGCTGCCAGTGTATGCCATTCTCAAAGAAACCTTGGCCTTTTCTTGCTCTTGCTCCTCCGGATGATTTCTGCTTTTTCTGTAGAGCTACCCTATCTATGTTGCAAAAACACAAAGGACCAGAAGATGGCAGCAAAGAATTAGATATAGTTTTCAAATCCTTTTGCTGCCCTCACCTGGTTGTGTTTTGAAGATTTGATAGCCTTATTCTTCTGACTGTTCCAAAAGAAAACAGGGTTAAAAAAAAATAGTGGAAGTGGAGGACCTGTGTTGTAGATAAAATTCTCAGAGTGATAACTCTCTTTCCCAAAGGAAAAAGCTGTTACATGGGTTTTTTTTCTTTTCAAAAAACACAACCTTCAAGGAGAAAGTGAATAGATTTATGAATGCTGTGGGAAGAGAAGCAGATGAACTCAGGAGGATCAAGTTAACCTTGGGGAAAGTAGCATGAGTAGCTTGGAGAGTCTGGATAAGCTTAGAAGAATTGGACAGACTTGGAAAGATGGAGTGTATGAAGGGTGGAAGGGCATAAAGGGGCTAGATGAAGATCAGTGCAAGGGCAGGAGGGCACTGAGTGAGTGAATAAAAGTGATGAGGAAGTGGGAGGAAGAGCATGCAAGCAAAAGTCTGGGGGATCTAGACGGTTTTGGACAATGCATTCCTTTGACCCATGGGCATGGGCTTTTTGCATTACTGTTTGCCCAAAGCAAGTAATGTTCTGAGTGACCTCAAATAGCACCAACCACATGTTCAGACTCTTACTATTTCTTTTCCTGCTGGGGTAGCCGAGAGCAGTGTACTGCAAAGATGTGTTGGATATTGAGCAGTTTTCAACTGTCAAGGGAGTAAACCTGGACCAAACAGATGATGATTTCTATTCCAAGTTTTCTACAGGTTCTGTATCTATTCCATGGCAAAATGAGGTAATTATATATTTATCCCTGCTTCCCTAAAAACCTTTCTATAAATCTTTCCGGATTTCGTAAATACCAAGTATATACTTGAAATATTCTAAATACCTTATTTCCTTACCTTGGATATACTCTGCAGCATTTTAAAATAAAAAAGCCCTGTTGCTTTAATGTTTGAAACATTAATAAAACACCAGTTGTGTTTTCTTAAAGTGACAGTGATTCTTTCGAAATGTGTGGTTCTGAAATTTCAGACATGGTTCTTTTGCAGACAGGACTACAATTATCTGATGATAAAAAGCTAAGAACAACTTTCTATAATGAAAAACATGTGTTGCTTTCAGGTGCAAGAGTTAATTAATTGGGATTAGGACCAGCTAATGTTTACTTTAGTTTTGCTGTGTCTCACCATTTTTGCTATTTTTAGTTAAAGTAACCTTCAAGATATGGAAGATTTGTATCATCCTGAGCAAGTTGAACAAAATAGCAATTGTACTAGAATGATAAGACAGTAGAGAACAGTGTCCTAAATTTTGAGAAAGTTGCAAGCCATTCTAAGTTGTGGCAGGGATCTATTCTCTGAGCTTGCTTTTTAGCTCCCAGATGTTTTGTTACCAGACTAGGTAACATCTTCAGCAGGGACTTGGGGTGAAGTGTCTGGTTCATTTATATAGGTCCTAGATGGTCAGTTGGTCTCACAACTGACAAGGCTGATTGAGTCACAAGACTGGTTGAATCACAAGACTGATTCTGGTCTTCTGACTGATTGCTGTGAGGTGCGGAATCCAATTGGTGAAGGGATGATTGGTTCTATCATCGGTTGGTGATTCGGATGGTCTGCTTCCTTATCTGTCCGTTTGCTGGTTCTAAGTCAACGTGTTTGTTGATGGACCTGTTAGTAAACTCACGTGCCTGATGGATTTTGGCATGGCCGATGACTTTGGCTTCGTCCCAGTCAAACTGGTGTTGTTGGTTGTCAGCATGACTGGTGATCAGGAACTTCAGGTCATGCCATTTGACAGCCAGCTGTTCATAAATTCTAGTTTTTAACTGACATCCTGCCTGCCTGATGTAGATCTGGTTGTTCTTCCTAACAGCCCATCCCAGCATAGCTAAGAGGGAAAAAATTGCTGGGGCCACAGATGACAATATCGCGGTTATTATCAGCAGAGGAATACAGGGAGGCAAATAATGAAACTTGTGACATGACATTGCAACACAAGTCCGTGACATATGTGTGACTTCATAATACAAGCATGAAATACTAAGTTTGGACTGCAACACCTCAACACGTTATCATCTTTAGTTAGCAGTGGATATTTATCCTTATCAGATTATTTACTCCTAATATTTACAAAAGATGTGGGAGGTCCTCAGTCTGGGCACATTGTATTTCCTGATTGTGAGATCCCTTTGGGAGAAGTGATTTCACATTTCACAAACAACAAAAAAAAACCACTTCTCACTTTAAATCCAAAGATTTGCTGACAATTACCAATATATACTCTTGCTTCCTATTGCATTTGGAGGAAAAAAATTCAAAATAACAATTCCATGAAACATTTTCTCTTTTTGATCAACTTATTTATCTAATGGTAGCTTTGATCCATGTGGTAGTTAACTTCTTACAATTCAGCTTTTCCAACATAGCACCCTTCAGATATGTTGGCAATTCTTGGAATTTTGCTGCTTAATAATCCTGGAATCCTACATATCTGAAGAGCCCCAATCTTGAAAGATAACTAGGAAGCACTCATTCTTCTATACATATGTGTGTGTGATGCACGTGCATGTGTGAAGAGGCATATTAATTCACTATCTAATTATACTCCTCTGTGTAAAAACTGATGGTTGTATTTTATATTTTAATGCCTATTTGATTGCTAATTATTTATGACACTTCCTTCCATTATATCTTGTATTTCACTTCCTTCCATTATATTTTGTATTTCACTTCTAAGTTCATATATGATAAAGTGATTAAAGTATTAGATAATCAGGTTTTAATTTCTGCTCAACCATGAACTTTACTGTTTGACTCAAGATGAATCTCTGTCATCTTTAGATATCAGCCTAGTGAATTGTATCAAAAATAATTTGAGAAAGGAAGACTTTAAGGTGCCATAAGACTCAATATCATAAAAGAATTGGGGAATGATGCTTAGCAATTGTGTCTCAGAGGAAGGTAGATCCCCTGTGGCACTTCAAATGCTGAACAATTTGTGGGTACAGGAAGAATCGGGTGTATACAGAATCTGGAGTACACAGGCTGCCTCTGTACTTACCCTAATTTGAAAACTTCAAATGAGCAGCTAATCTTCTTCCTGGCTGGATGCACTCTGTTGAGTCTTTATAAATGATGAATTCTATATAATAAGGCTGGAGTTTTCTCTGATTCTCATTATGGGCCCCAGTAAATAATTTTTCCCTTTCATCTTGCTAGATGATAGAAACAGAATGTTTTAAAGAACTAAACATATTTGGACCAAATGGTACTATTTCACCAGACCTTAACAAAAACTATCCTCCAGAACCACCGAAGAAAGGATTGCTGCATCGAATATTTAAACGTCAGGTGAGAGTTTCTAAACCTTTCTTAATGCTTATGTTAATTAAATAATCGTCTTTATCAATATTCCAAAATGTCCAAATCTTGTCATGGCATAATATAGACTAATGATGGGTGAAAAGTGTTGTGGTTCCTCGTCAGCCAGTGGACCCGGCAGCTGATTCTGGGGAATCAGAGGAGGAGGAGGAGGGGTCTGGAGTGACATCAGAGTCAGAGGAAGGCTCTGATGAGCTCCAAGACTTACAGTCTGATGAGGAGCCTGGCCCCTCTACTTGCGCTCAGGCTGAGACACAGCTGTGCTGGGAGGCTGAGTTGGACAGTGATGACTCACAGCTGGAAGATATCCAGGATGCTCGTAAACGCCGGCAGGCAAAGAGAGTCGGACAGAGGAATGCAATGAGGTGGCTCCAAAGGCAAAGGAGAAGGCATTAGGAAGCCACGCTTTGGCTGCATAATAAAAGGGAAGGTGTGGGAGGTGCTGGTTGCTGAAGGCAACCGTTTGTGTTAAGGAATCAAGTTTCAGTGAACTGTGTTTTGTTTGCCTTTGCCTTTGGACATTTACTCAGATCTGTAAATAATAAAAGGGGATTTTTTTTTCCCCTGCGGTTCCAGCCTGCTTGTTGGAAGAGGTGTTTCTCCTTGTGAGCTTAACAAGGACTCACATAGACTGGGACAGAACAAAAACAACCTTTTGCTAGGCTGCTGTCTTCAGATCATGTTGGATTGCAGCTACTTATTATGGATTGTGGCAAGTTTGTGGTGAAACTAAAAACACCACTTTTTCTTCAGGTTTTATGTCCTGATATATAATTGCTGTTGACCAAAAAATGAAACAGATTACCTGAGCATGGTATAAGGAACTCCACTTGGACTGAAAGACATAATTGGAACACATGGCAATGTGTTTGTAAAACATTTGGAAGATGAAGGCATTATCTATTCATAGATGGCTAACAAGGTAGACATGGCTAGTCATAAAATATATAGGTACTAGAAGACACACTAAGAAATTTGTCTAGCCCCACAGTGCTAGGACAAATAGACAGACTTGGAAGCCAACAATGGGTTTGTAGATGGCCACCATTTGCAGATTCTATGAATGCCAATCAGGTTTACTATATTTTCCAAAGCGCCTGAAGGCAGGACAAGAAGCAATGGGTGGAAACTAACCAAGGAGAGAAGCAACCTAGAACTAAGGAGAAACTTCCTGACAGTTAGAACAATTAACCAGTGGAACAACCTGCCTCCAGAAGGGGTGAATGCTTCCAACACTGGAAGTTTTTAAGAAGAGACTAGACAGCCAATTGTCCGAAATGGTATAGGGGGTTGGACTAGATGGCCTCCAAGGTCCCTTCCAACTTTATTATTATTATTATTATTATTATTATTATTATTATTATTATTATTATTATTATTAAGATTTAGAAGTATTCTTTATATAAAAAAGATACTAGACACTGATGCTTTACATTCTACCAGACAGTAGCTCAAGAGGTCTTGGCCCAAACAGAACTCTCTTCAGAACCCAGGGGCTTAAGGAGAGTTGAGGGTGAGAAACTCTTGTGAATAGACGTACAGTTAAGGGGATACAGCGGTATCCCCCTTTTTATGCCATATTTATATCAATCAAATCGATATAATCCAGAGCATCACAGGCAAACAGTTATATTTTCTGGAAATTGCAGGCGCATACATCTAGAATGATCCAGAAAAACTAACTTTTTCTCTCTTCCTTTTTAAAAAATTTCTCCAGCATCAGAACAATTCCAAGAGCTCTCCAAACTCAAAGACCAATTTAAATCATCACATAAATTCCAATCACGTCAGTTCAAACTCTACTGGGAGCAGTTAGCTTTTTCTGGCTTATGGATATTACATCCTTCCACTGGTAGAGTATCAAGCATCAAGGATGAGAAGAGCATCCACCATCAAGCTAGAAGATCAACAGTTTATAACCACGGAAGTTTTTTGTCCTCCTGTCTGTTCTTTTTAGGGAAGCTTCCCATTTTATGAAGATATTTACTCTCAGGTCTGTTTTTGGGCTGGAACTTGAGGTCTTATGACTCAACATTGTCTCTGTAGGACACCGCAATAGAAATTGGAGGCTGACAACTTGCACGTATTTAAAATCGCATCCTAACTAGAACTGAATTTTGTCCTTATTATTTTTAAAGAAAAGGTTTTGTAAATTTCTCTATTGTCTCAGTTTACATTTTGTACATTTGTATTTAAATGAAAGTCAAACTTGGGGTTGTATATTTTCTGAGCAGCAGCTTGTAAAGCCATGTGTTTTAAGACTTTTTAGTGTTTGGGGTTTTGTTTTTGTTTTTGTTTTTTAAGAAAAAGTGATCAATACTTCCAGTCTCAACATGAGGGGGGAGGGGTTGATTTTTCTTGTGTAAATATAGAAAAATGTACATATGTTCCTTTTTCCAATTGCTTTAGTTGATACTTTTTTTATAACTAACTTCACTTTTGTGTTTTTTGGTTAATGGCAACACTGCAGACTAGTGTCTTCCCCTCCCCTCTGTTTTGTTAAAAGCCTTGCATCTAATCAACTTAGACCTACAAAGTTTGGTCTCTCTAGAGAGGCTAAAAAGCTATGTCTGAAGTTCAGTATGTCATGGGACCATTGTTGCTATTTGCACTTTTTTTTGTAGCTTTTATATTTGTTGCTGAAAAATCAAATCCTGTTTAAAATCTCATACCGCTTTTTCTTCCCTGGGCTGAAATTATATAACTATTGCTAGAAAGAGTGAGCACACAAATCATTTGCTCTTGACGTTGGCAGCTCCTTTTAAGAAGACAATAAGATTGTTCTAGATTTCGTTATCTCTTGGTTTCACCTTTAAATGGGCTTTGCACAGTTCATGGAGAAATGGCTCATAAAGGCATGTTGGACTTGCAGAAATCCCCAATTGATTCCTGAGTCAACATCTGTTTGCTAGTGTATTCGCTGCATCCCAGAACAAGAGTGCAATTGGTGTGGTCCATATGCCAGCTGGTGCTTCCCAAGACTCCTGCTTGTGCTCTGGCTTCCATTTATGATACGGCAACAATGAAGGGAGTTAATACCAGGAAGCTGAGCTCTTAATGGGAGCTTCTGTATGTAATAAAAAATTTTATCTGTCCACTTTCCATTGCTCCAAGAACCTTCAAGCTACCAGTAATGTGAAAAAAGGTATAATAATTAGAAGTTCTTCAAACATCTTGGCCACTTCCTGGTTCTAAGGTATGACTAAATTGCATGGATTCTCTTTCCCGGGTTGAGAAGTAAAGAAAGGAAGGAAGAGACAATTTATTGTGTGGACATAATTTATAAATAACCTCTTTTTAAAACAATCGTTTCAGTATGATAGAAAGGTGTGTCAATTTTACCTTTAATATGTGAATTTAAGGAAAATTTCAGAGCTTTAAACTGCAAAAATGGAGATTAAATAAGATCACCATCTACAACCAGAATACTACATTAAGTGGTATCCCACATCAGTTTTAAAAGGTGAGATTTCAGATGGTTTAATGTCTCTTCTTTCTGTTTTTTTTTATTTCCAGGAGGATAGAATTTCAAATGCTTAATAATTTTGAGTATTTCAAATAATAAATTTGAAAGAGATTTATCTCATGTGATATTTGAATCCATTTTAAATGTCCATTTGTCCTTTTAAATCAGAGAGAGAGATGGGTCCTTTCCCAGAAAACAGGCTATGTTTAAACAAATATTTATGAAATGTAATTGTGGATTGTAATATGCTTGTTTTCTGCAGGTGATAGTATTTCAAAGATGGGGACACATTTTTACAGGATAAACTTAGACTTTTCAAAATATGTGTGGTTGATATGAAACATGTTGGGTTCTTCCTCTCAGGTATTTCAACATGTAGCACAGCCTTCTATATCTATATAAAGTATTTTCCATCAGTGACAACCAAGATCATGTCAATAAAAAGAAAAGGTTGAGCTTAAGACTAAAAAGCCATTTGCATTTGTATTCAGGGACATTAGAAACATTTGATTCTTCTGCCATAATCATTCTTATGGTTATCTGTAATCAATACACTAAACAGGAATCCCAGCCCTTGGTCCACAGATTGGCAGGAACCAGGCCATGCAAGCAAGTGAAACCCCATCCGCACACGTGTGAGATCCAGGCAGCATGCGAAACCACACATACCCAATCCATGGAAAAACCAGTCCCTGTCTCCAAAATTTTTGGGGCCACTGATCTAATCTATAAACATCATCTAAATCAGATGAAAAGAGAGAAAGATCAGGCATATATTGTGATCCATGTCAAGGGCCTAAATGCTTCATTTTGATAACACCAGTTCATGGAAATTCAGCTGTTCAGTAACTCAGGATTTCCAGTTTTTGAAAGTAAATGTGTGCTTCTCTTTGTATTTACATTCACGCATGAATTCTCTGATATCTCATGCATTCTGAATAAAAAGATAATGGCTAAGTACAATGCCTTACTTAAGTTTTGCATGTGTAACTTTCTGAGTAATTCTTATTGGAAGATCAGCCCCAGATTTCTCTGTTAGGCTGATACACAAATACAATTAACTGAAACAAGGGATTGATGTCAATTAAAAATATGGGCTGCATTAATCTGAAATGAGGATCTAGGTAATTTACCTGGTGGTTCTATACAGTAAGGGATAAAACTTTTTTTGTTTTATCTAAGTTCTTGAGAGCAGGTCATCTTCCTTCCATACAATACAGTAGAAGCAATTTTAATTTTGGGTGATCCGTGAACAAGAAAGACAATGACCATTCTCAGTAAGGAATATTTATGGTGTCATCCACTTAAGGCAAGTATATATTTCATCCATTATCGCTGCTATTTCTGTCCTTTCATCTGCTTCTGTCAAAGTGCAGATCCATCTTAGCCTCTTTTCTCCTACAGCTAGACTTTCCTGCATTTCCTTTTCATTATGATAATGGTTTCCTATTTCCCTAGGCCTATTTAATTGGAGTTCCAGATAGTAATAGGCAACAGCTCAATGCAATTCTGACAACCTCAGCAAAGAAGAGCAAAATTAAATTAATGGTGTAAAGAAGATTGAACTTGGAGTAGGAGGCCTGCCTTGAGTCTTTTTTAAAAGGACAACCTGAAGCTGAGAGTTTTCTTTCAGTGTTTTTCTTCACTATGTGCAATTTATTAATTATAATAACAGTTACATTACAGCAATAAAAACACAACTTAGCTCATACAGGACATGTTTTTGATTTATATATATAAATAAAACTATAAATCAATTATATATATATATATATATATATATATATAATTCAAAATAGCTTGTGGGGTGCTATAAGACCCTTAAACTGGAACTCTTATATATTGTTTAAACATTTTTTTCTCATTACAAATGTTGATACATCTACATGGAATTCTCACCTAATTTATAAGAATCATGGAACATAAGCTAGGTTTTGAGCTAAGTTACCTATTTGTCGAGGAATTAAGTAAATTATTCTGCAATTATTTATTTTATACCCCCTTGTTAGTCAAGTTAGAGACAGTAACAAAAATATGAAATTCTGTGAGGCCAAGCTGTCATTTGGGCAATCGCTATTTTAGAAAGTGTTTCTTTTTATTATAGGGAACCTCAATAATTTCTCTTCAATACTATGCAGCAATCTAGATTTTCATTTCACAAGTCCTATAAGGATACAATAGCAACTTTTCTATTGTAGCCAAGAGTATAAGTAGTAGGAATTCAAACATCATTAATATTAAGATCATAAATATAGGAAGAAAGGAATAGAAAATTTATCCATCTGCCTTTATTTATTCTGATTCCATAAGTCCTCACCCAAAATACTAACGGGTGCACCATTCTGAAATATTCATCCCCGCCCTCTCTATGTACAACTTATGCTGTACAGTAAAATTAAATTTTTTGAAGAGAAGGAATTCTACTTTTTATAATTTGTTTGATAGTTGAGCTCCATCTACTATTTACTACAAACTGCTACTTGGCTTTTTTTTAACTAGATATGCTGGGGATGAACTTGGGATCTTCTTAAAGCAGCCTATGTGCTCTTCTTCCCAATTCAACAGGATTTTGAGTGCTTGTCCCTCCCCATTGGGATACTCTACTATGAAGCACAATATATTCAAAGAATGTCATACATTCTACAATCAAAAATGTCCCAGTTTCTTGATTTTTTACCATAGGGTGTGTTGGAAGAGCAATATTTTTACATTCTTGGGTGCTTGGTATGGGGTTCTCCTCTTCCACCACCACCACCTCCTCCTCGTCGTCCTCCTGTGTTCCTCTTCTTTTGCACATACAAACCAGACTCGGTTTACAACCTGATTTCACATACAGTTTGACTTTGCCAGAATGGAACATCTTATAAAAATGTCAAAACTACTTCAGATTTATCTAAAACAGGGTGATACTCCATGTCTGGACATTGCAACAATTATTCTTCATGTCTGTGACATAGGTGCCATATGCTGAGGACCAAAAAACAAAACTTATTTATTAGAGATTTTTATTTCTGCTTCTGCCATAATGTGCAATGCTAAGCGGATTCTTAGTTATTATTTTTTCAACTCTACAAAAAGAGGCAGTGGATATTAATTCAGAATTACATTTCTGAGTTTTAATTATTTTCACGAATTCAGTTATAGACTACCATAGCAGACTCTTGATTAAAATAGTGAGATATGTATTAGTAATATACTTAACACTAAACTTTTAAAAAATTACACTTGCACATTACTTCTTGGGTTGAATTAAAAAACATTCAGAAGTAAATATTTTAAAGCACTTATCATATTGTAGTTTGCTAAATAAACAACATAAACTGCTTCTCATACATTTTTTCATAACTTAACAAATTATACATTTATAATAAGTGGAAAAAATGTTCTCAAATAGAAAAATTAGTAGCTGTTGATATTGTAAAATAATCATGTGAATAATTCTAGTATCCAAAGGATTTTGTTCATTTGGTTTTAATATTCAGAGAGGGGTGTTGTTTTTTTTCAATTGTTGAATGAAAACCATTTTTATTTTGAGGTTGTTACCAACATCTACGGCTTCTGTGTTTGCTTGAATTCTTGTACATGTCTGATAATATTGCAGTGCTGCTGTATCTAGATCAAACCACTGTTTTGTTTTCCAGTTTTATTTTGGGATTTTTTTAGGAAAAAGAAATAAATTCCTTTATTTAAATAATGTCAAGTGTCTCTTATTCATATTCCATAAAGTCACTTTTATTAGATAATTCAGCTGCATCCTCCTCTCGGTTAATCATGTTGCTTCTAAAAATAAGCAAAACCCAGTTACATTAGATATCTGCTTCCAGTGAAAGAATCAAAAACTTACTTCCAGTTAGGTTTGTGTACCCCTTTCTGGAATAAATAAAAAAATGAAATACATTGCAAAAGAATGTAATTATGAATGAGAGGATGTTTCTATTTTTTTCTCCATTCATTCATCCATCTTTCATGCTGCTTGGGGAGTGAGTTACAGCAAAGCTACTTTTGAAAATGCTCTGGAGATCCACCATTTTGTTTTTGCAGAATGTTCAGGGCAAGCTGGGGACTTGGTTTTTGCGGGATTGCATTTTATTCCTGCATGACTAGAATGAGATAACTTTCAAAAGTAAAAACTAAGGAGCTATCGTGGATTGCTAAAGAAACAACAGATAGCCTGTTTCTAAGTCCCCAAATGAGTGCAAATACTAAAACCAATGTACAATTCACACATCAAATGAGTAGGATACAAATGATCAAAAAATGTGAAAACTAATGGAATAAAGAACAAGAACACAATAAGTTATTTGTACAGAAGGTTTAAAAATTACTGATGAAATATAATACAGAAAAGTGATATAACCATGACCATTCTTTGTATAAAATTAATTTTACATTAAGTTGGATTGAGGTTGATTGAATTGCAGTCCAAAATTAAAAAAAAAACACCTCAGGGGGCTTATATATATAATAAGTGGATCCTGAATTTCAAAAATCAATTCATCCACAACTTAAAAATTACAGTATAAAAATATATAGACCACAGACATTACAGTTCCAAATCAGTTACACATTTCAATCACTATTCATTTGTATCTTAAAAATTAAAGTATAAATATATATAATGGAGAATTCAAACTTACATTATTTCCATACATCTTCTGAGGGGAGAAACATAAGATGAATACCTTGCTGTAATTCTTGCTATGATTGAAAATGATTCTAAACTGAGGTATCCGAACAGTTAGTAGCACCTAGCTTGAATCTGACTGATCTGGGTGATAGATTTAGATTTGTTTAGTACTTGCTAGTGGAAAACTTCAGGTTTCATACTAACCTGGAATTGTTTAAAAAAAAACACCCTGGAAGAAGATAGTGCCAAGAAAGCATGGATTGTGTAGCCACTGGAACTTCCATGGTTTTCAAGAAGACTTGTATTACTTTATAACTGGAACTCAATTATTTCAACGAACTATTGTCATTTTATGTATTCATACTTGCTTTTGCTTTATTATAAAGAGTTAAAGCTCTGCATGATGATACTTTTTCCTACTGTCAAAGCAATAGGTGCTAAAACACAAAGGACAAGATCGATAAATACCCTTTCAAGCGTAGAAAATTAAATTCAGATAATTTGTTGATTATAGGTGTTAAAAAAGTTATACATTATTTTCTCTGTGTAATTAGAAGGGGAGCATTCTCAGTACACAAATGCAAAAGACAAATTGATACATCATTAGACAGGACGCAATCCTTGTGGTGTACAACCGAAAATAATTATATAAATGAGACTTGCCAAATGGTTTCAATACAATTTAAAATACAGAACATGTTGGTCCTCTTACAAAAGATTTTTGGAACCTCATAATGGAGTACCCATAAACTAAATTGGTCCAATTCCCTTACAATCACCAGGAACAGCCACTCAAATAGGAGGTGTCCCAGAAGACCATGCCTCCAATCCCCAAATCTTTTTTTTATTTCCAAACGCTGTTCTGAATGCTCAAGAATCAGTGCACAATCAACTTCATCAGGTTCTCTACATCTTTGGAGAGTCCAGGATTTGCACTAGCCTCAGTATTAATTGTACTGACACAACACGGCTGACTGGGGATATATTTTAACTCCAGCCTAATTTGTTGTGGTTGGAGCTAAAACTAAGCTTCTCCTGCTTTTGGGATAATTTGGGCTTCCTATCTGTATGATACACATATGTCATGAATAATCAAGATAAAAGCTATGTCTAAATCCAGATGGTCTGTTAGGTGAAATTACTTGTCTTCATTCAAGCTATATACTCCCCATTATTTGTATATTTGTATATCCTTGTTTATACATTCATATAATTTGTGAGGTTCATTATTCTAAAACATGCGTCTTCTGCTAATCAAATTCTATCTAGAATTTAACAGCTGGCTTCTGTAGGGTCATCATTTCATAGGCTCTGCAGGTTTTTAAAGCAAAAAAATTGCCATTTTCTGTGCATCTCTTAACTTTTCCTGTAACCATTAGCTTTTGAATAGTCTTACAATCATTGCACCAGTTTTTCCCATTAGGACAAAACAAGCCACATGGATGTAAGCATGTCCTCCCAGCTGCTCATAGTGACCCATTACCTCATTTCCTAAATGACAAGTGTTGCACAAAATCTTTTTAGTGTGAGAAGATATTTTACACAGCTGAAGAGAAAGAAAGCAAGCCACAGCAGGCATCAGGTTAATTCCACATGTGGCAGATGGCATCATTATTCTTTCTTATAAAGCAATCAAGGTATTAATGATACTGCTCAGTTTGTCATCTTACATAGAAGAATAATTAATTGCTCTACAAAATAGCAGCAGTTGACATAGTGGCTTTTATAAGAGGAAACTTATTATAAACTAAATAGCTTCACTGACTACAAGCATAGCACTTACTGTCAGTACAAAAAAAAAAAACCTTTTACTGAACCCTGCAGATCCCAAACATATTATTATAACTGTGTTACCTTTATCATTAAAACATTTCCATCCTTCACCTCCATCTCTTCCTGAACCAGAGTGTCCCTGTATGAGAACACCGACATACTTCCATTAAGCAGTTCACTGTGCTTAATGAGATAGAGGTGGTACTACAAAAAAGCTGTCATTTACACAGGGAGTCAAAAAGTCAGGGAATAATGGGGTTCCATTTTAATCAGAAGGCTGTGCTTTGTTCTCAGTAGATGGAAATGGGTGTCCACAATGGGTGCTCCATTCTGATCCCACACACTCCACTTATTTTACTATTACTTCACAGAGCAGAGAAGCAAAAAAGCCACATCTGTAAAACTGCCCTGTTTAACAAGAAAGGTTACTACTAATGCACTGACTGCAATTCCTTTATGTTCAGATGAAAAGAAATATAGATTATGTTAAGCCAAGGTCCTTTCCAGCCCTATGATTCTATGTTCTAAGATGTAGGCTCTCTTCTAACTTTGAAAGGTAGGAGGAAAAAAAATCATACGTAGATTTTGAACAGGGTGAGAAAACAATCTTTATTGTAACCTTGTTACCACAGTTGGATACAAAGAAAAAGAAGTTAGCTAGTGGGCACGGCTTACCATCCAGGGGCTGGTTCATTTCACAGATGTAGTTTCTATACTGTTATGACCTGATTTGAATACCTTTAGTGACAAGAAGGTTTGAATTTAGTAGAGCTTATTTCCAAGATAGTATATAATATTATAATTCTCATATTAACTATTTCAGTCAAACATTTTAAGGGAGCAACTTATTGTGCTATTTCATTCCCCAAGGATAAAATTAACACCCAGTGAGTGATATTACACATTAGAGTAGCATATTAAGGACGACTGGAAGAAAGCCATATTCAGAGCCTCAGACTGGTGAATGAGAAATTCTGAGTGTTCTTACCAGAGCAGGCTGACTTATCCTGGAATGAAATGATAAAGGAAGACTGAAGGATTTGACATTAGATATGTGTTTTTTTTCTGATTCTTTCCACAGAATTTACTTGTGTATGAACTTTCTGCTGCACTTGTCTCTAAAGTTGTGTAAATGTGTGCATAACTTTAAAAAAATGGGATAAAACCCATAACTGCCAATTTTTAAAAAGAGAATTATTTTATATTGTACCAATGTTGATCATTTAAGTTAAATTCAGAGAACTATTCTCAGTGTCGCTAAAGAAGACAATTTGCAGAAATGTTTGAATGCAGAGAGTGTGTATGTGCAGACTGTATCATAAATATATAAAATCACTTATTCTGCTAAACTAGTGGCAAAAAAAAACCAACCTAGTAAGATAGCTTTGGGAGCCCTTGCAAAGATTACTAAGAAGTCCAAGGCTGTAAACTGGCATGGAATGTTGTACAAATATCCTAGAAGGAGAAGAAGGTCCCCGAAAGCTCATTTGCCTTGCTGCTATAGCCTTTATCAGCTATATTTTGATATGGTGAACATTTTTTTTTGGTAAAAAATTCTTTTATTGAAACAATCAACATCAAACATAAGATCATATTAGAAAGCAATCATCATATAACCTGCAATACAACACTAAGGATTAGTCTTTGTGAGTGTCTGGTTTAGTAAACATTCCTCTTATATATGTTCTAACTACTGTTTCTAGTCCAGCGGTTCTCAACCTATGGGTCGCGACCCCATTTGGGGTCGAACGACCGTTTCACGGGGGTCGCCGGACATCGCGGTCCGCCATTTTTTTGTTGTTTTGTTTTTTTTCGTCGCGCGTGCGCCGCGCATGCGCGGATCAGCCCGTCGCAGTCCACCATTTTGTTTTTTGTTTGTTTTATTTACCGCGTGCGTGCCACGCATGCGCCGTTCGGGCCGTCGCGCGCACACCGTGCATGCGCGGATCAGCTCGTCGCGGTCCGCCATTTTGTTTTTTGTTTTTTTTTCATCGCGCGCGCAGCGCATGCGTGGATCAGCCCGTCGCGGTCTGCCATTTTGTTTTTTTTTGTCGCTCGCGCGCCGGGGTCGCACCACACATGGGCGGGGCAAGTGGGGTCTCAACCTGAAAAAGTCTCAGTAGTAGTGCAGTCTTTTATGATCCCTAGCAAAAGATCCTGAGGTAGAAATTCAGTATCCTGAGGTAGAAATTCAGTACGCTTTTCCAATATTAAAGCAATCAACATTAAACCTGGGATCATATTAATAAGCTGTCCTCATAAGACCTGAAAATACAGCATGAGGTATTAGTCTTTGTAAATGTCTGGTTTGGTAAACATTCTTCGCTCCTTACGTCAAACCTCGACTATACACCTGATACATTTTATTTGATTGGTGTTTCTCTTATATATGGTCTATCTACTATATCTAGTCTATCACATATTGTTCATTCGCGCTTCAGAATTAACTTCGTCTCAGTAATAGTGCAATCTTTTATAATCCCTAACAAAAGATCCTGAGGTAGAAATTCAATAACCTGAGTTAGAAATTCAATCCGCTTTTTCAATATTAAAGCACACAACATTAAGCATAAGATCATATTAAGAAGCAATCATCATATAACATAAAATACAACATTAGGTATTAGTCTTTGTAAACGTCTGGTTTGGTAAACATTCTTCACTCTTCACGTCGAGCTTCAACTATACGCCAGATACATTTTGTTTGATTGGTGTTTCTCTTGTATATAGTCTATCCACTGTTTCCAGTCTGTCTGATATGGTGAACATTTTTGTTGACACTGGGAGCTTAGTGGTTTTGTTATGGTTCAATAACATTACAATATTGCCTGCACCACTTTGCCAACATTTTTCTCACACAAAAGGGCTCTCTAATTTGCAAAATGGAATAGCAAAGGGTTTATTTAAATAGATACTTCATTCAAAATCTATGTCCAAGACCAGAAAACCCTATACTTCTATACAACTATTCAGTGGTTCAGTTAATCAACAGCTTTTGAAAGGTAGTTTTGTCTTTTGTACATAAAATATAGGGCATCTCTCTGCTTTTAAAAATCATATAAATGAAGTGAGAGAAAAGCTTCAGGGTAAAATTGTCAGAAGTTTCACCTTCCTTGGAAGTCAGTCTGTCAGTTATGTCCCAAAGCAACAAAAACAAAAGTGTAACACATTAAAAACCTGTGACATAGTACTCCCAGTGTGATACTTCCAGCTGTACATTATACTTCATTTCACAAAATTCCCAGCCAGCAAGTCCAAGGGATAGGCCAGCTTGATTTGGCTTGGCTTCATTTCATGGTCCAGTGCATCCAGAGGTCACCAGGATGGGGAAAGTGGCTGCAAAAAGGGATAGATGGGTGTACATTGTCAATTAAATGAACTATAGATTGATGGATAAGTAAGATAATAAAAGAAAGCAAAACAAAATAAAGTCCTTGTCCAATCAGCACCATATAATATATACAGTTTGATACACCAAGGCACTGACATTAATTCAACCCAAATATAATATGTTGACTTTGAAGGTCTATAATTCCCATAAGTGCAGGTAGCCCTCGACTTACAACAGTTTGTTTAGTGACCAAAATTACAACGGCACTGAAAAAGTGGAATAATAGTGAAACCACAGCCTGATCTCAAAAGATACAGACTTGGGGGGCTTCCGGTTCCGGTCACGAGGACCGGAGCCTTTCCGTGAGAGCTCCGAGACGGGGCCCGAGGGAAATTCAAATTTAAAAGTTACCGAAAACAGCGAGCGAGGGGAAAAGAGGTCGGGACCGAAGAGGAACCGCGGACCATCAGAATAAATTGAGTCTTGTCCGTGGCAGGTCCCGGGAAGCCGCGGGCAGTGCCGCGGAAGCCGGTGGTGGTTGGCCGGCCGGCAGGCCCGGAAACGCCACACCGCACACAAGCGAGGGAGAGCTGAAGAGCGGGCGATAAGAGAAGCGGCGGAGCAGGACGAGGACACCAGATCGCTGCTGGGGAGGCCTGCCGGCCTTAGGAAGACCCCCGGATGAGCTGGGGAGAGTCAGCAGGAGGAGAGCCGACGGGAGCAGGGAGAAGACGGCCGACGACAGCGGTAAGACCAGCGGGGGGCTGATTAATGCATCGAGGGACATGAGCCGCAGGGAGAGCCCAGCAGCAGGGGGAGGACCCTCACAAGACCCCCAGAAGACCCCCCCAGACCCCGAAAAGGCTAGTGGTACTGCACCTGGGGGGGGGAAAGGGCCATCTGCGCAGGCCCCAAACCACAGATCTGCTCACCTTGCATCATCCCTGCCAGCACAGTGAAGCCTACTTGAAAACAAACAGCACCCCCTAGTGGACTAAAAAAAATATTTGCTGTCAAAATATAAACTGTGAAAAGAAAGAATTTGACCCAACCTATCCTAGCAGCTTGACAATCTTGCACAGGAACAATTCCCCCACAACTCTTGGCATTAAGGGGTGGCTTTAAGGGTGGATAGGCCAACAGGAGGAGAAGCTCAAAATGGCCACCAAACGGACGAAACAGACCAAACTGCCACACCCGAAGGGAGCTGCACCCTCCCCGGCCCAGCCCTCCAATCTGCCAGGGAACACCCCACCCACTCACACCCAACTGCAGGCCCTCAGACCCAAACGCCATCCCAGGCCTTCACAACAGCACACATGATCCAAGAACTAAAAGAGACGATAGAGACACTAAATAAGACGATAGAGACGCTGGTTAAAAGGATGGATGGCATGGATAGAAAATTGGAAGAAATGGGCGCGAGGACGGAGAAAAGATGCATAGAAGCAGAAGATGGAGGAAAGATACAAAGACATAAAACGGATGCTGGCGGACCAAGGTAGAGACCTAGAGAGAAAGTGGGAAGAACAACGCAGAGCGACGGCCACTGACCTGGAACAAATGAAGGAGGCAATGCAAGCACAATACAAGAAAGGGATGGAAGAAGTGGAGAACGGCATAGAGGGACAGATTGCAGAGGTGAAAAGAGAGGCTCAAGACCAGTCCACCATGATGCAATTCTGGCAAATGGCATTTGCAATCAGGTTCAGAGGGTGGAAAGAGACAACAAACGAAACCCAAGGAGGCCTGTTCAGGACCTTTGTAGGGGCCTTGGTGACATTCCTGGGTAAGAGCACCAATGAGATTGGGTGGCAATTCGAAAGAATCTACAGAGTTGGCGCATGGAGGTCAGTGAACAGGCATCAACCAAGGGACGTGGTCATCCACTTCGCAACACAGGGGCTCAGGAACCTCATCTCTGTCACTTCCTATAACAAGGCATTCTACATAGAGGAGCAGGAGGTGAAGGTACTGAAAGAGATCCCCCAGGCGATGCTGAGAGACAGAAAGGACTACAAATTCCTGATCAACGAACTGAGATCACGTGCACTGCAATACCGATGGGAAACCCCAACAGGGGTGTCACTTTTCTATAGAAACAAAAGATATTACTTGACCTCGGTCCAGAAAGCCAAAGACTTCCTTGAAAAGGAACTGAAGTCGGGAAGCCCTCAACCCACCGTGAGAGAAGGTGCAGATGGACCACTGGAAAGCGGGAGGGATCGAGGCCAACAAGCAAGCCGCGCAGAGGCACAGACCGGGGCAGTGGCAAAGGAAAGGAATGGACCACCTCGTGATGCGATGGCACAGAGAGCAGAGGGCAACAAAAACAAGGAGGCAGAGCAGTCTACAGAGGACAGGCTACCAGGCTCCACTACCAAACACACAGACCAGCAGAGCAAGACCCCACAACCCAATATGAGCATCAATCCGGATATCATGGGAACGAGACCAAAGAAGACAACAAGAGAAATAACCGAAGTGGTCTTGCAAGAGTATCCTGCAACAGATAATGGCAACTAATTATTTGACTTGGAACGTGAACGGACTGAACTCCCCCCAGAAAAGGAGAAAAATACTCCACTACCTGAACCAAGGTAAAAGCGATATAATCTGCCTACAAGAAACACACATCAGAGCAGCAGACCAGAAATATCTGATCAACTACAAACTAGGCGCGCACTTTGTGGCAGCGGCACCAAGAAAAAAGAATGGGATTGTTATATATGTAAAGAAACATGTAATGGCTAAGCTAATAGAGTCTGACCCCCAAGGTAGATACCTGGCAATTGAAATAACACAAGAGGACAAGAAGATTCTAGTAATGGGCGTATATGCACCAAACCAGCAACAAGGCAAATTCTACAAAAAGCTACACAAGAAAGTAATACAACTTAACTACAGATCTTACATTATCATGGGCGACTGGAACGGGGTCATAGAGACTGCTCTAGACAAAAAAAGAACTGCACCTAACCCGCAAAAACACTCCAAGTTGCCTAAATCCTTCTTTAGGACTTTAGGACTTGGAAAGAATAACGGGTTGCGAAATAGTCAAGAAAGTTAAATACTTAGGAGTGGAGATAGAATCAACAAATGCGAAATTATACAAGAATAACTATTAGAGGAGTTTTCCCGCTGCAACAAACAGCTGGTGAGCGCTGTTGTTGACAGCTAACTGACACAGAGATCGGAGCCTCACGTTAGAGACTCCATCGACGCCGGTGAAGCCACCGGAAGCCCTTCTTCGGGCAAAGAAGGGGAGTAGAGCTTCAAGAGCCGGGTTGAGCCCTTCCAAGACCCCTGGAACAAGTTTTCAGGGGCAGAGAAGGTGTGCTCCCCAGGCACTTGAAATGCTCCTGCTCAGAGACGCTTCTGTCGGCTGACAGAATTAGACGCCGTGACCGCCTCTGCTCTTAAGATTGACTTACAAGGACTTTAAACAGACGGACTGAATACAGGAGTCTTTTGATTATCGCAAGTATACTGCTATTTTGTTTCTGCCTTTGTATCTATAAGTTTTCTTGAATCAACAAAAACTTTTTCAAAATGGCGATCGCTTTCTCTACCTAGTGAAAGTGAAAAATGTAAAGTGTGGATTGCGCAGGAAAATGAAAGTGAAATCTCTTTCCTCTTTCTAAAGAGAAGTTTGAGTGACTATTTTGGATTGGATTTATTTGGACTCTAAAAGAAATGGATCTAATTGGATTTTAAAAGAAATTTAAAAGGGAGGAAGTGGCAATTTTTTTTTAGCTATTTTTTTTCTTTCTTTTTTCTTCCTCTCTTTTTTTAATCATGACAACGAGACATAAGGCAGCAGTTGCTAAGGCGGCTATGCCCTCTCCAGGGCAGCTTGTAAAATCACAGTCTGCTCCTTTAGAGTCCCAAGAGCCTGTACAGCCTGCTTCAGAAATGATTACAATTAAAGATTTACAGACTGCTTTAACAGTAGCATTATCCCCAGTAAGTGCTGCATTATCCTCACTTAAAGACAGAATGGATAAAATGGATTGTAAATTAGAGGAGAAGATGGCAGAACAGAAAAAAGATTTTAAAGCTATGACGGAAGTATCTAACCAGGAGATGAGACAAGACATTGTGGAGGCTATTAAGGGTGTCTGGGATTACACCATCGGTGTTGAAGAGAAATTAGAGAATATTGAACAGCAATTTGAAGAAAAATTAGAAGAAATTAAAAGTGATGTACAAGATCAGGCTACTTTGACACAATTTCATCAGATGCAGTTTGCAGTTAGAATTAGGGGACTTAGAGAAGCCCCAAATGGGAACCAAGAGGATTTAAGAAAAATTGTTATTGAAGCTCTATCAAAATTTTTGGATGATTCAATTGAGAATGTGGACTGGCAGATTGAACGGTTGTTCAGAATGAACTCACGCATTGCAGCACAAAGAAATTTGCCTAGAGATATTGTGATATATTTTAATACAAGAAAATACAGAAATTGGGTTCTTTCAACAGCCTATAATAAACAACTGAGTGTTGCTGGTCAAGAAGTACTGGTTTTGAAAGAGATACCTCCCAAAATGCTGAGGTTAAGGAAAGATTATGCTTTTTTGACAGAGGAGCTTAAAAGAAGAGAGATACAATATAGATGGGAGGTTCCAACTGGACTTTCTTTGTTTTTTAAAAATAATAGATATCGTCTGACTACTGTTGCCAAAGCAAAGGACTTCTTTGACAATATATTGATGGCTGATAGATCTACCTCCCCAAAATCTAAGAGGGCAATTTTGGTTAAAGATCTAGAATCATTGCAAATTTCGGAATCTCAACAACCTCGTACAATTCTTTTGACGGATATGGATAAAGCAGTTGAACAACCAGTGCAGTTAATTGATATTTTTCAACCTCTGGTAGCTGATAAGCCTAAAGATCCAAGGGGTCCACGTGAATTAATTCAAACCAAGCAAGCTGATCTGACATCTTTGGAAGCCATGGGAGCAAGGCCTAAGAGGAAGGAAGAGGTAGTTTCGGCCCTGCAGAAGCTTTCACGAAAAGATCATGTCAAATAAGTATTTGACATGGAATGTCAACGGTTTAAATTCTCCACAAAAAAGGAAGAAGATATTTCATTATTTGAAGCAATGTAAAAATGACGTAATTTGTTTACAAGAAACTCATATTAGAACTTCGGACCAGAAATATTTGATTAATAACAAATTGGGTACACACTTTGTGGCATCATCTTTAGACAAAAAAAATGGAATTGTTATTTATGTTAAAAATCATATAAAAGCTAAATTAATAGAAGCAGATATACATGGAAGATTTTTAGCTATAGAAATTTTATTGGATGGGAAGAAAGTTTTGTTGGTGGGTATATATGCTCCAAACCAAAAACAAGGTATATTTTATAAATCATTGCATAGAAAGCTAATACAGCTGGATTATAGATCTTGTATTTTAATGGGAGACTGGAATGGAGTTCTTGATGCTAGTTTGGATAAGAAAAAGATCTTATCTGTTCCTCAAACGTGTTCAATATTGCCTAAATCTTTTTTTGATATTAAAGATGATTTTAATTTGTTAGATATATGGAGAGAAAGACATGGGAGGGACCAAGAATTTACTTTTTTCTCTGATAGACATCAATCATTTTCTAGAATTGATTTTATTTTAACTACGAGTGATTTTATGTTAAGTTTAAAGAAAGCTAAAATTTTACCTAATGTATTGTCTGATCATAACCCAGTTATGATGGAACTAAGGACTGGTCAATATATATGCAGATCCTGGAGACTTAATGAAAATTTGTTTAATTATGAAATGTATGTGGAAGAATGTAAAAAGGCTATCAAGGAATTTTTCAGGTTAAATCTGAATATAGGCTTACCAATAGAAACGGTGTGGGACTCTAGCAAGGCCCATATGCGTGGTATTTTAATTGAATTGAATGCAAGACATAGACGTAAACAAGAGGAAAAGAGAAGAGTTTTAGAAGCGGAGATAAAAAAGAAAGAGTTATTATTAATAGATAAACTGGATGATAGTAATATTAAAGAAGGGATAAAGGTTTTACGGAAACAATTTGATATTTTGATGACTGATCAGGTTGCCAGGAACATACAATATGCTAAACATAACACTTTTTTTAATGCTAATAAACCTGGCAGATGGTTGGCTTATACATTAAGGAAAAAACAAAAATCCCGTTTAATTGAGAAGGTAGAATATAAGGGGCAAGAAGTATTTCATCAGGATGCTATTAAGAAGGCTTTTCTAGAGTTCTATACCAAATTGTATGCTGAAGAAAAAGTTCAAGAGCAAGAGGTAGATGCCTTTTTACAAAATCAAAATGTTATGGAAATTACTTTGGAACAAAGAGATAGATTAAATGCTGTGATTAGATCAGAAGAAATTATTGACGCAATTAAGCAATTGAAATTGGGAAAATCTCCAGGAACTGATGGTTTTACTACGATTTATTATAAGTGTCTACAGGAGGAAGTGGTCGAACATTTGAGGGAGTTATTTGTGAACATACAAGAAGGTGGTCCGGTTCCACCCTCCTGGAAAACGGCTAATGTTTGTTTGATTCCTAAAGAGGGCAAAGATAATGTACAAGTAGAAAATTTTAGACCTATCTCATTGTTAAATACGGATTACAAGATTTTTGCAAAAATTTTGGCTAATAGATTAATGACAGTTTTGACACAGAGGATACACCCGGATCAGACTGGTTTTTTACAAGGGAGACAGATGAAAACCAATGTTAGACAACTTGTTAACATACTGGAATACTTGGATAAACATATTCAAGTGCCGGCTGTTTTAATGTTTTTAGATGCAGAAAAAGCTTTTGATAGATTGAATTGGACATTTCTGCAAAGGCTTGTGGTAAGGATGGGAATGGGGGACCAGTTTATTAATTCCATAACAGCTATATATCAGAAACAAACAGGACAGATTATAGTAAATGGTCAACTAACAGATTTGTTTAACATTGAAAAGGGTACTAGACAGGGTTGTCCCTTATCCCCTTTATTGTTTGTCTTAACTTTAGAGGTTTTATTGAATAGGATTAGAGCATCAGAGGAATTAAAGGGGGTACAAATTAGAAAACATGATTATAGATTATGTGCTTTCGCAGATGATTTACTTGTGACATTGACTCAGCCAATGCAATCGGTTCAGAGTTTGATGGAAATTATTCGAAATTATGGAAAAGTATCTGGTTTTAAATTAAATTTATCCAAGACAAAGATGTTGGTCAAAAATTTTGATAATAAATTAAAACAAGATTTGGAAAGAATAACGGGATGTGAGATAGTTAAAAAAGTTAAATATTTAGGAATTTATATAGAAGCCTCAAATGGTAAATTATATAAGAATAATTATGAGTTCTTATGGAGTAAAGTTCAAAAAGAAATGGAGAATTGGAAAAAACTACAATTATCTATCCTGGGTAGGATAGCCGCTATTAAAATGAATGTATTACCGAAATTTCTATTTTTATTTCAAATGTTGCCAATACTTAAAAAGGATGGAAATCTTGATGAATGGCAGAAAGGTATAAACAACTTTATTTGGGATGGCAAGAAACCAAGGGTTAAACTTAAAATTATTCAAGATACAAGAGAGAGAGGTGGAATGAAAGTGCCTAATTTCAAATTATATTATTATGCAGCAGTTCTAGTGGTAATAAGTGATTGGATTAATTTGACAAATGAAAGAAAGATGGGAATAGCTTAGAACTGAAATCACTAGACAGATTAAGGGAGGAAGGTATAGCTCATAATTGGTATCATCATGCACAACTTCAAGCCAGATGGCAAAAAGATGTTAAGATGGGTTTTTCTCTAAAGGATGAAAAACTGATTATACAAATTAGAGATCAAAGAGCGATGCATATTAAAAGAATATATGACGCTTTAATTGAAATTGATTCTGGAAAGGAACTAGTTAAAGACTGTATGATTAAGTGGGAAGGGAATTTTGGTTATTCAATCAGGATGGAAACTTGGAAAAGAATATGGGTGAAAAATGTTAAGTTTACACAAGCTCAGCATTTAAGAGAGAATTTTTATAAAATGTTTTATAGATGGCATTTAGACCCAAAAAAATTGTCGCTTATGTATCCAAATCTGAAACCCAAATGTTGGAGATGCGAATCTCTGGATGCAACTTATTTTCACATTTGGTGGACATGTAAAAAAATTAAGGCTTTTTGGATAAAAATATGGTGGATTCTTCAAAATATTTTGAAAAAGCGTATTGAGTTTGTACCACAATTATTTTTGTTGGGTATAACAAAGGACTGTTCCACCACAGAGACTAAGTTGATTTTGAACTTGACTACGGCTGCAAGACTGTTGGTGGGTCAATACTGGAAGTCATCTGAAATACCATCTATTGAAGAATGGACATTAAAAGTTACCCATCTGGTGGAGATGGCTAAGATATCAGCGTACCTGAAGAACCACTCAAATGAAACATTTTTGATGGATTGGAAAAAATGGATTGATTATATGCAAAAGAAATATCAATTGAAAGAACTAGATATGATATATAGATAAATAGTTACTAAATAGTAGATTAGCGGGGTTTCTTGCATTTTTTTACTCTGTATTCACTCCGGGAAGCCTGGGGGGGAGGGGGGAGGGAGATAATAAGTAATAGATTATGTTTCTCAACTGTAGTTGGGGATATTAAGGGAATAGATTTTTTCTTTTTTTTTTCTTAGGGTGCTCGGGAAAACTTTACACCGCATTGGATGGTGAGGAAGACGGTTTGGAGGTTAGGGGTTAGGATGTGGGAGGATGTGGTGGGGGGGGGTTCCGAGCAGCTATTTGTATTGCTTGTTAAATTTGTTATTTCTCTGTTATCAGTTGAGTTATTATATTTTTGTGTTAAAATTTGTTAAAACTTTATAAAATTTAATAAAAATAATTAATAAAAAAAAGGAAAAAAAAAGAATAACTATGAGATGCTGTGGAACAAGATACAAGCAGACCTGGAAAGGTGGAAGACACTACGACTATCCTTGCTGGGCAGGATAGCAGCAGTTAAGATGAACGTATTGCCAAGATTCCTATTTCTCTTTCAAATGCTACCCATACTCAAAAGGGATGTGGATTTGGACGACTGGCAGAAGGACATCAACAGATATATTTGGGATGGCATGAGACCGAGGGTGAAACTAAAAATCATACAGGATACAAGAAAGAGAGGGGGACTAAAAATGCCTAATATAAAGCTATACTACTATGCAGCGACGTTGGTGGCGGTGAGTGACTGGATCAATATGACGAATGATAGAATACTGAATGTTGAAGGGCATGGTCTACTATTTGGCTGGCACGCATACTTAGTATACGACAAAAAGGCAGACAGGAACTTCAAGGAGAACCCACTACGGATCCCATTGTTATGGGTCTGGAGGAAATATAAACACCTCCTACACGACAAGATTCCCATCTGGACAATCCCCGGACATGCAATAGGAGATACAAACACATCCCAAGGGCAAGAAGTGGTGCCCTACAGTAAACTTGTACTGGGAGAAGAAAATGGGTTCCTCTTGAAACCCCAAGCAACGCTAGCAAACAGAGGAATAGGAGGTACCTGGCTATCATATATACAACTGCAATCAAGGTGGCGTAAAGATAAGAAGAAGGGCTTCTCCCAGACCGACGAGAAACTAATTGAACAGATTAGAGAACAGGGGATCATGCACATCAAACGAGTGTACAGCATTCTGATAGAAATGGACTCTGAAACCGAACTAGTCAAGAGCTGTATGGTAAAGTGGGAACAAGACTTTGGGCATCCTATTACCATGGACATGTGGGAGAAAATTTGGGTGAGAAATGTAGAATTTACGAAATCGCAACACTTAAAGGAAAACTTCTACAAGATGTTCTATAGGTGGCACCTCGACCCGAAAAAACTATCACTCATCTACCCAGACTCCCAGCCCAAATGCTGGAGGTGTGGGGATGGGGAAGCTACCTACTTTCATGTATGGTGGACATGCAGAAAAATCAGAGCCTTCTGGAGGAAGATATGGTGGACACTCCAAACCATTTTCACAAAGCGTATAGAATTTCTACCTCAGGTTTTTTTGTTAGGGATTACAAAGGATTTCACTACCTCAGAGACGAACTTATTTCTGAACTTGATTACAGCAGCAAGATTGTTGGTGGGACAATACTGGAAGAATCCAGAAATACCGCCTATTGAAGAATGGACTGTGAAAGTAACAAACTTGGCGGAAATGGCGAAAATATCAGCATACTTGAAAGGTCGCTCCAATGAACAATATTTGACAGACTGGAAACAATGGATAGACTATATCCAAGAGAAGCACCAATCAAACAAAATGCATCTGGCGTTTAGCTAAGGCTCGACGTGAGGAGGGAAGAATGTATAACAAATCAAACGTTTACAAAAACTAACACCTAATGTTGAATGTTTATGTTCTATGACTAATGCCTCTTAACACGACCTTATGTTTAATGTTGATTACTTTAATAATGAAAAAGCAGACTGAATTTTTTTTACCCCAGGTTATTGAATTTCTACCTCAGGATCTTTTGCTAGGGATCATAAAAGATAAAATGTAACAGACATATAGTTGAGGCTGAAAGTGAGGAGTAAAGAATATTCACCAAACCAGGCGTTTACAAAGATTAATACCTAGTGTTATATGTGGTGTTCTATGATGATTGCTTATTAATATGATCTTATGTTTAATGTTGAATACTTTAATATTGAAAAAGCGGACTGAATTTCTACCTCAGGTTATTGAATTACTACCTCAGGACCTATTGTTAGGGATCATACAGGGTTAAAAATGTAACAGGTGTATAGTGGAGGCTTGAAGTGAGGAGTGAAGAATGTTTACCTATTGTTGTATGTTATGTCCTACGATGATCACTTCTTAATATGATCTTTTGCTTAATGATGATTACTTTAATAATGAAAAAGCAGACTGAATTTTTACCCCAGGTTATTGAATCTCTACCTCAGGATCTTTTGTTAGGGATCATAAAAGATAAAATATAACAGACATATAGTTGAGGCTGGAAGTGAGGAGTAAAGAATATTTACCAAACCAGACGTGTACAAAGATTAATGCCTAGTGTTGTATGTTGTGTTCTATGATGATTGATTATTAATATGATCTTACATTTAATGTTTAACTACTACCTCAGGACCTATTGTTAGGGATCATAGAGAAAAAAAATGTAACAGGTGTATAATAGAGGATTGAAGTGAGGAGTGAAAAATGTTTACCAAACCAGACGTCTACAAAGAATAATACGTAGTGTTGTATATCAGATGCTATGATGTTTGATGCATACAAAGATTTTATGTACAATGCTGATGGTTTTAATAAAGGAATTTTTTATATATATATAAAAAAAAGATACAGACTTGATTTCATGAATGTTTTCCCCCTCAATTATATATCATGTCACTTCTCATAAGACAATATTTTCTCTTCTGTAGGAAATATGTTTAAAGCCCAGTTTTATTTTGTTTTTAATCCTAAATAAAAACTACCACACCTACATGTAGGCTTTATTCTCATTCTGTTAAGTCTCGCCTACTAGGTGTTTATGCTTTAAGCTAACACTGAACTTACTATCATCCAAGAAACATTCTCAAAGGAGTCCTAAAAACTTTTCAACTTGGTAGCCTGTGTAATACATGGATTCTTCAAATGAAAAACAATGCCATAGTAATTTTCCAGAAGAAATAGCTCTTTAATCACTGAAGACTCAAGAGATTAGATACAAAAGTATGGTAGAAAGGTAGATTTGAAAGCTATCTCATTCTCCTCCCTTGTCTTGAAAGAAACCCTCAAGCTTAATGTTCAATAGGTGGCTCCATGCAATCCGAACCATATTTTTGCAAAATTAAAAGTGTTATTATGAAAACATATCTGAAAGGATGATGGTTTCAGATATTACTAGCAAGTAAACTATGCCATATGTTCTTTGTTAAAGCCAAACCACAACATAAGATACGATAAAAAACATGTGTGGAAGGATAGTTTAAGGAAGGCTGCATATGATAAACCAGAAGATTAACTCTGAATTCCTCTCCTCCCCATTCCTTTTAAAAAATTTAGTTTGTTAATAGCTTTTATGTGGAAACAACTCTATTAAGTTTAGGCGGGAAGCACTTTATAATTAGACATTGCATTACGCCAAATGAGGGAGTTACTTCTAGTGGTTAATTTGGTAATAGTAAGAAATGTGGTGATAGCATGTTCATTCTGTGGGGACAGGCATTTGTATGACTGTCTGCTGCACATGCTAAAATGATACAAAAAGCATTTTAGTTGTTTATTTTTATTACACTTGCTATATTGGCAACTTTTAAGTTTTCTTTGTATATCAGGCCTTGAGGAAGTAAAAATGACGGATAGTAAAGAAACTCCTAGTAGAGTAAAAAGGCTGGCAGAGCAGGGAAGTCCAATTTAAACAGCTATTTTAATTGTGGATTTTATTGGGTGACCCTGGACAATTATACCCTTAGTCCAATTTTCTTTATGAAATAGTGGGGATAAAGTAAGGGAAGCTCCTGTAGAAAGAATAGCTATAAATAAGTTCCTTATTGCCATAGTATTAAATTTATTGATTCAGGGCTGGGTTCTGGAGTAAAAACATGCTCGAATTTACAGTACTTAGCTACACTGATTTCCACAATGGAGGAATGGTTGCAAAAACTGAGGGAGCTAGCAGAGATTACTAAATTGACTGTTCTAATTAAAGAAAAGAACATGAATACTTTTATTGCTATGTGGAAACCACTTCTGGACTTTTTGCTTGAGGCTGAAAAATGAAACTTTGATTTTTGGGCAATTCGGAAACAGATTTCAAAGTAAAAAAGAAAGTTTACTAGCACAAATGAGAGAAAGATTGCTGAAATCACATACATCAAAAGATTCCTGGCTATCTCAGAAGATCTCAACGAACACATTGGCTTCTTCCTACAATTTGTTGAAAAAAAGAAATGATGTTCAGCTTTGTGTGTTTCTAGGCTTTGAAGTGATTGTATCTATAGCAGAGGAACTAAATTACAAATGCTTATAACCAAAGTAGTGAATATTTGTGTAATATTGTGTATGACATATAGAAAGACACACAATCTTAATTTAAATAATCTTTTTCAATTTCCCTTTTTTGTTAAGGATGGAACCCAATTATCCCATCTTTTTTCTTCTCTTGTACAGTGTACGTCCCCAAATATTTGAATAAAATGACTGTATATGATATGATGTCTTAGGGCAAATCCCTCATGTTTCCAGAGGACATCTCCATATTGCCACCAGATGTATCTCATTGTCAATCCACTGCTGAGGCAGCTTGGAATAACTGTAGATGTTCCATCTAGAAATGGTGTTTTCCCTCTTATTTTACCTCCAGATGCTGCATGAACGTAGTATAGGGCATACGGATCCCGACAAGGGAGATACAATGTTGTCACTGGGGGTACTTGGATACAGAGATTTTATTTGATTGGAAAGGGATGTTTTTGTGTACATAAATAATCAGCTTGGATATAACCCAAGTCCCATCAGACAGAAGGACAGAAGTACTTTCATTTTTCGGTTTCATTAATTGTTTGCAATCTTTATCAGACATTTCCCTCTCTTCCCTAATGAAGCTTAGACAATGTGTTTTGCCTTTTTTTTTCTCTAGACATGTGTTTGTTTTCCAAGACATTCTAAGTAAAAGCTATATTAACATAACACGATGGGATCTAACAGCATAATAAGATTGATATGATATGGTATGTGATATGATAATATATAATATAGGGGGTACTCCATCAGTAGAGGTTTTTAAGAAGAGACTGGACAACCATTTGTCTGAAATCGGATAGGGTCTCCTGCTTGAGCAGAGGTTGAACTACAAGAGCTCCAATGTTCCTTTCAACTCTGTTATTCTGTTAACATACCTGTATTCCTCACATACATATACACCTCCTCAAGACTAAGAACTATTCCTAATTCTTTTTACCATTCTGGGGCTAAGAAAAAGGTTTACATAATGAACCAGGGTGGTATCATCCATTTTCAACTGAAGAGATGACAGGTGATTTGCCTGATCATTCTGACAGGTAAATGTTTTATTATCTTATTTGCCACCATGTTCAATCTTGGTCAAAGCCTGGAGTTATCTAGCTATATTTGCCCACAATGTTGTGCTCCTTCAGCTCTCTTTTTCTCAGAACACACCCTCAAATGTTCAGTAAATCTTGTGCCAGATTTACCCTGAATCCCATAAACCTAATTAATTCAGGCTATTTTTAAATTTAACAGCCAACATTATCCTGGATAAAGACCAACAATCCAATATCCTACCTTCAATAGCCATTAGACTGCCACTTAGCCACTGTAATGCCTTTAGTTGTAAGCCAGCTCCTCCATTGCTCTTTTCCTAGAATCTTCTCTGGTAGCTTTTTTTATAGATTTACCCATCTATAAGGCTAGTCTGGTGTCTGATATTGACACTACCATCTGCAGCAGCTCTTGTGAGAACTTGCCTATAAGAATCAAAACTAAACATCTTCTTGGTCTAGAGTAAGTAAGCAAAGCACAAAGGAAAAACAGAAAGTTTGGATTATTTTCCCTTCTCCCAATGCCCACTTCATAGTTTACACAGCTACAAGCACTCACGACTAGCTAGCACCAAAACATTTGATACATATCCTGTTTAAAAAATAGTTGGAATGTTATCTGCCCTATGGTAGCCACCTTTCAGAAAATTTCATATGTAGGCAGAAAATTAGCAACTTAGTATTGTTCTCTTTGATTTTGAATTTATTTATTTATTTATTTATTTATTATTTGTTTCGGTTTCTATGCCGCCCTATTCCGAAAACTCAGGGCAGCTTACAACATAATCAGTAGCATATAGAAATCAAATACATTATAAAACCCCTAGATTAAAACCAATCATCCGAAACAAACTTACAACAAACATACCCTGGCTGGGGCAAGGTGTCAAATGCTCCAGGCCTGCCGGCAAAGATGTGTCTTTAACAGTTTGCGAAAGGCGGAGAGGGTGGGGGCAATACGGACCTCTGGGGGGAGTTGATTCCAGAGGGCCGAGGCCGCAACAGAGAAGGCTCTTCCCCTAGGCAAAATTACAAATTTTGTGGCTGCGGCTCCAATAGTTGTGGATACATCAGAAATATCTTTTAAAAAGGGAAATTAAAAATTGCCCCTCTTAACATTTTATTAGGTTCTTTCTTGGCTAAGTGTTTGAGGATTTTGGTCTTTGTGGAAGTAAAATATAAAACAATCATAATGTCACCATCCCCCAAGAATGATAACTATTCCTTCTTGGTGGTGGTGGGTCATCTACATATTATGTCTCACTTGCATCAAACCATAGCATAAGCCTGCCCTGGTGGCATCATTTTTCTTCCTTCCTTCCATGATACAGCCTTCTTCTGATCCACATCTGATAGGTGAAGGAGACCTGGTGTTAAAATACTGTTTTCCTTTAATTGTAATACTTCCCAAGAGCAGCCTTGAGATTCTTAACATTTGTTAGGATCTGTTACCCTTGGAACTTGGAAGAAATTCACGTTTCCACGTTTATAGATTAGTAGAAAAAATTCTGATTCAACTGAAATTGAAGATTTTGCCTGTAGTGTGCATTTTGAGGCTTGTTTTTATTGATTTTCTTGGCTCTGGCTTTTATTTGCTGCTTTATTATTTCCAGTACTTCCTTGATTTTCTTTGTATCTACATGATATTTCTTGTTCAGGGATTTTTTTGGATTTGTTGTTTTTCAGCTTGCTTGCTTGCCTTCCTCTGTTCTAGCTTGCTTACATCTAATGTTTAGCATGCTGATTTTATTTTCCATCCTGATATTCCACTTTGGTGATGCACTTTTCCCCCCTTGTGTATTGATTTTGCATCCAAGATCTTCAGTTATAATTACAGCCGTGCTGTACTTCAGTTGATCTGTTTCTTGTATTGAGCCGGGCTTTATAGCTGTTATTACAGAATTGGCAACTTTTCATAGTTGCACTGTTTTTTGCTTTGTAATAAGCTTCAATGCAGGGAACCTTATTCTGCTATTTCTGTCTTATTCAGAATGTAGTTCAGTTACAAAGTATGTGTTTTACTTATTAAAAAGTCCTATAATATTTATCAAAGAGTCCATTGTTTTTAATCTGGCATCCTTCAGAAGTACTGGATTATAATTCCCATTATTTCCATTTAACATCTCTCAGGTATCAGATTATATTGAATAAAATGGCCTGACTGAGCATGAAAGAACTTTAGCTTCTTTCCTACCCCTAAATTAACTCTACTAAATTTCAACACAAAAAAGTAGCATAATATGAGAACACAGACTTAAGTTCAAGAACTTTTTAATAGGAGCAATTATTTGCTTCTTTTCATGTCTCAAGCCCTCCCAAAGTCTATCCTCTTAAGCCTCAATTAGATCTACGATTTAGGTCAGTAAGGAAGTCACTCTTAATATTTTTTGCAATCCTTGTAAATCAGTGTTTTCTGAACGTGGCAACTTAAAAATGTCCCAGAATTCCCCAGTCTGCACAACTTAAAAGTTGCCAAATTTGAAAAACACTACTCCAAATCACAGTACCCCAAATGTGATTAAGGCATTCTAACATCTAACAAGCAAATATATCCCTATTGTACTAAATTGTTTTATTTTTTTTCTAAGACAGGGCTTCTGTGTGGTTAAAAAAGCCATAAATAGGTAGTTCTTTCTGCAAAAGCATTTTTTTTTAACCCTGCATCATTTTTTGTGATGTATTCAGATTCAGAGCATGTTGAATGTTTGTCTATATGGAAAAGAGGAAGGGGGAAAAAAGATGCTGGCAGATACAATATCTGCCAGCATCTTTTTTTCCCCTTCCTCTTTTACATATAGATAGCAATGCAAAATTTTGTTAAAATGCCCATATCATCCCTGCTCAATGTACCAATGTATAAATTTTTCTACTAGAAAACTATAAAAAGTTCATGGTCCTGTACAGTGCTTTTTTTGTAAAAAAAAAAAAAAAAAAAAGGTGCCAGAACTCACATGTCATACAACCCGCCTTGCCTACCCTACAAGGTTCCATCCAAAAAAGGTGCCGGAACTCCGTTCTGGGCGTTCTATGAGGAAAAAAAACCCTGGTCCTGTACTAGATGGGAAGGCCTGGAAAAAAACTGGAAAAATAGGGGAAAAACAGGATTTTTTTCTTTTTTTTCCAAACAGCTTTGGAAAAAATGAAAAAAAAAATGGGGAAAACCCCTTTCCCTCCCACCCCCATTTTTCTGGTTTTTTCCCCAGGTCTTACCATCTCTAGTCCCAAGAGATTGTTTTTCAGGATTCATTTCCAAATCTGTTGCTTAATATATGGTAAAGGAATGAGAATTGAGCTGCTTGTGGAAATATAATGAAATATGCCTACAGAAATCATTCCTCCTACACTGACATTGCGTAGACTTACAAAATGTTAAGTCAGAATATTCTTACAGGGTTTTGCTGAAATCATAAAATATCTACAAAGTTTATATTAAAAAGATTTTTGAAAACAAGTTTCAAAGTAACAAAATTTCAAGAACTACGGTAGGCACCACGTCCAGTACAGTAAATTGCAGTTGTTGCAAGACCCTAGATCAGTGGTTCTCAACCTTTCTAATGCCGCGACCCCTTAATACATTTCCTCATGTTGTGGTGACCCCAACCATAAAATTATTTTCGTTGCTACTTCATAACCGTAATTTTGCTACTGTTTTGAATCGTAATGTAAATATCTGATAAGCAGGGTGTATTTTCATTGTTACAAATTGAACATAATTAAAGCATAGTGATTAATTACAAAAACAATATAGCAATGCTCACTGGAGAAGCTTACTCTTCCTTGCTCAAAAATGTTGGGAGGGAGGGAAGGAAGGAAGATTGAAGGGGAAAGGAAGGAAATGGAGAAGGAAGGAGATTGAAGGGAGAAAGAAGGAAGGAAGGAGAGGGAGATTGAAGGGGAAGGGATGGAGATGGAAGGAAGGAAGGAAGGAAGGAAGGAAGGAAGGAAGGAGATGGAGAAGGAAGGAGATTGAAGGGGAAAGGAAGGAAGGAAGGAAGGAAGGAAGGAAGGAAGGAAGGAAGGAAGGAAGGAAGGAAGGAAGGAAGGAAGGAAGGAAGGAAGGAAGGAAGGAGAGAGATTGAAGGGGAAGGGATAGAGATGGAAGGAAGGAAGATTGAAGGGGAAAGGAAGGAGATGGAGAAAGAAGGAGATTGAAGGAGGAAGGAGAGAAGGAAGGAAGGAAGGAAGGAAGGGAGGAAGGAAGGAAGGAAGGAAGGAAGGAGAGGGAGATTGAAGGTGAAGGGATGGAGTTGGTGATGGAAGGAAGGAAGGAAGATTGAAGAGGAAAGGAAGGAGATAGAGAAGGAAGCAGATTAAAGGAGGAAGGAAGGAAGGAAGGAAGGAAGGAAGGAAGGAAGGAAGGAAGGAAGGGAGAGAGGATTGATTTTTGGAGAGTCATGTTTTCCCAAATGGTGATGAACTGCAACTCCCAGCATTCCCCACTCTTCCACAGTGCTTTTTAGGGCTGCTGGGGATGGTAGTCTGGAGCCCCCCATCCTCATCACGGCACCTCTTGCCCTCTCCCAGCCGCCCGCTCTGGGACCTGCCCGCCCCTCCAACCTCCTGAGCGCCATCACAGCAGCGGGATCATGGGAGTCCCTTTCTACGCTGCACAGCCCTTCACCGCCAAAGCCTTTCCCGATTCGTCAGACGTGAGAGGGGCGTGGCTTGGAAGGCACTTCTCCCCTCCCGGCCTGTCCAGCTGGCCTCCGACATACATGTGGACATCACCCTCTTCCCTGCCGCCTGGCCGCTTCTAAGGCCCGGAGCCTGACAAGCCAGGAAGGAGCCACTCCTGTCCACCAGCCCCAGGGCCGCACCGGGCACCAGAGGGCCAAGGCGGCCTCCGACGGTGAGGGAGGTGGGCCAGGCAGTGCGGGGGGAAGCTCCAGCACGGAGGCAGCGGCCCAGACCTGGCTCGGCTCGGACCGGCCGCCCACGCAGCTGAGTCGGCCCAGGGTGGCGTCGGGGGCGCGTTTCAAGCCCCAGGGCTTGCCATGAGCTGGGAGATGCGTAGGATGCAGCCAGCAGCTGGCTGACGTCCACATGGCCCCCAGGAGCACAGCCTGACTCCCGACAGTCAGCTGGGAGTTGGGTTGAAGTCCGGACATCGGTGGGGAACCAGCGGGGCTGCTACACACAGCCCGGCTCCCGACAGCCAGCTGAGAGTTGGCCCCATGCGCGCAAGCTGCCCTCCCAGCACCCGCCGCTGCCCTGCTAGCCTTACCTTGGCCACCACCCATTCAGGAGGTGGCAGGCAGGCCCAGGGGCTCCTGGGGGGCCATGGCAAGCAGCAGCGATGGTGCAGGCTGACCACCGACTGGGCCACCAGCTGGCCCAGCCCAAGGGAGGTAAACCACCCGCCGGGCCCCACGTGTGCCAGCTACCCTCCTTGCGCCCGCCGGCCTCCCACCTCTGGCCCTCTTTTACTTACATTTAGTAGTTGCTCAGCAGGGAGGTGTGGAAACTTCAAGAAAGCTCTCCTTCGCTGCAGACAACTTGCAGCACCGTTTGCAGACTGGGACTTTTGGCGGGCTCAGCAGGGCAGAGACAGCCTGGACAATTCCTATTGGCTTTTGAAAGCCAATAGAATTAGACTCTATTCAAGAGAGTCTATTCTATTGGCTTTCAAAAGCCAATAGAATAAGAGAGAGTAGCACAGCTAAGGAAAAGGGGAAAAAATGGCGTACTGAGTTCTTTGGCGACCCCCGTGAAATAGTCGTTCGACCCCAAAAGGGGTTGCAACCCACAGGTTGAGAACCGCTGCCCTAGATTGTGCTTTATGCTAGATTCAGACCCAGAAAATGTGTGTGGGGGGGAACATTTTGAAATTTGATAATTCCCTTCCTGATTTTCTTCCTACTTTGGTTGAACAAAGGAAAACCATCTGATTGCTTAATAAAAGATCTGAACACATCTGAACCCAGAAATTATTTATCTCCCAGACAAATCATCAAAATAAGCACAGAAATGGTATCTTCCTTGTAGAAGTTGACCTCATTTCCATGTAGGAGTCATTTTTGGTTATTATTTACTTGCTGCTGTTGTATAAGCAACCCATTGACATAGTTTCTCTGTATACATTTTTGTTGGTCTAACAATTGCACTTAGCTTGTGTCCAAGATTACTAGTTTATTTAGGAAGTAAATTAGTGGATGAAGAGCCCTCCTTTGAGATAATAGAGTCAACAAAGTGTTTTGCAATTAAACCGTTTACTTGTAGTTTTTAAAATTATTTATAATTATGTATACACCAGTCCAGTTTAAGAAATCTTCTAGAGTGGTTTACATTTAAAAACAAAACTGTTATCTGCAAATCGAGACAGAACACCAAAGAAAAAAAGAATAGGGAATGACAAGGAAAATTAGCTGAGTTGAATGAGACACTGAGATCCAGATCCAAAAGCCAGTTTTGCTCACTCAAGAGTTTGAAATAGCAATTTCCTCAGAGTTTCCCACCTATAAAATGACCTGTCTCCAGAGTTTGCCCTTCCTTCCTTGTAAATGCTGTTTTCCCCATAAAGAGGGGAATACAGTATAGACAGTATAATGTATATTAAATCCATCAGCAGGTAACTTTCTTACCATTAAATCTTTACAGGCTGCTTGAACATCGGAAACTGATGTGTAGCAACCCTTTCCCAGAAACTGTGACTTCAAAACCTGGTCCATCACTCTTATCTAGATTTTTCTAACAAATATCTTAGTAAAAAAAAAAAATTAACCTTAGAGGTTAACCATTTTCTGAACTGAGAAAATTTACCAGATCTATCTGTAACTACTGAATATAATTCTGGTTCTCTAGAGATGTGGTTTGTTATTCCTTTTGTAACAATTTATAATCTTTGGTTGCCATCTTTTTATTGAACCTCCTCTGCATTTTTATTAAGAAAGTTGTAATTTTATTATTGATGATATACCAACGTATATTTACATGTAGAAACCATTTACTGTAACTTCTTGACACACAGGGAATTTAGCTTCCCCTACTACTTTCCTCTGGGTTAACAAAACACAATACTGATTAAATTCCAATATGATAAGCTGCTCTCAAAGACATGAACAACAGAGGCAAATCTGAATGTTTTCTTGTATTTAATGTCTGCTAGTGTAGCTTCTTGCCACCTTACTTCAACCTCAACTTTTTGAGATTTCCAAAATATCTTGAAGTTGTGCGAGTGCAAAGTGAAAAAATACAGATCATAAACTCAAAGTTTCACCTGTTAATGCTGAAGTGCTTTTAATTCTTTAAATAACCAAGAGAAGGTGCTGTTCAATGTAGCAAAGCATTCCTTTGTGTATTATTATTATTTTTACTAATTAGGATTTAGATTTCAGCTTTCTTAAAATTTATATACGAATACAATCATTTACGTAATTGTAACATTCAGTCATTCTAATTCATTGATACCAAAATATCTGATTAATTTGACGCAACACATCTTAATTGAGGGCAATGCTACTACATATTTATTTATTAATGAGAATGTGATTTTCCATCATTTTAGATTTGAATAGGGATTTTTAAAAGATGAGATGTATCTTGCAATTTGAATAGCAGATTATCACATTATTCCCCACATAGTAGGAAAGGTAATCATCGATTTACAACCATTTGTTTAGTGACTGTTCAAAGTTACAACGGTACTGAAAAAAAAGTGACTTATGACCGTTTTTCACACTTGCAACCATTGCAGCATCCCGTGGTCACGTGATCAAAATTTGGATGCTTGGCAACTGCTTCAGATTTATGAGAGTTGCAGGGTCATAAGTGATCCCCTTTTGTGACCTTCTAACAAGCAAAGTCAATGGGGAAGCCAGATTCACTTAACAACCCTATCGCTAATTTAGAAACTGCGGGGATTCACTTAACTATGGCAAGAAAGGTTATAAAATGGAGCAAAACTCACTTAGCAACTGTCTCACTTAGCAACAGAAATTTTGGGCTCAACTCTGATTGTACATCAGAGACTACCTATACAAAGTGCACAAATTTAACATATCCAGATTATCAAAACATGAATATTTCAATAGGCATGCATGAATATATTTAACCGGCTAAAAAGAAATTAAATAAGGTAGATACCAACATTCAAATGAAAACTGTTAAGGCGGATTACACCAAGTTATTTATATCTAAATGTTTCCCAGTACCTTTGCGAAATATTTCAAATTGATGTACATAGTACCTGTTGTCTGTCAGATACATTTTTAGAAAGATATTGCCTTTTATTAAATGGAGGCACAAACAACCCTTAAATTAATTTATCCCAATCTGACATCCTGCAAATGTATTGAGATTATACTTTCCAGAATGTGTAGGTGGAAAATGTGGTAGGCATTAAATTGGAGAAGGCAGAGAAAAATCTGTTCATTTTTAAGAGAAGTCATCTAAGTCATTTGAGTGGTTCAGCTACTAAACCTTCCACTGATGTACTTGCATCTGTTCAAAGCTTAGATGCTTGGGGTCAAATCTCCCCATCTGTAGTACCCAGCTATTGTATGTTAATTCGCAGGGATCTGCACCTACATATTTTCTGTCTAAATGTACCTATCCTAACATTTTGCATCCAAGTCTATATTGATTTTTAATTTTCTGAATAGGAATAGCAAAGACAATTCAGTTTGCTTATAAGCACAGATATCCAACATGACTATGATGATCACTAAGGCAGTATGCTGAATGCAGTTGCTTATCTGGAACCCACATTTATTATATGATACATTAGTATACTTGCTTTCCTTGTTTCCATTTCTGATATGATCTTTTTTGTTCTCTGATCTTTGTTAAGCTTTTTGAACTGAACTGGCTTCTGTGCCTTATTAGAATTGTTTAAATTGTGCTTCCAATATTTCCATTTTAAAAACGTCCATCCATCTTGATTTTGTGTTAGGCTTCTCCTGTCACAGAATTTTAATTTGCAGTTTATGAGTTTAACAAATATTCTGGTAAGTTAGCTTAGTTTCCCTTAGAATCAAAAATCCAACATTGCATAATCATTTTCCCTAAAATTTCTATTACTTCTACTTTCTCAACTAAGTTCTTCCCATTGATTAGCACTTGGACAAGATGGCCAATTCTCTTGTGCCATATTCAGTCCTCTAAAGAAACTTGTCCAGCAGACATCAGGAATTTTCTGAAGAAAATTCTTTTTGTTTCTCCACTTATTTAATTCAGAGCTCTCCACACTCTGCCAAAAATTAGAATTTTTCAGCAAGAGTAGATAATTTAATATACCATGCAAACTCTTTTTGTATTGCTTCTATTCCTTTTGAGAAAACTGGAGTATAGAAACTGAAGGATATAATGATGGCACTTGGCCTCACAGGTCTTTAGTACATTATTTGAGGTCCTTCATCAATTTACGTTATTTTTCTCCTTTTTGGTTATCTTCAATAGACAAAAACAATGGATGAGAATCTTGAGGCTCTGTCTTACTTTTTAGGGCTCTGTAGTGGTATAACTGTAGCTGTTATTTTACAGCATAATTTAGCGGATAATTTAGCATAAATCAGCGGGCTTAATAAATCTTGGAAATTGTCATCTCCTTTTCCCTGAAATACAGCTTATTTTTACATGGTGGTAGTAGTCAGCACACATTTGTTATGATTCTTCATCATGATCAGATACTGTTTCTTGTCTATGGCTTCTTACAGGACACAGTTCCATTATTTGCTCTAATGTCTTTTAATGTCTTATAATTTCCTTATATTCAAGGGGCTCCAATAGTTAGAATATCTTTTGTCTCTTCCTTCTGGTTATTATTCTCATCCATTGGATTTGTTCCTCAGTTGTCTTCTTTCCGTAAAATAATTTCCATTATCTGTTGATGTTGTAGTGCAGCCATTTCAACTGATAAAAAGTTTTATCTTCTTTTGTTCATTGAACTATGGGATCTTGCTATTCTCTTCTTTAAAGACTCTATCATGAAATGCAAATATATTCCAGTTGTTCTGAGGTTGGATTCAGACATATCACAAACTTTGTAATGTAATTATCTGTGAGAATGTCCTTGAGAGATAGGAGGAAGAGGTGCCATGAACTAGGCAAGAGTCTGATAAGAAACAGCTGAGCCCACAGATGGGGAGGGTGGCATCTCAGAAACCCTTTATAGTAGTTTCTTGGATTGTAAAGGCAAGGGAAGAGATACGTATTTTCAGACCTGTGACATTTCTTGACTGAACTACCTCAAAAGGCTGACACGTAGGAATAGCTAGTATAAAGATACAAAACATCCTCCTACTGTTGTTGTTGTTTTTTTTACCTCATGGTAGCCAACCATATACTGTTGACTTAAAAAGAAAATTGGTTAGGTACTCCTCTTAAAATCCACTAGCAAACTCCTGTTGGGTTTCTGTCAATGTACTCTTTAAATTAATATACAATATTTTTCAGTTTCATTTATTATTTCTACCATCAATATAAATAGCTACGAGGAACCAACACAAAATTAATACTTACTGTCAGATAAACACTAGTTTTTAGGAAGGTTGGTAGCCATAGTTTTCTCATTGACTCACAAATACTTTTTATCCTCCCATAGAGTTGGGACAACGAATAAATGGTCCCGATGTCAGAGATTCACCTTGAATATTGAAATAAACCTCTCAATCTTAAGCCTCACTTAGGAGCTTACAATGGAAGAGTTAAGGACATAGCTCAGAAAGGGAAGTTGGTTTTAAAACAGGTATCAAAGAAGCTCTGTTTTTAAAAAAATTAGAAGCAATTTGCAAGGACCCACAAATTGTTCAGTCTTTCAAGGGCTGTCATAAAAGTACCTTGGTCATTGTATCTAGAAGCAAGCACTGGCAAGAAACAAGTCACTTGAAGCAACCAAAGGTAAGTTTTATCTAATAGGATTCTATACTATTTAAGCCTCTAAATGCATCTGTATTAACCACAAAGATTATTCCTGAGAACTGATATGCTTTTGATTGTAGTCTCAATATGATCTATTGATCTATGGATTGTTGTTATTTGGAGTGTATCCAAATATGGGATACAATCATGTATTATAAATTCTAGAAGCTCTTTTTGCTACAGTCTGAGGATCAGGTGAATTTTCTTCCTGTTCTTCAGTCTCCTTCAATTTAAGAAATAGATCTGATTTCAAGAAGCGGTTGTAGCTGTCATATTTCATGAGGTTGAAAATCTGTATGGAAAAGGAAAAAATACAATTTATTTGAAACTAAGCATCAAACAACAAGAAGCAAAAAGGTTTGTAAATGACATCAATGATTTCCGACTCTCTGCTGAATTCCCCATTGGCTTTGCTTGTCTGAAACTAACTGTGGAAATTGCAAATGGCAGTCACAAGACTATGGGGATGCTATAACAGTGTCAAGTTTAAAGACCAGTCATAAGTCTAATTTTGGTCACTGAAATAGTGGACAGTAAGTGAGGACTATCTGTAGACTTTGCAACTAACCTTTTTTCTACATATCATTATATTCTTCTCATTTCTGTAGCAATCACTCTCATATCAATTTTTCTTCATACGCAAGCTTTTTCTCTTCATTATTGCACCCAGCAACCTTTTCCATATTTCCCATTACTTTTATTACATAAATTAAAGTTTAATTACATGTGCACTACATAAATTATTGATGCTTCAGGATACTGAGTACTATATATAATGCCATAATCTCACTTGATTATGATATTGCTATTAATTTTTAAAGAAACTCTGGGCATAATAAGGAGCCAACATAAAGATGATTATCTTATATCATATATTGCTGCTGCTAAAATGCCAAAACAATGTATTCCTAAATAGAATGAAGATATTTATAGACAAGATAAGCCAAATGGGCATTTTATTTTATTAGCACATAACCATTGGATTTGATCTCACAGTAAATCCACTAACTTTATTCTGCTTAGCATCTAATTGTTCTTAGATCTCAATCTTAGCATACTGTTGCATCCTGGAGTGTCTAACCTGTGAGCAACTGACAACATTAATGCAACCTATTGGAATGTCGGTAATGAAACGTCTGCAAGATAACAATCAAGCTTAGAGAGCACCAAGGACCTCACAATAATATTTCTTTGATAAACAATATTAATTAATAGAACATACTGCAATAGACCTATGGGGGCTGACTTCTGGTATATCCTGTACAAGTCTGGATGTACTGAAAAATACAAAAAGTAGTCCATCAGTTTGTTATCAGAATTTTTTGAATCAGTTTCAGTTATTTTAAATGTACACAACTTCTTGTCAAAGCAGCATTAAATACTACGAAGCCAGAAGTGCTGTAATTTTTAATAGAACAACTGAGTTTTGCAGACCCCATGGCCTCTTCGCTATTCTCCTGGTTTCTGAAAGAAAAGATTGGGCCGGGAGCTCTTTCCTTTCTTACCGTATATCTTTCTTGCTTCATCTCTTCCACAAAACATGCAGGTAAGTGGGCTGCTTGGTCTATGTTTAAAAAGCACTAGAAAGTGACCCATACTGCCATCTGCACATCCTATTGTATACCGCACAAACGTGGATATAATTCTCCAGTATGAGAAAGTGATAACCAGCTAAGAAAGTCAGATGTTACTTTTGGGGGCAGATGGAGAGAAAGGGGGAGGGGGGTTGGTTGGATGAGGTCTTCAATACGAGATCCATTCAAAGCCAAGAGAACACAACTGTAATCTTAAGCCAGCTGGCAAAGTGTTTTGCCTAATAATATATTCTCAGGACTTTTGCTCATACTTCAGCAATAATAGGCCTCATATAATTAGCTGCAAAAGTTTTTTTTCCCAGCTGATTAGAAGAAGATCCTTTAAGAGACACAAAGTGCTTTGGTTGTTTTTTTTCTTTTTAATGTAAGTTACTATCTTTTTTTACCACAGCTATAAAAACTTGGAATTCAAAACATTTTGTTAAAAAAATTTAAATTAGTACACATTGTGCTTTGGGTGTAAAAATATGATTACCAGATTAGAAATTTGATGTTGGTTTTCAAAATATAAACTTGTCCCTAAATTTAATTTAGTTTAAAGGAACCCTTACATTTCTGACCTACCACACAGTGACTACCTAATAGAAATATGCTGAGGAAACTAAACTATTATGGTCATCTATATAACATTTTACAGTACAAATGATGAACTTTAGAAAAATTAAAAGGACATCAAGCATATATAGCCCTGTATGTTAATACAGTGCTGGTTTTGACATAAACTAGTTTCTATTATAATTTGTTTGCCCTTTGATTACTGTAGTGAATGAATGCACCTATATTAAGTAAGAATTGTGAGACGTCCGGTTTGCCGCACAGCCGACATGGACACTCGGAAGATGACTCTCGTCTTCCCTATCCAGTTTCGCATCGCTGGGGGACCCTGGAAAGGGTCGAAAGTCACCCTGTAGAGGCGACCAGCAAGGAGGGGCCGTTGCTGGATTGGGGGAGAGCAGCAACTCTCCCCCTAGAGCCGGTGATTCCCTCCAAACCAGTGGACAAAAGACCGACCATAGAGATATGGTCCGTCACAAGACTGCAGACAGCTGAAGTCAAACCTACCATCTGGCAACTCTAAAGCAGTGTGGAAAAGTCTGGGTGAGATCTACCTCTCTTACATCCTAATTACTTACTTACCTGCATAAGCTGCTAAAGTACTTTCTCCCCTGTGGTGAGGGGAGATTTTAGCCCTCCCTTCAGAAACAGCGGCGATTGACTATCCAGGGGAGCTTAAAACATTGAAAAAATACTGGGATTCTAATTGGAACTCTACTTCCTAAAATTGGTTGATTACAAGATTTGTAATTTTCTATTTTTTATTTTTCTCCGATTTTTATTCTCTTATTTTTACTGAAGATCTGGGTTTTTTCTTTTAAAATAGAAAAAAAAACTGAAAAGATCAAAATAACTCTGGGGTGACATCTGGTGGCTAAACTTGAGATTGCAACCTGTTACTGCCTAAGAGAGACTTGTTGACAGCTTAGAAAATAGATAAAAGCAACCTTGAAACACCAGCTGCAAGAAACTCAGCTCTGCTCTTCGCTTAGTGGACTTTCTGACTGTAAGCTTTTAGTTTAATATACTACAATGGAAGAAGAACACTGCTCCAGCCATTGAAGATATTGCTCATGTTTTGTTTGACTGTCAAGAACACACCCTTCTTGAGTTTAGATATTTAACATCCCTACTTGAAAGAACAACCCACTAGTTTCTGGGTTCTAAGGTATACATCATGAGCAGAACTGCTAAGTTTGTAGTTACCAAACTTGTTTGTAGCAGCTGAGATAAAAATCCATTATATCGAACAGACTGGGTATTCTATAAAGGTGATGCCTTTATCTGAATGTTGATTCTTTGAATTTACCAAATGTATATTTTACTGCTGTATTCTCCTTTATCTATTTTATCCTGGAATTAGACCTGTATCTGAATTTTGTTGTATTTTTTTTAATATGGCTGTAAGACTAATCAGTTAATAAACTATCTATCTAGAATATTCCTTTGCCATGCCTAACCAACAATTATTTAAAAAAATATTCAGTGTATTATATCATCAAATAGTATTTGAAATAAAGGAAATATGTACAAATAGTGTTTGAAATAAAGGAAAGATGTACAAAGTAAGCATGCATCAATTTCAAATTATTTTTGAGTTATTTATTTATTTATTTGATAATTTGTATCCTGTCTTTATTATTTTTTTCAAATAAAAGGTTGCAAACATATCCAACATATTTTCCACACAACCACCACCCTGTGAAGTGAGTTGGGCTGAGAGAGTGTGACTGGCCCAAGCCAAGTGGCTTTCATGGCTAAGGTGGGACTTGAACTCATGGTCTCTTGCTTTCTAAATTGGTGCCTTAACAACTAAACCAAATGTTAAGTCTATTGAAATCATAAATATACTCTTTCCTAAGCATTTTTCACTTGTCAATTTCTTTTCTTAAATGTTAGGTAATCTGTTCAGCAAAAAACATTGTTCCTGGAGCCTTTCTAACTCTATTGTAACTATGATCCTGTCCTGCTGCCAGGAGTTAGTTGTTCATGTTTCACAAGATAATTAAGGAAGTTTCAGAATTTTACCTGATCTTGAAGTTTCTGAAACATCAGAGGATGAGGTTTTTCCAGTATTGATTCATCCAAACGCGATTGTCCTTCTACATTGACTTGATAAGAAGCTTTATTTGACAAGAAATTTTTGTAAATTTCATTTGCCTTTGCTTTCATCTGTGAAGAGAAGGACATCTTCACTAAGCACAGATGTCATTTCCCCAATATTGCCGACCTTAAAAACATTTTGTATTAACTGAATATTATTCCACTTAAGCAAGAGGGAGAATGCCTGATCTTCCTCCTGAAATCTCCGTGCCTAGCATACATCCTGTTTCAGACAGTCTTTCCAATACTAAAGGGAGGATAAATCTACAGGAAAGGTGAAGAAAAGAGAACTGTATTCTATGATTAGGACACTATTCTGTAAATAAACCTAAGTATAATCAGCCAACATAATCAATAAATTATTGTAATCATTGTTATATCCTACATTAATTATAGGCTGTGATGGTTGGGGTTTATGAATCTTGTAAGCCAATTCCATGTTTATTGTGATCTATCTTTGTATTCAGAAAAGTCATTTGAAACAGTGTTGTTCTGTATAGCTGATTCCTTGACTAAAAAGGACTGCAGTTGATTCATCAAACAGCTTTTGTTTCAACAAAGATTATTACACGATAAGAAAAACATGAGGACTAAAGTAGCAAGTCAAATTTTGTATCCTATTGGAATCTATATGACTCATAACTGTCCTTTGTAGAGTTAACAAAAAATAATGGCAACAGAAATTGAATATGTAGTGACATGGTGTAATTATGCAATCAGATTAACATTCATTTTGCTTCTTGGTATGTGCAGTTCTGAAATCAACACTTATTTACAGCTCGATCAATCAGATTGCTGTTCTTTATATTATCTTCCTACTCTTATCATACATCTATATCTTTTATGAGACCATCTTGTTATGCAAGCCATCACATGCTAGTTTCTAGAAAACAAATTTCATGTCGCTGCTCGTGCTACCAAGATATTCAGACTTCATTCATCTAGGCCAGGTTTCTTAACCTTGGTAACGTTAAGATGTGCGCACTTCAACTTTCAGCATGTTGGAAACTGAACTGAAACCCACACGTCTTAAAGTTAAGAAATCCTACTTTAGGCAGCATTTCCAAAGGAATGATTTTTTAAAAAAAAATTAAACAACTTACACTTGTTATTTGTTTACAAGGTTATATAGCAAAAACTGAATTGGCAAAAACATGAAATCAATACTTTATATTTCAGTTTATGAAACATTTCCCAGGGAAATATAAGATAAAATTGAGTTTACCTATCCTCTTCTTAAATCAGACAGCATTGGCCAAAAGAGAAGGAAAAAATAGTTAGAAAATTCTAGAAAACCACAGTTTTAAAGCCATTTTAATATGTAATCCTGTAAATAAATAAATAACAAAAGAAAAAATCCTTGATGAACTATCATAATTTCAACAATGATCACTTTCCACCTGAATCAATTTTGTGTGCTGTAACTATAATAGATGTAGACTTCATTGTTTTTTACGTATATTCAGGTAGTTCTGCTTGATTTGTGAGTCAATACCTGTTTTTCATCTTTTATCTTCTTAAACTCTTCACAAGCTTGCCAGAATAAAATGTTTTCTTCACTAAATTCTCTCTTTAAAAAGTCCTGATAGGGAGGAAAAGGAGCTATTAAAATAAAGTACCATAAACTAGTAGTCAGCCTTTGTTACTTTCATTAAGGGTCTTCACATAAAGAACAAAAGGATTTTCTGATATCCTTGCAAAATCAATTGCAAACTCTTAAACAACTGTGTACAAAATAAATGTCTGAAGCAACATGCTGCCTTCTTGATTATCTGGCTACAATTCTCAGAGCCTCTTCAAAGGTTGCTACCCAACTACAATTGTTAAAATGGCATTACTGGAAAATGGAATCAAGAGAGAGTATTCATATTAACAATTTATTTTTTTTCTGGATCTAAACTTTATTAGTATTCATAACCACTTTTATCAGGCTGCCAAACTTATTATGCAGTACAACTCTAGGTGGCATATAAGAACAAAAAACAATTAAGCCAAAAAATGTAAAAACATTAAAACATGCACAATATATAAATACAAAATAGAAAAATGGTGACCAAGCACTTAATAAAACAGCCAAAGGGGAATGCACTCAAGTAGCTTCTAATGCCGAGGGGAAAAGTCAGATCTCAACATCTGTCCTAAAAGTGAGCAGAGTTGGGGCCAAAGAGGAGAAATCTTTCCTTCCAGAAAACAAGGGCAATTAAAAAAAAAAAGTATAGGTAGTCCTCAACATAACCACAATTGAGTCCAAAAGTTCTGTTGCTAAGCAAGATAGTTGTTAAGTGAATTTTGCCCCATTTCACCCCCCTTCTTGCTACAGTTGTTAAGTGAATTACTGAAGTTAAGTTAGTAAATTAGTTAACTGAAACTGGCTTCCCCATTGACTTTGCTTGTCAGAAAGTGGCAAAAGGTAATCACATGATCCCAGGACACTGCAACCGTCATAAGTAAGAAACAGTTGCCAAGTATCTGAATTTTGATCACGTGACCATAGGGATGCTACAACGGTCATGTGAAAAATGATGCTAAATCACTTTTTTCAGTGATGTTGCAACTTTGAACGGTCACTAAATGAATGGGTGTATGTTGAGGACTATCTGTATGTCTTCTCTCCCGTAAGGCGACAAGATTTAAGAAAGGAAGTCACAGCATGCTCTCCTTCTTGCTCCACTTTTCTCATTGTCATTCAAAGGTCAGATGCTGACGTTGCCCCCAATATTTCTGTAGCTGTGTTCTAAAAGTTTATAGTATTCTTCATAGTTTACGGTATCCACTTCAACTCAACTTTTTGTAGTCATTTTCCTGCAATCTTCAGAAGAGTATTAGAATTAGGATAGAACCTTAGTAATGGCAGCCAGTGGTTTCCCGCTCCTGTTTACATAAACTTGTACACTTATCTATCACCTCAGCAATAAGAATTTGAACTTTACATATCTTTCCTTAAACCTACGTGCCACTAAATACACTCAAGACTCCCAAAATAAATAACCTGCATATTGTTGATCCATATAATGAAGACAAAACAGCTCTAATTGTTTGGGAGTTGTTTTTAGGTTTGTGGGGTAAATAATAGTTTAGATACCAACCCTAAACTTCTTTACACCTTCTGGGTCTTCTAGCAAACTTTCCAATGACTGAGCCCATCTTGTGGTTCCATTGAGGGTCTGATGGCTACTGCATGGCTTGCTGTCATTGTCTGTTATTTCTGAAAAAGCAAGTTAATTATGTTTGTGTATTTCAACTTATAGCTGCAGAACTGTTTCTTTCTATCTATGTTAAAAGGCTGTGAGACAATTCAATTAATTTGCACTTTTGAAGAAGGTGAGAACCAACAAACATAAATATGTTTCACTGTCATGTCATTTAATCCACAATTAACTACAGATTCAGGATTCAAGTTCAAAGGGCAGAAAAATGAAATATAATATGAAGGTAATATTACCTTACTTGACATAAGGTAATGTCTTATATTTTTGTGACTAATCATGTTTTCCTGTTTTATATCACCCATAGCAAAGCTATAAAGCAACGCTATATAATATACCAAAACCCTATCCAAATGGGTAAACATGCTTGTGATTTTATTAAATGTGACTAAGACATCATCTTTTCCAAGTTTATAAACTAGGTAGAACTTTTTCAAGGAGCTTTAAAAAGGCAACAGTGTTAGATATTAAATATTTGCCTTGTAAACAAGTTGGAATATTTCCTAAAAGAGAATTGCAGAGCAGAACAGCTATACAAATACACATCCATATGTTTTAAACATGTTATCTATTTGGAAGAAAATAGAAAAAATACCGAATTTTAAAGAAATTTAGTTTTTACTATAATGACAAATGATTGGTTTGTATTTGGGCTTTAACAACTGTTGATATTAAACATAATGGTCCAGAAAAAGTTTAACCATGCTAAAATACAAGGTTAATAAATTCTATCAAGAAGTTGCTGTTGAACATCCATTGGCTACAAGAACAGAATTATTTAAAGTTAACAGTCCACCGATCTATTTATTTGTTAATCAAATAAAGACTTACATGAGATTTCATATGCAGAGTAGGATGATGATACAGACCAAGCACACAATTCAATATAAGGAATGGCAAATCTGTCATCCTTCTCCATGTGTCATATACAAATCAAGTACAGTCTCTTGTCCTTTATAGACAGTAATAATACTCAGTTGTTTTTTTTAAAAAAAGTAAGAATTAATGTGGCTTTTTGGAAAATAATAAAAATATAACTGGAAAACTAAGACTTAAACTAATTAATGTACTTCTTGTTAACACTAAATTGCTTTCAATAGTATATGTGCACATTATAGATTAAAGTTTCTTCTTAAACTTTGAGTGTTCTCAAAAATGCCCATCTCACCCAAAGTGACTTTAGGTGACACACAACAATCAGATAAAAGCTACAAAAATAAAACCAACGAATATAAAAATATAAAAATCTACATTAAGAAGCAAATAATATTTTTAAAATCCAAATATAAAAACCCCTTTGAGAAGAAAAGATAAAAATGGTAACCGCAACAATGGAGCCATCTAAGCAAGTCTCTGGTATCCTGGGAACCGCAGGCCTGATAGCACAATCACATCTTGAGGGCCTTTGAGAATGTCAAAAGGGATGGTGCTAATCTAATTTTGGTGGTGGGGAAAGAGAGAACTTCTATCATCAATTAATAAATTATATTCTTCTGCTGCTTTAATAAGCCAGATTCTGAGTAGCTCATAATCAGAATAAAGTCCGAAGAGTTAATATAATACAATAACAGTGCAATCCTGATGTACTCTTGTGTACAGTGAATTATGGTTATTTCTAGGTGCAACTGAATTTAAAACTTCTAGAACACTGGGTAAGAATCCCAGAGCTTTCAGCTGGGCAAACTATTTAAATATTTAAGGTACACTTTGGTTGCTTCTGTATTAATAGGAAGACATTCTGCAGTTATTCTGCCTATCTTTCCTCCTCCTCCCCACCCACTTTGTGGTAAGAAATAAAAGAAGTAATGCAAAAACATGGGTGAGTTCCAAATGGAAGATGTCATCTAAACTTCCTATTAAATCCTATGTTTAAGACAGGATAATTATACAATAAAAACCTCATCTGGAAGCAGTTTTAGCATATCTTCTTTCATTTTTTCCTCTGCAACATCAATTAACAAGCAAACAAATAGACAACTAGTAAATATTAATGATTGGATCCCTAATTCAAATGAATTCGTCCTACTGCTTTCAGTGGAAATGAAATATAGATCCTACTCAGCATAAATAGCTTTGTCCCTTTGCTTCCGTTGTCTAAATAGGACATCTACTTTATTGAAGTTATAAAGCAGACTAGCTACAACCTTTATTACATCACTGCTAACATAACTTGCATGTTATTTCACTCTCTATTCACAGCTGTATCTGCAATTTGCAGAAAAGTAGAGATCATTGCATCAACATATGATACATATTTATCCACAACAAATTTCTTATATGTAACATTAACTTACAATCATAGAAATACATTTTTATTGCTTGAAAACTGAAGCTTGAAAGTAAAAATCCAAGATGAAAATAATCCATAGCCAAGAAACAAAGAAACATTACTTCCCATAGGTTTAAGTTTCACATGCAATTTTTGAGTAGTACCAGCAATCCTTGATTTATGACCACAACTGGTGATAAGTCATTCTGGTTGTTAAGTAAAGGCAGCCACATGGACCCAATTTTAACACCTGTCATAAAGGTGAGCCTTTATGACCATTGGAGCTTAGCACATTTTACTTCAGCCAGAAGTGCTTTATGAGCCTTCTAGTTCGTGGTAATTTTGAATGGTTGTTATAAGATGTAAGGGAGGAGGGAAGAACGTTTACTAAAACAGATGTTTACAAAGATTAACACCTAATGTTGTATGCTATGTTCTAGGAGGATTGTTTAGCAATAAGATCTTATGTTTAATGTTGATCACATTAATATTGAAACAGATAGGAGAAACACCAATCAAAATATAAAATGTAACAGGAGTATAGTTGAGGCTAGACGCGAGGAGGGGGGAAAAAGGCTTACTAATTCAGACGTTTTCAAAGACTAACACTTAGTATTGTATACCAGGTGTCATGATGATTGCTGCATAATATGTTTTTATGTCCAATGTTGATTGTTTTAATAAAAGAATTTTTATATATATAAAAAAAAAAAGAAACTAAACTGAGACGAAGTTAATTCAGAAGCGTGAATAAACAATATGCGATAGACTAGATATAGTAGATAAACCATATCCAAGATTTACCCCAGGTTATTAAACTTTTACCTCAGGATTTTTGGATAGGGATCATAAAAGATTGTACTAATGCTGAGATGAATAATATGTTATAGACTAGAAAATGTGGATAGACTATAGAAAAGAGAAACACCAATCAAATAACTTGTAACAGGCGTATAGTTGAGGCTTGATGTGAGGAGTGAAAAATGCTTACCAAACCAGACGTTTATAAAGATTAACATTTAGTGATGTATACCAGGTGCTATGATGATTGATGCATACTATGATTTTACGTTCAATGCTGATTGTATGAATGTAGATAGACCATATACAAGAGCTGTATTTTCAGGTCTTATGAGGACAGCTTATTAATATGAGCCCAGATTTAATGTTGATTGCTTTAATATTGGAAAAGCGTACTGAATTTCTACCTCAGGATACTGAATTTCTACCTCAGGATCTTTTGTTAGGGATCATAAAAGATTGCACTACTACCGAGACGAATCTACTTCTGAAGCTCGAATAAACAATAGGTGATAGACTAGAAACAGTAGATAGACCATATATAAGAGAAACACCAATCAAATGAAATGTACCGGCGTATAGTTGAGGCTTGATGTGAAGAGTGAGGAATGTTTACTAAACCAGACGTTCACAAAAACTGATCCTTAGAGTTGTATTGCAGGATATATGATGATTGCTTTTTAATATGAACTTATGTTTGATGTTGATGGTTTTAATAAAATAATTTAAAAAAAAAAAGAAACTAAACTGAAGACAACCTGTAGCTGCTTGTAATGTTTTGGTAAGGTGTTTTAAATCAGTGGATTTGCTGAAATTACTAATACAAACATTTTCTTTGGAATCATTGGTTTCTGCTTTTAACTAAAACTTACAGAAACTTAGAAGACGTTATGTATGTGCATAATAGACAGGAACATTTATCAGATGTGAAGCCCTTGTTTTACAAGAAATAAACCAGATTAAATACTGATGCACTATGATTCATCTTCAACATCTTTCAGCTCCAGCAGCCGAACTGTTACTTATAAACTACTGCATTGCTATCATTGAACTTGACTAAACAAACCATATAATTTGTCAGATCCCTAAATATTTATGGGTAAATTATGTAATCTCAATTATTTCCAAAAAAGATATTTTGTATCTACGTTTGGTATTTGAAAGCAGGAAAACCAATCTGGACATAAAAATTCTAGTAAGTGGAAAAAGATTCAGAGAACCGCAACAAGAATAATTACATATTTGAAATAAGGACAGGCTGCAGAATAAATCACTGAGACTAGAGAAAAGATCGCAAAAGAAATATCCATCTTCGTATCCAGAAATTTTCTGGAAATCCAAAAAAGAATGGAATTAAGGTCACTTGCTCTGATATATGCTCAACACACAAAAACAAGGAAATATCCTGCATACTACAGACAGTTCAGTAACAGTAACTTTTCAGAGGCAAAAAGTAAAGTCTTCATCAAACTGAGTGATTTCTGGTGATAATAAAGGGTCAGAGGTAATGTTTTGCAGCAATACAGAAGTCTTCTTTTAGGAAGCTTTTTTTATTTGCAGTCCAAACTATGGCCCAGAGATTTCTTGCTGCTCTCATCCAAATCATGGCAAACGAAGTTTAACCTGATTAGCTTAAACTTTAGCTTAAAACTGAAATTAATAAATCTATATTGTTAATGCTGTATATAAATACTTTCCAAGTAACTACTTCCCAGCCAGGGTTACTTTTTTTGGTACAGTGATCATATTCAGGGATCCTAGAACAGAACATCATGCAGAAATCAAAGCATGAATCGTTTCCACCATATGGATGAAAAATAGAGTAATTTATAAACAAAGATATGAAAACCAGAATGAGTAGATACTCAATAAATACTTAACCTAACTTCCAATATCCATTCATTGGTTCATTGTTTCAAACTATTCAAAACAAAATGATGGATTTAACTTTTACAAGAATCCTGAAGACCCAATCTTGAGCATGGCTAAACTTTTCACTTTGGGATATGGACGTATTATTTTCCATGTAGGACATGGAAAATTATTCCATCATTCTTAGAATAATCCCTTCATCTCTTAAATATTTTCATACTGCAAAACTGATTTCCATAAAAGATAAACTCCAGGATTTTAACAAAACTAAAAGTAAACCAGCTGGCTCAATAGGAGCGCCTGCTCTCTGCTGTATTATTTTGTATTACCTTTCTGATTCGTACTGACTACTCAGAGAAATGTAAAATTAATGGGATATTTCCTCGTAAGTCTGCAGGAGCAATCCAACCTGTCTGATTCACAAGAAAAGGGTACAGTCTCCGTTTTCTTTTGCATTTCTTGCATGCTCCTGAAATCATTTAGATATCTTTGCAAGACGGGACGGAGCTCTCAGCTCTGAAGTGCGTGCCTGTCTTTTTCTCTCTTCCTTTTTTCGGACTCGTTCATACTGAAAATCCCACCCTGCCAAATGGCAAGCGAGCCTCCTCAGCCTTTCCTCTTTCGAGGGCAAGACTTCCCCTTGCGTTTTCTGACTCCAGGGAGCGAAAAAAGCGGGATGGAAATCTAGCTATCGTTAATATATATATATAACGATTGCTAGGTTTTCATCCCGCTTTTTCGATATATATATATTCGATTATATAGAGCAAACTTAACAGCCATGCTAATCTACCTCCTTCCGGCACAGAAAAGTCAGTTTGCAAATTGCAAACCCACCGCTGTCCCAACCCTCCGCTGGCAAGAAAAGTAGCAAACGCCACGCTCAGGCTGGGCTGTTGCGTTTGATTTCGAACCCATTCCTACACCTATGTCTTACTTATCCGGGGCATGGCACCAATTCCCCACCCGCACTAACGCCCCTACCTGATGGGGGCCGCTTTCTGCTGAGTCTGCTCACCGCCCTGGTGAACATCGCCGGCGGTGAGCCCTCAGCGAGGAGTCCGGGAAGGAGGCGTATCCCCGGCTGAAGCGCGCTCCCGGCGGGCGCCCTCCACCCGCCTTGCCGCTAGGGGAGGCGCCTCGTGCAGCCCTTGGAGCGCAATCGTCTGGCCGCGCGTCACGCCCGCTCCCATCTCCCCGGGAGGAGAAGAAGACGGCCTCGGAGCCAGTCACGGCGGAATCTAAACCTCGGCCCGCCCTATATTTGGCGGGAAAGAGGCTCTTTGGGCCCGGCTCGCTAGCTTGAGTTTTAGAGGCGCCTCCTTGATTCCACCCTTCGATAGATGTTGCGGTTCTCTACCCGCAGAGAGTTTATGAAAGCGTTAAACGTCTGCACGTAACTCTCTCTTTGAACTCGCGTTTCACCAGCATGAAAGGTTCACGGGATAGCGGTGGGTCGGACGGTGCGTGTCAGTACCTTCCACAGCCAACGGCATGTCGAAACGGTTTGCCAAAATAATGCATGTTTCTTCTCTTTTTCTACGCAGGTTTGTTAGAAGTCGCAGTGCCTTCAAGGAAGCTCATACGGAACTATAGACTTGAGTTGTGAAATAAAAGTGAATGAAACTCCTTGACGTAAATTGAAATTGCCTCAAAGACAATTCAGCATGCTCACTTAAGCATTCACAGATGGAAAAATACATCATTGCAGCAATGTTCTGCTAGCTAATTTAGGTGGCTGCATTTTATAAATGGCATGCTTCCTACATCTATGGTAAAACTAAAAGATACTGCAAGCATTAAATATAATTGAAATATATGATTACCTCCTATTTTTCTTGCAGCTAATTTAAGACAAATGTTGGCAGTATGATTGTTTACGATATGAGATAAAATATTCGTACTACGTTGCTCTCAAGGAGAGAAGCAACCTACCGGTAGCACTAAGAAGTTTCCTGACAGAACAATTAACCAGTGGAGCAACCTGCCTCTAGAAGTTGTGAATGCTCCAACACTGGAAGTTTTTAAGAAGAGATTGAAAAATGATTTGTCTGAAATGGTATAGGGTTTCCTGCCTAAGTAGTGGGTTGGACTAGAAGACCTCCAAGGTCCCTTCCAACTATTCTATTCTATTATTTTTGAAGCAAAATCAAAAATGAAATCAACACAAGATTTTTAAATGTCCAGGCCTGAACTCTGAGTGACAGGAGTCCAGATAATTCATTTCATTCAGGATCAGGTGAAGCTATTGTACCATCATCTTCTCTACAACCTTCCCCCCAAAAAGGTTGGACATTGGACAAAAATTGTCCAGTATGGTGGGATCCATCAATGGTTTTCTGAGGAGGGAGTCAACCAATAACCCCCTCTTTCAAGGATGAATTAACCACCAACAGAGCCAAGGCACATGTCCATTTCGGGAAGTCTTAGCTAGCCAGAAGGGCCATGGGTCTAAGGAGGAGGTGAATGAGTATGTTGTCCATTTCATCAGGCCCAACAGATTCAAACCATTCTCATCACAGACAAGAGTGTACCCCAGGTGTTTTCATTGTACGTGCATCATAACTGGCATCTAACTGGGAACAAATCTGAATAATTTTGTCCAGTAGAAACTAAGATCCAGCTTTGCAGGTGAACTGCCAGTTTCTCCTTGCCCACAATGGCTTGGGTTGGGCCACCCAAAACAAAGCTGCCAGACAACAATCTGCATACGCAATAAGGATATAGAAATAGTTTCATTTCACTGTCCTTATTGGGTAGGCCTTAATAGTGGATCTCACCCATGTTCAGTCAAGTTCACACTTCGTTGACTTCCATCAGTGCTCTAGACATCTCCCATTTTTCTCAGCTCTTCCATAAACTGCACAGAGCAACAGGATCCATGGGAAAAGGATTGCATGAGTACAATCTGATCCAAGGCTACAGCTGCACCTTCATTCCAAGCGGTGACTAAAGCCTCAATTGGATCATGCATCAGACCATTGGGGAAAAAAACCCCCAACTCCCTCTGGAACCCTTCCAGGTCCATTAGCCAAGTAGGGGTGGACCACTCTAGGAAGTCTTGTCTCCCTGTAGCAGAGGGGAGGTCAATGCCAGCGAATCCCAAGGCTACCAGGCCAAGATCTGACTATGACAAAGGGGTCACAGAGAATTGCCCCAATTCCAGGCCAATTTTCCTCTGCTCCAAAAGAAAATGAGATCAGGTGTGGTCCCACATTCCTGTTTTTGGCTCTAGATCAGAGGTCCCCAACTACTGGGCCATGGACTCTTGGCCACTGGACCGTGTGAGTGGCTGGCACGCTCAACCCCTGCGCTTGCAGTGGTGCTGCTAGCCGAGCCACGAATCTCATGCCAGTGGTAGAGCTGTGAGCTGTGAACCTCTTGCTGGCGCTAGGAGAGCCATGAGCCTCACTGGGGCTAGCAGCCCCATTTGCGGAGCGCGCATGCTCACGCCTGTTTGTGTGCACAAAGCCATATTTGCGTTTGTGAGCATGCACGCATAAAGGTGCCTGTACGTCCCTTTCCCAGAAAGGTTGGCGACCCCTACTATAGATGTTCTTGAATAAGTCCATGGTTTCCCTGAAAGACATGAAAAGCCACATCAGACCCTGCTCCTTCCCTGATTGAAATCTTTCAGGACCATAAACCTGGGGGTTTTCACTGCCAACCCTGAGATGGAGAATAGCTCAGGCAGGGAGGTTGCTACACAGAGGCTGATATAATAGCAACAGTCCCAACTGATTCATACTTTGAATAAGATGCATTTCTTCAGATCTTGAGCTGGTAGAATAGTATGCAAACTTTGCAGTGACTTCCAAGCTCTATTCAGCTTGAGCAAATAGGCTGGTGACTGGTTAATGTAGAATAAGGAATGTGATTTTTCCTACTAGCAGAACCCCTCCCAAAATTGTTCTCCTTAATGTGGGCTGGGTTTTGATTGAACGGTAAACCCACAGACCCAGAGCTCCTTCTCACTCTTATCTTGCAACGCTCCCCCCATCAGTTGCTTTTATCAATCTAGTGGTTTTCTGAAAAAGTATTAAACCATGTTTAAAAATACCTCCCAGACAGCTGACAGACACTGAGCGAGACCATGTGGTATCACTTCCTGATTTACTAATAATTGCCACTGTGTAGCCATCAGTCACAAATGCATTTTTAAAGGATAAAATAGTGAGATTTTATCTCCAGCACACCCTCCAATTGCTCAGTGCCCTCTTAAAACAATGATTATAATGCATGTGACTTTGCAACATGCAGAGTATCCTTAATCTTGACAAGCAATCTCATTGTCTATCCTACTTCTTCTTCTTGTGCCATATCCGTTATCGAAAGTTGGCGATCATGTTGGCGATCCTGTTTTTATCAGTAGCTGCACGAAAAAATGCTGCTGAGTTTTGTCCAAACCAGTCCCTTAGATTTTGAAGCCACGATGTTCTTCTTCTGCCCTTGTTTGCCTTCAATCTTTCCCTGGATGATTAAATGGAGTATGCCGTATTTTTCTGGGTGTCGCATCACAGGTCCGAAATGTTCTAATTTTCATTTTTTACTTATTTTGATGATTTCCCTTGGCTTTCCCAGGCAGCTTATCACCTCCTCATTTCTGACCTTGTTAACCCAGCTTATACATAACAGCCACCTGTAAATCTACATTTCAAATGCTTCTGGTCTCTTCAGGTGGCCTTCTGGAGAGACCAACTCTCTACTCCATACAGCAGGATAGAAAAAATATCCTATTCCTACTTAAGACACATTATTTTCTTCTAAAATTCTTCAATCATTTCTTGTAAATCTGTAAACCCCGCAGAACACACAGAAACAAATCATTAAAAAAATTAAAATACAAATTGATTAAAGAGTCATGCAAGGAGAAGAATGGGTCCCCATGTTCATCTTAACCATGTCACAAATATGGACCTTTTTTTCTGTGTTCCCATAATCTGTCCCAGCTCATGAGTAAAATGGTCTTAATTATCCTTCATTTCCAGCAGGGTTTTTTTTCCCCTTACTCTGAAAGCATGAATATATAAAATTTGTTAGCCTTTGTCACCCATTGCCTTGAAAGGAAGTAGGTAATTGCTCTGATTGGGATCAGAGTCAACAAAAAAGGGATAAGGATTGGCAAGAGGGCAACACATTTTGTGTGATAAAGTGCCGGCTCAAGATATTTGGCATCCCTAGGCCACATTGATGGTGGCACCTCCCACAGATGTGGAAATTTTTAGAATGATTCAGAAGGAGGGGCAGCATTAGTGCCCCCTAACTTTGGCACCCCAAGCTAATGCCCACTTGGCCATAGCCTAAAACCAGCTCTGGAATGCATTATAATATAGCCTTGGGGAAAAGCCCATTTTTTTCAAAGAAGTACTAATAGTGTGACATACTATTTGGAAAATGAAGGATATTGAGAAAAATATATTTGTTCACCAGCTCTATTTAAATATTGCAAGCCCTCTATACATGAAGTAATACAACAGGAAAAATCCTCAGTCCTATTGTTTTTATAGATATTTGTTTTTACTGTGATATGAAAGCAACTGTTAAAAATGTTTAGAATTTCTATATAAAAAATAGACCAAGTAGTCCTGCAGTCTTTACTCAAAAGCATGTCTCATAAAATAAAATCAGAAATTCCTCCTTGGTGGAGGAACCCAAAATTATGAACTTTAATTTTAGAAAATAGGTAAAATAACCAGAATATTTTTTATTTATTTATTCTTTGTATATTGTGCCATTTATGACTGCAGACCAAACTATGTAAATGTCATGGCAAAATGTAATCTTTCTGTTAAATGAATTACATGTTTTAATTAAAAGGCATTTCCTATGTTTGCATAGAAAACACTGAATGTTATTCTCAAGATCTTGCACTAAATATACAAAGATTAGTCTTTTTAAAACTTCAGTGTGTTGACTTCACTGTCTTTTTGGCTAGAACTTAACTTAGTCTGTAATGAATAAGTGTGAACATACAACCTAAAGGAAACTATGAGAACATTGCTACAAAATTTCAGTTAAAAGAGAAACAAAAGTATTTATGTCAGTAAGGACCTACTGCAAGAACCAACAGCAAGGACAAGCACAATTTTCTTTTTGGCAATATTTTAATAGTACAAAACTATTGTACACAGTCTAAATACTGAACAGCATAATGACTGGAAATAATTTCCATGTTTGGAGATAATTTGCATTATGTTGGAATCCCATGCTATGTTTGAGTAATCATTTCTGAAGCTTTCTTGTATATCTGAATTCATCATGTAACTGGTAGCATTTATACTCTTCTCTGGCAGATCTTGAGGACTTGGGATGGTTCTTCCCCTTGAGAATCTCGAGCTACATAAATGAACTGTAACATTGGAATGTTCAAGAATAGTTGAACTACTTTGTTATACTGGAACCTCCGAGCCCAGTTACTGAGCCATTAGGAACACAGGTAGTCCTCGACTTACGCCACAGCTGAGCCCAAAATTTCCATTGTTAAGCAAGGCTGTGAGTTTTACTACATTTTACAACCTTTTTTGCCATAATTATTAAGCAACAACTTGTCAGAAGCCGCTTGGGAAAAGTTACAGTGCAACTGTCATAAATCCATGCCAGTTGTCAAGTGCCTAAATTTTAATCATGTCACCATGCTGCAACAGTCATAAATATGACATCCAGTCATAAGTCACTTTTTTCCAGTAATATTTTGTAACTTTGAACAGTCACTAAGTGAATGCTTTTAAGTCAAAGACTACCTGTACAGTAAAGGAAACATAATATTAGCTACAAGGGAACCTTGTGTTTATGATGTGGCAACAACACCTAAGCATCACACTGGAATAGAGTCGTTCAGAGATATTGGTCAGGCCTGGTCAGATGCTGTCTAGAGCAGCGGTTCTCAACCTTTTCCAGGCCTTGACCCTGGGCCGCATCGTGCATGCGCCGGCCGAGGCGAAGGGGGAAAAAAAAGGCGTGCAGTTCCCCCCCAAAAAATAAATAAATGGCGGACTGCGGTGTTTGGCGACCCCCGTGAAATGGTCGTTCGACCCCAAATGGGGTCGCGACCCACAGGTTGAGAACCGCTGGTCTAGAGCCAGCATCTTAGTACAGGTAATCCTCGACTTACAAACATTCATTTAGTGACCGTTCAAAGTTACAACAGCACTGAAAAAAGTGACTTATGACCATTTTTCACACTTATGACTGTTGCTGCTTCCCCATGATCATGTGATCAAAATTTGGCAACTGGCCTTTATTTATGCAGTGTCCTGGAGTCATGTGATCACCTTTTTCAGGTTTCTGACAAGCAAAGTCAATGGGGAAGCCAGATTTATTTAACAACCATATTATTAACTTACCAAGTGCATTGATTCATTTAACAACTGTAGCAAGAAAGTTGTAAAATGGGGCAAAATTCACTTAACAGCTGTCTTGCTTAGCAGCAGAAATTTTGGCCTCAATTGTGGTTGCAAGTGGAAGACTGCCTGTAATGAAGATTAAATTATACTTTGCTGTAAGAAATGCAGCAGCTGCTTAGAAGACAAAAAAGAACTAGTGATTTTGTTAACTACAAAACTCAATTGATGTGTTTAATGGTAGAAAGGGGGAAAAAGATACTATATAGCCTTTTCTAGCTTGTCTGCTTGTTTAAACTTACAAGTTGAACGTTTACTCTTTTGGAGGAGGCAACAAATGCAATTCTATCCTTGGTAAAAAAAAATAATGTATGCAGAGTTGCAAGGAAAGAAGCATTGCCAAAGATGAGTCATGTCTACATACAGGTATTTATTAAGAATAATGTTTATTTTATATTTAGAATAACTTTTAACTGTTCTGCACCAGAAGAGTTTATGCGTAAGTTACAAATCTTGTTTATATTTTTAAAAGATAATATGCAACATATTCATGGACATATTTAACAGATACATTTTACTGATAATCCTGAAAACCTCACAATGTGATGCAAGCACAATGAAAATAACCACACAGACACACAAATCAAATTTGTATTTAATTTTTCCAGATGCTCTGACATGCTCCAGTTTGCTGATATAGGCTTTGAATCAAAATTCTTGTGAAGGGGTAGGAACTATTCCTGTAGCCCACTTCTGAAAGAGGGCCAGGGCAACTGACTGAGTCCCAGACCAATTCAGCAAAGAGAAAAAAAGAAATGAGAAAGCTGGATTGTGATGGCTTCAGTTTTAGAACAGTTTCAAATCACGCCAATCTCATTTCCTTAGTTTATCTGGACCAGAAGTTAAATCTTTAAAAATAACAACTAATAGATTGAAACATTCCTCCAAAAAGCTATAATAGCTTTCCCCCAGTCTCCAGATCTCCAGGGGCTCAGTCCACAGCCTTTTTCCATTTGCCAGAGTGAAGCAAAGTCTTTACTTTCCCACTCGGATCCACATAACCTTCATAGATTGAGGGGGAAAAAAACTCAATGAAATCACTTGGGTGAACCTGTACAGTGGGGTATTATCAGCATACTGTCACATCTAACCTTGTGTTGATGGGTAGCCTCGCTCAACAATTTCATATAAATGTTAACTAGGACAGGAGGGAGATTAGAGTTCTAAAGTATCCCAAAAAGCAGACATTCAGGGCTAGAATTCTCCCCAAACCAATATAAATAGAACTAGTCATAGAGCCTAGTTCAGTGATGGCGAACCTTTTAGACACCGAGTGCCCAAACTGCAACCAAAACCCACTTATGCATTGTCGGGTTCTGGGTGGGTGTGGCCCATTGGGTGGGCGTGGCTGTGGTGGTAACGGCAGACTGGGTGGGACTAAAAAGTTCAATCAATTCCAACTTTGCAAGATTTTTTTCCCCGCAAGAAGTTGAAATTGATTGATTGAACCTTTTTTTTTTTTTGCACACGGCGGCGGAGGCCTAAAGCAAAAAGGTTTTATAAAACCCAGCTGAAGGCCTACGACTGGGGCAATGGCGCGCGTGCCCACAGAGAGGGCTCTGAGTGCTGCCTCTGGCACCTGTGCCATAGGTTCGCCACCACTGGCCTAGTTGATGACTTCAAAGCAAATATTCAGAATCGTCCTCATTTAGCAATCGCGATTAAAACAATTCAGACAATCGATTTATATTTCAAAAAAAGTTTTTTTTATTGTATAACCTTATTCAAGCTATTGGATAAGTTGGATAAAGTTTTCTCAACATTCCTTCTCACTTGAGCAATTAGCTGTACCTTTCAGTCCTTGCATTCCACTCATGAGTTGTCCCATCAGATTTAGACTTATTTCTTCTCCCTGCTCTGTGTATTTGTACAGAGATATTGGAACCCTTGAATTACATAGCTTAATGCAAGTTCTATTCCAGGTATATGTGTTCCTTATTCAGTGCCCCCACATTATGCATAGTGCACACTTCCTACTGCCCGGTTCATTTCCCAGGACTTAGTATTCCACTATTTTCCAGAACCTCTCCATCCTTCACATGAAATGATTCAAAGCCACTGAGATATTATTATCCCATATTAATACCTTAGGGACCAACTCAGGGACCCCCGTTCCCAAGAGTCTCTATCATCCAATCTAGCAATTGGGTGTGCTACAGATCCCTTCAGTTGGCAGGGATTAGAAGATGGGCCTTTTCTGCAGTGGCCCTTGCTTTGTGGAATATCCTCCGGTTGAAATTAGAATGGCCCCAATCCTGTTGGCCTCTCCTACAGCTTTAAAAAACTGGCTGGAGTGTTAAGAACCCCATTTCTTGGCTTTACTCTTAACTGGTCAAATATCTTGGCTGCTGTGTATATTTATGCTTTTTATTATTTCGTTTTTTCTTACTTTTGGAATTGTAAGCCATCCAGAGTCATTGATTGCGATAGCCAGCTATAGAATTTGAATACATAAATAGTCCAACGCTGTGTTACAGAATTTTTGCAAATAACAAATGCTCATCTTAGACATACTGGCGTGTTTGTTTTTTTTAAATCCTTTCCCAGCAGCAGGAGCTTTAATTATAGCTCAGTTTGAGCAAGTTGTTCATCTCAATAAGTTCATATTGTAAAAATTATATGTTATTTAAATTATTTTTCAGGTTCCTTTACTTTGGGAAGTGGCCGTATTGCAAAATAAGTTAATTGCAAAATCTCTACACCAGCGGTTCTCAACCTGTGGGTCGCGAACGACCATTTCACGGGGGTCGCCAACCACCACAGTCCGCCATTTTTTTCCCCATTTCCCCTCGGCCATCGCGCACACGCCGCGCATGCGCGAATCGGCCCGTCGCGCCTCACATGTGCGATTCGGCCCATCGCGCGCGCGCTGCACATGCGCGGTTCAGGCCGTCGTGCCGCTCATGCGCGGTTCGGGCCGTCATGCCGCGCATGCGCAGTGCAGGTCGGGGTCGCACCGCACATGGGCGGTGCAGGTGGGGTCTCAGCCTGAAAAAGGTTGAGAACCGCTGCTCTACACTGTATCAAGAGGGGGGGAAAAGTCTTTACAGTCACCATGCATTATATTTAAGCATCAGCCATCTTATAGAATTGGATGGGTAGTGGATATATAGGTAGTCCTTGACTTACAACAGTTCATTTAGTGACTGTTCAAAGTTACAACATGATTGAAAAAAGTGACATGACCATTTTTCACACTTATGGTCATTGCAGCACCCCCATAGTCACATGATCAAAATTCAAATGTTTGGGAACTGACTCGTATTTATGACAGTGGCAGTGTCCTGGGGTCACATGATCACCTTCTGTGGCCTTCTGACAAGCAAAGTCAATGGGAAGCCAGATTCACTAACACTTAAGTTAGTGTTACTAACTTAACAACTTCAGTGATTCACTTAATAACTGTGGCAAGAAAAGACGTAAAATGGGGCAAACTCACTTAACAAATGTTTCACTTAATAACAGAAACGTGAGGCTTAATTGTGGTCGTAAGTTGAGGACTACCTGTAATTGTAGATAGACAAGTAGATAAACTTGGTAAATTGTTTGCCTGCAAAACTGGGTTTCATTGCATTTTCCAGATAAATGATATTTTATAAAGAACAAAGGAGATATTAATCCTCAAACTCAATAGTACATGGACAGTGATTCCCTTGTGCTTGGCTAGTTCTTCAAAGAATTCATAATTTACTTGGTAACATGCAACCTGTACTTCTAAGACTGATTACTGTACTTGGAAATAAGTCTTAAAGTATTCAACTGGGCTTACTCCCATGTAAATGCTTACAGATTTAAAAACAGCTGAAGTATAAACACTATGAACTCATGCATAATGGCACTTGGCCAGTGAAGATCCATCAGTGTTTTATGTCTGTAAACCGAGAATAACTTCTTATTCTAAATATTTTGTAAAGCTTTGGACTTTCAAATGGACTCTTTATATAGTATAGCATGCATCTTCCTGGAAAACCTCAGAAAAAAGAATGTGTCAAAACTTAGTTCCCTGTACCAAAACACAGTTAAGACCTCATACCCAAAGCATTTTTTTTTGGTCAAAGATTTACACCTAACAAGGTAAAATCCTATAAAACCATTAACAATATTTAAGTAAAAATTTAAGTAAAGAAAATTTTAAGTTATTTTTACATTTATGCAGTTTTAATGCTATTATCTCATAAATGTAACCTTAAAAGAAAATCATTGTCTATGGGAAATTACTACATTTGGTAAGTTTAGAATGCATGTTGGCTAAATCCAAAGTCCAAATCCATTGCTTTTAATGTAATTGACTAGAATTTGTTTTTAACTGATTAGAATTTGTTTTAATTGATTAGGAATAGTTTTTAATGTCATTGATTATTTCTGTTTTTTAAAGCCACTTCTGATATTTCTTGGAAAGGAAACTGCAAGTGAAAAATACTAAAATAGAAAGGCCACATCCTATGCAACTCAGCTTGTTGAATGTTGGGTCCTGTATTGTAGAATAAAATAAGGACCAAATTGTAAATGGGATTGTTAAGTGGGCAGAATAAATGTTTTACTTGAAATAAGATTGTGTTACCCACATGTGGTTCTAAGAATTGTAAATCAGCTTGTGGGATAAAATCTGGCAAGTTCACCAATAAAGTAAGTGAACCCATCATTATTATTTTTCCAGTGGCAATGATTTAGAATTCAGTACAATATAATTTCTGCATTTTATATACTAAAAACATACATGATGTATTATGTATGTCAGTTATGTCTAAATGATTAAGAACAAGAATTGAGTTTGTCTTGTTTTGCTTGTTTTGAACTTCCCAGAAATGATGAAATTTAATTCCTCTTTCTTTCTAACAATGCTGACCTACTTCTCTCTTCTTTCCATCTTCCCTCAGACTCATGTGAATGCATAAGATTTTTTTTTAGATACATAGGAAAAACTGGATTTCTTTTATTTATACAACTGCATATCTTTTTCCCCTTCAGACCTCATTGTATGGATTACCTTAACTTTTCAAAATTACATTTAACACAGAAAGTAATATGAAATTGATTACAGAAGTATTAATATTACATTATTAGAAAAAGCAAGAATTATGCATACTCCAATTGCTTGGCAAAGTTATGGCTAGTAAATTCACTGTCTTATTTAAATTTATTTAATTGAAATAAATGGATTGTAGTGATTTAGTTTATTTTGTCTCTGACTATGCTCACATCCACTCTGAACATAATTAATTCTAGACCTAATCCTTTGGGTACATTTTGGTGAGCTTTTAGGAGGAGTTAATATAGCTAAAATCTTTGATTTAAAAAAAAATACTTAAAATTTTATGATTTTATGATACAAGATGTTTGGTTTGAATAACTGATTTTTATAATGTGATCATTAATAAATACACTATTTAAAGTTGTTACTATTTTTCCCTTGAAAACATCAAAAAGACAAACTACTGCTAGTGGTTAAATGCTAGCTATCCCAGTTGAAACATCCACAGCCAACAAAAGCTGTTATTAATTTACTGGAAGGCCACCTTCTCATATTATAATAGAAACAGTTTAACATCTTTCAAAATTTTCAAATCTGAACTTATCTGAACTCAAATTGCTTATTCCGAACTTATTGACTTTCTTCCAGACATTGTGGAAATTGTCAGAGTTTCAGGAGGGAAGCAGGACAATGAGTAGGAATAATGTTTCATCCCTGCAGGGTTTATTTATTACTTTAATAGGAACACAAAAAGACTTTTAGTTTCACTTAAACCCAATCATTTCCTATTTTTACGCTTTATTTTAGTACTTGTTCTCTAGTCTTTCCAATTGTCTTATTTACAGTCCTTACTTAAAGTTTTTGTAGCTTTGTGTACTGAATCAAACTATTATGCAACCTCCTAATATTCTTGGTACATCTTCTGGTGCTGATGAAATGACTTTAATTGCTCTAACTTGCTTTTCACCTTTTTTGTCAGTTTTTACAATCTTTTAGCTAGCCAGTTCTTGACCAATACTCCACTTTTGTCTTCTGAAATATCTATTTCAAGCTGGTTGTATTATTAGATAACAAGCTTCACCCCCCCCTCTATTATTCCAGTATCTGTTACTTTCTTTAACTTTTCTTCAGCCTACTGTCAGCTGCCTCTGCAAATCATCTTAGGCCAGTGGTGGCGAATCTATGGCATGGGTGCCAGAGGCGGCACTCAGAGCCCTCTCTGTGGGCACGCGCACCGTCACCCCAGTCCTAGGCCTTCAGCTGGGTTTTATACAACCTTTTCGCTTTAGGCTTCCGCCGCCGTGTACAGAAAAAAAGGTTCAATCAATTTCAACTTTTCGCGGGGAAAAAAAAGATCTTGTAAAGTTGGAATTGATTGAACTTTTTAGTCCCACCTAGTCTGCTGTTACCACCGCAGCCACACTCACCCAATGGGCCACACCCACCCAGCACCAAACGATGCATAAGTGGGTTTTAGGTTGCAGTTTGGGCACTTGGTCTCTAAAAGGTTTGCCATCACTGTCTTAGGCCCTCAATATCTCAACTCTTGCTTTTCATTATTCCATGTCTTCTCCTTCCAAGATTCATGCTTGCTTGCTTCATTCTAACAGAACTGTAGTTTTCAACTCATACAGACCAGCTTCAGCAATTCCAGCTCCCAAACCAGGAAACTTTCTATTTCTATGATACCTTTTTTGTATTAGTAACTGGCTGGTAGGCTGGTAGTTTTTCTCTTTGAAACAGAGAATATTTCCTGTCATTTTGAGAACAATTATAAATATCTATCTAGCAGGAGAATATGCACTTGCCAAATATGATGATGATGATAATAATGATGATGATAATGAGTTGGAAGGGACCTTGGAGGTCATCTAGTCCAACCCCCTGCTCAGGCAGGAAACCCTATACTATTTCAGAAAAAATGGTTGTCCAGTCTCTTTTTAAAAACTTCCAGTGTTGGAGCATTCACAATTTCTGGAAGCAGATTGTTCCACTGATTAATTGTTCTGTCAGGAAATTTCTCCTTAGTTCTAGATTACTTCTCTCCTTGGTTAGTTTCCATCCATTGCTTCTTATCCTGCCTTCCGGTGCTTTGGAGAATAGCTTGACTCCCTCTTCTTTGTGGCAACCGGAGATATTGGAGCACTGCTATCATGTCACCCCTCATCCTTCTTGTCATTAAATTAGACATCCCCAATTTAATTATCAGAAAAGAATACCAGTGAGGGAAAGGATTGCTACTTTTCAACCATATGTTATTTTGGGCATACAAAGGAAGAGAAAATGCAGGGTCCAATCTGGGTTGGTCACTGGGACCAGAGGTTTCGTCTTCCGAGCTTTCAGACTTGTGCTAGAGAGACGCTCTCTGAGGATGGGCTCCAGCACGAGTCTGAAAGCTCGGAAGATGAAACTTCCGGTCCCAGTGACCGACCCAAATTGGATCCTGCACCATTAACCCAGGACACGTATATTGCCTTCATTCGTGTGAGAAAATTCACCATAATTACTGTCTCAGACTGACTCTGAGCTTCATTGCCAACTAGGATTTGTATCTGGCTCTTAAAGCAAAATCAAAAACTTAGTGCTCCAATACTGAAGATTCCTTACAGTTTGAAAACTAGAAATAAATAAAAAGTGGGTTTCTCTTTAGCATGACAATGAAACTCCAAATGTGACAGTTTAAGAACTCTTTTAAGCATTTGTTACTATAAAAAGTTAAAGTCAGCTGGTGAACTGTTCAAACTCTGAAGGTGTATAAAAACATGCTGTAAACATTTTTGAAGAAACCAGGGATTATCTGTATTTATTAGGTACAAATAAACAGGTTCTACAATAATTTGCAACAATCACCTTTACTATTTAAAATATCTGTGAAAATGAAATATAATATGGAAAAAATTAATCCAAATTCTAGTCAGTATTTGGATTATTTTATAAAATATTAACTTTCTTTTTCTGAGATGATCCAGCTACAAAGTATTTGTAACTATTTCTGCAGTTAACAATCTTTGCCAATATGTATGGTGGGAATAGCAGTGCAGGCTAAAAGTAAAACATATCCATTTTTCTTTTGGAAGATTTAAAATCAATCTATCTTGACAATTTAATCATTCATTCTTTTATTAACATATTTTTGTTTAACTATTTCCCATTTAAGTTGCATTATGCTTTCATAGAAATATCTTACATTAGAACCTGGAGCACTTATATAATTCTGCTATTTTATCCAAGTTGGCTCCCCATGAGTTAGCTAGTGTGGGCATAATGTGCTGAAGATGGTATTTTGCTGTGATTAGTGATACTTATTAGATAAGTATTCATTACTTGACAGGTTAAAGAGCCTTGGTGGCACAGTGGTTAAAATGCAGTATTGCACTTGTGGGCAAACTGCCAATAGCCTGGAATCCAATGTGATGGTGCTCAAGGTTGATTCAGCCTTCCAAGGCAGTAAAATGAGGACCCATATTGTTGGGGGCAATATGCTTACATTGTAACCGCTCAGAGAGTGCTGTAAAGCATTACGGGGCAGCACATAAGCCTCAGAGCTATTGCTAAATAAGACTCAGTTTGTAAAATATATTGGCCTATCCTGCCCTGCTACTTCCGTCTCCTAGAAACCAGCTTAGTTCATACAAGAAGCAGGAGCTAAATTGGTGGTCTACTTTCCTTTGAATTCTTCACTCCAATGCTGTCCCATAAACTGTTTTTGAAAACAGTTCCCAACTTCAAATGAACTACTAGCCACACAACTCAGGATGGTAAGAGATATTCAAGAAAAAATAAATAAAATCTTGAATACAACACATTTCATAGCTGTTCATATCATGACTATGATATTATATCCTGATACAAAATGGTCAAATTAGTTTAGGTGGACATTTTAAGAATTCTTTAGATTGCAGTGTGCTCTGGAATAATGAAAAGCAATATTCAGAAGGGGCGTTGTCTTACCTGAACGCCTTTTCTCAGCACAAAGATGGAGAATCCACCAATGGGTTTAGACTGTGTTCCTGCCCAATCAGATCAAGTCAGCCAAAGTTGCCACGCCTCTCCTGGGCTAGAAGGTCCCAGGCTTGACAAAGGTGAAACCGTGACTGACAGCAAGACGTGTTGGCTCATAAATGCAAAGCTAGGCCTAAGAACCTGCTAGGGTGGGAGTGGATTCTCCATCTCCGTGCTGAGAAAAGGCGTTCAGGTAAGACAACGCCCCTTCTCCAGCACTGGAGATGGAGAATCCACCAATGGGACATACCAAAGCTAATTGTCCCTAAGGGAGGGGATCAGACCTGCCCAGTGTGGCACTTTGGGATAGTACCTGTTGCAGAACCTTCCTGCCAAAGGATGCCTCCGCTGAGGCGAACCTGTCAATTTTGTAATGCCTAATGAAGGGTGATGGAGAGGACCATGTGGCCGCTCTGCAAATGTCTTCAATGGACGCTTGAGTAGCCCAGGCTGCAGAAGTAGCCGCACTACGGGTGGAATGGGCTGTGATACGCCCTGGAACCGGCACTGAATCCACCCTATACGATTCCGCAATACAAGCTCTAATCCACTTGCCAATCGTGGAGGACGACACTTTCCTGCCCCTGGAAGGAGGATGACATGAAACAAAGAGGGTTTCGGTAGAGCGGAAGACAGCTGTCCGCGAGATATAATAACGAAGTGCTCTGCGGATGTCTAGCAGATGCCACTGCAGTTCCAGATCATGTGAGGGATTTGGACAGAAATCTGGTAACACAATTTCTTGAGTCCTGTGAAATAAGGAATTTACCTTTGGAACAAAGGTCGGATCAAGACGAAGGACCACTCAGTCATGGTGAAAAATACACAAATCTTCTCTAGTGGAGAGAGCAGCTAGTTCGGAAATCCGTCGCGCAGAGGTGATAGCCACCAAAAAGGCTACTTTGAACGATAAGAATCGAAACTCACATGTTTTGAGGGGTTCAAAGGGCGGATTGGTAAGAGCCCGTAATACCCTCGGTAATTCCCAAGAGGGATATCTATGGACCACAGGAGGCTTGGTGTTGGTAGTGAATGATCGGATCAAGGGATGGTGACCCAGGGAAGTCGCAGATTCACATGTAAGGATGGTGGAAAGAGCAGCAATCTGTCTGTGCAGTGTGTTTGGAGCCAAACCCCTCTCCAGACCCTCCAGGAGGTAGTCCAATATGTGAGGAATTGTCAGATCTAACAATGTCAAGTGGTGCTTTGAGCACCATGAACAGAAATTTCTCCACATGGCCTCATAAATACGATTGGTAGAGGCCCAACGGGAGGCCTGGATTATAGAAATGACTCCTGGCAAGCAGTGCTCCCGAGTAAAACTGAGCGCTCAAGTGCCATATGGCTAACTGGAGCCATTGGGGGTCTGGATGAAATAGTGTCCTGTGACTGAGCGAGACCCTGTCTGGAGGAATCCTCCACGGATCCACTAGTGAGAGGTTCACTAGGTTGGCGAACCACGGTCTCCGAGGCCAGCACGGTGCCAGAAGGAGAACTTCCGCCCTTTCCCTAAGAATCTTGCGTATGACCGCCGGGAGAAGAGGAAGAGGAGGGAAGGTGTAGAGTAAACCCTCCGGCCACGAACTCCGTAGAGCGTGCACTCTGCTCCTGGGCATGGGAAATGGGAGAAGAACCTCGGTACCTGAGTGTTTGTCGGGGAGGCGAAGAGGTCTAGAATCGGAAGTCCGAATCTGTGGGATATTTCCCTGAAAATCCTCGGGTGCAGGCGCCACTCTGAGTGATTCACTGTCGTCCTGCTGAGGAGATCCACTTGCGTGTTTGCCTCCCCTGATATGTGATCTGCCTTGATGGAGGCCAGATTTGATTCCACCCAAGAACCCAGAAGGAAAGCCTCGGTAAGGAGGGCACAGGATCGAGTGCCCCCTTGCCGATTCACATGGGCCTTGGCAGCAACGTTGTCCGTGAGGACCAGTACGTGACGATTCACTACCAAGTTGTGGAAGTGTCGAAGGGCCAGGTGTATGGCCCTGAGCTCCAGCCAGTTTATATTGTGTCGTAGGTCGGACCGGGACCAACGGCCTTGGGCCCACTGTGATTGAAGGTGCGCACCCCAACTGAACAGACTGGCGTCGGTCGTCAGAGTAATTTGGTCCAGCTCCTTGAAGGAGGACCCCCTGAGCATGGCCGATGAGAGCCACCACCTGAGGGAACGCGACACTCTGAGTGGAATTCGCACTTTCCGAATTGACGAGCTGAGGTTCCGTCTCTGGAAAGGGAGCAGAAACCACTGCAGTGTCCTGGAATGGAGCCTGGCCCAAGGAACGATGACAATGGCTGATATCAATTTCCCCAGTAATTGGGAGAGTTACTATTGTTGCCATGCCGCTCCCGCAGATTTGTAGGACCAACTGTTGTATGCTTTCCCGACGTTCTTGGAATAGAAAGACACGGCAGTTGACCGTGTCTATGATGGCCTCTAGGTGTAATAGTCCTTCTTGTAGGGGACAAGTGACTCTTTGAAAAATTCACCGAAAACCCGTGGTTTTGAAGGTTGATCACCCTTTCTAGACCCGACAGAGCGGCTTGTCCTGATGATGACTGAATCAGAATGTCCAGGTAACACTGGGCTCTGACAGGCACCATCCGGAGGTGAGCTGCTAGCACAGCGAGGACCTTGGTAAAAACCCTCGGGGCTGAGGATAGACCGAAAGGTAACGCCCTGTATTGATAGTGTCTGCCCCTGTAAGCAAACCGTAGAAATCGGCAGTGGCTGAGAGATGGGGATGTGAAGATAAGCTTCCGTGAGGTCTACGGACGTCAGGAAGTCTCCTCTTCTTACGCTTCCGAGAATTGACTGGAGTGTTTGCATCTTGAATTTTCAATAAACAAGATGCCAGTTCAGTCTTTTTAGATCTAGGATTGCTCTCCATCCCCCGGAGGCTTTGGGAACGACGAGGAGGATGGAGTAGAATCCCCGACCTCTCTGATCCAATGGTACCGGTTCTATGGCCCTTATGTTTATGAGATGCTGAATGGCCTGTTGCATCAACCTTTTCTTTGTGAAATTTCTTGATTGGGGACAAGAGAGGAAGCGATTTGGAGGGTGAGGAAATCTAGGGAGAGCCCATGACGAACTGTGTTCAGCACCCATGCGTCTGTGGTGGTGACCTCTCACTGGCTGGCAAAGAGAGAAAGTCTGCCACCTATGGGAGGGACCGCCGGAGAGTCATCTGGAACGACGGAAGGGCCAACCGCTCCCATGAAAGGGCCGTTTGCCCTGAAATTGTTGTCTGGGCTTAGAGCCCGTACTGTCTGATTGTCTGTCCTGTCTGACCGGAAAGGAGCGGGGCGGATAGGAATAATTGGACCTAGTCCCTGAACGAAAGGACTGCCACCGTATGTGTTGGATCTTTTGTCTGGACGCTTAATAAGGTGATTGAGGACCTTACGCTTATCCTTATTCTCTGTAAAGTAAGGCTCTAAAGCTTCCCCAAACAGCTTCCCCCCCCCCCGGTAAGGGGCTGCTGACAGGCGCCATTTGGATCTGGCGTCTGCATGCCAGTGTTTCAGCCAAAGCATGCAGCATCCAGTAACGTTGGAAGCCATGGCCCTAGATGAAAATCTGGCCACCTGCAGTGTAGCATCGGAAGCATATTCCGTAGCTGCCACCATCTTGCTCAAATCCTGGTGGGTGTGGATATCTTCCACCGGAATTCTGGCCTGAAGCTGTCTAAGCTAGTGGAGAGCAGACCTATTGAAGAAAGAGGCTGACGTAGCTGCCCTAATAGCCCAAGCTGTAGCTTGGTGTGTCTTGCGAAAAGTGAGCTCCTTTTTATGGTCTTCTGCCTTTAGGGCATCAGACACGTCCCCTGGAGTGGAAGTGGGAGATACCAAGGGTCCCAAGGGTTCATCCACCTTGGGGACCTCTAGGGCATCTGCCAAGTCCTGGGCCACATTATAAAGTCTTTTATCACTCCCACTCGGGATGAGGAGGGTACCCAGGGATTCCCACTGTTTCCTGATCGCATTCAGAAACATGGAAGGACATGGTATGCGGTGTTGTGTGGTTACCGGTTCAATGAAGTTCGGATCCACCTCTGAGTCCAGAGCCACAGTCGATGTTGATGCAGAAGGCTCGGGACCAAGATGGGCCGTGGAAGTGGCCTTTCGGAGCAAGGGAACAAAATGAGACAGATTAAAGAGACCCGTAAAGGATGGCATTTCGGGAGGGTCGTCCTCCTGATCCGACATCGGAATCCCCACGTCCACATCATACTTACGAAAGGATGAACCCTCAGAGTAAGAAGATTGTGAAGGCGAAGTAGATGCACCATATGCCTCTGTAGTTGGCTGGTGAATCGGTAGGGGAGAAACCGAGGTAGACCTAGGTACCTGAGATCTAGCCTGAAAAGCGCGCTTTACCGCCTGTGCAATCAACTCATTTAGACGGTTCTCCATGGGCAGAGGAACCGGCTCTGGTGATCTGAGTCCAGCCGCTGTGGGGGTAAAAGTGGCTTCCGGGGCGGACTGTGGAGCCCGCTGAGCCACAGGCTGCAAGATGTGCTCTAGATGAGATGAATCACCTGGTAGAGAGGTAGAGACGGTATCTCCTGTGTACCAGATTCCCAGAGGGGAAGTGGAGGGTCCCAGTGGTAAATCAAATGAAGGAACTTCAGCCTGAGTGGCTTCAGTCCTGGTCTGTTCTTGGGCTTTATAGAATACCCTCTCTAATGCCCGGTGTCTCCTACTGGCCTGTTTTTCCTCCTTTTTTTGGGGGGGGGTAAAATTCTTTTATTGAAACAATCAACATCAAACATAAGATCATATTAGAAAGCAATCATCATATAACCTGCAATACAACACTAAGGATTAGTCTTTGTGAGCGTCTGGTTTAGTAAACATTCCTCTTATATATGTTCTAACTACTGTTTCTGGTCTATCACATATTGTTCATTCGAGCTTCAGAAGTGAATTCGTCTCAGTAGTAGTGCAATCCTTTATGATCCCTAGCAAAAGATCCTGAGGTAGAAATTCAGTATCCTGAGGTAGAAATTCAGTATGCTTTTCCATTATTAAAGCAATCAACCTTAAACCTGGGCTCATATTAATAAGCTGTCCTCATAAGACCTGAAAATACAGCTCTTATATATGGTCTATCTACTATATCTAGTCTATCACATATTGTTCATTCGTGCTTCAGAATTAACTTCGTCTCAGTAATAGTGCAATCTTTTATAATCCCTAACAAAAGATCCTGAGGTAGAAATTCAATAACCTAAGTTAGAAATTCAATCTGCTTTTTCAATATTAAAGCAAACAACATTAAGCATAACATCATATTAAGAGGCAATCATCATATAACATAAAATACAACATTAGGTATTAGTCTTTGTAAACGGCTGGTTTGGTAAACATTCTTCACTCTTCACGTCGAGCTTCAACTATACGCCAGATACATTTTGTTTGATTGGTGTTTCTCTTGTATATAGTCTATCCACTGTTTCCAGTCTGTCAAATATTGTTCATTTGAGCGATCTTTCAAATATGCCGATATTTTCGCCATTTCCGCCAAATTTATTACTTTCAAAGTCCATTCTTCCATAGGTGGTATATCTGGATTCTTCCAGTATTGTCCCACCAACAATCTGGCTGCTGTGATCAAGTTCAGAAATAAGCTCGTCTCTGAGGTAGTGCAATCTTTTATGATCCCTAACAAAAAAACCTGAGGTAGAAATTCAATACGCTTTTTGAATATAGTTTGGAGTGTCCACCATATCTTCCTCCAGAAGGCTTTGATTTTTCTGCATGTCCACCAAACGTGAAAGTATGTAGCCTCCCCATCGCCACACCTCCAGCACTTGGGCTGGGTGTCTGGATAGATGTATGATAGTTTTTTCGGGTCTAGATGCCACCTGTAGAACATCGTGTAGAAGTTTTCTCTTAGCTGTTGCGCTTTCGTGAATTCTACATTTCTCACCCAGATTTCCTCCCACGTTTCCATCTCGATCGGATGTCCAAAGTCTTGTTCCCACTTCACCATACAGTTCTTGACTAGCACCATTTCAGAGTCAATTTCTATTAGTACGCTGTACACTCGTTTGATATGCATGATCCCCTGCTCTCTAATCTGTTCAATTAAAGTCTCGTCGGTCTGGGATAAGCCCTTTTTCTTGTCTTTATGCCACCTTGACTGCAGTTGTAGGTATGATAGCCAGGTACCTCCTATCCCTTCATCTGCTAGCGTTATTTGTGACTTTAATGAGAACCCATTTTCTTCTTCCAGTACCAGTTTACTGTAGGGCACTACTCCCTGCTCTTGGGTTATGTTTACATCCCCTATTGCGTGTCCGGGGATCGTCCAGATGGGGATCTTATCGTGTAGAAGGTATTTATATTTCCTCCAGACCCACAACAACGGGATTCGTAGTGGGTTCTCCTTGAAGTTCCTGTCTGCCTTTTTGTTGTACACCAAGTATGCGTGCCAGCCGAATAGTAGACCATGCCCTTCAACATTCAGTATTCTATCATTCGTCATATTGATCCAGTCACTCAATGCCACCAACGTCGCTGCATAGTAGTATAGCTTTAGATTAGGCATTTATAGTCCCCCTCTCTTCCTCGTGTCCTGGATAATTTTTAGTTTCACCCTCGGTCTCTTGCCATCCCAAATAAATCTGTTGATGCCCTTCTGCCAGTTGTCCAAGTCCACATCCTTTTTGAGTATGGGTAGCATTTGAAAGAGAAATAGAAATCTTGGCAAGACGTTCATCTTTACTGCTGCTATCCTGCCCAGCAGGGACAGTCGTAGTGTTTTCCACCTTTCCAGATCTGCTTGTATCTTGTTCCACAGCACCCCGTAGTTATTCTTGTATAGTTTTGCGTTCGTTGTTTCTATGTCCACTCCTAAGTATTTAACTTTCTTGACTATTTCACAACCCGTTATTCTTTCCAAGTCCTGTTTTGCTTTGTTGTCTAGATTTTTAACTAGCATCTTCGTTTTTGATATATTTACTTTGAAGCCTGACACCCTACCATAGTCTTCCATTATCTCCATCAATCTCCTTGCTGACTGTACTGGTTGCGACACTGTCACCAGCAAGTCGTCTGCAAAGGCACATAGTCTGTAATCTTGTTGTCTAATCTGTATGCCCTTTATGTCCTCTGCCGCTCTTATCTTGTTCAGTAGAATCTCCAGCGTTAGGACAAATAGCAGGGGTGACAGCGGGCAGCCCTGTCTCGTGACTCTTTCTATGTTGAATGAGTCCGTTAGGTCTCCATTAACGATGATCTGGCCTGTTTGTTTCTGGTAAATTGCCAGTATGGAGTTGAGAAACTGTGCTCCCATTTTCATCTTTCGGACCAAGTTCGTCAGAAACGGCCAATTCAGTCTGTCGAAGGCTTTTTCCGCATCCACAAACATAAGGGTGGCTGGTACCTGGTTGTGCCTTTGCAGGTACTCTATTATGTTCAACAGCTGTCTCACGTTGGTTTTCATCTGGCGCCCTTGTATAAATCCCCTTTGGTCCGGGTGTATTGTTTTTTGTAGTACAGTCATTAATCTATTGGCCAAAATTTTTGCGAAGATTTTGTAGTCTGTGTTTAGTAGTGAGATGGGTCTGTAGTTTGCAGGTTGTGCGTTATCCTTCCCCTCCTTGGGGATTAACGAGATGTAGGCTGTTTTCCAGGACGGTGGGACTTTGCCTCCTTCTTGTATGTTGATAAATAGCTTTCTGAGGGGTTCTAACATCTCCTCCTGGAGATGCTTGTAGTAGGTTGCTGTTATCCCATCCGTCCCGGGCGATTTTCCTTTTTTCAGTTGTTTGATCACTGAGTGTATTTCCTCCTTTGTGATTAAAGCATTCAGGGCGTCTTTTTGTGCAACTGTGATTGTCAGTATCTTTTCGTCTTGTAGAAACTTATCTATCTCTTTTTCTTGTGTCTTCTCCTCGGCCTATAGTTTTGAGTAGAACTCTGTAAAGGCTTTCTTGATGGTTTCCTGTCGATATTCTTCCATGCCTTTGTAGTCGATCTTTTCAATTATGCGGGATTTCTGCTTCTTTCTTATGGTATAAGCCAGCCATCGACCCGGTTTGTTGGCATTGCAGAATGTCTTGTGTTTTGCATATTGTATATTCCTTGCAACTTGGTCTGCCATCAACATGTCAAATTGCTTTCTTAGAATCTTGATTCCTTCTTTGGTGATTTTGTCATCTGGTCTTTTTATTAATAGCCGCTCCTTCTTACTTATCTCGTCTTCTAACTCTTTTCTTTTTTGTTCTTGTTTGCGACGATGTCTGTTATTCATGTCCATAAGAATCCCACGCATATACGCCTTGCTGGCGTCCCAAATCATTTCTATAGGTGTTTCGTTGTTCATATTTATGTTGAAGAATTCCTTCATAGCATTTTTGCATTCAGCTACCTTGTCTTCATGTCGAAACAGGTTTTCGTTAATTCTCCAGGATCTCCTCTGTTTCAAGCCCTGTCTTAATTCCATCTTCACAGGGTTGTGATCTGTTAGCACTTTGGGTAGGATTTTCACCGCGTTGAGACAAACTAGCAAGTCGCTAGATGTTAATATAAAGTCAATTCTGGAGAATGATTGATGTCTGTCTGAGAAAAAAGTGAATTCTTGTTCTTTGCCGTGCCTTTCCCTCCAAACGTCCGTCAGTTCGAGGTCCTCCGTCATGTCAAAGAAGGATTTGGGCAACTTGCAGTGCTTTTGCGGGTTAGGTTTAGTCTTCTTCTTGTCCAGGGCAGTCTCTATGACCCCGTTCCAGTCGCCCAGTATAATGCAAGATCTGTAGTTGAGTTGTGTTAACTTCTTGTGTATCCTTTTGTAGAATTTGCCTTGTTGCTGATTTGGTGCATATATGCCCATCACCAAAATCTTCTTGTCATCTTGTGTTATTTCGATTGCCAGGTATCTACCTTGGGGTTCTGACTCTATTAGCTTGGCTATTACCTGTTTCTTTACATATATAACCATTCCATTCTTTTTTTCCCGGTGCCGCTGCCACAAAGTGCGCGCCTAGTTTGTAGTTGGTTAGATATTTCTGGTCTGCCGTTCTGATGTGTGTTTCTTGTAGGCAGATTATATCGCTCTTAGCTTGGTTCAGGTAGTGGAATATTTTTCTCCTTTTCTGGGGGGAGTTTAGTCCATTAACATTCCAAGTCAGATATTTAGTTGTCATCATCGGTTTCTGGATACTCTTGCAAGACCGCTTCTGTTCTTTCTCCTGGTTTCTTCTTTGGTCTCGTTCCCATGCTATCCGGGTTGGTGCTCATGTTGTGTAGTAGGGTCTTGTCTTGCTGGTCTGTGTGTTTGGTATTGGATCTTAGTATCCTGCCCTCCGCCGACTGCCCTGTTTCCTTGTTCTTGTTGCCCTCTGTTCTCTGTGCCGTCGTATCTCGAGGTGGTCCATTCCTTTCTTGTGCTACTGCGCCGGTCTGTGCTTCTGAATGGTTTGCTCGTTGGTCTCGATCCCTTCCGCGTTCCAGTGGTCTTTCTGCGTCTTCCCTCATAGTGGGTTGAGGACCGTCCGACTTCAGTTCCTTTTCAAGGAAGTCTTTGGCTTTCTGGACCGAGTTCAAGTAGTATCTTTTATTTCTATAGAGAAGTGACATCCCTGTTGGGGTTTCCCAACGATATTGCAGAGCGCGTGGTCTCAGTTCGTTGACCAGGAATTTGTAGTCCTTTCTGTCTCTCAGCATCGCCGGAGGGATCTCTTTCAGTACCTTCACCTCCTGCCCCTCTATGTAGAATCTCCTATTGTAGGAAGTGACGGAGATGAGGTTCCGGAATCCTTGTGTTGCGAAGTGGATGACCACGTCTCTTGGTTGATGCCTGTTTGCTGACTTCCATGCACCAACTCTGTAGATTCTATCGAATTGCCACGCAATCTCTCCGGTTTTCTTACCCAGAAATGTTGCCAGGGCCTCTACAAAGGTTCCAAGCAGGCCCCCTTGGGTTTCGTTTGTTGTCTCTTTCCACCCTCTAAACCTGATTGCAGACGCCATTTGCCAGTATTGCATCATGGTGGACTGGTCTTGGGCTACTCCTTTCATCTCTGCTATCTGTCCCTCTATGCGGTTCTCCACTTCTTCCATCCTCTTTTCCGTATTCTCCCTGATTTCCTGAAGGTTCTTCTCCATTTCGTCCTCTATTCTCTTGTAGTGTGCTTGCATTGCCTCCTTCATTTGGTCCAGGTCTGTGGCCATCGCTCTACGTTGTTCCTCCCATTTTCTCTCTAGGTCTCTACTTTGGTCCGCCAGCAACTGTTTTATGTCTTTGTATCTTTCTTCCATCTTCTGTTCTGCTTCTATGCACCTTTTTTCCATCCTTGTGCCCATTGCATCCAGTTTTCTATCCATTCCATCCATCCTTATTACCAACGTCTCTATCATCTCTTTTAATTCCTGCATCATGTGTGCTGATGGGCTGGCATGGGTTGGCAGATGGGTCTGAGGGCTTGTAGTTGGATGTTGCGGGGTGGTGATGGGTGGAGCGCTTCCTGGCGGAGTAGAGAGTTGAGCTGGGGGGGTGCAGCTCCCTTTGTGTGTGTGTCAGTTTGGTTTGTTTGGTCTGCTTGGAGGCCATCTTGAGCTTATCCTCCTGTTGGCCTGGCACTGTGTTGATTTTCCACTTAGACCAGATTGGTCTTTAGTCTGTGTTCTGGTAGTGATCCAGTGCTCTAACTTTTCGAGGAGGGGGCTTCAGGGTTCAGGCAGTGCAGGGCTGAGAACCTATAATCAGGCAGGTCTGTGTTCATGGAGCCTGTTCAGTGCCTCTGCCTTGGCTTCCTCCTCCCTCTCCTTTGCCAACCTGTCTCTCCTCTTTGCACTTTTTCCCTTTACAGTGGCCCAGGATGCCTTCCAGTCTTCCTCGTACTCCCACCTTCCTCCCTGGTAGATTCTGCTCTCTTCAGTACCCCTGAGGCTCCCGTTCTGGAGGGTCTGGGGTACAGCGCGTGGGGTGTCTCTCCCCAGTCCCTCTGCCGTCCAGGGTACCCTTTTCCTGTGTCTTCCCCTGCTGTCTGCTTCCTTGCCTCTTCCCTCTTAAGTCTTCTCTCCTCCCCTCTATTGTTCCAGCCTCCAGCCAGAGACCTTATTGATCTAAGATTGCTTAAGGTCTGAGTCCCAACTGCCACAGATGGGAAGCCTTTCCCAGCAGAGAAGCCTGGCCAGGTAAATCAAATCAGCACCTCACGCAGGTATTCTTTTTCTCTATTACTCACTCTGCTCGCCTCCGCTCGTGTCTGCTTCCTGTCGGCTCCGCTCGCCTCCGCCTTTGTTTGCCGCGCCAGGCCCCCTCAGCTGTTTTCGCACCGTCCCGCTCTCCAGTCTGTTCGTCTGGGGGTCCTCTTCAGGCCGGCAAGTTCTCCCGGCAGCTCTCGCTTCTCAGGCCGATGTCCTCCTCCTCCTGTCTGCCGTTCCTCTCGCGCCAGCTCCAGCTCTCTCTCACAGCGCGGCGCGGCATCTTCTTCTTTGGGCCTGCCGCCCGGCCACCCGGCCGCCGCCGGCTTCAGCGGCTCCATTCGCGGCTTCCCGGGACCTTCCGGTGGCCTCACTTTTTTAGGGAGATCCGAGGATCCTCTTCTATCCGGTCTTCTCTCTTCGTCGCTCACTTTCACGGAGCCTAAATGTTTTAAATTTCCCGCAAGCCCCGTCCCGGAGCTTTCTAAGAAAGGCTCCGGTCCTCGTGACCGGAACCGGAAGTCCCCCGTTTTTCCTCCTTTTTTGATGTTTTACCTGCAGATCTAGCCTTGGCTTTGGCCTTGGCCGAAATCTTACCTGCCACCTCTTGATTGGAAGATTTTTGTCGTTTAGAGGCTGATGAGAGCGGTGAAGTTCCCTTCTTGGAAGAGCCAGACTCTTCCATCCTCGCGGATTATCACAGAAACACGATTCGGTACTCCTGGTATCCAGAGGCAGCTGTTTGTCTACTCTGGATAAGCACAGGAGCACGATAGGGTAACCCTGGAATCCAGAGACAGCTGTTATTGTCTACTTGGAAAATCACAGATGCACGATGGGGTACACCTGGTATCCAAGGACAGCTAAATTGTGGATAGCACAGGTGCACGATAGGGTACACCTGATATCCAAAGATTGCCAATTAGTGGATAACACAGGTGCACGATAGGGTACACCTGGTAACCAATGACTATTGATTTGTGGATAACACAGGTGCACGATGGGGTACACCTGGTATCCAGGGATTGCTAATTTATGGATAACACAGGTGCACGATGGGGTACACCTGGTATCCAAAGACTGCTGATTTATGGCTAACACAGGTGCACGATAGGGTACACCTGGTAACCAATGACTATTAATTTGTGGATAACACAGGTGCATGATGGGGTACACCTGGTATCCAGAAAACTACCAATTCATGGATAACACAGGTGCACGATAGGGTACACCTGGAATCCAGAAACTGCTATGTTGTGGGTAAACCCAGGTGCACGAGAAGGTACACCTGGAATCCAATACTGCTATACAGAGAGAATCAAGGACCTACTGTGTGTGTAAGTAATATTGAGTGTAGATGAGTAGACACAAATTCAAATTCTGCTAGAAGGAGAATGTTACTAACTGAAGAACTGTTTTGAATAAAGGATCCAGTGCAGGCTCCAAACAAAAAAACCAGACAATTATGAAAAGAACGGTTAGTTCTCAAAATGGCGGATTCAAGATGGCAGCCATTGTGAAAATGAAACTAAGACTGGTTAATAACCAAGAATGGTGTTCAGTGTCCACAAAATGGCAGACACAATTCTTAATAACTATTTGGCCACCACTATGTGTCTCTGAGCCTCCCTATAGGGTCCAGAGAACTCCTCCAATACGAAAATCACTTTCCAAAAAGCAAACGGAGCTCGCCTGCCGCTCTGTTTAGCCGTCTAATCGAACCGCCAGCCAGCTGATTCAATAAAGAAAAACCGGATCGGAGCAGCGTGTGCTCAGCCGGTAACGGGCTGCAATTGGGAAGCACCGATTCTTCAGCCTCCCAGAATAGCAAGGACAGCCCCATAAATCATGAAAGAAGGCAACCCCCCCCCAAAAAAAACAGCGTTTTAAACTGCTGGTAAGCCTTCCTGCTGATTAGCACTTCCACCCCCCCCTCTTGAATCGTAGCTCCTGGAGCTGCGTTCCAGCTCCCAATCAGGGAAGGAAACCAAAGCAAAATAGAAAAGGACAACTATAGTTGTTCCTGGAGAAATTATTAAATGAAACTGAACTTAATAGGAATCCAACTGAGAAGGTTAGGGAGGATAGAAGAAAACGAAACCGAAAGACAACGAAGCGCAGAAAGATAAGCTGATCCCAGCTGCACTATAAGGCTAAGAGGGGGAGGAAGGGATCTGGAATAAACAGCAATCTGACCCCAGCACTGAGCAGAAACTGTTTAAAGTCAAGGAAAGATGGAAAATCCACCAATGGAGACTATATCTGCCTAAGAGCCAAATTTGCACGTCTGTCCATGGGCAAGATCAAGTCAAAGACTGGGACCTTCTAGCCCAGGAGAGGCATGGCAACTTTGGCTGACTTGATCTGATTCGGCAGGAACACAGTCTAAACCCATTGGTGGATTCTCCATCTCCAGTGCTGGAGAAGCATCTAATTCTGGATGCCGGATGCTAGAAATCAGACCTAAATCTAAAATTCTGTCAGAACTACTAAGACCAGTCAGCCCTCCACTGGTTTGGGAATCCTTTTCAGAGGCTAGATTAGTATTGATTAAACTACATGAATTAAGGACCTTTTCTAACTGAAGGTTGTTGTTGTTTTTTTCCATCCTCAGCCCAAGACTTTGTTTGGGGTGAAAAACATGAAGGCCTTCCATGCAGCTGTATATATACATGCACTTTGTAAGTATGTAAATTGCTGTCCTAACTCAATTACATTAGAAGTGAAATAAAATATTTGCAATCCCTCCAGAGATCAGCAAGGAAAACACTGTATTTCCACTTCCTTCCTCATCCCACATGAGATGAAACAGCAGCATAGCAATCAGAGAATAACTAAGCAATGCTTTTATTATTCCTGGACTTTATAATTAAATATCATTAAGCATTTCTTGTGAAGACATTTTTAAATTACTTTGCACAAGGCAGTTTGCATGGATTTTGTTTTAGCTTGTTCCACAATTTAAGAGCTAGGCTGGATTGCGAAAGAAAAAATGTAAATCACCTGAATGTAGGGTATGTTTCATTAACACTAAATAAAACACATGCAGAAGTAAAATTATAAAAACTTCATTTTTATCTTTTACTATAATATACACAAAGAAGAACAATGAAGATTACAAATGAAAATTTTGATATACTTAGAGGAAAATAGGGATTTTCTGAATAAATAATAACAAATGGGCAGAGTATTTATTATTTTATGTATTTCAATTATGTCTTTACAATTCATATTTCCATGGCAGAATTCTGTTATAGCATCCAAAAAGCAGTATTATATGACATTTTTATTTAATGCATATAATTCAAATGGTGTAATGGTATTCCAAACTTATTAAAAAGTACTGTAAATAGTTGTCCATTAATTGTACCTAAACATGAATTATTATAGCACTGTTGCTTAATGTGAAACAATGTGAAACCATTGCAGTAGATCCATGTTCTTTATTAAAAACATACAAAATATTCTTTATATGAACATTTGCAAATGTTATTTCTTTATCTGCATCCTACTTAATTAGATACCTTTCTTTTTCTTTGAGCAGAAATGGAGAATTTAATATAAAATTTGGATGAAAAAGAATGTATAAAAAACGAAATACTTCTATCTTGGTTAATATACTCCAGGCAAATAGTAACATCAATCAGAAATGTAAATGTTTAAGATTACTGGGAGAACTATACTTTGCTTTTAACATACTGAAAAGTAATCTGTAAATTATATGGAATGCAGAAAACTAATGAAATTGTATTTGCTTGACTAAGATATTTTCCATGGATGTTGAATGCAATTTCAGCTCAAGTTACTCCATGAACTCTATCAACATGTTTTCATCACCATACTACACTCTCATGGTATAATGTAAGAGTTTTTTTTATAGCCTTCAAAACAGGCTCGCTATAGAAGTGTAACATTGTAGGATTCAAAGGTCTGATCAATAGTTTGAAACAGAGAAATGTTAATGCTACCAAAGGCACGTTCAATTTTTAAGTATCAAACTGTCACAAATACTTGGTTTTGTACACTGTGTATACGATTTTAGCTAAGATCCCATAACATTGTAAGTACAGTACTGCTTTTTTCGATTCTTTAAGTATAAAACTGCCAGAAGTGCTTAAATTCTTTTGTATGCCAAGTATAGAAATGTAGCTAGATTAAAATCCTAGAACATTATAAATAACAATGAACAGGGTTCAAAGAACCTAGTTATGGAAGTAGATGGCAGTGGTGACCTCACTCCTTTTCTTTTTGCTTCCTTTCAGCCTCTAAGTAGCCCTGAAAGTAATCCTTGCAGAGTCAAGGTAAATTGATTGCACATGGGAAGAAAAGAGAGAAAAATGCATTTTTTTTTTACTCTGGTCACCAATGACATGATCTGATTTTCAGTAAGTTTCCCCTTTTCCTCAGTGTTCCGCACCACAGTGCATTCTACAAACGTACCAAGTAAATCGTACAGTAAGAAAACTTGAAGAAATTATTCTGAATTTAAAGAGATCTCTAATTTAAAAAAATAGTGAATAGGGCCTTAGCTGAAAGGTTAAAAGTGTCATGCTAAAACAGTTGGGGGAAAAAATGTCTAATGGAACACTTCTGACATTATATGCCTCTCAAAGCCAGGGTAGAACCATATGTCTAATAAAATAAATATTTTTGGTTTATTGTTATATTCAATTTGAAAAGTAAAATCCAAATATTTTCAACTTTTTCAAAGCAACTGCTAGGGATATGTAAACCACGTTAAGCTTCAAATACAAAGTGTGTTTTTCAAGTTGACAACATTCCCTTGTTTAAAATTTTGTTTTGACCTCTGAACAAAACATACTGGTTTCATTCCACATTCAAACGCAAATGGTGCCATTTATGTTGCTTAGCCCCACGGTGAGATAGGGAGCAAATAAATTTAACAAATGTTCAGTGAGGCTTGAATCCTATGACTGGCTTCCCTTTTTAACATTTTTATCTAGAAGAGCCATGAGGTTACAATGATCAATTCTATCTCTGTGGCATTGGCTGAGATGTGAGGGGATAAGAGGGACAGGAAAAAACAGTAGTTACGGTAATATGCTTAGAAATAGAAGCTATTGTTGCTGAACCTGACAGAAATGTTTCATTAAAATAGGAAAAATATAGAAACAATGCTGGATGGCTGATTTGAAACATAATTACTAAGAAAACTGCTCCCAGTGATCTAGTAAGTAGGAGTAGAAGCTTGTATTTATATAATGTAACATATATTTATTCATTTATTTTATTCATATTCCATCTGTCATCAGGATCTTAAGTTGGTGTGTGCTTAGTACTTCCTCCTCCAATTTCTCCCAACAATAATCCTGTGAGGTAAGTTGGGTTGAGAAAGACTGGTCAAAGTCACTCAGTGAGTTTCAATAACTGAAGATGCCACTCTATCAGAGATTGCTGAATTTGATCAGATAATATACACATACAATTTGCCAAATGTATTTTTACTAACAAAGAGATATTAATCAAAGTTCTCTACAGTAGGATTGATGAAGGAAAACACATTGTATCATTTCATTATTACAAATTCTTCATTGACGCATGTGCTTAGTAAACAGAATATTTACTCAAACAAAATGAAAAAAAAATCAAATTATATCAATGTAAAAATTATCTGCTGGTACATATCTATCAGAGAGCCTGGAAAAATCAATTTGGTTTAGGCAATTAATAAATCCTAGCTGGAAATTCAGTTGTGTCCAAACCAGACTCCAAATCTATTGATGCCTGCCATATACAAGGAGGAACAAAAAAAGTTTAGACCAACTCATTTCTGAGGGTCAAAAATTCTAATAAGTAAAAATCCAGGCAATACATAACATCTGAGCCACTTTTGCTTTGGCATTTGGGATAACAAATGACTCTGAGATACCTAAAAAAGATAGCCCACTGATGATGGTGTATTTATTGTCCATGTAAGTTTGGCTAGTCTCTTGCCTGATATAAAAAAAAATTGCTATGAAAAAATAAAAAATTATGAATGTTTGTATGTCTGGTGCTGTTTTTTTTGTTGCTGTTTTGACAGAATTAAGCTGAACTTGATTGGTCTTGAAAAGGATCTTGAAAGGAGTCAAAGTGAATTTGAAAGAAAATTTACTTTTTAGTATTTAGGTCAAACATCCTCAAAATCTATGATGCAATGACCTTGTAAAATAAATGAATTATGATTCCTCCATGAATAAAATTAAATTCAACTGAAATTAAATATACTTAACATTTAATATAATTATGTTAATCTCTAAAAAAATAAAAGCTGGCATCTAAAATTAAAACTCTTGTTGAAAATCAACAATAAAACAACATTTTAAACCATATTCAAAAAATCTGGAAATTTGGGTTTCATTTTTGAGACAAGTACAATTTTTTGTTTTACATTTATTTTGGATTAGTATTTGTACTTTATAGCAGCAACTGAATTTAATGTTGGCTTCTTCAGAAAGAGCACAAGTGAGTTCTGATGGTGATACAACCATGAAGCTTGTCATGCAAAGCTGCAGTCCTATCACAATTTGCTCTAAACTCTGCTTTCCACTCTGCTTTGCTCCCCTGGTAGCTGGGAGCAAGCAGCTCACTCTTCCTTGTGGGGCAGAGAGGCAGCTGCTTTTGCTTGGGCTGAGCTTTTTCAAATAAGGAATTAAAACAGGAAATAAAAGGGGAAAAGGGAACTTGGCAGGAACCTTGGGAAGAATTACCTGCTGAGCCCTGGTAAGTTTGTGGGGTTTCTTGTTTAATTACAAATTCACCTTTTTTTTCTTTTTTTAGCAGCCATAAAAGGGGTTTCTCCTTCCCCTTTCTTCTAAAGTTTGCCCTCAGCACAGGTTTGGAGGGGGTGGAGCTTTCTGCTGCAGCCCCCCTGGTAGCTAATCCCTGGTAGCTGGGAGCAAGCAGCTCACTCTTCCTTGTGGGGCAGAGAGGCAGCTGCTTTTGCTTGGGCTGAGATTTTTCAAATAAGGAATTAAAACAGGAAATAAAAGGGGAAAAGGGAACTTGGCAGGAACCTTGGGAAGAATTACCTGCTGAGCCCTGGTAAGTTTGTGGGGTTTCTTGTTTAATTACAAATTCACCTTTTTTTTAGCAGCCATTGTGCCCCTGACGGCGCGCGATAAAATCCTAAAACAAGTAAGAAAAAATCCAAAAAGTAAACTGAGACCAAAACAAAAAATTTGAACAACCCAAAAAAGCTGTGTTTTTTTAATAATAACTAGTATAATAATAACAGCAAACATATAATAACAAGAAATGGAGATAGATAGCCAGCAGACGGAGGGGAGCTTCCCAGTGTTTTGTATTGAGTGTCACATGTATGACTATCTGTCTGCTGGACAGAAGTCTTGGGTGTGTGATCGGTGCAATGAGCTCCTGGCTCTCAGGGAACAGGTTCTTTCCCTTGAAGCCAAGGTAGCAGACCTGGAGAAGCAGAGAGAGATAGCGAGGCAGGAGAAGATCTTCAGGGATGCAGCAGGAGCGTCCCACTCCATGCTGGGCAGCTCTCCAGCTGCTTTGGAGAATGGAGATCTTGGGCAGGGAGGACATCAATCTGTGGAAGAGGGACAGGCTCCCTTAGTTGAGACCCCTTCCCTGGAGGATGTGCCCATATCTTCTTGCACCGAGGATACTTCTCCGCGGGTGGTGGGAGGGGGGCTTCTTGTAGTGGGTGATTCAATTGTTAGAAATATAGAGAGACGGGTTTGTGATGGAAGCGTTGACCGCATGGTAAACTGCCTGCCAGGAGCAAAGGTTGCCGACATCACGAAGCATCTAGACAGGCTGATAGACAGTGCTGGGGTGGAGCCAACTGTTGTGGTACATGTCGGTACCAATGACATTGGGAAAGCTAAGCGGAAGGTCCTGGAAGCCAAATTTAGGTTGCTAGGTAGAAGATTAAAGTCCAGGACCCCCAAGGTTGCATTCTCAGAAATGCTACCTGTTCCACGCGCAGGGCCAGCTAGACAGGCAGAGCTCAGGAGCTTCAATGCGTGGATGAGGCAGTGGTGCCGGGAGGAAGGGTTTAGATTCATTAGGAACTGGGAAACATTTTGGGACAAGCCACACCTGTACAGAAGGGACGGGTTACATTTGAACCATAATGGAACCAGACTGTTGGCAATTAATATTAAAAAGGTTTCACAGCAGCTTTTAAACTGATTCATAGGGGCAAGTCGACAGGAGCTGGGCAGCTTCCGGTTCGAGAAGGCGCACTGTCTAATATGGAGGGTGGAAGTTATGCACATATTGGTGAGTCAACAGGAAAACTAAATTGTAATAGTCAAGCAGAAGGACATGGTAGACCATCTACAAATTCTACAACCAAATTCTACAGTCAAAATCCACAGTCAAAGTTGAAAGTGCACCAGAAAATTACATATAAAGGTCTGTACACGAATGCTAGAAGCATTCGAGCAAAAATAGGGGAATTGGAATGCTTGGTGAAGGAAAATAATATTGATATTATCGGCATAACAGAAACCTGGTGGACAGATGAAAACCAATGGGACACAAGGATTCCAGGTTACAAATTGTATAGGACGGACAGGAGAGGGAGAAATGGTGGTGGCGTGGCCTTGTACATAAATGAGGAGTTAGAATCTCATGAACTCGAAATTCAAGAAAATTCAAACTTACCCACAGAAACATTGTGGATAAAAATCCCAGGACAGGAAACTAATCTGACGTTAGGGATCTGCTATCGCCCTCCCAACCAAACTCCAGAGGCAGATTGCTATTTGGACAATGAATTTAAGGAGGCCTCAAAAAGAAATAGGGTAGTCATAATGGGGGACTTCAACTATCCCCAAATAGATTGGGTAAATTCTTGTTCTACACATGAAAGAGAGACAAGGTTCCTCGACATGTTAGCCGATTATTCCCTTGAGCAGATGGTCATGGAACCTACCAGGGGAAAGGGGATCCTGGACTTGGTTCTAACTAATGCACAGGATTTGGTTCATGATGTGCTTGTAACCGAGCCCATAGGAACCAGCGATCACAACACAATAACCTTCAACTTAACCATGGATAGCAAATTGTCAGTGAAAACTAACACAGAGACCTTAAACTTTCACAGAGGGAATTTTGACAAAATGAGGAAAATAGTAAAGAAGAAACTAAAAGGAACAGTAAAAAAAAGTCAAATCCCTCCAAAATGCTTGGAAACTATTTAAAAATACGTTACAGCAGGCTCAAATAAAATGCATTCCTAACAGAAGAAAGAGGATTGGAAAGTCCAAGAGGATACCAGTATGGCTTACGAATGAGGTAAAGGAGGTTATTGGAAAGAAGAAAAACTCATTTAAGAAATGGAAGGCTCTTCCTACCGAGGAGAACAGGAGGGATCACAAACTCTGGCAGACCAAATGCAAGGCGATAGTCATGAAAGCCAAGAGAGACTTTGAGGAGCATATAGCCAAGAATATTAAAAATAATAACAAAACCTTTTTTAAGCACATCAGAAGCAGGAACCCAACCAGAAAATCAGTTGGGCCACTTGATAACAATGGTCAGAAGGGGATAATCAGAGAAGACAAGGAGATTGCTGAGGCTAAATGACTTCTTTGCCTCCGTTTTCACCGAGGAGGATAGAGAACATTTGCCTGCCACTGAATTAGTTTTCCCAGGGAGGGAAATAGAAGAATTAAACCTGATAGAGATAAACAAAGAAGATGTTCTTGCATGCCTTTCTAAACTAAACGTCAACAAATCGCCGGGCCCCGATGGCATCCACCCTAGAATTCTCAAGGAACTCAAGTGTGAAATTGCTGAACTTCTAGCTAAAATATACAATCTTTCTTTAAGATCAGGCACTGTACCGGAGATTTGGAGGGAAGCAAATATAACCCCGATCTTCAAGAAAGGATCCAGAGGTGATCCAGGAAACTATAGACCAGTCAGTCTAACCTCAGTTCCAGGCAAACTGATGGAAACCATTATTAAAGATAAAATTACAGGGCACATAGAAAAACAGGCATTGCTGAAAGAAAATCAACATGGTTTCTGCAAAGGCAAATCATGTCTTACTAACTTGTTAGAATTCTTTGAGGGTGTAAATAAATACATAGATAAAGGGGCCCCAGTTGATATTGTATATCTTGACTTTCAAAAGGCTTTTGACAAAGTTCCTCACCAAAGGCTCCTAAAAAAGCTCTCCAGCCACGGAATTAGAGGACAGGTCTTGTCTTGGATTGGTAACTGGCTAAATTGTAGGAAGCAAAGGGTGGCAATAAATGGACAATTCTCCGGATGGAAAGAAGTGAGAAGTGGTGTACCCCAAGGTTCAGTTTTGGGACCTTTACTTTTTAATTTATTCATCAATGATCTGGATGTAGAAGTTAATAGTGAGGTAGCCAAGTTTGCTGATGACACTAAATTGTTCCGGGTTGTGAAAAGTGAAACTGATTGTCAGGAGCTCCAGAAGGATCTCTCAAAATTGTGTGAGTAGGCAACAAAGTGGCAAATGCATTTTAACCTAAAGAAGTGCAAAGTTATGCACATCGGGGCAAAGAACCCCAATTATACTTACCAACTGATGGGTACCAAACTTTCTGAGACAACCCAAGAAAGGGATCTTGGGGTTTTGGTGGACAACTCGATGAAGATGTCAACCCAATGCGCAGCAGCAGTAAAAAAAGGAAATTCCATGCTTGGCATGATTAGGAAGGGAATCGAAAATAAGTCAGCAAGTGTTGTATTGCCTCTGTACAAATCGATGGTGAGACCACACTTGGAGTACTGTGTACAGTTCTGGTCACCGCACCTCAAGAAGGATATAATGGAACTGAAAAGGTGCAAAAAAGGGCAACAAGAATGATCAAGGAAATGGAGCGCCTCCCTTATGAAACCAGATTGCAAAGCCTTGGTCTCTTCAGCCTTGAAAGACGGCGTTTAAGGGGTGACTTGATCGAAGTGTATAAAATCATGCATGGGATAGAAAAGGTGGATAGAGAAAAATTCTTTTCTCTATCACACAATACCAGGACAAGGGGGCACTCCCTAAAGCTCATAGCTAAGAAAGTGAGGACAAATAAAGGGAAATATTTCTTCACCCAGAGGGTCGTTGATTTATGGAATTCACTTCCAGAAGGGGTCGTGACAGCTGTCAGCCTTGACAGCTTCAAGGCAGGGCTAGATAGATTCATGGATGCCAAGTGTATCGGTGGTTATTAAAACGGATGTCCATGTGCCGCCTCTATGTTGGTTGAGGCAGGCAGGATTCCCTTGAGTACCATTTGTTGGGGGTCAAGGGAAAGGGAGGGTTTTGCCTTCTCTTTCTGCTCAAGATCCCCATGTACAATTGGTGGGCCACTGTGTGACACAGAATGCTGGACTGGATGGGCTTTGGCCTGATTCAGCATGGCTCTTCTTATGTTCTTATGTTCTTATAACTGCTGGTGCTTTGTCTATAGTCTTGTCAGATTGTGCTCTGGACTATATCTTTTGCTGGGCTTGACAGAACGAAAACAACTTATCCTAAATTGTTGATTGATTTAAACCCTTCTTTAAAAAATACTCTTCGACCAACTTTGTTATATGTTGGGGAGCAGAAATTAATCAGAATGGGGGTCCTCAACTGAAAAATGATGGTCATTTTGTTCCAGGCTTCCACTGTTCCCATATCATACAGAAATCAAACTACGGTATTAGAATTATGTTTTATGCAGAACACTCAAGCCATATTAAATTTTGTTCAATTGGGAAACTAACCAACTTGTAAAAGATCGGCTTGTCCTCAGTCTGAAACAAAATATTGTTAACACTTTAAGCATACCAAAAAATTTATTTGGTTAAAATTGCCAAGATCATAATACAGACTTAGTAGGCTGTTCATGAATACTATTTTAATCTTCCTAGCTTCAAAACAAATATAGAAATTCAAAACTCCTAAAAATATTTTAGCCAAAGTATAGATTAATAAATTGCACGTAGCAAAAACATCTGTGGTAATAATGATCAATTATTCAAAAAGAAAGGGATATTAGTTTAACCAACCCTTCCCCACTTGGAATAAACCTTTTTTTCACCATCTGCTAGGTCTGTAATGTAGTATATATTTAATAGTGATGTATTAAACAACACTTTTCTACTCAGAAATTAACCAAACATATATACTCATACATATTTTGGTCTAGAGTCCACTAAACTGCAAGTCTCTTTCTATTAATGGCACATATTGTTCATCTGTGTTCAAATTCAAAGATGAGTCATTTGTACCACTTAGCTGTCACAGATTACTGTGTAACATATCTTGCATTCACTGTCAACTTAAAATTTATGTATCAGTGTATCCACAAAGTAAAAAGTAACCCTATGTAACATTTTACCAACTTCATGATTTATCCGAATAACATTTAATCCACAATCAACCTAGCTTCAGCACAAAATTGTGAAATGCAAGCCAAAATAACTAAAAAACAAATACACTTAATTCATACTTCAAATTGTTCATTATTCCAAATGCAGTTCTGTTAAACATATATGACATTATTAAAATGCCTTACTTTAGAAATTCCTCAATTTAATTAAAAAGATCTTGGTTAAATATTCCTACATTTTTTTTAAAAAACTGTCATTTTTAAAACATTCAGGTACTTAAAGTAGCCTCATTATTTACACTTTAAGTAGCATAAAGTAAAATAATCTGTTTTCTGTTGATAAAAGGAATTATCAATTTAAAAATAAGGCTTTTTGAATATTTTTTTCACTCTATGTAGTAGCTAGTTTTGAAAGTATATGGTTCATTTATTTTATTTCACTGCAAAAAAGCAGCAGAATGAAATCATTTTCTTATAAAATTGCTACTTCTATTTTTGAGCATACTGAACACTGCAGGTAGTAATGTAAAGGGGCAAATTAAAAAGGACCTCTAAATTAAAAGCAAATCTGTGCTTTAAGTAAATTAAATTTGAAAAGCTATTAATTTTCTTCTGGATGTGAACAGAAATATCAGATAGTACTATAGTATAACAATGTTTATCAGACCAAACCAAAATATTTACACCAGATTTAAGTTTTTTCAAATATTTCAAAATTAATTAAAAAATATTTCCATGAATATTTCTTCTGAATGATGGCTCTGAAATTAATGAAGAATATATTGTTGCTTTTGATGCAATCTTTGGTCCACAGAAAAACATCAGGATTTAATTTTCAATTAAAAGCATATGTAATGTTTTCCCCCCAAAAGCTATTATAAAATGCTGAAGACAAAAGAAAATGGAACCACAATGTTAAGTATTTCTTCTCAACATACCAAATTGTGCAGTCAGAATTGTTTTCAATGACTTTATTTTAAATTTTGTACATAAAGAAAACCTGTTCATATCCATCATGAACAAAACTTAAAAAGGCATAAATTGAAGATATTTGTGTCCTTCATCAAAGCAAGTGCTGTGTTAAAGGTCCAAACATTTTCATTCTTCAAAATAAATATTTTTTCTTTCTTTCTCTCTCTTGGCCCCCTCCCCTTTTGCCTCCTTTCCCTCGTCTCCCCAGTGTCTGCATTTCAGGCTTCAGCAAAATCACTGGAAAATGAAACCTGTCTTGAAATCACACTTCTAAGCAGAGTTCTAGCTCACTGTGTTTGGTAACTTGCCATACCATAGCCAGCCTGATTAGGTATTACCGGAGCAGCTTGTCCCTGGGCAGGCTGAGCAACAAATCCACTCATCCAGGTTGCAGGTGGTGTTTGACTAGTTTAAGAAAAGAAAATTGTAATTATTCTTGTCTGTTTCAATTTTAACCACAATAATACCCATTGCTAGGTGATGAAAATTAACCCCTTGTAATCCTTTAAACATGACCGAAATATTACTTGTATTAATAAATATATACAGCATTCCCCAGAATTACCTCACAAAACAAACTGATTAGCAGATTTTTTTCTGTTGTATTTGGTAAACAATTTATTCAGAATAGCAACTGAAAGGTAGAGTGGTGTACTGGATAACATATAGATTTGGATTCAATTCAAGGTAAAGTGGGATAAATTGCAACTCAAAGTGTTTACTTCATTATTACAAATTTAGTTATGAAAATTCAAATTATTAACAGCCAAATTTAGCTTTAGCAATCAGATACCTTAAGCGGTCCTGGTTTGCATTTACATCTTGAATTTAACTGAACAGAACGGAACTCACTGAACTTATTGAAAAAAAACGTACATATTAAGTTAGTGCAACCCATTTTGTTTAGGTTATGGCTGCATATGATTTTGATTTTGCAAATCTATGGTTCACTGCTGCTCACTCATATAGCATTATAATCAATCAGTCTTTCTCCAGAAATTCATACTTAGATGAAAATTAATACTTTACTTTAGAAACTGATACAGATGAATTTTAATATATACTGAGCTAAGACACAAATATCTATTAGATGTAAAATATTATAGCTACGTTAACAGCATTGTATGGACCAGCAGCATTTTCAACTTCTCAGGCACACAAAATACTAGAATAACTGATTAAATCTTTTAAAACTAAAAACCTATCATTAGTTTATACAATAGTTTATATTTGTTATCAATAAATCAATTTAACATGAAAATAGTAAGAGATGAGTAGAATAAAGAATTAGGGCTTTCTATATTGCCTAGACCAGGCATGTCAAACTCGCGATGTCATGTGACATCATGTAACGTATCAGGACTTTTTCCCCATTGCCGGCAATGGGGTGGGCGCAGTTTCGGCATGACGCATCCGGCCCATAGGCCGGCAGTTTGACATGCCTGGCCTAGACAATCATTGTCTTAACTTCTTTATCTAGAGTGGCGGTGGACTTTAACCTATAATTTATATAACGAAAACTAATATTTTGAATTTATCTATTGTATAGTTTGTATAGAACTGTATTTTGTTGGAGATTATTAAGAGCAATGCTTCTTTAAATTTTTATAATGTAAAATTTAGACATTTCTACAGTTTTTTAATTATTAAAGTTTGGGAGAAAGTAATGAACTAAATAAATGTGACTGTAACAAAAACTTTTCAGGGATATTCTCTTGACTTACATACTTAGTACATGATATTTGATAACTGGATAACATAAATGGAATCTCTGTGTCCCTTTTTATAGTTAAAAGACTGATATTGCATCTTGGAAAGATAAATGTATCGCTCCACGTACTGAGTAGATTGAAGGTCTGATTACACTTGCTACCTATGAGTAGATTGCCTATAGATGTAGACTTTGTATGAATATATACACATTTATAAAGAAATATGGAACTGATTTATGCAAAGTATACCACCTTAAAAAAAGCATAAGATTCATCTCTCTCTCTCTGTATGAATATATTAATTATATAGAATTGTAACTTTATTGTTCTTGCAGCATATTCTCTATCTATTTTTCACTTATTTTTAAGCATTTATTATTTTTATAATGTATATTATCTTTGTGTTTTGTTCCTTTTGCTTTTTCTATTACTTTAAAAACAAAAATAATAAACCACTACTTTAGAAACAAAAAACATTTGTCTTAATGATGCACAAGCAAATATCAGAGTTCATATCCAAGGAAAATTACATATGCAAGTTATCAATTTCTGAACAGAAGTACTTACTCAATGCCAAAGCCTTGTTGATTCCATGCTTGACCATACATTCCATAAGATGGCACTTGCCATCCATTTGTCACATATTGCCCATATTGCTGTGGATTCCCATAAACCTGACTCCACTGTCCCCATTGACTGTACTCCACCTTAAACAATTATTTTAGATAAACAAAAAAATCAAAAATCAATATATGCTTATGAGAAAAATGGAGAAAAAGCCAAAAGTAACATTCAATGTCTAAAGTTAAATTCCATGTGGGATTTTAATGCATAAGATTCCATGCACCGATTTCACTGATTTTGGACCCAGAGGGTATAGAAATACAACACTTTAATGCTAGTCTACCAATTACCTGCTGGAAGTCTTTTGTTGTATCCGGTGTTTCTTTGCCCCAATAGCATTTAACAACATGCCCTTCAATTGTAGTTCCATTGACCGAAACAATCGCATGTGCTGCACTTTCATGAGTTGAAAACCTGAGGCCAAAAAAATGGCATGAAGTAAAATGTTACTATATTATCCTGCTCTAACCCTGTAGGACTGTTTTAACAAGAATGAAATAATTCATTTATCAATAGTTTACTTTATCAGAAGATACAGTATAGTAAAAGGCTATCAGCCTATCACTAAACCTGATATATATGTACCATTACGGAACTTAACAGCAACAAGTCTTTTCTTAAAGAATATACCAAGTATATTTCAACAGTGAAGGAGTTAATTGCTTCAATGTACATAGTTATCTATGGGTAATCATCCAGTGAGATTAAGTTCAGTCTTTAAGGAACCAATGTATTTAAATTTATAAAAAAATAATTAGGTATGCCATTTATTTTGATAACTTAATATAATTTCATAATTTTAAGGCTCCATTTCTTTTTAACATACATGATATTGGATAATATTTTCTGTATTTCCTTTTGTAAATATTTTACAAAAATATGGTTTACAGATGAACAAAATGGGACACTTCCTGGACTTAAGCTTATATCCTACAAAGATGCAAACTTACTGGAGCACAGACACGCACACACCCCTGCAACACCAAGAAACCTGACGTAATTATTGATGTTACAGGTAGTTCTTGACTTACATCATTTGTTCAGTGATTGTTCAAAATTAAATCAGTCCTGAACAAAAGGATTTGCAACATATGCCCAAAGCTATGGCTGTTGCAACGCCCTTAGGGTCACATGCTGAAAATTAAGGTGCTTGGCAGTCCGTGCACATTTATGACCACAGGGGTGCTGCAAATGTCCTTGTCTGCCTGTATCTCCCTCCATATCAAACTGCCCTGGCCTGTAGGACTTCAACTGGTCCCTGGTTAACCACGCCCAGGAGGCTTCAGCCTGCTTCCTACTCCACCAGTGCATGCAAGGATCCCATTTACCCCTTTAGTTTTTCTCCAGTGCTAATGGTTTGGCTTTCCCACTCAGGTCTCCTTGTGCCATTGTCCAAGCAGGCTCCATACTCATGATAATTTAGAAATGTCATTCTCCAAATTGTGTGAAGCCTTCCCTATCCCTCTAATAAACCCGTGCTCCTTATCTTGGATTATGTCTGCTTAACAACCCATGCGGTTACTTAACCACTGCAACCAGAGGACCTAGGATTGCGGTAGTTGAGTGGTCACATGACATCTTGTTTAATGTCTGCTTCACTCAGGAAGCAACATTCTGGTCTCAATTATGGTCATAAATCAAGGACTACATTATAGAGGTACAATTATGATCAAAAGTGATAGCTAAAATATAGTTAGATGTTTGCTTGTTGCCAACATGGTACTATGTTAAGTTCATGGTACTATGTTAAGTACTATGTTTAAGCCAACATGGTACTATGTTAAGAGCACATAATGATAATTCTCCTACCTCACAAAAGAATAGCCTTTAACTGGAAAAGCTCTGGTTTCCACAATTTGCCCAAAAGGGGAGAATGTCTGTCTCATCAACTGATCTAAAAACATTAACATTTGTGTTAGTCATGTGAGTATTCAGTAGTTCACTAAAAACTTTGCAAAGATGAATGTGACTCCCACCTGTTAATCCAGAAGCAATTCCTCCACAATAGACAGTACAGTTTTTGGGGCTTGACTGATTTACTACATCCTCAAATCTCAGTTGTTTTGTGTTGTCTGCAAGATTTTTTTCTGTTATTTGCATTTAATGAACATACAATATGTCACAATATCACAGCCTACTGCATTTAATGAACATACAATATGTCACAATATCACAGCCTACTATATTTGTAAACTGGAAAGACCCTAAACTCAACACTTTTCAAATTATCTCCTGGCAATAAGGATGGCAAAATATTGGGCAGGGAAGTGCCCTTGTAATGTAGATGGACTGACTGACAGCTGTATTTAAGGAGAGCCAGTTCCTCTTTGTTAAGGAAGAACAAAGGGAATATTTGCAGGATCACTATGAAAACTATTCTAGGCACCTGCCAGATTGGTTGGTTGCTTGGTTTTGCTTGGCCTCTAGGTATACAGATCTTAGAGCTGCTTGAGGATAGTCTTGCCTAGTTATCTGAGAGTAGTTTGAATGTCTTAATTCTGATGAAATGGTCTGAGTCCTCAAAGCTGTAAGCTGGGCCATCTGTATTTTTGATTCATAGTTCATCTACTTGGTCAAAGTCTCTAGAAAGTGAGGCAGTTGAATCCCAGCAGTAGTTAATGCAAGAGTGGTTTACACCTATTGTGAAAGAAGTTGCCCATTCTCTCAAGAAGATATTAGACCCAAAAGAACTGGACAATATTTTTATCCAGCCTCCATCTTTCCTTCTTTAGGGAAGGTCACTGAAAAGATAGCCAGCTTGCAGTTCAGAGAGCTCTGGAAGAAATGGATTATTTGGACTTTTTTAGCTGGCATTCAGATCTGGTTTTAGCAGTGAGATAGCACTGATCACACCTGTTGGTAATACTAGGCTGTAAATACATTCTGGCCTTCCTTGATCTCTTAGCACCTTTTAATACATTTCTGAACAGCCCCAGGATTGAGAGTAGAAGGCATGGAATTATAGTGGTTCCCTTTCTTCTGAACTGGTTCCAATCAGTGTGCATGTGGGGGGGGGCACCAGAGAGATCAAGCAGCACTTCTATTTTGCAAGATGCCTCTTGCTCCTATCTGCCATATACACGAAGCTGCTGGATGAGGTCGTCCGTCAACATATGGTAAATATGGTTGCAATTTTTTAATTGTTTCCAAGTTTCAATTTCTGGTTACCTGCCCAAACTCACAAAAATGAGATGGAACAGCATATAAACAAACCCTGAAAAATTATATGCACAAAAGCAAATATTACAAAAACTATGGAACTGTACATACATTTGTAATATCAAGAAAAGATGCAAAATATTAAATATCCATATTCAATATTGCTGTCAAAAATTTATATAGACAGAAGTAATCTATTATATATCACTCTGTTAATATAATTAAAAATGGAATTTCATTTTTGCCCAAATTCACTTACTTTCTTGTGTACTTTTAGGAGCAGGTGGCTTTCGTGTTGCCCAGTTAGTTCTGATCTGACGACCTCCTAACCACTGGCCTCCCATGTGCAGAATTGCATTTTCTGCATCCTAATTTAAAAAAAAACAAAACCACATGGACAAAAATGAGTCATAAATTAGAAATAAGAGAATTAAAATATACATTCTATTTTATTGCTTTGTGTTTTGCTCAGAAAATATAAAAATAACCAATTTAGGTACTAATAGCTTTTCTGGAAAATTAATGTAAGGGAATTAATACTTACACTGAATGAAGAAGATAGGGGCTGTGGCTTCCAGATGCTGCTGAATTTGAGTTTCCAATAGTTTTCACTATTGGCCATATTAGTTGGGCTTCTGAGAATTCTAGTTCAGCAACATCTGGAAGGCCACAAATATTCCACCTCACATTTGGAGAACTCAATATGTTTAGGACATTTTTAGATAGAGACTGACAATATAACATGTATATCCCAATACAGTCTCCTTATTTCCATAAGAAGTAACTGCCCTGCAAAATATATCTGTACTCAATTACTAGTACGATTAAAAATTGGTATATGTTTTTGTCTCTTGCCTAAAGGATCAATATAACATTACTCAACCACATAATTAAGCTATAAAAAATTCTGCCTTTCACATAACCAACGGGTTATAAAAATGGGCTATGCAGTAGCATGCTAGAAATGTCTGCCTGCTTGTATTGCATCCTTCATAAATTAGGCTCACAAAATATGAAGCAATGATTTATATTATTCAATGTACTCACCAATTTATTATAAAATGATACAAAACCATAGCCTTTTGATTTTCCTGTTGTCATATCTTTAACTACCCGTGCATCCCTGGGAAGAGAAGCACAGTTATATGAGGAAATATTATAGATATTCAAAATAAAAACTAAAAGGAACCACACACACTGTATTGTGAGCATAGTTTTCCCTATTATAAACTCAGTAATCCCTAACTATAACCATTCCTAATTCTGCCTAATACTTCTTTACCTGTTAGAAAAAAGCAGTAGGACAAAAATAAAAAAATAACATGTAATAAACATGCAACCTATTCATATATCCTGCACTTTCTACAAATCGTTCAAATTTGAAATTTTAAAAGGAACAAAATTTCCTTTTCTAATTATCTACTGACTAGGGTCTTCTAAGGTTTACTGAACTATAAATTACTGTAACATTTCTAACTAGGTTTACCATGCATTTTCTAAATAAATGCCCTCTGCCTAGTGATATAAAATATGAAATATTAAAAAATTGAAAAAGAGGAAAAAAATAGGAATTAAAAGGCATACATGGCCTGTTAACAGATTTCTTTATTTTTCTTGGTCAATTCTCTACCATCATTTTGGAGTTTGGGCAGCTGTAAATTTTGAAAAATTGACATTTTCAGAAATTTAAGAAAGGAGAATATAACTAACAACAATGCTAAGTTCACCAATATGAAGACAACAAATTTTACACATAATTTTTAGTGAGTAAGTTAAAATGATTGGAAATATAGAACTGCACTGAATATAGAATGTTAAAATGTAAATACTAAGATATGTATATATAAATAATGTATAATAAGAATAAATAGAAATGAGAAAAAAATCTACAACTGAGTTCCAGTGTGCACAGTTCCTTGCAGTTAGCTTCAAGATCCTGTCCATTCTTATGAGCAATTCTGCAAAATAATCAGAATGCTATTACTTTTAATTGTGACTTGGACTTTAGAAAAACTGCAGGTCTCAGGTATAAATCAAGATTGAGAAATAGCAACCTGTATTAAATCTTTTAATATTGGCTTGCAAACAGTACCAATACTTACCACATTGAGATAAAAAGCAAAGTAAATCAAACAGACAAAATAAGACTTTGTTGCATTTGAAAATATGAGAAAACATAGAGAAAATATGCTTTATAGCAGAAATATATTCCTGTAAAGTAACACAAGATGTTCAGGTTTTGTTCTGATGTTGTTAAAAAGACAAAGAAAACAATAGGAGAAAGTTTTTCAAGAAACTAGATTAAATAACAAAAGAAACACACATACTATAGCACCTGAAGGAACACTTGCAAAGTTTAAAATGTTCATTTGCAAAGCTATAGATATTTGGAAATTTAGTCCCAATGTTCTATTGTCAACAGAGAAAGATACCCTTGATTGGCATAATTAATGTATCATTAAAACAAAACTTCTTTATTTAAAAGTTTATCTAAAGATACGAATTTTAATTTCAAATTTAAAAATCCTAAATGTAGTGCTACATTTCAAAAATGCAATCAATTAAGTTTTACAACTGGCTATGTTAACTTAGACACAGTCCAATACTACCTATTGTATATAACTATCAGACACTTCCAGCTTCTATCAGACAATGCACTATAAGCCACAAGAATCAACAGGTTTGCTTTCATTTTCCCACAACACATCCCAGCCCATAAAAATGCATATGGATTTGCAAGTGTGAAAAGCACATAGCTTTTAACAGAACGGATGCAGAAACCTTATTCATACTTAGGTGGAATAATATAATGCAATAAAAGGAGAAGATAATTCTACACCATTCATATGCCATTATGTGAACAATTCTATGCTAATAAGTGATAGTGACTTAAGAGAAGAACAATCTTGCTTTTTGATTCTGTTTGTGTTAATAATTTAAGGTAAAAGTACGGTACTTACGATATTTTACCAAAAGGAGCAAATGCTGACTTAATATCTTCTGTTGTTATTTCTGGACTTAAATCTCCCACAAATACATGAAAATGATCTGGAGGAAAAAAATATAAATGCATTGCTATATACAAAAATTTTAGCTTTCTTATACTGCCAAAGTAAAGCAATGAATGCAATTCAACTGAATACATGGCTTACTTGTAGTGTTGCTTCAGAACGTATTACTTACTTGAAGTATCTTTTTTTTGACTACTTGGTGTTGTTGCCCAGTTAACTTTTACTTCCTAAAAATAATGAAAAAAATATCATTACTGGCATAATTTTTATGTCAATGAAGAGGTTGTACAGGCTCAATTCCAACAAAGTGAGTGTTTCTCTTTATAGAAACATTGTTTCACGGTATTTCTAATTAAAAACCGGGACAAAAATCCTTGCCATGAAATAACCTATTTACTTAATTTGCTACATGTCATTCTTTTTTCTTTTGCAACGTACCTTTCCCAAAATTTTTCTCCCATTCATAGCAGCTAATGCAGCAGCTGCATCCCTGTGTTCATAAAATTCCACAAAGCAATAAGGGTCATTGCTTGTATGCTGCAAAACAGAAAATCCAACAGAAGAGTTGACCCTTCTGCTATCGGGTTGCTGAGAAGAAAATCCAGGAAAATATATTACTTAAAGCTAGAAAAAAATATTATTATAAGTGCTTACAAAGTAGCTGTAAGAATTGTTGTCTGTTCTGCCAAAACAATATCTCAAATTATAGCATCCATAAAACTACATCCAGAGGCCATCAAGTATTAAACTGCAGGTTCAATTCAGAACAGCCTTTCTTGAAAATTCATCACACTGTTTAGATGACATGATGGATTACACACTCAGAATCAAGAAGTTTAACTGCAGGTTGACGTCCTAACTGGAATTATCAACAAAATTAGTCTCTGAACATGTCAAAACTAATGCTGTCAGCTTCTATCGAACTGGATCCAAAAGACACTTGGGATAAGATTACATTTACTATGTTAGGTTACACATATGTATGCTTCTGAAATGGTTCATTCCTTCCTGTAAATTTTACAAATAGAATTAAGTAAGGTTTGAAGGAAAAAGGGGCTTGATGATACTGGAGCTATTTCCTTTGCAAACATGTTCAGCTCCAAGTACTTACCAATTTCAAAGCCCAGATTTGGGAGGGTGTGTGTGATCATTTCAGATTTCACAAGGCATTAAAAGCAAGAATGTGGGTTAGAAAATTACAGCAAAATGTAGTAAATCATTTAAAATTATTTGATTTTAGCTTCATATTTTAATAAATCAAGTTTTATATATATAGATATATTACATTTAATAAATAAATAAATAATAAAATGCAAACTAAATATTACCAGTTACATATAACAATGTTCACTAATCTGGGAAACAACACTATTCATGTACCAACAAAAATATTTTGGTCTAAATTTCTAATGAACTATCTATTGTGCCATTCTGTTTTATTGATAATATATAAGGATCCCCTTGAAACTGCAATCAAAAAAATCAGAATATGAATTTGGAATTAAGATCAGAAATATATTTCCTTTGATTTACCATGTATGCAAGACAGATTGTTATCAATATTGAGAAAACTGTGGTAAAAGTTAAAGACATCACACTTAGCTAAAAATGAACATTATGATTTCAGTTGGTATGAGAGCCAGCCAATGGCTATAAACTAGTAAACGTTGATCAAGATGATTATTTTCAAAATTGCAAGTACTATTATTGTACTGTGTCTGTTGTAATTTCAACACATTTATAAATAGACCTTCAGGATTAAAAAAGTTCCAGTACTTGAATAAATCTCTTCCCTGGAGCTATTAAAATAAAAAAGGAGGAATATTATGCAGCTTCTAGGTTTTATACTCCTAGTTTCTTAGCACTTAAAAAGAACTTAATTTAAAACAGCTATATATTCCCACAAAAATCTCAATTTAATAAAAAAGGAAAGAAAATGGCATATTGTAAATCTTTCTTACTGAAAATACTAATTTCTATCATTTATGTAGTTACATATACATAGGACTTCAAAATCCATATTCTAGCCTTTTGGTAACATTAAAATAAAAATTTCTTTTTAATAAAGAAAAATACAACTTGTTGAAAATTACTAAATGAATCCCAGTCAGGTAAATTTCAATAGTCCAATACACAATATTGGTTCTCTGTTTCTGAAGTTCTATCCTCTCTAAAAAGAAACATTTTGGTCATGCATGGGACTGCAGAAAAGCAAAGCTAAATACTAATAAAACATGTTTTTATTGTGATGTTCATCTGAAACTATCAACAAAGTAAAAATTATTCAAATAAAGATACCTAAAAACCATAGTTGCAACCCAACTGTTTTTCTATGTAATGACTAATATTCATAGTAGTCCCTAATAAGAAATTGCTTAGATTCTTTATCTTTTTTCTGTCACAAAGTAGGAAAAAGCTACCGTACCATCGAGATAATCTCTAAATCAGGGCTTTTCAACCTTTTCACCCATTGTACCACTTTTAAGATATGACAGTATCCGAGTACCACCAGTCGCCTAGCAAAGTGCCAAAAACTTGATGACCAAAAAAAGGGGGGGGGGGGAAAGTGATAAAGTACAAGTTGTCCTCGACTTACAAAAGTTCACTTAGTGACTGTTCAAAGTTACAATGGCCCTGAAAAAAGTGCCCCCCCAAGCCACAGCTGAGCAAGACACCTGCCTGCCCGCCCGGTGGTGCTCTTCCTCCTGTCTAAGGTTTTCATTGTTGTGAGCATTTCTGTTGAGGATTGGCAGCGGGGATGGGGTGGGGGGGTTGGTTTTTATTCCCCCCATCTGCTGGATGGTTGCAGCAGGTTTTGGTCACTTCACATGACCCTGGGACACTGTGACCATCATAAATATGAATCAGTTGCCAAGCATCTGAATGTAAATCACAAGACCCTGGAGATGCTGCAACATTCCAGCTGATTGGCGCTTCTTCTGGGCTCAGCGGAAGTGCCAGGATCAGTGCTGCTTTCCAGCTGATCGGCACTTCTTCAGGGCTCAGCAGAAGCACCAGGATCAGTGCTGAGCTCCAGCTGGAGCCTAGCGCTGATCCTGGCATTTCGACTGAACCCTGACAGCCCCAAAGAAGCGCTGATCAGCTGGAAAGCGGCACTGATCCTGGTGCTTCCGCTGAGCCCTGACAGCTCTGCAGCTCCAGCCATCTCTTGCTCATGCTTCTGCGGTGCTGCCACTGGTTCAGCTCATTCCCCTCCCCTGCTACCACTTTTCTAGGATGGTCGCATACCACCTGCCAGGTGCCAATGTACCACAGGTGGTACCTGTACCACTGGTTGAAAAGCCCTGCTCTAAATAACGTATACAGCCTGAATTATCTTGTAGAGAATATTCCTTCCTGCCTTCATTTGAAAGAGTATAGTTGTAGTTAAACTAAGCATATATTTTACAAGAGACAGAAGCAATCTTTCTGATGCCAAGAAGAATCAATAAGCATATATTACATACAAGAAACCTTTTTCTAGTTAATCAAAATTTGTCAGTTAAATCAATTAACTAAGGCTACAATCCTAGTCAATGCTGGCATAGGAGTCCTCCTAAATTAAACTGTCTTATTTCGTGTTGCAACCTTGATTTTTTTTAAAAGCAGAATTAATAACTGCTTTTATGTGAAATGTTAAGATATCTCATATAAATTAGATTGTGAGAACATATTACCTCTGTTATCATTTTACAGCTTTTGCAAGGTCCAATTTGGCTGAATAATTGAAGTATAAGGACTTCGGTCACATCTCTGGAAAGATTTCCTACGTAGCTAGATATAGAAAAGAAAAGGTAATATTAATGCCATTAATTTATGTCTTGCCAAGATATTCTGCAGATATAAAAAAATCAATTTTATAAACATGCCATAATACTTACAAATACATTACATACACTCTGTTAATCAAAAACATTTTAATTCTGAAGTTCTTCATTATAATTACAAAACATTGCCATTGAAAAATTGCATGCAGTTAGCTAATTAAGGTATAAAACAAGAATGCACAATGTATACCTCCATGTCTTGGATAAAGTCCCAAAGTCTCCATAAAGCTTTCTTTTGTGTGGGTGTGTGCAACTGCCTGGACAAGTCCTTGCAATTTCCTTGGGAAGATTTCAGAAGTGGTTTGCCATTACCCACTTCTAGGACTCACAGAGTGTAACCGGCCCAAGGTCACCCAGGTGGCTATGTGCCTAAGGAAGGTCAAGAATTCTTGGTCTTCTACTTTCTAGCCTGATACCTCAAGCACTATATAATACTGACTCTTACATAAAAGTTTCTCCCATTTGTCAAACTTTAATGACACAGAAGGTAGAATTATTAAATTCTGTCCCCATCCTGTTTGGAAATACTTCCCAGATCCACCAATAAACATAATCTTTCTCTCAACATTCTGATAACTTAAGGTACAGGAACGATTATTTATTTGCTATTTTTAGGCAGATTAATGCTACCAATATGATGTATGACATATTGCCTTTCGATAGATAGATCTTTACAAGTTGAAAAAAGCAAGGCAGGCACCTAGAAACAAAAGTGTGCATTTTATAGTTTTTTAGAAGAAATCTTCTAAGAATACAAACCATTACCCATTAAAATTAAAAAGTAGGCTATTTTGTTCAAGCTTTTTAGTAGAGGAAAAATAAATGTATGTACAATTGTGTCATTTTGAAAGAATTCTGGCAAACATTACATTCAGAACTAAAAAATAGTTGGGAAAATTTAGAAGCGGTATTTTTCTGGTTGTGAAGGAAACTTCCAAGAGGAAAAAAAAACCCAAACTGTATATATATTTTCACAATATACATAAATCTTTTGCTTACTTATATCATATCCTGTTTATATGCAAATACAAAAGAATTCAAAGCAAGAATATATTCTTACATAGTACCAGAATTTATTTTTAATGCTTCAAACAGTGGTTGGGAGCTGGGCACACTGAACCTGACAGAATATAATGCTGACCTGTAGCAGCATCATGATACGGAATTCTAATCAATGTATATTTCAGAGTTGCATAGCAAAAAAAACTAAAGGATCTCTGAAAGCTCAGTTCAACACAATAAGTAAAAACACTACTGTATACTTTGTTTTCATTGGTAATAACCCGCGATCCCTCAAAACACAACTATCTGAAATATACAAAAGATATTCTAAAAAACAGTTAAGGAAAATAAAGATGGAAAATCTTAAAACTACAAGTAAGCCTCAATATACAACCACAATTGGAACTAGAGTATCAGTCATTGAACATCCCGACAGTCCTGGTTGTTGTCATTAAACAGATGGAATCCTAAGTAAGGAGCATGAAGGTACTTTAGAGGGTGGGGGAGGCCCTGGAAGGCCTGGCGCAGGCCATGTGCAAGATCAGGGTGCTACTGCATTGTAGTGCAAAGTCACAGCAGTCCATGAAAGCCTCAAATGCCCCAGGTAGGCCTAGATCAAGGGGTGAGATAGGCAGGTGAAATGAGTTAGTGTAAGTGTGGGCGAGCTGCCAAAATGTTATCATGTGACCAAGAGGTGCTTCAATGGCTATGACTTTGGGCAAAGTTGTAAGTTCCTTTGGTCAATACTGTCATAATTTCAATGGTCACGGAGCGAATGGTAATAACTCAAGAACCCGTGTACTTTCTACTTTTGAATATATTATCATAAATGAAGTATAATAAATAAGCCAATAATTTTATTTAATATTCTTGAAACTCTTAACATTAAGTTTTTGAAACTTTTCTGCAACAATCTTTCATTTCTATTCAAAAATGAACAAATTATTTGATCTTAAATGTAAAAAATCAGTAATAAAAATTATAATCCTATATACATTTAGAGATCTCACTAAACTCACAGCAACCCTTTGAATAGAGACAGCATTATAACTTTTGTATGTTCTTGAATAGAAGAAATATTCTTAATATTATACAATATTCTGCAATGAAATAGAAATATAATGAAATAGAAATTTCTTATTTCTTTCAAATAAGCATTTAAGACATTAATTTATATGATAACCAGCATGGCAATATAGCACTTATTTTCACTCAGTGTCAAAATTCACTAGATAACCAAGGTTTAATTTCACACGCAGAGTTTAATCATTTTACTTAAAGGTTTGGGATATACTGCCTTAAGATTCTGGAGAATAATTTGACTATAGCTGAAAAAATAAAAGTCCAACAAAGGCTAGAACTCTTGTTACTGTTCTGAAAAAACAGACATGTGGATCCTCTATATCAGAGGTGTAAAGAATATGGTTCCATGGACCTCTTGCAGCCACAATACTCCTGACTGAGGCCAAAACCAGACTAAAATACAATTGGGAAATATTGAACAGAATAAAATAAAATAAAACAAAATAAAACATAGCTATTAAATTGTAAAACTAAATAATACATTTAATCACCAACTACCATAAAACCCCAGGCTCATGATTTGTGAAGAATCCTACCAAAGTTCATCACCTTGCCTTAACTGCAACAGTGAGGACTGCTTAGCACTGCCATGTTGTGAACTGAATAGGAGGACTAGACTACAGTAGCACCAAGTGACCCTGCTGGTGACCCAGAGGTGTCAAACTGCTGGCCCATGGGCCGGATGCATCATAGCAAAACTGCACCCACCCCATTGCCAGCAATGGCAAAAAAGTAGTAGTAATAGTAATAATAGTAATAATAGTAATAATAATAATAATAATAATAATAATAATAATAATAATAATAATAATAATAATAATAATAATAGTAATAAAGTTGGAAGGGACCTTGGAGGTCATCGAGTCCAATCCCCTGCTCAGGCAGGAAACCCTACACTATTTCGGACAGATGGCTGTCCAGTCTCTTCTTAAAAACTTCCAGTGTTGGAGCATTTACCACTTCTGGAGGCTAGTAAGTGACTAGTGACTACCGTGTTTCCCCGATAGTAAGACACCCCCGATTGTAAGACGTATCGGGGTTTTCAGGGGGTCGGCTAATATAAGCCGTACCACGAAAGTAAGACATATTACTCCTGCCCACTTCCGCCTCCTGCTTAAAATACTTAAATACTTAAAATACTTAAATACTTAAAATACTTAAAATACTTAATATACTTAAAATACTTAAAATAAAACTGACAATTGTTTTCCAATCAATATAAGCCGTACCCCGAAAGTAAGACATAGTGGGGCTTTTGGGGATAAAAAGAAAGTGTGACCCTGTCTTGCTTTAGGGGAAACACGGTAGTAAGGTTATGTTATCATTTGTAACCTCATATACACAGAGCCAGTTTGGTATTAGTGGTTGAAGTATCAGACAAGAAGTAGATAGTACTAGTCCTGCCTTTAGTACAAAGCCAGCTGGGTGATCTTGGGGCAGTCTCATTCCTAGGAAGAGAAGAACTGCCAAATCATTTCTGAAAAAGACTGCTAAGAGAAGTGCAGGGAGCAGCTGCCAGGAATCCAAAACAACAGAGGCACACAACTTTCAAGTGAAAATAAGACATACTATTAAATTTTCATTTTAACATGTCTGTTACAAATATCTACAATTTACTCAGTCTCATATTGAGATAGCAATAGCACTTAGACTTATATACCGCTTCACAGTGCTTTATAGCCCTCTCTAAGCAGTTTACAGAGTCAGCCTATTGTCCCCAACAATCTGGATCCTCATTTTACCGACCTCGGAGGGATGGGAGGCTGAGTCAACCTTGATCCGGTGAGAATCGAACTGCTGAACTGCTGGCAACCAGCAGAAGTAGCCTGAAATACTGCATTCTAATCACTGCCCCACCACGGCTCTTCAAGTATGTGCAATACTTGGTTTGGGAAAAGCTCAGAAAACAATTATTTCCTGCATATGGTATGTCAGAAATTAGAGGGAACATTGCACAAAGGTAATAAGTGAGAATATGAGGATTTGTGCAATAATTTGGCAGTAGGTCAGGAGAGGGTCAGAGGTTAAATAACCTTAAGATAAAGGTTATCTTATCTTATCTATGGTTTAATGACCCCCATTTCTATTTAGCAACAGCAATAGCACTTAGACCAGCGGTTCTTAACCTATTTCAGGTTGTGACCCCGACCTGCGCCGCGCATGCGCGACGGTCTGCATCGCACATGCACGACGCACGCGCGGCAGTCCGCATCGCGCATGCGCAACGGTCCGCATCGCGCATGCACGACGGTCCGCATCGCGCATGCGCAACGGTCCACCTCGTGCATGCGCAGTACTATCCCGCGCATGCACAGTGCTGCCCCCTGCGCCGGCCGAAAAAAATGGAAAAAAATGGCGGAAAAAATGGCGGACTGCGGCGTTTGGCAACCCCCGTGAAATGGTCGTTCGACCCCAAATGGGGTCGCGACCCATAGGTTGAGAACCGCTGACTTAGACTCATATACTGCTTCATAGTGCTGTACAGCACTCTCTAAGCCAGACATGTCAAACTCGCGACGTCACATGATGTCACACAACGTATCGGGACTGTTTTGCTATTGCTGGCAATGGGTTGGCGCGGCTTCCATGTGACGCGTCCGACCCACAGGCCAGCAGTTTGACACTCTGCTCTAAGCAGTTTAACATATTGCCCTCAACAATCTGGGTCCTTATTTTACCGACCTCAGAAGGATGGAAAGCTGAGTCAACCTCAAGCCAATCAATATCAAATGCCAGACTATAGGCAGAGTTAGTCTGCAATATTGCATTCTAACCACTGCGCCATTAGGGCTCCCATTTGAGTTTGACAAAACTCATCAGCAGTCCCCAACCTTTCCAGCTTGGCGGACCGGTGAGGTGGAGAGGGGATAGTTCCGTGTGAGCAGCAGGTACAACGTGCAAGCACCTACCACTCGCACAAATGGAGCTTCACGCTTGAGCTGACAAAGACAGTTGTAAGTCACTCTGGTAAGTCCCCCTGACCTTTCTGCACTCATGCTCTACTGCACCATCTATTCTCTGGCCTTCCTGTGCTGGTGCTGCCCATTCCCAGGTCTTCCTATACCCACAGGATTTGATAAAAGGATGAGAAATGTGGTATTAAAACTCTAAGTTTAAAAACAGAGATAAAGCAAAATGTCTGAAATCTTCATAAAGTTTGAGCTAAACACAGACATTATAGAAACATCCCTTCCTTGACCTAAATTATAGTTAGACCTGCTTTTCTTTACCATCTTTAAATTTTCTGGATCAGTACTGCACCACTCTTTGTCTGCAGCTTGCATAACATTAGTCTGAAAAGGAATAGCTTGATGTATATATATATATAATACTTTGAGAAATATCTGCATTTTCTTGTGTCTGAGCATCCTGTAAATATATGGATCACAGGAGGTGAAATATTTAAGAGAAAAGCTTCTCTTTCTGAGGAAATGCGTTAGAGGAAGGATTCCTCATCTTCTGGAGGGATATTAGGGACACAGTCACAATAATCTATCAACTCCTACTTCAAACCAAGTTTGTAATACACTGCTTTTGTTAAGATTACCTTAAATATAACAAAGCATTCAAGCTTTCAAATTATAACTTCTTTGCATCTGCAATGTGCTAGAAATAACAATGGGAAAGTAGGTTGGCCATTGGTGCAACTTGGCAATTAATATCGAAGTCTCAAACACAGCAAGTGTTGTAAACTAAATGAAATTGGTTCAAATCTAATTGAACTACAAATTCCCTGTCCAGAAAATACTGCACTGACTGCTTGATGAATACCAAACACAATTTAAAGGGTGTGGAAGCTCTGTTTTGACTCAGAATACTCCCAAAGTGCTTGAAACTCAATGATATCATATGCAATGCTAGTACATTTTGGGAAGGAAGAGAAAATGTGAGACAGATATCCAGAACTAATCTGAATAAATTCCTGAAGTCAAGATATAGATTAGAATAAGAGAAAATACTACATTCAATTCTTAACCCACTGAGTAAGAAGCTGAATAATAATTTGCTGAATTGCAAAGATTTTGAACCTGTAGTCTATAAAAACAATAAAAATGTATTCTACAATAAAAGTAATTTTTTTACTTTTATGGACATAATTAGCACAGGATTGGTCAATATTAGGACTGTGAAAAATCCTATAATATAGTTCCTTAGCAATGTGTAGGAATGTGCAAGAAATGCCTGTTATGAATTACTGAAACAGCCATACCTTTTCCCAAGCTCTTGAAGTTATTCTGTATTCTGCTCTCTGGCTATATATGCATATATGTACATGCACATTCATGTAGCAGCTATCATGAGGGTTTGAAATGTGTGGTTCATATGCATTGCCACAATCAAACAGCTCTAATGAATATTTATTTAGCCTTAGCTGCTTACTTTAATTTTTGCTATCAACTAGTGAGCATCTACATTTTAGGCCAAATATGGCATAGCCTTCCTTGAAATCTGGAGCAGCATTTGCCAGAGGAATATCAGTATTTTAACTGAAAGGAGCATGAGGAGGATGGCTCTGTGCTTTTGATCTCTCACATAACATACAACTTTTCAACTAATTAACTCATCCAGGACAGACGAACACCCTAGAATAAAAGAACTAAATTAACTCCAATCATTAAAGATAGTTTTTTTTAATATTTTAAATATACTTTCCTTTCCAAATATCTATTGTTATACCAAAGCTAAGTGTGAAAGGAACATGGACAGTTTTCAGTCGACTAAAATAAGCTTTATCATTTTTTTTTCTTGGGGCTTCATTTTGGGAAGCACAAAATATCCATCATATACCATTAACACTCTATAAATATGTCTGTACTACATTGTAGTACATTACATTTACAATATTCAACAGAACAAAAGATTACTAATGAGTCACACACTCTTTTCAGCAAAAAAACTTTTCTTTTTATGCTTGAAGTACTAACAAACCTAAAGCAAATGTCAAAACCAATAAATTCAAAAATATTTAAACAAAATGTACTACGGCTTGCATTAACAGCATGGACTGAAGTATATTCACGTATCTAAGCTTAGAAAGCTACAGGGCTTAATTATTTTTGCAAACTGAAATGCACTCTGAAGTTTCCATAACCAAAAGGGCACAAGATAATGCAATGTAGCACAATGAGTATGAACGACAACACTAATGCAAAAACTCCATTTCCAACTTAGCAGATAGACTTTGCTTTTTAAATGCATTCAGTCAAAAAAATATAAAAGAATGAACAATGAAAATATACCACCAGCATAGAAATTGTTGTTAAAAAAAAAACACTGATGACGTTGAATTTATTTAGGTATGTGTACTTCTTACATGTTCTTGACTGTGAAGCTTTCAGAAAGATTTTGAAGATGAAAACATTCATTACGTATATTAAAACATCCTGAATAACACCATCATTAGCAGTCAAATGCATATACACTGCACTGAATACATACCCTTAAACAGCAGATCAAAGCAATGTGTACTTTTCTACTTACATCACTTGTGTGCGAACTTAAACAAAATGGTGCAAGTACATGCATAAGCACACTCTGGCATTCCATCTATTTTTATTTAAATTTATTTATTAACGCCGCACACATTAACACACCAACACAAAATCCAGCTTGCCTACAAAAAAGACAGTTATCATTCAGGTAATGGCATTATGAATATAGTCTTTTTCTTCCATATAGCTTGCTGACCATAGCATCAACTCCATGCTATATGTGTGATGAGTCCAAAAGACTTTTCAGTCAGTATACCATTTGACCCAGGTAGATTAGACACTGAATCCCGGAACATTATGACTGGCCATGCATAAAATAGGTTGCGTCAGTAGGGTTGAGGATGGGTGAGAAGCCACTGGAAGATTGATGAATCCTATTGGAATTCAAGTGCACAGAGACTAAATAAGCCCACATATAGGCTAGACTCCCAGGAACTGAGCTATGGACTTGTTGTATATGACTTCTCCAACATACGAATGCACTGAATGTACCCCAAGTTATTTAATATCTTATAGACATTGGCGATTTCTGTGCAGTAGGTGGATTTCTGAAAAGGTATGGAGATTGAAGTAAAAGATTGAGAAAGTCTATTGAGAAAGCAGAAAATTATTTTAAGGGAGGTAAATTGTTGCACCAATTCAATGTCCAAGCAGCAGTAATGGGGGGAGGAGGTGTTTACCATATAATCTGCTCTAGAATATTAATTAAGTTCTTTTAATTCAAAAGAGGTCTGTTTTGAAAAGCAAGGAATAAGGACTGAGGGGGATGCCTTTCTATTTCTAACTAAAATCACCAGACTACTAGTGTACCTAACTAAACTGGAATAAGCTGTGGAGATTGTCTCAGATACAGGCAGAAAACCAATTACTTATCAGCAGTCACCACCTACAGAAGCATCAAGCATCAGCTGAGGAATCCAGTTTGCTTTCAAGATTCCACTTGGCCTTTCTCTAGTGAAGGGGTGTTAAACTCGCCACATTATGTGACATGTCGCGACATATTATGACTTTTTCCCCTTTGCCGGAGCTGGGGTGGGGCAGTTTCGGCATGATGCATCCGGTCCGCGGGCCTGCAGTTTGACACCCCTGCTCGTGGTAACTAAAGCCAAAATGGCTTCCTGTGACATTAGCTCCTTGAATGCCTACTGCTTTGCCCTAAATCCCTCCCCCATATTCTTCCCTTTGCAGCAATAGGAAAATAGTCCTTCTATATTGACTCTGACACTAGAACAACTGAAAATATCCCAAATCTAAGAAATAAGACATTTACAGCAGCTAAAACAGAATGGAATATGCAAAACACTTTTTCTATGTGGAATGGCTGCAATTTGAATCATACCAGAACAAAACACCTGAAACTGGTATATGAGTTAATGGACCATTATGCTGCATGTTACATTGGCTATAGAAATGAAACCATCTAATGTCTTAACAATTAAAAGGGATATACAAAAAACAAACCAGAAGAGCAAGTTGGATAACTTTCCTATTTTGGATTTACAAAAGAGACATATTAAAGTTTTGAAGGAATGTCTGAGAAAAGACAAAGAGAAAATGAAAAAAATCAAGTTATGGGACATTATTCAAAAGGATAAATGATCAAGATTATTAAAAGCAAGGGAAAAAATATGAAACTAGTTTATCCATTGGGTTAAATTATGTTATTGTTTCTGGTAACCATTATAGGACTTCCACTGATTAGGGCTGAATGAATTTGTCTATAGATAAGAGACCAGATATGGGAAGAAGAGATCTTTTGTAGCACTGTAATCTCCAAGGTGATATAAGTACTTTGAGGAGCATATAGCCAAGAATATTAAAAATAATAACAAAACCTTTTTTAAGCACATCAGAAGCAGGAACCCAACCAGAAAATCAGTTGGGCCACTTGATAACAATGGTCAGAAGGGGATAATCAGAGAAGACAAGGAGATTGCTGAGAGGCTAAATGACTTCTTTGCCTCCGTTTTCACCGAGGAAGATAGAGAACGTTTGCCTGCCACTGAATTAGTTTTCCCAGGGAGGGAAATAGAAGAATTAAACCTGATAGAGATAAACAAGGAAGATGTTCTTGCATGCCTTTCTAAACTAAACGTCAACAAATCGCCGGGTCCAGATGGCATCCACCCTAGAATTCTCAAGGAACTCAAGTGTGAAATTGCTGAACTTCTAGCTAAAATATACAATCTTTCTCTAAGATCAGGCACTGTACCGGAGGATTGGAGGGAAGCAAATATAACCCCGATCTTCAAGAAAGGATCCAGAGGTGATCCAGGAAACTATAGACCAGTCAGTCTAACCTCAGTTCCAGGCAAACTGATGGAAACCATTATTAAAGATAAAATTACAGGGCACATAGAAAAACAGGCATTGCTGAAAGAAAATCAACATGGTTTCTGCAAAGGCAAATCATGTCTTACTAACTTGTTAGAATTCTTTGAGGGTGTAAATAAATACATAGATAAAGGGGCCCCAGTTGATATTGTATATCTTGACTTTCAAAAGGCTTTTGACAAAGTTCCTCACCAAAGGCTCCTAAAAAAGCTCTCCAGCCACGGAATTAGAGGACAGGTCTTGTCCTGGATTGGTAACTGGCTAAATTGTAGGAAGCAAAGGGTGGCAATAAATGGCAATTCTCTGGATGGAAAGAAGTGAGAAGTGGTGTACCCCAAGGTTCAGTTTTGGGACCTTTACTTTTTAATTTATTCATCAATGATCTGGATGTAGAAGTTAATAGTGAGGTAGCCAAGTTTGCTGATGACACTAAATTGTTCCGGGCTGTGAAAAGTGAAACTGATTGTCGGGAGCTCCAGAAGGATCTCTCGAAATTGTGTGAGTGGGCAACAAAGTGGCAAATGCATTTTAACCTAAACAAGTGCAAAGTTATGCACATCGGGGCAAAGAACCCCAATTATACTTACCAACTGATGGGTACCAAACTTTCTGAGACAACCCAAGAAAGGGATCTTGGGGTTTTGGTGGACAGCTCGATGAAGATGTCAACCCAATGTGCAGCAGCAGTAAAAAAAGCAAATTCCATGCTTGGCATGATTAGGAAGGGAATCGAAAACAAGTCAGCAAGTGTTGTATTGCCTCTGTACAAATCGATGGTGAGACCACACTTGGAGTACTGTGTACAGTTCTGGTCACCGCACCTCAAGAAGGATATAATGGAACTGGAAAAGGTGCAAAAAAGGGCAACAAGAATGATCAAGGAAATGGAGCGCCTCCCTTATGAAACCAGATTGCAACGCCTTGGTCTCTTCAGCCTTGAAAGACAGGCGTTTAAGGGGTGACTTGATCGAAGTGTATAAAATCATGCATGGGATAGAAAAGGTGGATAGAGAAAAATTCTTTTCTCTATCACACAATACCAGGACAAGGGGGCACTCCCTAAAGCTCATAGCTAAGAAAGTGAGGACAAATAAAGGGAAATATTTCTTCACCCAGAGGGTCGTTGATTTATGGAATTCACTTCCTGAAGGGGTCGTGACAGCTGTCAGCCTTGACAGCTTCAAGGCAGGGCTAGATAGATTCATGGATGCCAAGTGTATCGGTGGTTATTAAAACGGATGTCATTGTGCCGCCTCTATGTTGGTTGAGGCAGGCAGGATTCCCTTGAGTACCATTTGTTGGGGGTCAAGGGAAAGGGAGGGTTTTGCCTTCTCTTTCTGCTCAAGATCCCCATGTACAATTAGTGGGCCACTGTGTGACACAGAACGCTGGACTCGATGGGCTTTGGCCTGATTCAGCATGGCTCATCTTATGTTCTTAAGTTACTGAATTTTTTTGCTCTTGTCACGATGAAGAGGAAGTTATTTCATTATAATTGTCTTTTTTCTTTAATATATTTTTTCCTGCACTTTTCTCTTTTGTAATTTTCTTAGTTTGTATTAATCTTATCTTTGCAATGTAAACTTTAATAAAAAATTAAAAATTTACAGTTCAGTGGACATGATTCATGCACAGAACATTTTTATCCTTCATAACTATTATACTTTCTTAGAATATTTAAAACATATTACCATGCACTAAGTAGAAATGTAGTGAATTGATTTATATACTCTCAAGAGTTCTTACATTCAATTTTTCACTTTTTTACTCCACTAAAATTTACAAATTAGTAGCAGACACAGAATTTTATCAGTTTTGTTAATAATAAATATTATCAAGTTAGGTTCTCTGTCTCTCATCAGCTAGGAATCTATGTGGAACAATTCTAAGTTTAATAGCTAAACTATACTTTCTTAAACAGCAAATTTACAAATTTTTATACATTTTTTCCCAAGCTTAACCTAATGCTATTCTGCATCTGATTTTGCTTGTCTGGAAGCTCATCACTACTTCATCTAAGCATGTACCCCAGAACAAAAATGACTTAAAAATCAATTACATATTTCCCTCTTTTTTCTAGTTCCTCCTATCTAAGCCAATAAAATTCACAAGCTTTCATTATTTTGTAAATTTTCAATTGACCTTACAAAATGGCGTCTTAGGATTTTGATTTTATTCTTGTGATAAAGCATCACTACTATCATGTTTTACTGTTCTGATTTCTGGGATGCTTTTTACATATTTTTGTTGAGAATATCCTCTTCAACTAGGACCCTCCAATTTTCACTTGCAAAGTGGTTTATTTTGCAATAAAAGTTATATTCCTTTTACTTGTTACATTGTTCAAACTTTCTGAGCTCCAAACCTTGCAATTTCTTAATATGTCATTATTAAATATTACATCTTACTAACATTACTTGAGGGATTACCTTCTCCATCTCCCTGTCCCATATACTCCAACAGGGAAGACTGCTTCTTTTAAACTGTCATTTTATTGGGCCTAAAGCATGCCTTTTCTGTGGTTGTCCCTGCCCTCTGGAATGATCCACCCCCCCCAATACAGGCAGTCCTCAACTTACAATAGTTTGTTTAGTGACCATTCGAAGTTACAATGGCACTAAAAAGTGACTTAACTGTTTTTCACACTTACGACTATTGCAGGATCCTGAAGATGTGATGAAATTTCAGACACTTGGCAACTGACTTATATTTATGACAGCTGCATGGTCCCAGGCTCATGTGATCACTTTTTGTGACCTTCTGATAAGCAAAGTCAATGGGGAAGCCAGATTAACTTAAAAACCATGTTACTAACTTAACTCTGCAGTGATTCACTTAACAATCATAGCAGGAAAGGTCATAATATGGGGCAAATGTCTCACTTAGCAATAGAAATTTTGGGCTCAATTGTGGTCATAAGTTAAGGACAACCTGTATAGGACAGGCACCCACTCTCTTTGTCTTTAGGAAAATACTTAAGACCTGGCTCTTTCTCAGGTATTTGGGATCGTTTGAGTGGGAGCTCCCCTCTAAGATTTATTATGATCTGTGCTTGGTTGTCATATTTCACATTTTAGATTGTGTGTTTATATACTAGGTGCTGGTTGTATGATGATGATGTGTTTTTGTTGTAGGCTGCCCAGAATCCCAAGGATGAGTTAGGCAACCTTATAAGTCTTTAAACACATACCTATTCACAGATATATCAATGTTCCTCTGGTGTTTCCCAGCCTTATTTAACTGGCAATGTGTTTCCTACCTTATGGACATCCCTCATGATGAGTCAATATTACTTTCCAAAACTTTTCTACTGCTGGAGGGAAGGCCAAACCTACAGCAGATGCCAAGCCCTACCAATTGGCAAAAGGCAATGGCCCTCATGGTAACAATCCCACAGAAAAGGCTTTCTAGATTCCAGGCACACCAACATTATCAAATTGCCGGTGCAATGTGAATACTAAGCTACCGACCTACACATTTTGTTAAAAAACAAAAACTTTTCACACACCTCCACCGTTACAAAGAACATCCACCCTCCAGTCTACTCTGGGTTTACATCCTGCACAATTTATCACCCGCCCTTGTGACATTTTGTGAGAGACGGGGAACTGTAACCTGTGTCTTTCCTATAAATTGAGGCGAGGTATATTTCCTTCTCTTATCGCGATTCCTCTCCAGTCCCGCTTTCTTGACCCGTCTCCCTCCAAACGCTCCTTCAGAGAATCCACCCTGCAGATCCCCTCCTGTCATCGCTTCTTGACCCACATACCCAGCGGCCAACCCATCCCCGTCCCACTCACAGGGTCTTGGGCTGTCCGTCGTCTTCCATCATGCTACGGGAAAGCTGCTCCCAGGCAGAGCCAGGATGTTGCACCGAAGGGGGAGGAAGCGTATGAAGACTCCGAGACGCTATTAAAAAAAAACAAAAAACGAGCCGCCTCAGGCCTCTCGTTTTTTCTTAGGCCTCGGCAGCCCCCAAGGTAGGATTCAGTAGAACGCTGAGGGGGGAGGGGGGCGTTGAACCAAAGGGTCTACAAAATGGCCGCGGTCGCCAACCACTCAGGAAATCAGGCAATGCGCAAGCGCAGCGCAACCCATCTCTCTCTCTCTCGCTCGCTCGCTCGCTCGCTCGCTCTCCACACCTTCCTTGGCGTGACGTAGAAAGGGAATGTTAGAGCCGCGGTTCTTTGACGACTTTCAGATGTGTGGTCTTCAACTCCCAGCCAGAATTTCCTGCTGGCTGGGGCATTCTGGGAGTTGAAGTCCACGCATCTGAAAGTTGGTAAAGATTGAGACACATTGCATTGGAGTAACAAGCGTTTTGCTTCCTGGTTCACTGCAGGGATGAGGAAAGAGAATCCGCGTTTCATATGAACAGGAGGGGGAGCTGGCAGTGTTGGCGAGGCAGGCAGGTGGAAGGAAGACAGCAGGATGATTGAGAGGGGAACTTCGAAGTGTCTCTTAAATCCTTCATTTAGAATAAGGTTGTACTGGTTTCGGAAGCTATAATGCCAATTCTCTTTTGGGCTCGTCTGAAATGCGGTAGAATCGGGGCTCAGCCGGAGTCACGGGAAGGCGCAACTCAACTTTTTCCATGCTAGCAGGCCTTACACCTATTTTTCCCAGTGTTTCATTTTAGAGTTTATTATAGCTTTTCTTAAACACGTATGCTCATTATTCACAAAATAGTTTCCCTTGAAATCTATATCCAGGGTATGTTTACTAACAGTCTTCCGCTGAATAAGACTAGTAGTAAGAACAGAATAGACCAGTTCTCTAAATGTTTACCCTAACTCAAAATATTTCCCTTCTTCTGATCCTCACTTGTAATAAGGAACATTAATTATAGATTAGATGCAGACAGGGAGTACTTGTAATTTTGTAATTTTTAGTCTGGTGTTGTTTAAGGACAATATGATAGTACTATGTACTTAAAATACCTGAATGATTGTCATATAAAAGATTAAAGATTAGTTGAACAAGGACTTTCATAGTGAAGCCAATTCTTTTTTAAGAAACGGATGCTGTTTTTATGTGAGAGATTTTTAAATGGAGGTAATGCTTGATGCTTTTGTTCTACATCAAGCAGGGATTTAAATTAGATGCATGGAACACACCATGTTCCCCCCCTTTCCATGTTGGAGGCATAGCTATGAAGTCAGCAGAGAAGAATCTTAAATGTGTACCAATGTACAGACATTGTATGGATAATATATAGCCATGGAAATGTACCTCCTGCAATTAAAATACAAGGGTGTATGTGTGTGTTGGGTGGGTGGGGAGTACAAATGAGGTTGGTTGGCAAAGGGAGATAGATTTTTTTTTTCCAGTGATGGCACCTCAGTTGGATTCCTCAAAATCCCAAGCTTTTATTTTCAATTTAATTTGTTTTATTTTGTTTTTATCATTTTGTATCATTTGGCTTTTTTACATTTATAATTGTTTTATGAGTAAAATATATTATAAAAGATGGTTTAAAATATAAATGCTGATATTTGGGTGGTATTGTTAATCATTTACTTTTTAAATCAATCTCCCATTCACTCCAATATGAATAAAATGACTGTCAACTTCAAACTCTTCCTTTAATATTTATTTTAATTGCTGTCCTTGACTTCCATAAATGTGATCAGGACAATTGTACTTTATCCAAGTCTTGCCTCCCACACTCAATGCTGAAGCATTCATACCTTTGTTATTTTAAGCTTTAATCTCTGCAACAATAAAGACATGGCTTTATCTGTATTTTTCATGAGTAGCTGTGACTTCATTAATATAAGAAGATATTATCTTGCTGTTAAATTACACAATAATCTAAAGCAGAGAATCACATTGTATAAAAGATCACTTCAGCTGTTTTTCTTACAACATACTGATATTTTTGTAATTTTTTAAAAGAATTCTCTGCCTAGAATCAGGACTTTTTCTGTCTGAGAAGTTCTAATGAGGTGTCATTCAGTAATGGTTGTTCTTCATTATGGATATAAGAAAAATATTTTAGATATTCATGATAATACTACAACAACCAGTGTGACTGACAACAATTCATGTTCTCTCTATTCTAATTGTTCCAAGATAAGTAGCCTCGTGTAACATTCTTATTTGAGGTGTAGCAGGTTTGCATGAAAAATGTAGACTAAAAAGGAAATTAAATTTTTTTTGAGCAGCTTATATTCAATACAAGAGCAAAAAGCTGTTTTGACAGAAATAATATTTTGCCCGTATGCCACAAGGTGGCTCTATTTACTGCTTATCTTGCACACTTTCTCAACAAATCACTAAGTAGCAGATTTGGATGGCTTTAGAAATGTCTGAAACTGAAGATATATTTAGCCTGATATATTGTCTCTTCTGAATTACAGCAATAGCAATAGCACTTAGACTTATATACTGTCCACAATCATAGTATATTAATGGAGAATGTCTTAGAATATACTGTTCAAAAGTAAATGATTTAATGGTCCAATACACATTTTGAATGTAATGCATATAATATGTAATATTGTATGTAATATGCATGTATGTATAGTATATTTTCAAAAAATTAAGGGTATGTATAAATTTGAGAAATATGTGACTTGAACTATGAAAATAATTATGGGCAAATTGGAATAGATTCAGAAGGTATTGTCTCAAGTAGATTCAAAGAGAAACAACTATGATCAAGAATTTAGGAAATGGAAACTAAATTATCTGAGAAAAAAGTGTAGAAGTTGAGTATATTTAACCCTGAGTAGATAAAACTGAACAACATATGTCAACACACTTTTCAAGCATCTGAAAAGTTACTTTGGCCATAATCAGTTTTCTTTCTGCCATCCTGGAGTACAAGGCATTGAATGCTTTTTTAAAAACTACAGCTGAATTTTAGGAAGAGATTACTAGCAGGAAGAATATTTTGACAGTTGAATCAATTACCTAGGGGAGATAGTGATGAGCTACGTTTAATGGATTAGTTCAAAGAGAAACATCTCTTGGGGATACTTTAATTTGTATTCCTGCATGGAACAGACTTACAGTTTTAAATTCATCTTTCAAGGCTCTGGTTTTAGTCATCATTGCCTGCTTAACTCCTAAATCCCATCATTTTGAAAATATGTACAGGTAATTCACAATTAGTGCAAGTTCAAATAGTGCAATATTCAATTTAATGCAAATTATAAATTGATACCAGGTCACATTGAATAAGAAATAAAATTCAGTTAATGTGTGGCTTACTTAGCATGCATGCATAATTGAGGATGGCTCATGCAGGGTCCCCGGGGATCTCCTGTGGCCAGGTGTGGCCGGTGCCCACCAGGAATACGACAACTCTGGCTGCTGCAACTGCTCTAGGCAACACCAATCCTGGTTTGGGATTGATGAAGATTATCATGCTTCTGCTGGGCTGCCCCCTGCCCATGCACAGAGTACTTTGTGGCATAACGCAAGCTACCCTAGGGACCATCCAACCAAATCGCAGAGCAAGCCTCCCTCAAAACACATTCTGGACGTGCATCTGTAGCTGCCCCCACTCCCCCCCGTCCCTGCAAGCCGGTGTTCTGCTCTGCGGGGGGGTTTGAGTCAAAGGGGGCCTTGTGTGCCCCTGGGGGGGACCTGCCTCTCCTCTCCTCTGTCCTCTCTTGTGGCCTTCTCCATCCGGGAGCCCTGGGCCCCCCCAGCAGGAAGCCAGAGAGGGGCAGAAGAGGAGGTGAGCAATGAGGGGGGACCCTTGAAGCCCGAAGGATCTTCTCCAGATTCTGAAGCCACCTCAGGGCCTCCCCTCCCCATGTGGGGGGGCATGTCAGGCCTCCAGGCAAGAGGAAAGCAGCCTGAGCAAAGTTGGGAGGGGGCTTCTGGCGGGGGATGGCAAGAGCCAAAGAAAGGGGGAGGGGCTGGAGCTGAGGTTTTAAAAGCTAATCATGTTTTGTGCAAAATAGAGAAAAGGAAGGGTTGGTTAAAGTTCAAAAAAAGAATCAGCTCAATTTGAAGAACTAGTGTAGAATACAGAATATTAACAGGTACAATTTGGATATGGGTTTATCCTCTTTTACTGTTATACAGTATTTCATTAAAAACATATAAAAGGTTAACTTTAAAATTTTTCTTTGACTATTTCTGTGGCTCTGGAACCAATTATTTTATTTTCCATAAAAATATCACTTCAAACTGCAAATCCAAGTAATATGATTATGGGGTTTATTAACCACTCTGATCACGATCTATCTGTATAACACAACTGAATAAATTACCTGCTTAGAATAACTTCATTAGGCTTTATTTAAATGAGAGCTCTTCAGCCGCTTGGAGGGATTGATAATCCCATTATGGGTTTTGAAACATTTTATGGAAATGCAAAACACACATTGACCAAAGCAAACTGATAATGGTTGGTGTCTAATACAGGTGATACTCTCTTAATGACCACTTATTCAGCAACTGTTGTAACTTGTGAGAATGCTAACAATGGATGCTTACGACTGGTCCTCAGAATTTCGGCCCTTACAGCAGCCCTGCAATCCATATGGCTGTGATCTTGGCCCTCAGCTCGATTACAATGTTGCAGCATCCTGCAGTCACATGGTTGCTATGTGTGACCTTCTTGGCTGGCTCAATAGTCAATAGGAAAGTGGTAGGAGGTCCCAAATGGCAATTATGTGATGTCCTTGCTTAATGACTAGCAATGATTTTCTTAATGATGGCAACCGGAAAGTGCTGGAAGTGCTGTTGTTAAATGACATGGTCATGTGACATGGCACTTTATGACTGCATCACTTAACAAAGGAAATTCTGGTCCTAATTGCCACCCTTAATTGAGGACTACCTATACCAGCTCCCTAGATCCGGGGTCTCCAACCCTGGCAACTTTAAGACTTGTGGACTTCAACTCCCAGAATTCCTCAGCCAGCATGAGGAAGTTGCCAAGGTTGGGGACTCCTGCCCTAGATGGTCTCCATGCAGATGAAATCATGGGATTGCAGTCTTTTAGCATTTTTACTTCCTACCAATATCTATGGTATAATATTTTGGTATACATTTTCAGGGCCCACCAGCATTTTTAAAAAAGCAACACACTGCTGCTTCCCCAGAACAAAAGCTGCTAGGTGCCTCCAAGCTTCATCACTGCGAACTCTAGTGCTGTCACAAAGCTGATTGGGGCACCAGGTATTGCTCTGCTGTGATTTTTAATGTATCAATATGGTCTTTTCCACAAGTTGTGCAGGTCTGATTTGGACCATGTATATGCGAGGAAACCACTGAACTGTTTGCCCTTCTCTGTTTAAATAAAGACTATTTTTAACAATGCTTCAGTTCCAAACTATACAGTATAAATGCAAGCAGTTATCCTTGAAATTGAGGTGTTGACCTTATATAAAACCAATGCAAATGGAACATAATATTTTGCAGGTAACAAAACCAAAAAGTGTCTTCCAAAAGTCTGTCAGTGAGTTGTAGTAATAGACAGTGTATCTGTTCGTTTTGTGGTAACAAAAAGGAAATTTCTAGATCTTGCAAACTGTCCTTATATTGTATGTGCACATTTAAAAAATAGCTTACATTTCTTCTGTAGTTTTCAGATGATAGAAGAATTAGAATGACAATCCCTTTATTTTTTCACTAGTCAAACTGATTCAAAATATTGCATTGGAATATAATTCCTTTGCAAATGATCTAAGCAGGCATCTGGCCATGGCTGCTGAAATACTGTCACAATACTTTCAGTAACTGAGCATTGGCCAAATTGTATACTAAATGGGATTTTAAGAGTAATTGTGGCAATGGCTATTCATGCAATAAATATGTATTTATTGCTCAGCATAATGGGCAAAAGAAGCCTCAAAATGATATTTTTCTACTTAAAAATCATTGTTCTTCTACTTCCCAAGCTGTAATATTTTGTTACTTTAAAAATTAGCATTTCATCTACCAATCCAACTACCTTTGCAATTAGCGTTGGTTTGCCATTTTGTGAAATTGTATTTATTGCTTCTATTTCTCACTAAAAGCTCAATGTTCTTTTCTTTTGATCGTTTAACTGGAAGAATTGTCACATGGCTTTTCTTACAAAACAGAAGTAGAGTAGCCTATCCTTGAAGCAGGGATCCATCACTTTATGAATTTTCACATACTTATTTACCTAACTTTTTCTTTTAAATATAATAGTTTCAAGCTATGTATTTTGCTTTCCCAATCTGGTATGCAACATCCTTTTATCAAAAAAGTGGTACAATATTATTTTATTACAGTACAGTATTACAAAATTAACTTTTATGCATCCTGAATGAATGTCTGGAGTGATTCTAAAAGAAGAAACCATTTATAGAATTCTGTTTTTTTATCTGAGTCATTCTATGATACTAAGCATGTTGCTTCAGAGCAAAGATCTATCAACACCATCATCCTGTTTCTTCCAAAGCAGCAAAGCAATCACATTCATTGTCCATACGTGATTGCCCAACAAAGTCTTCTACAAATATCACAACACATGTTCTGTTACTAAGAAAAATACTACAGCGCTACTAACAAAGCTTTGGATGATTTAGTCATTTCAATACATGAATTTTATATACTGCTGCCTCCATGGATAATCAAACTTCAGAAATGTCCTTCCTTAACTGATCCTTACTTTCCAGTAGTATTGCTTATGGCTGTACTTTCCCCAAAGTTTCTCCTCAGCATTTGTTTCTCAACTGAATGCTTTGCATTCTGCTTCTTCAACCAGTCTTTCCTGCAACCTGCTTCCTGAGCCATTGCTTGGTTTCCTTCATTAGCCTGGCATCATCTGTCCTGCCTTCCAAGTATCCTACTTGTTTCCAGCTCTTACTGCCAGAAATATACAGCTGTTCCTCTCTTCAAGGCTTGAGTCTTGTATTTCAGTACTTTCCTAACGCTCTGTTTTATTTTCTCTTGTTGTTTTCTGTCCATTTTTTTTCTTCAAGTGTCTGTCTCCTGCCTAGTATTACTGTATATATCTGAAAGAAAAATGATCCTGAATTTAAGACCTTCCATACAAAAAGAATAATTTCTTAACTCCAGTTAAAACCAAGCATAGAAATTCTCATTAGTAAGTCTGGGTGTTGGATGTGTTTATACAGTATATTTGTAGTGTAGTGTAGTATAGTGTAGTGTAGTGTAATGTAGTGTAGTATGTGTGTGTGTGAGAGAGAGAAAAAAAACAAATCAGTAAATGCTATTTTCTCAATCTTTAATTTGGTTTCAAAAATTAGAAATGTTTAAAAATTTTGAAAACAGTAAAATAATTCAAATGGTTTTTTTAAAATGTAGAATAATAAATGCAATAAAACAGGATGCACATATTTTTTCTTGTTTCACAATTTTTAATATTAATTTGTAATCTGAATATTTTAATTTATAGTATCAATACTCTATCCGGTATAAAAAAGAAGGAAAAGAATCAACTGTTAAATGAAATGCAAGATGTAATTCTGCCCTAGGAGAAACTGCTATTTTTACCAGCAAAGGAAAAAAAGATTTAGTGCCTGATTTGCTTATGGACTTCTCTGTTGCTGATTTTTAATATAGAGTGATTCTACCGTACTCTTGAGTAGGCACTGAATGTTTTTAAAATATAGAGAGAATAAACTTAGCTGGGCAAGGGTATAAACTTGACTATTACATACATTTCAATCTTCTCTAAATTTGCTGGTTTTTAAAAAACCAACCTGGAAAAAATATTTTTACAAAAATTTTGCATCCCTGGCCAGGGCTTGAACTAATATTTATATTAACTATCAATTAAAATTAATTGCCCGTAAAATAAGGCACATAATTTATATAATTGATTTTCTATCTGCATAAATGAACTATTGTCCCATATACAGTCTCATGTTAGTACATACTTCTTTCATTCCAGCAAAAATAATATTAGTAAATGAAGGAAAAACAGGATAGTAATGGGGTAAAAGAAAATTTGTAAAGGAAGAGAATGAGGAAAACAATTTTGGATGGAATTTGGGGCAAGAAAAAAAGATATCTAAACTGGGAAGGAAATGAAAGTGAAATCCCATTTTATTTAAATCTGTGCGAAAGGATTAAATTAATCAAACAAAAAGCAACTAGTTTCTCATTTTCATGGACATGGTAGATTTTCAGCAGTGACTCTGCAGTCATTTGACTTTTCTATCAAGTCCTTGTACAACTTTTGTTCTCATTAGTGAATGTAAAATAAACCTTTTCCTTATCCACAGTTAACTTATGAAATTAATAAGGCATATGCAATAAGATAAGCATTCGTGTGGATAAAACCTCATAAATCAAAGTTTTCCCTTTTATTTTGCTCTGTGATTTGATGCTAACCTTAAGTAAGAAATAAGTATAACTACCACTGAATATAAATAAACTTTCATAGAGGTAGGAATTGAGAAAAATGCCTGGAGCAAAGGCTTAAGTGAAAGTATGTTCTCTTCTCCTTTTGAAAGAAAATGTTTACTATATCCTATAAGCATTAGGTTTGGTAGAACTGCACCCCAGTAATGGCTGAATATATAATAAATAATGATTTTCTTATATGGAGATATGATTCGTTTAATTGATGAAAGTTAAAATAATTTTCCATCTTCTTGTTTTTTCCTTGCAAATAAAACAAAAGAGTTTTTAGCTTGTCAATACTATTGTTAGCCAGTTGACCTGTAACTTTCCCAGTAATCTGAGGGACTAAACCTATTTTTGTTAAGCTTTGCTACCTGGTCTTAGAAAAATAATTTATGGCAGAGGGTCCTCCAGAAAACGGGGCACAAACTTCAACTTACAAGTTCAGAATGAAAAATTAGATAGAAGGTTTGATGAATTAATAACAATCTTAAATCAATCTAAAGAAGACATCCAGATACAGGTGACAGCAGTTAAATTGGACACTCAACCAGGTGGGCCAGAAACTATTTTGTTGTTAACAGATTTAAAAGAGAAGAATATACTTAACTATATGCAGCCAAAAGACAATTGTTAAGAGATATTGAGTTGCAATTTGTAGGACAATCTACTGAACAAAAAGTGCTGTGGTGATATTCTCAATGGAGACTTATAATTTTGAGGAGTGAGATGCAGTTGTTTCAGTTATATTTTTAAAGAAAAGACGATAACTGGAAGAAGTTATTTTTACTGTTAAGTGTTAATCGATAGTATTTGATCGTAGATGGATCAGAGATAATGGTTGCAGTAGGTTTATGGGAAATTAGAAGCCATTTGTGGACTTTCTGCAAGTTAAATTCAATAATAGATTAACAGAGGGCTTTGAAGCTTACCTTCGTTGTTGGGATACTGGCTACTTTTTTTTACAGTAAATAAATGGTAGGTCAAATTGGTTGATTGATAATAGATTTTCATATTTACAATATTTTTAATGTTATATAGTAATATAGCAAATTTAGATATAGACATTTATAAATTGTGGACCTGTTTGCAAGAAGCAAAAAAAAAATATTGTTGAAATATATTTATCAGTATTCAACCATGGGGGACATTTTATTTCTATGTTTGATATTTTGTTTTATACACATTTTTGTCTTTGGTTCTTTTATTTTCTTTTTGGATTTTAACTTTGGAAATAAATTTTAAAAAATTATCACACAGAAGAAAAGAAAAATAATTTGTGGCAGATAACCAAGTATACTGGCTGATACAAACCTGTTTTAAAAGCTGTGGAAGGTGAGCCTATCAAGAGTTGTGTGTTGTATTGTTTCTCTTCCATTGGTTTCTCCTGACAGTATCTTTGCCTAAGACAAGCTAAAAATATAGTTAGCCAGCTCTTTTGGTGGATAGGGTTACAAAAGAGAGACCTCTGAAATATTCTGACAAGTGTTGCCAGAATAAGGAGTTGCTTCTGTGGTTGTTTATATTTCAACAGCTATAATAACTGCATATTAAGTGTTTAAAAGTCAGTAGGGTGGGTGTTCTCACCTTACTATAATGCATTAATAAGAGGAATATAATAGCACCTTTTCAGAATAACAAATTTTATTAAATGGCATAAACTTTTGTGAACTGAAGCTGACTTCATCAGATGAATGGAGTGGTTACAATTTAAACAGGGATCAGGCGAAGTGGGGGGAAAAGGACAGTTCTGTAGATACAGATTATGGATGAGGCAAATTACAACGGTATCTCCTCAATTAGCAATTACACCCTTCTGGGGTACCCTCATGCAGTTCAGTATCTGTGAGTTTGGCAGTCTCTTGTTCTAATAATCCTGATGTAGTTTCTTTGTTCCAAAAGAGCAACTTTGAGATTTGTGGTATCAAATGTCTTGAGAGATGAAAATACTCTGATATTACTTTGTTCTTGTTTTGAGTCTTGATTTTAGGCTTGTCCCCATTGTCTTGGGCAAAATTTGGCCTCTTTGGCCTATATACAATCCAGAGGGGCACTGCTGACAGATGACATATCACATTAGAGGAAGAGCATTGAAGGCACTTTTATTCTCCTCTATGTATTAGTTGGGTCTGTGATGGTGCTGTTGGAATAAATGTAAAAGCAAAGTAGACATATAGGTTTGTCTCAGGATTTTGAGAGGATGGAAAAAGGGACAGGGGCATTCTAACACAAGCTGTTCTCTAAATTAGTGTTATCTCTTTGGCCTTCAATCATTTCTACTAGCCATTCTGTTCATCTTTCTAAGTTTTGCATCTTGTACTTGTCTCTCTAAGCCTTGCACCTTTGCTGCTAGAATTTTGTAAGCAAGTGGGGGTTATATTATTTAATTAGGCCCTTGGTAGATGATATTTATGGTATACTTTTGTTTATCGTGGATAAACTTCTATGTTAATTATTAATATATATTATAGAATTTTGACTTGAAGTGACTGATTTTTTTATTTTATCAAATGATTAAATATCCATCATAGATTGAACTATGCTGATAGAAGCAGAGTTTAACTTCAGCAGTTAGGATCACAGTTACTTAGACAGAGTTGGATTGTATTAGAGCATACTTACCTTTTTGTGAGATAACAACATAGTTTGAATCTGAAAAGTATTTGGCAGGAATGGAGTGAGGTAACCTTCTAGAAAGCATGCAAATATTGTCTTGAGTTCCAGAATAGAAGCAAACTATAAAGGCGTTAAGTAACTACATATTCTAATCTCCAGGTCTGGTCAAGCACTGAGCTGTTATCTATTAAAAGCAACTTGAGTTAATAACAATGCACAAACCTTAGTATCATAATACAGGGATCCTCAACCTTGGCAACTTTAAGACTTGTGGCTGGCTGAAGAATTCTGAGAGTTGAAGTCCACAAGTCTTAAAGTTGCCAAGGTTGAGGACCACTGTCATAGTAGACCAAACTAAAAAGCTGAAAATATGGAATACAAAATTCTACTTAGCAAGAATAAATTCTGAAATTTTAGTGTCATTTCTTTTTGAGAAGGTTTATGATTTTGTTTTATTGGAGGAGCAATGATTCTGTTTATTTATTTAAAAGAAATATGTTATCTGTGTAAAACTTTTAATATCACTGAGTACACTTATGCATAATTATTTGTTTGCTTGGCTTCTGGGCTTTTCCAAGGCATTACTCTTTTGACATAATGAAAGGGCTTAATAATTCCAATGACCCTGAAAACAATAACATCAGGTGAAGGAGCTCCTGGCAAGCGTAATGTTGTTGTTAGATTAAAAGGAAAGGGATGAAGCTAAGGAGTAATCCACCACAGGGTGAGTGTTGGCAGGGCTCTACAGTGTCGAAAGAAACCAATTTACCCAGAAAAAAGTCTTCAACTTCAAATTTGGAATAAGGCAAACCACTTTTGTACTGTTAGGAACAAAACTATATTGTATGACTTAGCTGTGAAACACATGATGTTTTGGTGGTAGATAATGAAAATTCCTCTACCCCAGTGATCCACAATCTTTCCGGGGCAGGGGACCAACGGCAACAGCAGGGGGTGGCGGCAAGGGGGGGATGCATATGGAGCTTTGTGTGCTTGCCCACTGCTTGCATGACCACAGATTAGTAGCGGTCCACGGACCAAGGTTTGGGGATCTCTGCTCTACCTCAGTCTGACTGAAGAACAGTCCTTTACGTACTGGGGAAGAGTGATGAACTTCCAGAAGTACATTTAAAGGTGATTTCACCATAGTTTAGGGAACCAAAGCTATACCATTCTAACCTAAGCCTTATTGCTTATCACTTTTTATTATTTTACTGTTTGAATTTATGCACATCCCTTATTTAATTTTGTATTTCATTAACTTATTTTACTTGTTCTATATGCATTTTTATATTATCATTTTAAAATTTGATCTGATTATAAATAAAATATGCAGCATACACATGATTCGTGGGCAGGATATATAGAGAAAGATTGGGTAGAGACTTAGCCTTTGTACACTTCATTTATAGGCTGTCTGGGGTTTGGGTCTTTTCCTCACCCTGATTAACATCTACATGAAAACTACTAGTAGAGGCTCTTTCCTGGTTTGAGCGAGATATTATACATTTGTAGACATTTGTGGAAGATAACCAGTTTTATATTTCCATCCAGACTGAATGGGGGGATGCCTGATGCCTCTAAGCTATTAGGGCCTAGATGGAGAGGTCAGACTGTAATGGGAAAGAGGAATAACCTTGAGGAATAGGAGAAAGAGCTGAAATCAAAATAAAAGAAATCTGAGTCCAAGGCAGAAATGTAATTTGAGAAAGCATTTCAGATGGGACTCTCTCTAGCTCTCATGAAGATAAAGTGAGGGAGGAGGAAGGTGTATTCAGACTTATAAATTTGTTAGTGTAGCTTTTTAATAAAAAAATAGCATTAGCTTTCTAGTCTGGTCTACCCTGAAGGCCAGACATCAATCTTGCAAGTCTGAATATACTTGTAATGTAGTGCTGCCTTGACCATTCTGCTTGTATGCAGCCCAAAGACCGTGAGTAGTTTAGGTAGTTTAATTATGGAACAAATGTTACGTTTTAGCCAGTCTTTTAGCCACAATGTAATTATTTTACTGTTTAGCTCTTTGGATCGGGTCTATCAGGTAATGTTCCCAGCAGACTTGGTTATTTTCTTGATCCTTATCCTGATGATACTGTCCTTGCAGTTCTAATGCAGAGTGGGTTAAAAAAAAAAGCTAGAAAAAAAACCACAATCATGAATCATGTACTAAACTGTATGTCTCAAAATAGCTCAAATGGTAGGTCAGAGGAAAAGAGGATCAGAGAATGAACTGTGTATGTGTGTGTTTGTTGTGAGAGAGAGAGAGAGAGAGAGAGAGAGAGAGAGAGAGAGAGAGAGAGAGAGAGAGAGAGGGAGGGAGGGAGGGAGGGAGGGAGGGAGAGGGAGAGAGAGAGAGAGAGAGAGAGAGAGAGAGAGAGAGAGAGAGAGAGAGAGAGAGAGAGAGAGAGAGAGAGAGAGAGAGAGAGAGAGAGAGAGAGAGAGAGAGAGAGAGAGAGAGAGGAAAAAAGAGGGGCCCAGAATTGGGGAAAGAACTTTCTTTTGTATCATCCTGCATTGGTGACCTCTCAACTGGGCTACATTTATGGATTTAGTATTTTTTATGTTACAAAAGGACCTGTGTTCAGAAGTAGCCTGACAGAGATAAGAGACACAGAAAAGGGTTTTAAGGAACACTGCCCTGAGCAAGGTCCTTTTTGCCTGCGACCTGTCAACTGGGTAATTTCTGAACAGGCACTCTAACACTCTTTTCAGGAACACTGAATCCATGTCCAAAAATAGCATAGCTGATAGTATGCAGGCAAAGAAGAGAAAAATGGGAGGTGATGTGGGCAGGAGGGAGACAAAGCAAAGAGGAGAACAAGAGACAAAAAGTGATGAGAGCATGAGACAGAGCAAAAGGTTCAGCAAAAGAGATATAGCACAAGACAGCAAGGAAAGACAGCCTGCACAGTGGGCTGGGACTGACATGAACATAATAAGAACTTACCATATAAAATACCAGCTCCAAACAAAACCATCCACCAGATACCTATTCTACACCTAAATTTAGGAGGAGTTCACATTGTTGGCTAAGTTATGAAGAGTGGAGGCCCCTTGCATCCAATGTTTAGATGGGCTACTCCATTTTCTAATAGGTCTAGTTAGTAAGAGAAAATGGAAAAGGAACTGTTCCACTCACTAAAAATGCCTGACAATATTAAAACATATACGACCCACAGGGGGAGAGCCTTCTCTGTGGGAGCTCCAACGTTTTGGAACGAGCTCCCCCCCCAAACTCCGTACGATGACGGACTTACGCACCTTCCTTCGGGAACTGAAAACTTTCCTTTTTCAACAGGCCGGCCTGGCATAGAAGCTCCGGCTCCAACCGGGTGAAAATGTTTTAGGGGGATTGTGTAATTTTTAGGATTTTTGTAATTTTTAGGATTTTAGGATTTGTATATATTGGGTTTTATAGATTTTATGGCCTAATTTGTTTAATTTATTTTTAAATATTTTAATTTTGTACATTTATATGTTTTTTAAATTTTAAGGCTGTAAACCGCCCCGAGTCCTTCGGGAGAGGGGCGGTATAGAAATTTAATAAATAATAATAATAATAATAATATAATTACAGCATGAAAGCATTAGATTTATGATGTCAGCATTCTCTGATTATTGCGGGTTATGGAGGATGCAATATTTTGTCTAGAGAAGAAAGCAAATTTTCCTTCTCATTAAGGCAAGGCCTTTCCTAATGCTACTGCAGCTGTTTTGTTGAGTCAGAGCCATCATGGCTTCTTGCCCAAAATCTGAGCTAGGCAATATAGTCTGTGACATGCATTTATTAAGGGTAAAATGTAGCTTTGCTCGGTAGAGCTAATGTGACACAGTACTGGTATGGCTTGGTAAAACTATTTAGATAGTTGAAAAAAATCTGTGCAGAGCTTTGCACAGTGCAGTGCCACTGATGAAAATAAAGATATCAAAAAAAAAAATACCCCTATTTCAGTTTAAGCCAATGAAAATATTTTTAGGATTGCAGCATTTCTAATCTAAGCAGTAGCTATTATTCTGAAACACTTGTTGCAAGTTACTTCATCCTTTCACATTGATAGCTATGCTGCCAGGCCATAATTGTAATATAAACTATTTGGAGGTTCACCCGGACCAGACCTTTAGTCTTAAAACTATTTTTAAAAAGCAGGCCTCCTTGTTTTTCAGGCCTGTAGGCCTCTTAAGAAAGATAAAAGAGACAAATGTCTATGGAGACCCTCAGTACGGTTGTCCCAAAAGGCAAACTGAACTTTCTTGATTTTTTGTGTGTGAAAACGTTTCATTTCTCATCCAAGAAGTTTCTTCAGTTCTGAAGAGCAGAGCTGAGCTGAGCTGAGCTGAGCTGAACTGAAGAAGTTTCTTATAAAGATACGCGAAACGTTTTCAAAGGAAAAAAACCCAAGAAAGTCCAGTTGCCTTTTGGAAACAGCACCTCTGCGGTAAGCGACACAAGCGCGTTCAGGGTAGAAAAAAACCACCTTGAATTTCAAAAACAGCTCACTTAAGGGAGCACAGATTTCCGAACGAGCCCAATTTTCAACTCGCCGCCCAGCAGGCGGAGCGAAGATCCTAACTGATACACTGCTGAATAATGACGGCAAGGAAGAGTGACTCAAACGAGGAGCTCCCGCTCCGGCTATCCAAAGGCGCTGGAGGCGCCCAGAAGTTTCCAGCCAGGCAGCTGCCCCGCGTCTCTCCTCCTACGCCTCCTGCTCCTCCACCTTCCCCTCCTCTTTGGCGCGGAACTGCTATTTCCAGATACTTCCACCCCCTTCTGTGTCTCCTCCCTCTGGATAAAGGTGCCCGGCCGGCAAGAGCTGCCTCGCTTAAATCCAGTGGGTGACCTAAGCGGCGGCTGGCGTTTCTTTCCCGTGTTTCCTTCCTCGACCCTTTGCGCATCGCCTCCTCTCCTGCGCGCAGCATGAGCGCAGCTGCTCAGTCTCCCACGCGGGTGCAGGTGGAGGCCGGAGGCGGCGAGCGGGAGCCCCTGCCTCAGGGCTGGGAGGTGAAGATAGACCCCCAGACCGGCTGGCCTTTCTTTGTGGATCATAACAGCCGCACGACCACCTGGAACGACCCGCGCCTACAGGAGGACCGCCTGAAGGTACTGCCACGGGTTACGTGGAATTTTTTTTTTCTTGGCGTGGGAAAGCTGGCGTTTGTTGGGACTGAGGACGTGGAGCCCTCGCTCTTGGGCTCCCGTCCTGCCGTCTCGTTAAGGAACGGAGCCAAGGTAGAGCCTGGGTATTTCGGGCTTCTGTCCTCTCCGTGACTTTTAATAGTTTGCCCCTCTTTACTGTGCGCTCCATGGTTCGCGTGTATGTTGGGGACAGAGGGAATATTTCACTGGACGCGGCAGTTCTAAGTGGGAAGGGGACGCGTGTGCTCTGCAGCGTAGTTTTTGGGAGGTCAAGGGAAAAGCCAAGTCTTCTCTCGGACGCCCAGCGCTGGGGCTAAGGACAACACACACACACAATTTCCGCTCTTCAGACTGGGGTGTGTACGTGAGGAGGGACGTTCCTCCAGGGGGACGGCCTACGTCGGGTGGCGAGAGTTTTTCTCAGTATATGGCATTGTTGTGGTGACTCCAGAGATAAAGTTAAAGGCCTTCAATTCAGGGCAGGGGAAAGTGGGGAGGTGGGAACGGCAGGCGGTTTTCTGCTCTGCCTGCTGCAACTCCCGCCTGGCACCGTTTGAAGGACAGGGGCCGAGCACTTCCCTGGGGCGCTGGGAGCAATAAGATGCAGTGGGGCAGTGCCAGGAAAAGTCTGTCCTCGCTGCCTCCCCCGCCCCGACTACATGGCTATGCAGTGAGGCTAAGAGCTGGCTTTTGTCTCTGACGCACTGCAGTCGTTCCCCCCCGTTTTTGTGCGCTAAATCATTTGATACTTCGTCGTTGCGACGTTTATTTAAAGTTGGCGAAGTCCGTCTCGATCTGTAAAGAAGCGAACGTAATTAGCCTGGCTGTACAGCGAAAGTTGTCCCCCCCCCCCAACAATATGGTTTTAACGGACTTGTCTTGGGATAATGAAGGCTTGATTTAGGTTACTATCCTTAATGAAAATTTTTGTAGGTATCATTTTTAAGCGGTTTTTATGATACGGATTCTAAAACATCCTGTGGGAAAGTTTCATTACTTACGGAGCTTCCTTTTCTAATTTCAAAACGAAAGGTAGAAAAAGAAGGACACTTATTAAGTAGTTCATGAGGTCGCACCTCTTTCCTTTAAAATTCTATCATTGTTTCTCTTTTTGTTTTCTGGAACATAAATTGCTTATTTTAGTTCCATTTCTGCCATTTTAGTTCCATTTATTGGTTAAATACAATACAGTGAATAATAGTATGAAGGAGAAAACTGACAACCTAATGCAAAATAATGATTAGATTTTAAAATAATGAATTGCTGGTGTTCATTTTAGAGCAGTGATGGCGAACTTGTGACACGTGTCAAAGATGAGACACCACGCCATTTTGGATAACACGCCACATTCACCAACTCTCAAGTACTACTCTCAAAAACACAACTGTGAAAATGACTTTACTTGTTTTTTATTTTTTTAATTATTGGATTTTTCTTTCTATACATAGCACCACATGATTGGACTATATTTTTAAAAAAAAATTAAGTGTTTCTCCTCTGTTGGGGGTGCGGGGTGGTGACATGCTAGAGAATCAAGTTAGGCATTTTCTGAATTTTTGACATGCCGAGCCCAAAAAGTTCTCCGTAGATGCTTTAGAGGTAACATATTTTTTACAGTTCATCTATAGTTCTAATAATTTGCTATTTTGTAGAATCTTGATAGGCTTTCCTATCCCAAATTTTTTTGCTGAAAATATGGCATTCTCACTGTTCCGTATAAAGTAGTTTTAATTGAAGTTTCTTCCTCACTCCCTCGTCAACATCCCTTGTAACTGCATTTTTCTTCCAGGTCCTCATATTAACTCAAGTGACTTAATATCTTTGAGCTGTTCTAGTTGTAAAATAATGTTTTATCTTTTTTTTTTTCAGTACAATTTTGGCGGTGTATATTGCCTGACATTCTATAAAATGATAGAGGTTGCTGAAATAGTTAGGAGTTGGAATCTACCCAGTTCATCCCTATACGCTGCTATTAGCATGGCTGCTTTTAAACCCTGGGACCTTCTCTTCATGGCCATTTGTCTTGGGGTTCTAGAGAGACCAGATCCTTGGTTTCTGGGAGGCATCTGCTTGCCAAATTCCTAACTGGAACTTATAACTGGAGTTTACCAGGTTTGGGTAAACTCTTTATAAATATGGGTATTATGCTATTCTGAGGCAGTGATGGGCCTTTTTTTTTTAAGCAAGTGTTTAGCGCTGCTTGTAATCCACATAAAGTTAAGTTAAACTTAGTTCTGCCACTAAGGCAGGGCTTTTCAACCTTTTCACCCATTGTACCACTTTTAGGATATGGCAACATCCGAGTACCACCAGTCACCTAGCAAGGTGTCAAAAACTGGATGACCCCCCCCCAAAAGGGAAAAGTGATAAAGTACAGGTAGTCCTCGACTTACAACAGTTCGCTTAGTGACTGTTGGAAGTTACAATGGCACTGAAAAAAGTGCCCCCCCAAGCCACAGCCGAGCAAGACACCTGCCTGCCCACCCGGCGGCGCTCTTCCTCCTGTCTGAGGTTTTCATTGTTGTGAGCATTTCTGTTGAGGATTGGCAGTGGGGATGGGGGGGTTGGCTTTTATTATTCCCCCACCCTGGTCTGCTGGGTGGTTGCAGCAGGTTTTGGTCACTTCACATGACCCTGGGACACTCTGACCGTCATAAATATGAATCAATTGCCAAGCATCTGAATGTAAATTACAAGACCCTGGAGAGGCTGCAACATTCCAGCTGATCGGCGCTTCTTCTCGGATCAGCAGAAGTGCCAGGATCAGTGCTGCTTTCCAGCTGATCGGTGCTTCTTCAGGGCTCAGCAGAAGCACCAGGATCAGCGCCAAGCTCCAGCTGGAGCCTGGTGCTGATCCTGGCGCTTTCACTGAGCCCTGACAGCCCTGCAGCTCCAAGCCATCTCTCGCTCAGGCTTGTGCAGTGCAGCCACCCGTTCAGCTCATTCCCCTCCCCTGCTACCACTTTTCTAGGATGTACCACTGGTTAAAAAGCCCTGCACTAAAGTACGCTAGTTCTGTCTCTATTAGGTTCATTACAGGTTTTGTGCTCCTTCAAAACAAACAAACAAAAAACACAGAGGTCTGGCCAAGTATGTGTGTGTGTGTGTGTGTGTGCCCACATGTGTGTGTGAATGAGTAGGAGTGTAAGAGAGAGAGATTACCTGCTCCATTCTGTCTTTGGTGGCTTTGTACATGATACTTCTGAGTGCTGCCAGAAGATTAAAACTAGTTTCCTTGGTCACATTCTTCAAGTATTGTCACTCCATTGTTACTTCTCCCTTTACCTCACAATACTTCTCTATGGCATCTCTCAGAGCATTTGTAGGTATGGGTTAGTGCAGAGGTCTGCAACCTTGACAACTTTAAGACTTGTGGAAGTCCACAAATCTTAAAGTTGTCAAGGTTGCAGACCCCTGGGTTAGTGCTCTGTCAGAAGCTGTGCACGGTGTTCAGAAATAACTTGATAGAAGATGGGTCACACAAAAACATAAGCACTGAAGGTACTATCTTCCGCTTCATCCCATGCACCCATCCACCCTGGTAATTTAAGAGTGATGAAACCTGCCATTCTGAGCATCTGTCTAGACTTGCCCCACCCCACATTAGGGAGAATGATGGGTGACTATATTCTGCTGGTGAGCTGGGGAGAAATGAAACTTGGGGAATCTCATTCTTTGACTTCTCCTGTCCTGGGTACAGAAGGATAACATCTTTATCTTCATAGAGACAGATTAGGAAGTAGCAACAGGGGAAACACAATTTATGCAAGCATATGTTTCTGCCAACTATCTATATGTTAGATAGGGCTTCCCAATCCCCGCCGGTCCGTGGCCCGCCAGAAACCAGGACACGCAGGTGAGCAAAGCCCCATCCATGCATGTGCTGGATCTGGGTAGCATGTAAAACCATGCCCTCTTTGCCTGCAGAAAAACCGCCCTCTACAGAATCGGTCCCTGGCACCCAAACGGTTGGGGGGAAGGGCGCTGCATTAATCATCATTTTCCTATCTGATTTAGGGGTCATATAATACAAAGAATTGTTTCAACAGATGTCAAATAGTTTAGAATTCAGGACAAACAGCTATTCCCTCTTCAGCATCTTGCCTGAGGAAAACATCTTCTTCTCCCTAATGATAGGGCTGGCCCTGGCAGATCCTCAAAATTTTAATTAAAGATACTTTAATGTCTTGCCTGAACAAAACCGACAGCTAATAACTTTAGTTGCTAAGAAAGGTTCTAGATGTTCTGGAAGAGAGCTTCCTGCCTGAATATTAAACGTAGCACAGTGCTGATAGTTGGAAAGATATAAAATATAATAGCAAAAAATAACCATTATTCTTTAAAATAATGTAGATGACTATCACTTTCTAAATGGGCTCCTTGGTGCTCTCTGAGCTTGCTTGTTTTCTTGCAGACGTTTCTTTACCCAAAGTTGGTAACATCATCAGTGCTAGTGAGGAGAGCTGTTTGCTCTCAGTTTATATTCTAGTGCAGAGGTAGGCAACCTTGGCTCTTTTATGACTCGACTTCAACTCCCAGGAATTCTGGCTCAGGAATTCTGGGAGTTGAAGTCCATGAGTCATAAAAGAGCCAAGGTTGCCTATCCCTGTAAATGCCTTGCCCTGTCAGTGCTGGTGGGTGTGGTCTTAGAGGTTCTTCGAGCTGTTTACTGTTGGCTTCTTTGGCAGTTCCTTGTTTGGGATATTGTTTACTTGATTGTTGTACTTAATCTATGCTCATTTGGGTGCTGATTGCTTAGGTCTTTTTGTCCCCATTTTGGCTTGTTGATTGTCTCTTTTGTATAGTCTATAGCAGGGGTGTGAAACTGCTGGCCCGCGGGCCGGATGCATCACGTGGAAGCTGTGCCCACCCAATTGCCGGCAACGGCAAAACCGGCCCCATACATTGCACGGCGTCACGTGACATCGCAAGTTTGACATGCCTGGTCTACAGATATTGTTTATGTCTATCTATGGCTAATTTGTCAAGAGTACCAGGCTTTTATAAATTCCCTAGCAATAACATTTTTGGATTTGGCTTGGTCTAGGATGGTCACAATTTCCCAATTGAAACTATGGTTAATAATGCCTGTCCATATATTATGACATTAAAGAGTTTTCGTCATGCCTTCTGACTGCTAGTTGGTGTTCATGGATGCGTTCTGCCAGTTTTCTGCCTGTTTGTCCTATGTAGTTGTTGTTGCAGTCATTACATTGTCTGTTGTAGATGACTCTGTTTCTTTCTTCTGGGGCTGCTGGTTGTTTTTTTTTTTTTCATTTACTTAAGATGTTTTGAAGGGTTTTAGATGACTTGTGTGCTAGCTGATTCCATATGGTTGTAGTAGAAAATATTTCTTTTGAAAAGTAACAACAGCTTACACATTGCTGTCGTTTGCACACATTAAAATTGCTATTAAACTGCAAATTAACTATAGCTAAAGTGATATAAATCTTAATTTATTTAAAACAAATGTTAACATGATAAAACATGATAAAAATTAGGCTTTTTGCCTAATTAAAAAAACTTTATAGATGTAATATTTTTATTAGGTAATCAAAATGTCAATTTCATCGTTTTGAATTTGTTAAAATTATTATTCCTCAGGCAAAAATGTTAAAGCCATGAAAAAAGTTTGTGTGGAATTACAGTTTATGATAAGAACCATTCCTGCACCTGCTGCATTCTGGCATTAGCTATTTTGCCTGAAGAATCATTTGTGAAAACTTGAAAACTATCAACATTTTTGGCAGCATTACAAAGATTTTAGTTCTGAGAAGATGTGATTTTGACTTTTGTAGTTATCACAGCTATCATTGCTTATCTTGTAATCTAACTCAAGTGGTCACCAATCAGTTGCAACCAAGTGATGTGTAGTGCTTCTGTTTAGCAGTAGCCTCACATTGTTTCCAAAGTATAATATGGACTGGTCCTAAAATATGAAAAGTGTCAAAAACAGTACTTTGCAAAAGATCTCTTGCAGCCAAATTAATAGAGGATCCTCAAGCCCTTACATAGAGCATGTAGTATAAATTAGTCTGCCCCAATGGATGAACCTTTGGGAAGTCACTGTCTTTATACTCCTTAAATAAAAAATTAAATGGTTTATTGTAGTCTAAAGACCCAAGAAGTTAAGATAATGGATTAGCACAGTGGTGGCGAGCCTATGGCACGCGTGACAGAGGCGGCACTCAGAGCCCTCTCTGTGGGTACGTGAGATGGCAACCATCCCTCTTCAACCAGCCGCCCGCTAACTTGCCGAGGTCCCATGTGGCCGGATGCATCCCAGCATGGCTGATTTCCCTCCCCCCATCCCATCTCTCCTGGCCTTGCATGCTCTCCTTTTCCCAGGCACTATCCACTGCATCGCCTCCTTAGTTGTCGGCCGGCCGGCCAGCCAGCTCAGAGACAGCTTTTCTGAACTGCTGGCGGCGGGCTGCAGAGCCCCAGAGTGCGCCGGTCAAGGGGCTGGCAGACTGTGGCTGCTGATAAGACACTGTCGGCCCCCATGCAATCGCTGGCCTCTGTGTGCGGAGGCCGACGGTGTCAGGCAGCAGCCACCCCGGCCCCTGCCTTGCCTTGCCCTGTGACAATGGCACCCCTGCCCTGCCTCGTCTTTCCTTGTCTCACCTTGCAGGACGAGCCTCCTGCCCACTGCCCCATCTGCCAGAGACTCTCTGGATCTCCCCCAACCCTGCACTCGCTCTAAAAGGTTTGCCATCACTGGATTAATAGGTTCTCTGGCTTTATTTCTCCTCTCACTGAAAGTCCAGCAGCTAGCATGAAAATCAACTACTGTACCAAGTGCTGTACTCAGCATAGGAGGAATAGGAGAAGGGTAAAATAGTACGAGGGATTGAGGGCTTAGTCGGTTTTCAAATTTGTTTAGTAACAAATTGCAGACATAGTGGCATTCTGTTCATATAACCAGCAGGTTGGGCTGTTTCTGAACCTCAGCCTTGTATTGACTTGTAATTGATAGATTTTAAGAAGAATATGGAACGAAGTAGCGTAGAGGCCTCCCAGCACATCAGTAGAAAATGCTGTGCATCCAATTTAAATAAAACCACTGTGTTCAATAATTGTGTTCCCTCCCTCCTCCCATCATTTTGTACAGTTTCTTGCTTAGACTAAGCACCTCTGAAACTTTGTCTATGGATTTAAGTTATATAAAGATTCATATGTGGTAGAAAAAGAGGAGTGTATACATCATTTATAATACAAGAATCCTGATAATGCAGATAAGTGCACCTTGCTATATTAGATGAAACAGTAACTTTTATTTTATTTTCTTCTTTTAAAATATGTATCTAGATCTTCTAAAGAAAAAGCCTTTTAGTATATTGCATTGTGTTGGATATTATTCAGATGTTTGTTTTTTTTCCACAAGTCTTTATTGTGAGATTTAAAACATGCCAGCGTCTGCCCTTTTTTATTCCAATTATGGAGACTTGTTTAGGTTAATAGCTATTTCTCCTGCTACTTCAGTTTTATATGCTTTGTAATCCTTGCAATCAGAGATTTAATTTGATTAAAGGGTTCAGTAAATCTACGCTTGTTCTAAGGTAAAAAGTTTGTAAATCTATTGCACAAGGCTCTTGATTTTCAACAACTTTTCCTTTCATATAATATGAGATGGTATCCAGAAACTGTTCAAGACTAAATGCTTTCCTCTTTGTGTTTTCTGCATCGTCTTTCCCACATCCTAAGCCAAATATGGACACCATTATTGTGGCACACATTTGTTTCAGCCATCACAATGGGCCTGAGATCCATACTTTAAACCTCACACATCTGTATAGTATTAGATTTTTGAAAGATCCAGATCTCAGAATGGAAGCTTTACTGAGTGGCTTTGAGCCAGTTATTCTTTCTCTGTCCAACCTGTCTCACATATGATTATTAATAGAGATAAAATCGGAGGCGTGTTTATATATTTTCCCTACGGGAAATTAAGTGGAACATAAATCAATAAAACAGCCTTGAGAAGAGATGTCTTGAGCCACAGGAAGTCCTCAACTTGCAACCACATTTAAACCCCAAATTTCTGTTGCCAAGCAAGGCAGTTGTTAAATGAGTTTGCTTCATTTGGCAACCTTTTTTTTTTTTTACCATGGCTGCTAAGTGAATCATGAGGTTGTTAAGAAAATCTGGCTTCCCAATTGACTTTGCTTATTGGAGGCTGGCTGGTAAGGTTACAAATGGAGATCATATGACCCTCGCACAGTGCAACTGTCATAAGTAGATCACAGTTGCCAAGACCCTAAAATTTGATCTTGTGACCGTGGGGATGTTGCAGTGGTCATAAGTGTGAAAAATGGCTATAAGAAACTTTTTTCGGTGACATTGTAACTTCAAATGGTCACTAAACAAATGGTTTTAAGTCGAGGACTACCTGTAATTGATTTGCATCCTGGCATTGGATTATTACAGGTAATCCTTGATTTACAACCACAATTGAGCCCCAAATTTCTGTCGCTAAGTGAGGCATTTATTGAGTTTTGCCCCATTTTACGATTTTTCTTGCCACAGTTGTTAAGTGAATCACCGCACTTATTAAATTAATCACACAGTTTTTAAGTGAACCTGGCTTCCCCACTGACTTTGCTTGTCAGAAGGTCACAAAGGGTGATCACGTGACTCCCCCCGGGACACAGCAACCGTCATAAATATGAGCCGTAGCCAAGCATCTGAATTTTGATCACGTGACCAGAGGGATACCATAACGGTTGTCAAGTGTGAAAAACGGTTATAGGTCACTTTTTCAGTGATGGTGTAACTTTGAATGGTCACTAAACAAACTGTTGTATGTCGAGGACTACTTGTACTGCGATTCATATAACGTTAAAAATTATATGGAGACCCACTGTTTTGCTCTCAAGATGTATACATGATGCATCTTTATTAACAAGGTTCATAAATAATGCACATGTGTGTATCTCTTCGACTGAAAAGTTCTTTGTGGTGCTCTTTATAAGATTTTTTAAAAATAACTTGCTTTTAAGTTTAAGCAATGATGCAAGCTCTCTTTATGCAGCTTTCATCACCTTCTGATGCAGTCTTTGAGTCCGGCTTCCATTTATAGGCATGGAGGGTGTATGGCTTCACATGCTTTAGAAAGCTCAGGGCCACTGTTAGTAGGATCTTATCACCCTTCAGAGTTGAATTCTGTTTTGATTATTTAAATGAAATTAACCAGAGGAAAGTGCATAGTTTTTCTGAATTTCTTGCAGCTTCGTCTTGTCCTTGCCAGCAGGTACCCGTTGCCAGTGTTTAAAGAAAAAAAAATCATAGTCTAATTTATGTAAGTTCAATTAGATACAAAATTAATGGATTTTAAATAAAAGGAATGCAGAAAGATTCCATAAAGATAATAGCATGAAATCAGATGATTAATAAATCAAATTGAGTTTCCTGACGTGTTTTAGGGAAAACTGATAAATTCTCCAATCAGCATATTTAAGCATTTAAATGTGGTGAGACAATATAAATCAACAGCTTACCTATAATAAAATAAGTAACCAGAAATCAGAACTGAAAGTGCCAAAAACAAAATTTAAACGAGCTGAATATACTTCCTACTAGGAGAGAAAAACAGGTTACACCAGGTTACACCTGCTACTGGGTCAGCTGGGAGTTGCACTATCATTCCTTCCTCTCCTTCTGTTCTAGTTATCTGTTCCATTTGTTTATACAAACAAAACCCTAGCCAGGAAATTGGTTCATTTTTAGTACATGAGGCAATGGAATGAGACAAAATTGGGCCTATATATTGCTGTAATGTTGGGAAGGTTCAGCTCAGAAACCCTCAGCTTTTCAAGATACTGTATGCTTGCATAATTGGTATTCTGTAATCTGCACTCTCAGTATTTTCTCAGTGCTGTACTTTAATATGTACATACAGATAAGCCTCAACTTACAACCACAGCTGAGACCAGAATTTCTGTTGCTAAGTGATGAGATCATAAAGCAGGGTGCCATGTGACTGCATTGCTTAGTGATGGCAATCCTGGCACTCCCTGTTGTCCAGACACATGGATTGTTAAGCAGGAAGCAGAGGGAGTCCCAGGTAAGAGCACAGAGGTGCCGCACTGGGGGATGGGGGAAGCCCATCGCCGACCACACGTGAGTTGGGGGCTGTTGCAGTTTGGTGCAAGCTCATGGAGCCAGGGAAAGAGGGTGCGGGGTGCAGGTGTGTGAGCACAGGAGTGCTGGGAAAAGAATATGCTGTGACTTGGGGGCTCCTTGGCGCGTCACAGCTCTGGGGTTGCAAGAAGCTGCAGCAGTACAGCACAAAGCCATAGCTATCCCTGGAAGTGTTAACTCCCCCAGCCTAGTCCAACAGCTTTATACTGCAGACTCCAGGAACTGCCGCGCAAACCAACCATGCCAAAGAATGCATTGACAATGCAGCACAAATCTGCCATGCTCTGGGAAACATGAACAGCATGGCACAAAGCTGCAGCCCAGCACAGCTTGCCCCTCACTGCCCTGCACTCCTCCACTCCAGCTGATGTTCACCATCTTCTTGCTCTTTCTGCTGATGGGACATTTCTATCCTGGCTCCTTCATGATGCAGCTTCTGGCCACATGAGGCATTTTCTCCAGGTGTTGTGAGAATGGGCACACTGTTGAGGATGGCAGGCACTCCATTCTCATGATGCTTCAGAAGACCTCCAAAGCTTTGGAGAATGGTGCTTGAGATTTGGAGAACACGGTGAGTGGCCTAGGGGAGAAAGCCTGGTGCAGCCAGCAAGCATAGCCTCAGGTCGGGCACGGCTCGTCAGCAGTGGGATAAAGATGGCAAAGGTCAGCTGAGCGCACCAGGCCCTGTGGAGCGCATGATGGCAGGAACATTGTGGTGCTGGGGTTTCTGGCTGGGTGTGGGACTTGAGGTGGCATTTCCATGGCAGTGGTGGCCCTAGGGCTGAAGTAGAGACTTGGAGGCAGTGGCAATTGGTTGAGCCTGCTTGAAAGCCTCAGGCCTGTACTTCAGCACCAGCCCTGCTGCTGTTGCCAAGGAGTGCCACATACAAGCCAGGGTGGCCAAAAGGACATAGACATGGGGAAGATAAGCAGATGGGAGGTGTTGTGATGCCCCGGCAGTTATAAGTGTGGGTGCGCTGCCAAGTGCCTGAATTTTGATCGTGTGACAATGGAGGCCCTGTAATGGTCATAACTTCAGGGGCCTGTTTAATTCATTGTTTTCAGCACCATCATAACTTCAAATGGTTGCTGAAAAAATAGTTGTAAGTCAAGGACTACCCCCACCACAACCCTATGAGGTGGATTGGGCTGAGTGACAATAGGTGACCCAAAGTCACCCAGCTGACTTTCATGCCTAAGGCAGATCCAGTGCCCTGCTTTTCATACCACTATCTTAACTACCACGCCAAATTTTCATCAATGCCTGTACTTCAAGTAGGCATTAACTTTGATATAATTTTCTCTGTCTGTTTTTTTTGCATGCCATACTTCCGTTATTAATATAACTCAACCTCCAGTCCTACACACAGTTACCATGGAATAAAATAATTCCAAGTAAACTATGAATCCCCATAAATATATACTAGAGCATTGTAACTGAGAAAAATCAGTTGTTCCAATATTGGAAACATTTGTTGGTAGATGGTATCAACAATCAGTAAAGTGTAAACTATTATTATTACTACGACTAATATGACTTAGCCCCTGTTGTACCATTCCAGTACATTTTAAAATATGGTTTGATTACGTGAGAGTTAGCCTACATAAGGAGCAATTAACACTGAGCATAGGCATTAAGATTTCCCTTCCCTTCCCTGCTGCAGAGAAATGCTTGGTGAATTTACTTAGATATATTATAATTAAACTTGTACTGTCAATTTAGCTATGTCTGTTATCAAAAGGATTGTTTTAACTACTGTATATTGGGCTCACAGATTTTTTATTTTTATATCTAATTACAACTTTTTCCTGTGAAATCATATGAAGGATTTTTCTTTCTCCCTTGCATATTTTGTGCTGGAGGCACCTTTGTTTATCTACAGTACTGATGACTTCACAATAGCAACCCTATACTGTTTTTTAACAAGATGATTCTTGTAATTCTGCTCTAGCAAGTCTTCTAGCATATTCTGTTTATCTAACATGCATCTTCTCAGTTTATACTTTTACCACTAGGCCTCAGGCAGATACCTTTAATAAATGAGTAGGAATTATCTTAATCCTAACTCTTCCTTTATGTATACAAAACACACAGAAACACTGGGGGGAAGGGGAGAAATCCTAGCAAATTCTTAAACAACCTTTTGGTGAAGGTGATACTTTTATATTTTGGGGAGTGGCTAAGAGCTAAAGAGGATCAGGGCAAGGATACAAAGTGAGAAAGGCTTTGACACACATGTGAGCAGGAATATTTTTCTATTGTCAATAATTTTGGTAATTTCTTTTTTATAAACTTCTCTGGATTTACAGTTATACTTCAGAATGGGAAGAAATTGTACTATTTACTTTGGGGAGCCAGAGAAATTCTGAAAATTGCCAAAAAAGGGAATTGTAACACACACACACACACACAACACACACACACACACACACACACACACACACCTATCCCTCATATCTCAGATTGCCTGCATTTGGGAGGCCTGATTATTTCCAAGATTAATGAAATACGCTCAGGCCTGTGTTGTATCAATGTAAAGGTGACAAAGCCCAAGATAACCACACATAAGGAATATTTTAAATGTGTTGCATTTTAGCTTCTCTGCAATTCCAAGGTAAATAGATTTACATTCAAAAGAAGCTAAATATGGTGATAACATCAAATTGATAACATCAAAATATGGTGATAACATCAAATTGAGTGAAGTAGCATCAGAAGATTGGGAAAAGAATGTGCTACAAATTATAAGAGATCAAAATAATAAGTAAGGTAAGAGAGGGCATAGCCCGAGTTGCATAATGGGTAGAGAAAGATGTCGGTGGAGATTCTCAGTCATCCAGATCATGGTTGTCCCAAAGGTGCTTTTTCAAAAGGCAACTGGACTTTGTTTTTCCTTGAAGATGTTTCTCTTCTCACCCAAAATTCTTCTGCATAATGGGTGGAGAAAGAGGTGCAGAAGAGGCCTTCCCTAGCTTCTCAGGCTGTAAAGTGAGAGATTGGTAGGAGATTTGTACTTTCAGATTTGCAAGATTCATTTCAGCTTTCCCAGGTAGAGCAGACAGGAAACACAACTAGATGAGCTAATTCTGTTTTATTGTAAAGATTCTACATATTGCAAGTGTAAACATACAGATATGCTGATGTATCTTTTACAGCAGGGCTCTGCAACCTTGACAACTTTAAAACTTGTGGCTGGCTGGCTGGCGGGCTGGCTGGCTGAGGAATTCTGGGAGCTGAGGTCCACAAGTCTTAAAGTTGTTAAGGTTGCAGAGCCCTGTTTTACAGCTTGAGAAGCTTGGGGGAAGGGTGGGGTCCTTTCTGTGCCTCTTTTCTCCACCAAGGGTAGGCCCTGGGCAGCCTTTCTTTTCCCCATCTCAGAGTCTTTCTCTATTCCATTTCAGGTACACTTTAAATTTCAACAATAGCAGTAATACCTTTCCTTTATTTTGTACAACTCAAGGTAATCTACACACAATGCTCCTGCCTCCTACTTTCCCCATGAGGACAAACTCTGTGGTGGGTAGTTGGGGGGAGAGTAATTGGCCAAATGTTATCAGCCAGTTTGCATACCTAAGGGAGGACTAAGATTTACGGTCTCTTAGTCTCTAGCTAGCCCAACACCTTAGCCACATCAGATTGGCTTTTGAATGTGTTTGCTTGTTCTTTAATTGCTCTCTAATGCTAAAATTCTAATATAACTTCATTTTGGAAAATTTTGCCAAAATTATTTCATGTTTTCTGGTGAATGCCTACTATTCATTTTTGTATTCCTACTTTTAAAAATAATTTGTACTTGAAACAACAGGAAATATTTTTTTCGCTTTTTTCTCCCATATTCTGATCTGGATATGCAGGGCCAGTATATTTTTTAGGAAGAGTGAATTCCAAATTTTCTAGTCTAAACCAAAGTACCACATTTAGAATCCAGAGAAGCTTGGTTAATAAATTAGCTTAGTGAGCCATTCTTGCTGTGTAAACAATGTTAGCCATAGGCAAGTAGTAAGCTGTGTAAACCCCTCACTGGAAATAGTCATGGTTTATGTATGTAAGGTATGCCATATTATTCCAGGCTCCTTTATTTATAGTGTACAGCCACTTTTTGTTTAATGGATGCCATGTTTAGCAACCATTCACAAATAGGATGATTAGGTTTTTATAAAAGATTTTCTGACCAATGCAAATTTCTGTGCCTGACAAACAACACATACCAGAGTGATAGTAATGCCTGGTTTGCAATCTGAGAGAACTTGGTATAAATGAGAAGGCAGCAATCTTTGCAGCATTTCTCTTTCATGTGTTTGCTTAGTGACCATATAGTTTCCAATTTAAGAAATGAATCGTGGTTGCTAAATGAGAAATACATATGCTTTTCTGTTTTATTTGTACCATGAATACATACTTATGTGTGTTTGTATGTTTAGTATCTGTATATATATATATATATGTCTCTAAGTAATATGTATTACTAATCAATGAACTAGTATATAGTTCACTGATTAGTAATACATATATTACTTACAGAGAGACATATATAGTATATAGTTCACTGATAGTTTTTCAAAATAAAGTCATGATGAGTTAACTTAATACAGGCTTAAATGTGAATACCAGAATCTTCCAGTTACATGCTTTGGAAAAATGGAAAAATGCCAATTCAAACCTTTTCAGACAACCTATATTGCTTATTATCTTTCCACTTTAGGGTCACTGTGAGAAGAGGAAAATTGTGCTAAATGCTTGGGGTAGTAATTTATGGAAACCCTTTTCCTTAAATATTCAGTGGCATCAAAATGTGAAAATTCTGTATACTAATAAAGCATGACATGGTATCAAATTATATAATATGATGGCCCAATTGTCACTTTAAAAGGCATCTTTGCTGCATTTCCATATACTGTAAATGTCATAGTGGGGTTTCATTACTTTAAATTGCACAGACCTGGTAGTTGATATACTCAGGAAGATTTTGGATTGTTGCTGTGGGGGGTGGGGAGGTTATGGTTTTTTACTTTGAGGGTTTTTAATATCATAAGCTGCCAGAGGTTACCTGTGTGCTAGTTGGGCAGCAATATAGATTAGTTTATACAATTTTATTTTATTTATTATTACTTAGATTTCTATGCCGCCCTATTTCAAGAACTCAGGGTGGCTCACAACATAAATACTACATGTAGAAATCTAATATATAAAAAAAACATTTATAAAACCCGTCAATTAAAAGACCAATCATCCAAAACAAACATACAAACATACATACACTGGCTGGGGCCAATGGTATTTATTAAATAAACACAATGGTATTTATTTTATTTATTAATTAAACTTTGCATTATTGAATATTTTATGAGCAAGAGCAGTAGTTGCTATCTGATCTCACTGGAAGATTCATCTAGAATGTGATTCCCAAAATAGAATTGCCACTGCAGGAAGAACTTCATTAGGAGGGGAATCTCTTGCATAAAGTTCTGCTTCTATCCTGTTCACAGTCTAAATATCATATTACAAACATACTTAAGCTTGCAGCATTTATCTTCCATTCTTTCTGATTTCTTTTTTCTTTTGATCTACCTACCCTTCCTTCCAAACTTCACCCCACACATTCACATTACTGCAGCTGATAAATCCCTACTTTGATATTAAATGGATCCATCTGTTTCCACTTCCAATGATATTCTTTAAATAGCATTAAAAAGAACATTGTCCTCTGTTTATGTCCTGTTCATTTTGTCATTTGAAATATTTTTATGCTGTTAATTTTATCATGGCCAGTTTTCCTTTTTCAAACATGACAGATAAAAGATACACATTTTTTTATTTTTTCCTGATGTTTGCAAGTTTTTATTTGGTTTTTTTCTTTCCATATCTTCCCATATCTATTTGAATATATGAGAATATAATGGTACCAGAAATGAAATTTCAAGAGAAACTGCAGAAGAGAGGATTAATAATTTTGTGTTCATTTACCTCTCGATTTCCCAAATATTCACATAAAAGAGCAAATGTTTGCTTCAACTATGGCTTATGTTTACTGAAATGAATATGCAGAAATTATAACTATATTTAATGTTGGCTAGTCTTACAGACCAGTGCCGTACAGATTTGTTAAATTTGTTATTGTCTTCCCTAATCCCTAGCAAACACAACTATTTTTATCTTATATTAAACACAACTGTTAATTGTCTTCCATTTGTTATTGAATTTGTTACTGTTTTCCATAATCCTTAGCAAACACAACTGTTCATCTTGATCTGAATGTGACTAAGTTGGAGAAGGCTGTGCTAGTTTAAATGCTTTAAACTAGATTATAGTTAATGCTTTTAAATGAATGTAGAAAGCATTAAGCAACCAATTAGTAACAAATTGTTGTAGTCAACTATCAATGCTATCACTGTAACCGTTTCCAATATTCTTCCATCTGATCCATTCTCCCTCCCTCTCTCCTCTACTTTTCTGCTTTTTTTGAAAGAAAAAGAAAAAAACTTGAGGATTTTTTGCTTCCAGTCTAACAGAGATTTAATTTACTTAGTTCTTTAATGCTTTAATCTTTGCGAATATTCATTGATGAAAATCAATTACAATTAATCCAGAAGAGTAGAATTTTACTGGTTTATTGGAAATGAGACTACAACCTTTAATAATGGTGCAGGAGGATATTGGTAGTCCTCGACTTACAACAGTTAATTTAGTGACTGTTCAATGTTCCAATGGCATTGATAAAAGTGATTTATGACTGTTTTTCACACTTGCAACCATTACAGCACCCTCATGATCACATGAGCAAAATTCAGATGTTTGGCAACTAACTCATTTTTATGACAGTTGCAGTATCCTGAGGTCATGTGATCACATTTGTGACCTTTTGACAAATGAAGTTAATGGGGAAGCCAGATTCACTTAACAATTGTGTTACTAACTGAACAAATGCAGTGACTCACTTAAAAACTATGGCAAGAAAGGTCATAAAATGGGACAAAACTCACTCAAATGTCCACTTAGCAACATAAATATTGTGCTGAACTGGGGTCGTGAGTTGCGGACTACCTATAGTTGTAGCTGAGAGTCAACAATTTGGGGCTACTTTTGTTTGTCAGAATGTTGCCTTTCTCTTTGTTTCCAATATTTGTCCATGTTTTGGCAAAAGTTTGGGTCAATCTTGATCTTCAAGTTAAAAACTAAATTGTTACTACAGTTACATAGCACTTCCAAAGCCCAATGCACTTGCAGTAATAATCGCTGCCTTAGTGCTGTTGCAACTTCAGACTTTTTCATAAGCCGGAGGAGAACATGCAAGTTTGCATTAATGTTGGAATGTGACAAATATTTCCTCTGTTTTAAATACACAATAGTTCTGAAATTCACCCATTTCATCTGCAAATTAAAACAGAATGATACTTGATATGTTATCCCCTTGATATGTTAGCATGCTGTAATTTTGAGCCCAATCTTGAGAAATGAGTGGTGGAAGGGGTTTCAGTTCGGAGAAAAACAAACACTTCATTCTTTATATAATCAATATTTCTCCTATTGCCCCGGGCAAGAGAAGTGCAGCTAGAACAGAGATTTATTTTAGGATTATTGGAAGCTGTTGCTGCTCAGATTTCTGGCCCATTTAACTTAGTGATTTCTGACAGAGACAGCAATTGAGGTAGGAATATGTTCTAACTTGGCTTGGAGTTTCAAAAAATTAATTCTAGAATATTTCTATGCAAGGTTTTGTTTCTTGAGTATAATTTTAAACTTTATAAAATAATGAGAAGGGCCATAATATAATGAGAAGGATGCTCTACTGCTTGTCTGATGTGTTTTAGCACAATTTTCTGCCTTTAAAGGAGTGGTGCAACACATATAAGACTGTAAATCATTCCAGTTATTGCCTTCTAAATGTCTTAAAGTATTTTAATCATTACTTGTTAATGTTAAATATGGATAATAGAGTAAAAGCATACTATTAATGGACCAGAAATTGTCAACTATGTTTAGAATACCTGACTTGAGATATCATGAAACCCATCAGAAAAGCTATGAAGTATGTTTTATCTTAATCACCATGTCGTTCATATAGTTACTGATTTGCAGGTATAGATGTTCAACTTCACCCTTGGTCTAGAAGCTCATTGGATGACTCTGAGCCAGTCTCTCTCAGTGCAACTCATTCCACTAGGTTTTTGCTGAAAAAATAAGGAGCACTGTACGTGCCACTTTGAGCTTCTGAGGCCACAAATCAAACAAATGAATAAACACAATGACTAAAGAATCTTTAGTCTCCTGCTGCAGTTACATAACTTAGAAATTGTATGTCTTGAATTTTAAAAATCTTAATTTCTAAATCTGCACTGTATAATCTGTTTGTCTAGGAAAGTGCGTCAGCAAATGGCCCATCTCGAAATAGCGTGAATCAAGCCCAAATCCGAGATGGAAACGTGGGATATCCAAAGCTTCGTGTTGGTTATATTCCAATTCCAGTCGTACATGAAGGTGCAGAAAACAGACAGCATTACTCATACAATTCTGGCTATCAGCCTGGCATTCAGCGTGTCAAGGCAGAAACCATTCCTACCCAAGTTCGGGCCCCATCATCTCCAAGAGGAAGCTTTATCCGTTCACAATCTCCAGCTAGAGGGTTTGCAGAAGCTGCCCAGACGGATAAGCCATGTGCACAATCAGCAACAACCCCAATCCAAATACAGTCCTTGGGATCTGAGGTGAGTTTGCAGCAGTATTTGGCAGGATTTATGCTAGAATTGTTGCATTATGAAAATGATAATATAATGGCCCCATTTATTCTCCTGTATATTGAATTATAAGTACTTTTATGTAAATGGGTTTTGTTAATAGGTGTTAATTTCTAGTGTTTCGTTTGGATCAATTTTGAAGGAAGAGCATTGCACATTACTTTAAACACAACACAATCATACTTTTCCCAAGTTATAGATATGGTCCTTTGGGAGGTCCCTTTCCAGATCAGTTTGAACACTTGTTTGACAGTTAAACCATCTGCAGACAGCATTTTGGTCTTATTTAGACCAGGTTCACTTTGTTGCTATTATTTATTAGATTTATACAGGTGGTAAATAAAAGAATACTCAAGGAAGCTTATGATAAAAACTGAGTAAAAACAAGCAGAATGCAAAAAGAATAAAATTAAACACAATTAAAAAAACAGCTTCAGTAATTCCAGGATTTAGATAATCCTGATCCTACTGACTTTCCATAAGGTTTTGATGGTATAATTCTTTCCTTGAGAGGAACTATATTATGAGATGAGATGAACCTGTGAATGAATGAACGAACAAATGAATGAATGGTTTTGAAATGGTTGGTACAATGGTTAGCCTTGGTTATTCTCCAGTACAGGAGATGGAGAATCCACCAAAGGGTTTTCTCTGTCTGCCTGCTCTTGAGACCAAGTAGCCAAACTTGACATGCCCCCTCTTGCTAGGAGATCCAGTCTTGACTTGGTCTCAAGCTCTTGAAGACGCGTCAGGGTTGGCTCTCTCAGCAGATTAGCAGGTAGTAAACCATTGGTGAATTCTCCCTTTAATAGTAATATCCCTCAATATAATTTAATAACCCTCACAGTCTGGGAATCATTTCCTACAGTTCACTGCGGCGCTGGGGTCAGCGCTGCCTTAAATTGGAGGCTTTTGAACTGTAGGGTGTGGGGGGGGGAAGACAATTGCCTTTGATTCTTTCCATTTTCCCCAGGGCTCTGGGGGAAAGGAATTTGTTGTTGTTTTTGTGAGCAGCTCACAAACTGCCTTAGGTGAGATTGTCACCTCCCCCCTTAGGATCCAGGGAACAGCGTTCCCACCTCAGATTGATTCTATTTTACTTCCCAGAATTCGAGCTGTTTGGGACGCTGCAGGCACCATTTTGGCTGCCGTTTGAGGCAGTGAAATTTAAAACGACTCCCAAGGCTCCGTTTTTTCCTTTCTCACGATCGGAGACAAATTGGAGCAATTTCCCACAGCCAGTGCACTAGCTTCTGCCAGGACCTTCCCAATGTTGGGGAAATTTCCCCCATGTGGTCACAGTTGTTTTCGGCAGCAGAGCAAGTGGCGGCCGCCATTTTGTTACCGCTAAAAGAACGAAGAGTAAAAAGTTTTCCTGGCATACCTAGGCTGTTTAATCTTCCTCCTGTGATTTAATTGTTTCTGCCTTCTGGATTTTTGGTCTCTGGTCAGGTCACACAGCCCTAGAGTCCCTAATTTCCACCCAAATTCTGACGGCCACCATTTTGAATGCCACGTTTAAAAAAAAAAGAACAAATAAATAAAATAAAATAAAATAGAATAGAGTAAAATAAAATAAAATTTAGACCTCATCAGGCCAGAGCCTTATAGTCACAAAGGCCTGAGTGATTTTTGAGGGACATTTTGTTTCGTAATATTATACACTAAATTAATCAAGCTTCTATTGATCCTCATCTTTCCTTGCCTGGCCCTCTGCACCCTTCATTGGGCCATCTGGTGCACTTTGACTGGCCACCTAAGGCCTCCGGGTGGAACCCAGAGCGGGTCCCCAACCGTGCCTTCGGCATTAGCTGCCATTGCCGTGACCAAGCCCAGATAGAGTTGCCTTTTTGGTCAGGTGGTCAGGGGAGCAGTCCTCGTTACTTGCTCCAATTTCGCTTCCGCCAACTGCTTGTCTGCCAGAGCTTCGCCTCAGTTTCCCTGAGACAGCTCAACCTAGGATGGAGGACTCCACTGGGCCTCAACCCATATGCACAGCTCCTCCATCCTCTTGTTACGGCCAACAGACCACCTCCAATCCGGAGGGAGCAGGCAAGCCCACATTCAAGGCTACAGGCACTCTCAGGAAAACTTCCAAGTTGGTGGAAAAGCATGCCAGCCGTAAGCACCAGGCTCTGGAGAAGGAGATGGACCAAGTGGCGGCCCCTGAGTTTGACCTTCCTTTAGGTCCTTCGACCTCAGCTCAGGGCGTGTGGTCTCTGACAGCTCCCACCACACCTTCTGTACCACTTCAGTATACAGTTACTAATCCCTCACTTCACTCGGGTTCAGCCCCTGAGGCTACTTTTACTCCAATTGCAGCAGGGCTCAGGGGTCCTGACCTTGGAGATATTTTCTCCGATGGACGAATGGAGGCCCTGTTATCCAAGGCGTGGACCGCGCTCTAGCAGAATGATCTCTCCATCCACCTGAACGGGGTATCCACATCAGCTGCGCTGCCTTATGTTCCTCCTGCAGGGATCCCTATATTTCAGGAGTCCACATCTCCCGTACACTCCTCAATGAGCAGATACTCATCTCCGCAGGGGTGAGGACCAACCGGACTTCAATTTTTCAGAGGAGGAGGAACTCCTCCCTGAACCCTCTCCATCTGGAGGTCTATTCAATCCGGCCCTGTTTTCTTCCCTTGCTTCGCAAGGCCACCTCAATGGCAAATATTGGGTCAGATCAGTCCCCTCAACTGCAGGCCAATTCGGATTTCAGTCCAAATCCAATATTCCTTGAAATGGTGACAGCCCAGCACCATGCTCCCTCTCCTTCTATATTTCTCAAGGGGATTAAAAAGCAATGGGTCTCCCCTTCCTCATTTCCTTTCGTAAGCGAGTCAGGGAAAAAAAGGATCTTTGGTACCTCTACAGACTTAAGTGAGGCCCTTGAGGTCCCCAAGGTTGATGAGGCCTGGACCACACTGGTATCCCAGACTGCGGTCGCTGGGGATATGTCTGAGGTGCTTAGAGTGGACGACAAGAAGTGGGAACAGATTTTCCGTAAGACTCATCAATCAGTGGCATGGACTGTCAAAACGGCCACCTAGGCATCCTTTTTTGTCCGGACCACCCTCTTATGGCTGTGCCAACTACAGGCCAGGGTCCTTCCTGAGGACATTTGGACTCACCAGGACCTAAGTACAATGGTGACTGCAACTGAGTATGCCGCGGATGCGGCTCTTCAGTCGGCCAACTTTGCTTCCAGGTCCCTAGCCTCCAACATCATAGCCAGAAGGATGCTATGGCTGAAACACTGGCAGGCTGACGCCAAAGTCAAATGGCGTCTTGCCACTGCCTCATATCTGGGCAACAATCTCTTTGGGGAAGTACTGAATCTGTACCTTGTCGAGAACAAGGATAAACGGAAGGTTATGGGACACCTTACTAGAGGGTCCGACAAAAGTGCCAATCCATATTTCCGCAGGCAGTTCCTTCGAACAGCAGCAGGTTCAGCAGGCCCCCAGCCCCCGGTTCATACACACCCCGGCAGGACAGGCCATATGACCGTCCATACGATAGACCGGGCTTTCGCCCCAGGCAGCAGAACCAATCTAAGAGGCCAGTTCGAGGGGCAGGACGTCCCTTCAGGAAGTCCAAAGGACTCTCACTCCACACTCCCCATAGGGGGAAGACTTGCCCACTTCTTCCCTCAGTGGGAACTCACATCCACGAACGTCTGGGTCTTACAATCAGTTTGGACTGTTCCTGGAATTTCTGGCCAGCCCCAGGTCACTTCCTATCCTGCTCCACCTCTCCGGATCCGATAAAAAAGGGACTTATGCAGGAGGCCATTCAACATCTCCTAGAGATTTAGGCCATAGAACCGGTTCCGCTGGACCACGTAGGCAGGGGATTCTACTCTGTCCTCTTTGTGGTTCCCAAGACCTTGGAGGAATGGAAGGCAATTCTAGCCCTTAAGGGTCTGAACTATTACATTGCTTACAAAAAGTTCAAAAACCAATCCCTCCAGTCCATTCCGGGAGGCATCAGACAAGGAGACTTCCTGGCATCAATAGACTTCACGGAAGCATATCTCCACATCCCCATACATTCAGAACACTGGCGGTTCCTCAGGCTCTGTTACAGGGGCCTTCACTTCCAGTACAAGGCCCTTCTGATCGGCTTTTCCTTGGCACCCAGGGTATTCACCAAGATCCTGGCTGTTCCGGCCACCCACTTGCCGAAGGTACCGGTACTCGTCCAATGTTAGAGCTCCTCGGGTTTTTATGTAATTTAAATTAAGTAGTTAGGGTTTTAGTATGGGATTTTAATTTGGTTTTTAGTACAGCCTAGGTTATTTAATTCTGTCTTAAATATTTATTATTGTTACGTTTTAAATTTGGCTGTAAACCACCCCAAGTCCTACGGGAGAGGGGCAGTATAAAAGTCTACAAAATAAAAAATAAAAAAAATAATCTGGATGATATTCTGATCCAAGTGTCCTCCTTCCGGGCGGCCCAGTCAGACCTGCAACTAACTATTCAGGTCCTCCAGCAGCACGAGTTCTCGGTGAACTTCCAAAAGAGCCAGACGGTTCCCTCATCCAGGCTCCTGCACCTGGGAGCCATCATAGACATTGTTCCCTGGGCCAGACTCCACCAGCGGGAGCGCCAATGGTTCCTTCTTCCATTCCAGTGGTTGAATGTCAGCGCATCCAGCCGGCAGGTGAGGCTCCCGGTCAGTACCCTCTGGTCTCTACGCTGGTGGTTCTCACAAGCGATAGCCAATGGGTCTCCTTCAAGGAGCTGGACCACCTCACCATCACGACGGACGCCAGCCTCTTCGGTTGGGGAGCCCACCTTTAGTCTCAGTTTGTGCAGGGATGTTGGTCCCACACAGACTTGAGACACAACATCAATTGGCTGGAATTCAGGGCCATTCACTTGGCTCTCCGTCGATTCCGACACTGGATCAGGAACGTCACATATTAATCTTCATGGACAACGTGGCACCCAAGACACACGTGAATCAGCAGGGGGGCTCCAGGTCCAACGTGGCACCCAAGACCCACGTGAATCAGCAGGGGGGCTCCAGGTCCAACTGCCTTAGGTCCAAGGCCCGGTTACTAGGATCCTGGGAAGAGCCCAACCTGGCCTCTCTCAAGGCCGAACACATCTCGGGAGTCAAGAACCGGCAGGCAGACTTTCCTGGTTGCTCCACGATAGACCCCTCAGAATGGGGACTATATCTGGATATTTTTTCCAGAATATTCAGCAGGTTCGGCCATCCGGTCATCAACCTGTTTGCTTCATTGAGCAATGCCCAACTCCCCAAGTACTTCTCCTGTTAGTATCTTCTGGGGACAGAGAGGATGGGTGCCCTGCAGACTCCGTGGCCACGGGGCCTTCTTTATGCCTTCCCTCCCCTTCCGCTCCTTCTGGCAACCATCCGCAAACTGCTTCAGGAGCAGGCGGAAGTGATCCTCGTGGCCCCATACTGGCCGCAGAGACCCTGGCTTGTTGATCTCATGAATCTCTCCTGCTCTCCTCCATGGAGGATTCCCCCACAATGCATGTCCTTACTCCAGGGGGTCCTCCAACATTTGGACCCTCAGTGGTTACAGTTAGCTGCCTGGCGCTTGAGCGTAACATCATGACACAAGAGTTATTCTCTCCACAGGCAATAACCATGTTTCAGGCCTCTCGCGACCAATCGCATTTAGGATTCCACATGGAACAATTTTTGCCATTGGTGCAGAAGGCGGCAACTGGATGTGTACGATTTAACTATTCCCCAGATCGTAGATTATCTTCTTGACAGTCTGGACAGAGACCTGGCCCCTGCAACCCTTCGTAGGCAGGTAGCGGCCCTATCGACATTGCTCACTTGTTTGGACTCAGTTCCTCTAGCTCATCATCCCAGGATACGCGCTTTCATCAAGGGGGCTTACAACACTAGCCCTCCCATGGTACACAGGTACCCTTCTTGGGAGCTGCCTTGTGTGCTTCGCGCACTAACAAAACCGTCCTTTGAGCCCATAGCTACTATATCATTGTGGGCTTTATCTCTTAACGTTACCTTCTTGATCACCATCGCGTCAGCCAGGCTGCTCTCTCAGTCAGGAATGACCTTTGCACCTTCCACCGAGACCGGGTGGTCCTTCGGTTGGATCCCACCTTCGTGCCCAAGGTCAATTCACCTTTCCATAGAACATAGGAAGTCATCTTGCCTGACTTTTGTCCTGGTCCCTCCCATGACTTGGAGCGGCAGTGCCACATGTTGGACGTTCGCAGGGTCCTGCGGCGTTACATTAAGTGCACAGAACCCTTTTGCAGATCTGGGGCCCTTTTTTTGTTTCCTTCTGTCCGGCTTTCCTGGGACAGAAGGTATCTGCTGGCACTATCGGCAGATGAATCAGGTCCTGTATCGCGGAGGCGTACCAATCTTCCTCCTTACCGACTCCAAGTCATATTACGACCCATTCCACTCACAGCGCTGCGACATCTGCGGCATGGGCCACTCAGGCACCCATTGAAGAGATTTGCAGGGCTGCGACATGGTCATCGCCCTCCCCTTTTAGACGTCATTATAGGATTGACTGCTTTGTTTCAGCGGACGTCTCCTTTGGTCAGTGGGTCCCCCAACAAGTGGTCTCCAGGGACGTAGATTCGGCCTTATCTGTTTCCCACCCATCGGGACAGTGAGGCTTTGGTATGTCCCATTGGTGGATTCTCCATCTCCTGTACTGGAGAAGGGGCGTTGTCTTACCTGAACACCTTTTCTCAGTATGGAGATGGAGAATCCACACCCACCCTATGGTCAGTTAGGCCGTTATTAGGGAATTGAGAGCCAACACCTTGTCCTTGCATCAGCCACTTTTGCCCTCGTCAAGACTGGATCTCCTAGCAAGAGGGCGCGTGTCAAGTTTGGCTACTTGATCTCAAGAGCAGGCAGACAGAGAAAACCCATTGGTGGATTCTCTATCTCCGTACTGAGAAAAGGCGTTCAGGTAAGACAACGCCCCTTCCATTATCCTTTTGTCATCCTATTTTCCAGTTCTGGATGTGGTCTTAATCAATCAATCAATCAATCAAATACATTGGGATCAAAAATATCTTGGCCCATGAATACCATGGTCTGTGTGAAAAGCAGGTTTTCAGTTCTTTTTTAAAGCAAAGAAATTCCTTGCACCCTGAATTGCACTCGGGAACCCGCAAATAACCAGTGCAGCTCATGGAACATAGGTGCCACATAGGAATACTGAGGTACACCTTTAAATGCTTCAGTAGTCATATTGTAGACCAATTGTAATTTCCAAGTGATCTTTAAGGGTACTCACCCAAGTGAGAAGTGACCAAGGCATGAATAATTGTAAATAGAGCCTGCAGGTCCAGGAAATATGCTGAATAAATAAATAAAGGATTATTCATTCATTCATTCATCCATCCATTCAGTGTGCCATCCATCTCATCTAGAGATTTAATATTTTAATATTTCATCCACCTCCTTTATCCAGGTAGTTCTTGCTTACCAACCACTTGTTCAGCAGCCTTTCAAGATAAGATGATGTTGAACAAGGAGACTGATGTCTGTTCCTCATAGTTGTGTCTGTTTCAGTGTCTTGATGTTACACGATTGCAATTTGGCTTTTGGTAATAGTGTGCATTTACAATGGATACAGTGTCTTGCTGTGACGTAATTGCCATTTGCAAGCTTCAAAGCTGAGTCAACAGGCAAGCCAGCAGGAAATTACAAGTCCCATTTACATGAAATTGCATTTAATGATCTGCAGTGATTAATTTAACAGTCACAGCTAAAAGTGATGAACTGACATAATAAATCATGAGTTTTTCATTTTACTGTTGCTTTGCTTAACAACAGACTTATGGGTCTGTCTTACTGCAGTTAGTGAGGACTATCTGTATCTGATGATATGGAAGTGCATATCATCAGCATGTGGATGATGCTTCATTCTAAATATACAGTTGTTAGATATTTCATATAGATATTTGTGTAAAAGATCCTGTTAAATCCCATGATTTAACAAGAGATTGAGCAGAATTATACTCACCACCTTCTGGCAAAACTGTTGTATCCACTTTTAATTGAGGTATCCTCCACAGAAAGATACCATAATCTTATCAGAAATACCTGAGAAATCCAGAGAATCAATAAGGACATAACCCTGTGTTTTTCTCTTGGCAAATATCTTACAGTGTAACCAAGGAAGCTTCATTGTCCAAACCAGGTCTTAAACCCTGGTTAAAATAGATCTAGAAATATTACTTTTCCATAGCTAATCTCACTGAGCCCTTTTTTTTTTATAAGAATGGAATCAGTCTTTCAAAGAAAGGAATCTGTTAACTACTAGATCAGGGGTAGGCAACCTTGGCTCTTTTATGACTCGTGGACTTCAACTCCCAGAATTCCTGAGCCAGCCATGCTGAGGGGAAAGGGAGAGTTTCCAAGCTGAGCCATACTGGCTCAGGAATTCTGGGAGTTGAAGTCCACGAGTCATAAAAGAGCCAAGGTTGCCTATCTCTGTACTAGATCCAACCGGACCTCCCCACCCTGCTTCACATAAGAAGCCATGAGTGAATTGCTAAATTCTGTCAAACATCATATTGGTTTCTGTAGCATGATGCCTTCAGCTATTCCATACTTACAGCAATGCTGTCTGCTGAATCAAAACATTCTCAGTCTATGATGTTAAATCATTTCCAACTTTGTTTATGAACCACCTAACGAATTGGGTATATATATTTATGAACAATAGGAATATTTTTCTTAAGGTTATTTTTTAATGATTAATACACACTGCCAAGTAAATTGCTTCAACACATTGCTGTGATCCTTTCTAACTTCTAAATAATGTTAAACCATTGGGACAATGATTTATCTTTAAACTTTTTAAAAGAAGCATATATAACTATTAGTAAATAGGTTGGGTTTAATATGTGATTAGAAACTAACAACCTTATCTGAAATGTTTGTTTCTTGGAACATAGCAACTAAATCTGATAATTGCTTTTCCTCCAGCGGTCTCCATCTTCAGAATCGCCAACAATTTCCCCTCAGTCTTCCAGTAGGCATAGCTCAGGAAGTCATCAGCTCCCTCGAGGATATATTCCCATTCCTGTGATCCATGAGGGAAATGCCCCAAGACAGCCATCACAAGTCTATCATCAGGCACAGAAAATGCCTTGCCCAGCCCAGCCAAGCGACTACCAACCTCATCAACCAGTGTACCATAAAATTCAAGTTGATGATTTGGATCAGAAGCCACAGCGGGCACAGTCCCCATTCAGAGTGTCACAGCGAGGCTCAGCAAGTCGTGAAAGTTCACCAGGAAGAATCCAGTCACCAACACCAATCAGACTACAGTCAGTTAAACCTCAAGTAAGTACAGTGAGCTTCTACAAGCTCCTTTTTAGCTAATGATGTTGAAGTCATTACTCATATATAATATTAAAGAGTAGTGACAAAGGCCATAATCATCTCTTGACAGACTAAGGATTTTACATTAAAAATTAAAATTCCATTTTATGGAAATTTATGATTACCTGAGCCGTACCATAACCATTTTATGAGTCTTTTCTGTCTGCAAACTTTTGCATTTGCTTATGGAACAGGAATAATAAAGAAAATTTTGCAGTTACTTCTTTCTGTTCAGGAGAACCTTCTGAGAATTGTAATAACAATCTTTTATTATTAAGGCCTGGGGTTACAGAAAACTGTCTTACATGGAGCCAGAGTACTAGTTTGTATTGGTTATTATCAATGCTGACTGGTAGTGTATTCCTAATGCTACATAGAGATAACTGGATTTGAACCTAAGGCTCTTCTGATATAAAGCATTTGATTTGACATCAAATCAGTTAAGTAGTAACTAGTATTTGAAGATTTCCAATATAGGACATATTACTAGTATTCTGTTACTACACCTTTTCTCATAGTTTGTTTTGTTCTGAATTTTTTTCAACAGGATTTTTTTTCTGTTGCCTTTTCTCTTTTTGTTATTTCTTTTTCATCATAGAATGTGACTCTCAGAATTCTGGCTTGTTACTTTGGTTCACAATGCGTGCATAGCACCTTTTACTGAATGATTTCCAAGATTCTAGAAATGTTGAACTCGTCATTATAATTATTTCCAAGTTTCAACCCCTGTACATGTTCTTAATTTGCATTTCCTAATAATAAGCAGCTTGTTTTCCTCTTTCTCAGCAACAAGTGCCAACTGAAGAAGCACCGCCACCTCTGCCACCTGATACTAAGCTTAAAAACAAGGCTGGTTCACCTGGAACAGAAAGTCCTGCTCAAAGTATCCCCATTCAAGTCATACGTAAAGATGTAGATACTAAGTCACCCCAGCAGGTACAATTTTCTCCCATTCAAGTCATACGTCCAGATGTAGACACTAAGCCACCCCAGCAGGTACCATTTCCCACAGTAGAACATGTTGATAACAAGATTCCGTGCCCTGTTAAAGTTGTTCCAATAGAAGAGCGATCTTTACCACAGGAACATGAATCAGAGAAGACTTCAGAAGCAGAAGAGCCTCAGAAACATCCAGGGGTCTTGAAAGTTGAAGCTATTCTAAATAGGGTACAGATCCTAAAACAGGAAGTTGATTCCTTTCAAGGAAAGAAAAATGACAAAAAGTACCTATGGATAGAAGAGTACTTGACCAAAGAGCTGTTAGCTTTGGACTCTGTGGACCCTGAGGGTCGTGCAGATGTTCGGCAGGCCAGGAGAGATGGGGTAAGAAAAGTCCAGAATATATTGGGAAGACTTGAACAGAAAGCAGAGGATGCTCCAGAGACCACTCAAGGAGATGAATTTCAGTCATCTTTGCCTGAAAGTAGTCCATTGTCACAGGAAAAAATGGAGATTGAGCCGATGGTGGAAAATCTTGATATAAATAATGAAAATGCCAAGGAGCAAATCAAAATAGAAATGGAACAACCTGCATCTAAAGAAGACATAGTCTCAAATCTTGCTAAAGAAAGTTGCACAGCTAAATCTGTGGCTGAACCATAAAGACAGGCAAAACTTAGTCCTTGGAGTCCTTAAATTAAATGTGTGTTAAGCAAATTTTAACTTGCATGCATTTCCAGAGCTTTGCACCAGTTGGTTTTTAATCAACAGCTTGGATCACGGGAAACAGTTGGGGGGCAGAAAGGGGTGCATAAAAATGTTTAGCTTATATTCTGTATCTTGCTCAAATAATGTGTTTGAAAAATACCTTGTAAAATGACTGCTTTCAATTCAACACAATGAGTGAAAAATGATTTTAGTCAATTTCAGTTAGCAGAATTACTTTCATAAAATCATTACTTATGTATATCTAAATAAGACAGCCTTTAAAAAAAAAAGACACTTAGGGAAAATGTGTTCATTATTAGGCACTTTAAAGATGTCTGGAAAGTGTGTTAAGAAACTATAGGGATATTTATATGTACTGTATTGAGAACTTCAAAGCTATATTTTAAATGAGAAAAGAAATAAAACAGACTGTAGAAGCCTGATGAACCTGTGTGGTTAATAAATGAGAAAGATGACTGTATATTGTTTGCTTCTAAAATAAATATCCTTTGTAAATGTATACTTACAAGGGCTCTCTGTAAGTTCATGATTTTTCAAATTTACATATAGAGAATCCTGAATTTCTTGAAAGGTTCAAATGGACATGTAAAATATTCAGAGTTCAACAATCTCAACATTAGTTGCACTAAAAATACAGAAATATAGCAAGCAGTTACTTTCCCATTCAATAGGTTGAACCATATTTCAGCCAAATTATACGCAGCCTAATTAAATATGGTAAGTGAGGAGGGTAAGTTTTCAAAACTGGAATATTGCATACTTTTACCTCAGTAGAATAGAACATATGTAGCTCAGGGTTAAACTGTGGAGTCCTTGGTGCTCTCCTAGCTTGGTTATTTCTTTGCAGACTTATTACCCAACTAGGTAACATCATCAGTGTGAGTGAGTATGTGAGTTTGTTCCCTGTTTATATACAATAGCTTGCCCTGCCAGTTTTGGTGGTGGACAATATGGTTTTCTCATGGTAGTTCCTTGATTAGGATTTTGTTTTCTGTTTGATTGTTTTCCTGCTGTAAATACCTGCACCCTAAGTGGCTCACATAGGACGCCCGGTTGGAGGTTAGCAAGCCCACGTTTGAGACACAGATGCTGTTGTGGAGCAGGGTGAGTTCCCATCCTTTGCTCCAGCTCCTGACTGGAACACAAAAGGAGCCCCCAACTGGGAGTACCCTGGGCAACGCTAATGTCACTAGCTAATCCTTTCAACACGAGTGCAATCCCTGTTATCTGGACGTTCGTTATGAGAGAATTTGTTCTGGTCTTTTTGTTTCTTAAGTTTTTATTGTCATTTTTGAACGGTATGTAAATATAGTTTATTTCTATGTATCTATTGATGTTACAGCACTCTGTGTCCGTAGATCCAGAACTAGCAAACAAATCCAAGGCAGCAGTACTACACAACACACCCTATCTAGCCAAACACACTAAAACTCCCAGAATCATGGGCCCCATCAACTGCTGCCCCATACCTACTTTCATGGACAAACAAATCAATAGATCAGAAGAACATCCATGAGATTATTACTCTTGGGACTCAGTGCATACCATAACATAGCAGCTAGAAACTATAACATTCCCACACATGCAACCACAAGTATGGTTACAATATGTAGACAACACCTTTATCATATTGAAAAAGGAACTATTAGAAAAAACACATGAAACAATCAACAACATCTTCAAAGGAGTAAAATTCACAAGGGAAAAAGAAAACAACACATTGTTCTTCCTGGATATCTTTTTTAACAGAGGAAACGATGGTAAATTAGAATTGAAAGTCTATCAAACCCCCCCCCTCCCATTCATATTAAATGTACCAACTACAGCACAACCAACGCATGTTATGAAAAGGAAAATACCATACATAAAAAAAACAGACAGGCAGAAGACTAGCAGAATACATTCATGAACATTTAAGTAGCAGTTGGAAAATGAAAACTCCTTAGTCTTGCAACACATGAATAGAGTCAACCATAGTTTCGACTGGAAACCTTAGACCGAGCTAAATTCAAAAACACTGGAAAGTTGGAAGCTTGGCTTTCAGAGAAATCAGGCATCAATAGACACATTTAAATAAACTATATTTGCACATTTTTTCAAAAGAGACAAAGCATCCAGGTAAGCAGGGATTAATACCAAGAAAACAATCAAGCATAAAACAATAATCAAGGAACTAATAAGGAGTAACAAGGAGAAAACCACATACCCCATCAAAACTGGCAGGGCAAACTACTGTATATAAACAGAATAAATCCCACACTCACTCGCATTGACGACTTTACATAGCTGGGTAATGAAATGTCTGCAAGCAAATAACCAAGCTCAGAGAGCACCAAGGACTCCAGACATTTATCTGTGCAATTTTTGAAACAATAAGAAATATAGTAAGACTTCAGAGAAATGAATTGGTTGGTTATCAGGCCTCCATTGTGAAAGGTTTATAGATAAAGCTAACTTTTCTTGACAGTTCTTTGCACTGAGATAGGCAATAGTTTTGGATTACATTACAATGTTGTAGGTACAGTACTGATACTCACAAGTCACCTCTAATTGCCTGTTCACAAAAGGGCAGTCCCAATAAATATAACTTGTCACAAACACTCAAAGAAAACTGATGAGGTTTTTTTCCTGCCTATTTTGCTACACACTTCCCTTTATCAGTTGATGTCTACTGATTCTGCTTTTTTTAAAATCTGTTTTTATGTAAAATATTTCACTCCTACCTTTGTGTTGGAAAGATAATAGGGTGATAATATGAAGGAGGAAAAAGAGAAGTGCTAAAACTTTCTGTGTATTAATCAACATTTTGCTGCAATTGGTTTTAATCCCCACCCTACACAAATAACAGGAATATTTTAATTCTATGTTTTGCCCAGTTGCATACCAAAACAACACATTAATAGGCATTTTCACAAGATAATTGGCACTGCTGGAGGAATTATGCAACCCAACTGCCAGTTTTTACACATAAGAGTTTTCTTGTCACATAATTTTCTAGCCAGAATAACAAGATTGTAGATTAGAAACTTGAGCTGGCCACGAACAAGGAGTGTATATTGGAGGTGGTGACCCTTTGAGATCTTGTAGAAGTTTTCCCTTAGCTGTTGCGCTTTCGTAAATACTACATTTCTCACCCAGATTTCCTCCCACGTTTCCATCGTGATAGAATGCCCGAAGTCTTGTTCCCACTTTACCATACAGTTCTTGACTAGCACAGTTTCAGAGTCCATTTCTATCAGAACGCCGTACACTCGTTTGATATGCATGATCCCCTGCTCTCTAATCTGTTCAATTAAATTCTCATCGGTCCGGGATAAGCCCTTCTTCTTGTCTTTATGCCATTTTGATGTATGCCGATTGGTGTACATTCAAAGTGACAAGTTGTTATTATTACATTATTATTAGTAGTAAATCCTTCTCAACTCAAGAATAAAAAAATCTCTCAAAATTCCATCTCAATTCCTCCAATGATGTTTCCCTCTTTCTTTTATAGCCCTCAATTCCAACAACATTAAAAGAGATGTGGTCCAGGGCTTCTGAAAACATTTCTGCCATGAACATAGTTATACCCCGTGTTTCCCCTAAAGCAAGACAGGGTCACACTTTCTTTTTATCCCCAAAAGCCTTTCTATGTCTTACTTTCGGGGTACGGCTTATATTGATTGGAAAACAATTGTCAGTTTTATTTTAAGTATATTAAGTATATTAAGTATTTAAGTATTTTAAGCAGGAGGCGGAAGTGGGCAGGAGTAATATGTCTTACTTTCGTGGTACGGCTTATATTAGCCGACCCCCTGAAAACCCCGATACGTCTTACAATCGGGGGTGTCTTACTATCGGGGAAACACGGTATGATTTTGGATCCAGAGCCTTTGTGTACAAACCTTAAAGAAAATTAGCCCATGTAAAGTTCTAGCTTGATAATGATTATGCTAGAAAGAGAAAACTCTGGTGCAATGTTCAAACAATTAGATTGTAAGGAAATCAGTAAAAAGATGAACAGTCAATGAAAAACTTGGAGGGTTTTATACCTAAAGTTTAGAGTTCTTGTCAATCCACAAAACAAAATAATTTATTATAGTTTCACTTTAAGAATCAATGAGGTTTTTTAACCTTAATTATTTAATTTAATTACTGGAGTTTAGTATCACATGTGCCCTAATATATACCGTATGTCCCTGAATAATTTTTGTATGAACTCAATCACATAATCTTGCAGATTCCATTTTGGCTGTGAACTTAGATCAGGCAATTAACAGTATAATCAGACAATTAACAGTATAATTAAAATGGTGGTGTCAGCCATAATAATATTGCATAAAGGAGCAAACTTGCTTGCTTGCCTGTTCACCTCTTCCTCTTCTCCCCATACATCCATTTAAACATATTCTAGAATTTTTTCATCTTTTCTAAGATGACAATCTGCTAAAGCATTTTTAAATGTGTACTAGGAAGACTATTACAGATTTCATTATTGTTATTTTAGAGGCTACTATCTTAAAAGGGAGAATGTTATATGTTATTAATTTAAAAAGTATTTTTGTACTGTCCAAGATTATAGTACAAAATAATGAAATCCTTAAAACATTGAGGCAAACAAACTGAAAACAGATAAGACTATAGGTGGCAAGAAACAGCAAAATTTATTTGACTTTTAATCAAAGCTTTGTTACCAATGCTTGAGATTTTTTACTACTATCAAGTTCTCCATATAGAGATAACTACTTATTCTTTTACTTATTTCTGACCATCTCTGATGCAATTTGATTGAAGTAAAATATATATTAGTGCTCTATAATAGTTAATTACAAATTTTGCATTTTATTGTGTTTCTTAACTGTAACGGGCTACACCACTAATAGGTATGATGTGGATAATATCACTAGGCAAAGAGAGGCTGCCAGAGGAATGGTCAGATAAGAGACAGTGCACTCACAACTAATTCCCCCCTCCCTGTCTCCTTTACAACTTGAGAAACTAGTACTAGGCAGGGCAAGAGGCTCAGAAGAGACCCTCTCTAGTTTCTCAAGTTGTAAAGGAGACGGGGGGATTAGTAACATCATAACATAGTCCGTTTTTAGACAGTAGCCTCTCAAAAGTTCAATAGTAGAATCAGACACCTAATCTGGAAACCCATAATACTTTTAAGAGGAAAATGGTAAGATTTGGAACTGTGATAACATGATTCCTTATCAACAAATGAACATTTTGTAAATCTATATACCATTAAAACCTCTGTAACCTTTAATTGGTTGCAAAACATTGCATCATAGAGCAAACCTTTTTTAACCAAGGTACCTCAAACTTACAGAATACATCCAAAATCCAGGACTTGTGAAAATGTTGGCAAATTTTTTAAAACGTGACATAAAAATGATCGTAGATATCATAAAGCATTTACTGTGATCAACTGCTGATGTTTGACTGTGTTGTACAGTTCAACATGAGCTATTTTCAAGACAGATACATCTGTGGATATCTCCCTGAATTTTAAACACATTTCCAGTAGATTAGAAGATCTGCCATTGCTGAAGGCACTCAGGTTCTGAGGAATCTGGTAAGGAAATATCACTGAAACAATGACTCAGGAAGTCATCTATTATCTAGTAAATTATACATATTAGATAGTTTAGACAATTAAGGCTTTTGATCAGTTACAGTGAAAGACCATAAATTTATTTCCTATGCTATAAAAAGAAAAGAAAAAAAGGAAAGGAAAGGAAAGGTGAGAGAGATGTGGGCACTGTAGGTGACACTGGATTTTCACTTTGTGGATGAAATCTTGCGATTTTATTATTTTTATACTTTGGAATTTTTTTAAAAAAAAAGTTTATTTAGCTTCCTGATTGGGATGTTTTCTATACCAGTAAGGCCAGTGAAATGTCATAAACTGACAGTATATGTCAGGGGTGTCAAACTCAATTTCATTGAGGGCTGCATCAGCATTGCAGTTGTTCTCGGGGGGGGCGGGCGGTGGATGTGGCAAGGGTGGGTGCGGCCTACTGGGTGGGCGTGGATGGAGTGGGTGTGGCCTACTGGGTGGGCATGGCCAGCTCTACATCATTCGCTTCAAGGGGGACTGTGGGGGCCTGGGCAGGAGTGGGACAGATCTGAGGGTCTCTGGCAGAAGGGGATGGACCAGGGCAAGTGCCAAGGCATGGTCCACTGGAGGAGCCTCACTGTTCCTCTCAGGCCATGTGGGGGGGGGCTTGATGGTGCGGGCTGCCAGGAGTCCTGGGCAGCAGAGATCAAACACCCAGCCTGGCCCTCGAGCACCCGCGGCACTAAGCCCAGCCCCACTTCCCCAAGGGGGCACCCAGCTGCACTTACCTCCTCCTCAAGGCTGATGCTGCTGTGCTTGTTCTCCTTACCCAGGTTGCTCATGAGGGTGAAGTCAGAGGGAGATGCATTCCCTCTCCATGGTAGGAGACCTGGCTTTGCATCCAAAGCTTCCTTAGCAATAGGATGGGAGACCCCCAGGATAGGCCAGGTGGAGGGGGCAAGGGGATGATGAAAGGGCAGCAGGGCAGGACTAAGGCAGGACTTCCCTCAAACCCTCCCTCTCCTTCCTTCCTTCCTTCCTACCTACCTTCCTTCCTTCCTTCCAAGTACAGAGTGGTGGGAAAATATTTGAGATGAGGGAGGGAGAAAAACAGGCAAGAAATGCAGCTGGGGAGGAGTCACCCTTCGTGAGGAATGAAGAAATGCACCATATACCCAGGGGGTGAGGCCGATGCGGCAGGAGCTGGTTCCTCACTGTTTCCAGATGGCCTTGTGGAGCTAAGACTGAATGCGTTTCAACATAGATGGCCACCACAAAATTGTACATTGGCTCCCGGCTGGCCTGGGCCAGGGCCAAGGCAGCAGGGGCCGTTCCCTCACTGTTTCCAGGATGGCTTCGCAGGTCACATAAAACCACTTTGCGAGTCGCATCCAGCCCCTGGGCCTTGTGTTTGACATGTCTGGTATATGTCATAGCATATACTGAAATGCTTTTGGCAGGTGCACTTTTGAAAAAAAGCACTTCTCCAGCACAGGAGATGGAGAATCCACCAATGGGTTTAGACTGTGTTCCTACCCAATCAGATCAAGTCAGCCAAAGTTGCCACGCCTCTCCTGGGCTAGAGGGTCCCAGTCTCAACTTGATCTTGCCCAGGACAGACATGCAAGTTTGGCTCTTAGGCAGGTATAGTCTCCATTGGTGGATTTTCCATCTTTCCATTTTTCACAGTTTTCTGAACAGCGCTGGGTTCGGATTGCTGTTCCTTTTCAACCCCTCCTTAGCTACAAATTGAGGCTCAGTAAAGCCTTTTTTGTATTTCTTACCTTTCTCTTCCATTTTCCACCTCTTCAGTTTCCCTTACTCCTGGATCTCTGCTGAGATCAGTGCTGTTCCCAATCCTCTGGGGAGCCTTCCCTCACCCCTTTTACATTTGTTTGGTTGCCTTCCCTTGCCGGAGTCTGCGGCTGCAGCTCCAGTGCCTAATCACGCGCACGGGCCCACAAGGGGTGGTTGAGATTCAGCGCGTGTTAGGGAGGCTTCCCTGCACCTTCTCGTGGTGTTATTGTTGCTGGGGCTGCGGCTGCAACTCTGGAGTCCTTGCGAGTCAAATTCTTCATCCTTGACAACCAGGGGTTTGCGGCTGCATCCCCGGCGTCTGATTGTGCGCGCAGGCCCAACAGCAGCCATTTGGACTCAGCACGAGTCAGGGAGGCTTCCCTGCGTGTTTCGGCTGCTTTATTGTTGCCGGGGCTGCAATTGCAGCTCCAGAGGTCTGGCGGCTCGAATTCTTCTCCTTGGCTGCCGGGGGCTTGCAGCTGTAACTCCAGTTGCCAGACAAGTGCGCACCTTCAGCCGACTGGAATTCTTTGAAATCAGCTGGCTGGCAGCCCCTTGAGGCGGCAAAACATTACGGACTGCTCAGACGAGCTCTGTTTCTTTCCGAAAGTGGCGACCGCCCCCCAGAAGGTCGCGATCATTCCTTTTTCTTGCCTGTAAATTTCAGGGGCCTATAAGGACATGCAGCAGCTATAGCATTGTGGCCCATCCGGCATTCCCCACTCGCGGCCACCATTTTGTGGCCGCTAGACCTCTTGTTACTAGTTACTAGTTACTAGTTCCTCTTCGCCCTAAGGGGCTCCTTCCTCCACCCCATTCTCAATTGATAGTTATCAACAAGGGGGGTGACAGGAATATCAGCCATCGGGAATAGTCTCAGGGAATTTTCACATTGGATGGGTGGCCGCCATTTTGGATCCAGCCGCCATTTTGAGAACCGCTAGTTTCTCTCTCTCCTTCATCTGCCAGTCCTTTTGGGGCCTGCACTAAGTCCTCTTTCCCTCAGCAGGATTCCTAGGCTGCAGCCCACCAGATTTGCATCACCACACCATCTGGGAGGTATTGATTTGGTGTCTCCTTCTCAGCACACAGCATAGCTGTACACACCCTCTGCCCTTGACTCCCTCTGCATAGCGGTGTTTGGATTCCAGGTGTACCTTTTCGTGCACCTGTGTTTATCTACAAATCAAATATCTTTGGATTCCAGGCGTACCCTATCATGCACCTCTGTTTATCCATAAACAACTACAGCAGTCTCTGGATTCCAGGAGTACCCTATCATGCTCCTGTGGTTATCCACGAGGATAGAGGATACTGGCTCTTCTAAGAAGGGAACATCACCGCTTTCATCAGCCTCCAAACGGCATAAATCCTCCAATCAGGAGGCTGCAGGCAAGATCTCGGCCAAGGCCAAGGCCAGATCTGCAGGCAAAACTTCTAAAAAGGATGAAAAACAGGCCAGTAGGAGACACCAGGCATTAGAGAAGGAATTCTCTAAAGCACAAAGACAGGCCAGGCTTGAAGCCACACAGGCTGAAGTGCCTTCCTTCGATTTGCCACTGGGGCCCTCTGCTTCCCCCTCCGGGGATCTGGTCAACAGGGGATACCATCTCTGTCCCTGTGCTTGATGACACATCTCACCAGAACCCCATCTTCCAGCCTGCTGCCCCATGGGTCCAACAGTCGGCCCCTGAAGCTACTTTCACCCCTACTGTGGCTCGGCTCAGACCAACAGAGCCAGTTACCCTTCCCATGGAGGACTGCCTAAATGAGTTGATTGCGCAGGCAGTAGAGTGCGGTCTCCAGGCCAGACTGCACGTACCTAGGTCAACCTTGGTTTCTCCAGGCCTCCCGTCGGTCCTCTACCAACCGTATTTATGAGACCACGTGGAGGAACTTCTGTTCGTGGTGCTCAAAACACCACTTGACAATTTCAGATCTGACAATTCCTCACATATTGGACTACCTTCTGGAGGGTCTGGAGAGGGGCTTGGTTCTAAGCACACTACGCAGGCAGGTTGCTGCTCTTTCCACCATATTTACATGTGACTGCGGTTTCCCTAGGTCACCATCCCTTGATCCGCTCATTTATCAAGGGTGCTACTAACACGAAGCCCCCTGTAGTGCATAGGTATCCCTCCTGGGAACTGCCACGGGTTTTGCGGGCTCTTACCAATCCACCCTTTGAACCCCTTAAAACATGTAATATGCGATACTTATCACACAAAGTAGCCTTCTTGGTGGCTATCACCTCCGCGCGGCAGATTTCCGAATTAGCCAGAGATGATTTATGCATTTTCACCGGGATCGAGTGGTCCTTCGTCTCGATCTGACCTTTCTTCCAAAGGTAAATTCCTTATTTCACAGGACTCAGGAAATCGTGTTACCTGATTTCTGTCCTAATCCATCGCATGCTCTGGAACGACAGTGGCACTTGCTAGACGTCCGCAGAGCGCTCCATTATTACATCTCACGGACAGCTGTCTTCTGCACCACCGAGGCCCTTTTCGTTTCCTGTCATCCTTCTTCTATGGGTAGGAAAGTATCCTCCTCCATGATTGGCAGGTGGATTAGGGCTTGTATTGCGGAATCATATTGGGCGGATTCAGTGCCGGTTCCAGGGCGTATCATGGCCCATTCCACCCGTAGCGCGGCTACTTCCGCAGCCTGGAACACTCAGGCGTCCATTGAAGACATTTGCAGAGTGGCCACATGGTCCTCTCCTTCTCCCTTCATTAAACATTACAAAATTGACAAGTTCGCCTTGGCGAAGGCCTCCTTTGGCAGGAGAGTTCTCCAACAGGTACTACTTCAAAGTGCCACACTGGGCATGCCTGATTTCCTCCCTCAGGGACAGTAGGCTTTGGTATGTCCCATTGGTGGATTCTCCATCTCCTGTGCTGGAAAAGGGGCGCTGTCTTACCTGAACGCCTTTTCTCAGCACGGAGATGGAGAATCCACTCCCACCCTAGTAGGTTGTTAGGCCTAGGTCTATATTTATGAGCCAATACGTCTTGCTGTCAGTCATGGCTTCGTCTGCGTCAAGAACGGGACCCTCTAGCCCAGGAAAGGCATGGCAACTTTGGCTGACTTGATCTGATTGGGCAGGAACACAGTCTAAACCCATTGGTAGATTCTCAATCTCCGTGCTGAGAAAAGGCGTTCAGGTAAGATAACGCCCCTTTCATGTCGATAGGTGCTGAACTTGTTTAAAAGCTATCAATACTAAATACTGTGGAGAGGTTCTTGTACTGTAATTAAAAGACTTTCCTGTTTCCTGATTGCTTTTCCTGGTTGAAAAAAAATAATTAAAATACATTTACTAAGTACTTATTAGCCATTAAGCAATGCATGGTTTAATTCATTTAGGAGGGTGAGTGGAGAAAAGGCTGCATAAAGTAACAGAAATGTGAGGTGTTTTTCCCCATTTTTGATGTGATGATAGCAGTCCCTTAGAAAAATTTCTAGCTTGTGTGACTAGAAGAAAGATTGTGATATATTTATATTGTTCTGTTTTCCTGCTGGGAAGCATTGAGCTTCTTAGTATTTGTGCCACTTCCATAATATTGTGCTCGGTCTATCTTAAAATGTATCTTCCTTCAATTACTACTAATACATGAATATATGGGGCAGCACAAGAATGTTCGGGGGAGACTCCAGAAGTGATAACTAGGTATTTAGATTAGAAATATGGAACATAGTAAGTGAAATAGTTAAACTTAACAGAGGATCTGGATTTGTGGATTTATTTAGATGAAAGATTATTGAGGATTGTTATGATTGATTTAGTTGTATTGAAAAATATCAATTTGAATATAATATGTCATTAGAGGGAAAAGAGAGGAGGTTTTTAATGACCTAATCTGAACTTTATGAATATGACTTTGTTTTGTGGACAATTGATTGCCCAGCCACCACGTTGTTTCTTAAGCACTTGTAAAATGAAAAAACCAATAAAACGTTTTTTTTTAAAAAAAAGAATGTTATTGTTATTCTCCTTTTCCTGGAAGCAAATCAATCCAGTAAACCCTTGTCCTTTCCTTTCCCAGGTGGACTTTTTAAAATGTCAACTGAAACGTGTTTTGAGTTTTACTCTGAGAAAAGAAATCAAGATTGTATCCTTGTGTAATGCCCATTCTTGTCTATTCATGTGTCAGAAGAAGGCTGGAAGGATGATTCAAAGTGCAAAGTTTTGGAACTGGAGAAACTGCCTCCCTGCCTCCTAGCAAGTTCCTGAAAGTGCAGAAAGTAGTTTGATGAGATGAATACCAGGAAGTTTATTCTGCTCTGAAATGGCTTGCAAATGAAGGGAGTTGGGCAACTCATGCACAGGAGCACCCTAGTACTGAAATAAAAGTGGGATACAAATCAAGTCAGTAAATAGTCTAACAATCATGTGGTAAGATTTTATTCACCTCTATAATAATGAACATTACAGAGAAACACATAGCAACAAATCAAAAGTTGTCTACAGGCTCTATATTCTTGAGTACCACCCTGCTTTAGAATCTTTTTTTTTTTTTAACATGGTATTATATTTTCTTTGACATTTTCCTAGTTAGTCTGGGTACATAATATTGTTTTGCCCAGAACTCAGTTCAATCTCCTGGCCAATAGTTGGTAGCCCTGCTTTAAACTAGTCAGAAAAGACAAGAATCGTATTGAATTATAGAATTTTACCAATGAAATGCTGAATGATTCTGAAATGACAGAAAAATGAACTTCCAGAATAATGTTCACAGTATTTTTTAATCTATTGGTCTGAATGCTTACACTACCTACTCCTGGCTACTTACCACAAGCCAGGGCAAGATGTAGATCAAGTCTATTTAGATAACCATTTATAGTACCGGTATATATACTGCTTTTGGTGTTGGGCAAGTCATGTTTCAACAAGATGATGCTGGGTGTGCCTTTGTTGAACCTGATCTCAAAAAACAAAAGGCAACCCATTGCTTAACAAGATGGTATTTAGGTTGATCCCTTGCATCCTGGATAATTCTTAAGCAGGAACGATATTTGTAGGAGTGCCTGCCATACCGCAATTCTAATTTGATCAGCTTTTATTACTACAATTTGGAACCAACATTTTTTAGTAAGTTTATACCAAGCACTGAATAAAGAAACCTATTCTTGGCATTTATATTATGTAGTAGTATTCCTGAGTTTCTAAAAGTTGATTTCAGCTACAGATATAACAGTAGCAATAGGCAGAAAGCTATAAATTATATACTATCACTTTTCTATAGTATTTCATTGTTAAATTTTGGGGTCCAATAACTTTAAAGGCTGAATAACAACAGCAGATGGAGAGTTTTGTTTTTTTAATTAATTAATTTCCCCCCTATAATTAGGTGGGTACAGAAATTTAGACTAACCAAACCAAAAGCCATTTTAAAATCTTTAGGACAGAACTGAAATCCAAATTTTACGATAATTGGTATTTTCCTCAAATATCATCCACAAAAGGAATCTAGTGTTTCTTTTGAATCATATTTTGTAAAGTCTTATTGCTATTTTTTTTCATTTCTACTTCAATGATTTTACGTTTTCAGTTATTAAAAATGCACCAAATCTGTATTCAGCATCCCATACCTAGGTAAGTTCTGGGTTTGGATGAGGTAAAAGTCAGAGAGGGCATTTTCAGCAAATTAAGTTTGCTGCAACCTCAAGATGTTTTTTCAAAGTCATTTTGAGGTGTAACCCTAGACTAGCTTTGGCAGTTCCTGCAGTTTACATTATAATACTGTAAAATCTCAGATTTCTCCAGAAAGCCTTCATTTTCTCCTCAAGAGAGAAAACAAGATCACACAGTTAAAAGGTGAGAGTTTCTCCTTACTTTTTCTTTTTATGGCTGATTGGAAAAATCTTGTATGGTTGGTTAATGTGATAATATTACCTTCATTGTCCTTTTGTTCTAAAAAAACAAGACAATGGCTTCTTTGCACTTCTTGACATCTAACAGATGGCTGACACTAAACAGAAGTATCTAAAAACACCAAAGAAGTGCCATTGAAAACATCCACTAACAATGTCTCCCTCATTAAGAGATTTAAAATGTACTAGCATGCCATATAGCACATATGATATAGATATAAATCCCTGTTACAGTAAAACGGGTAATAACTCTGGCAGTTTAGAAGAATACTTTTATAAAATAGCATAGTTGGTGATGTTTGTTTTTAAGAAATTCAAAAGTAGGAAACCAGTTTGTGTAGGTAGTGGGGATATAGTGCATCAACTAATCTGTGGAAGTGTATAGAAAATGCAATTCCACACACAGTCACCTATGAATACATTGCACTGATTTCAGTGGGCACCTGATTTCTAGATGGACCTATATGGGTTGCATATATGGGTCTTAGGAGAAGGGCGGCATATAAATTTGAATAATAAATAAATAAATATTAATCTGACACAGTTACAGGGACATTTGGGGGAAGTGTGCAAAAGTTCTAAGATGGTGGTACCTGGATCGGCTGCAGCTGCATTGGCTCTCGAAGATGAAGAGTTATGGGAGGGATATTAAGGGATATAGGCCACATGATCAGGAAGGTTTTAATGTGTTTGAGCAATGTGGTGGAACTAAGGTAACATACAACATACGACTGACAATCGTTGCTGGCATGGCGAGTTTCTAGCTGTTTCGGAACTGTTGGTGAGACCGTTAAAAGTCGTTGGTGCTGTTTGAAATTGTTCTGCTGGCAGCAAGATCTGACTGCTGGCCCAGCAACGGATTCTATTGCAAATAAGGGCTGTTTCCAAAGGAGGCATAGGAGGAAAGTTCCCAGGGGCTTATGGAGCGAAGGAACTGGATGAGGCTGTCTGCAGGCCCAGAGGATGGAAGAGAGGCTTTTGGAGAAGTTGGTGGTGGCGGCAACGTTCTCCAGGGGCGAAAAGGAGTGAGGCCTCTTTAAGAAAAGGTGGAAGAGACAAGATCAGAAAAAGAAAAGGAGGCGAGGTTGTCGTGCAGGAATACAAGCTAATTTGGGGATAATCCACATGGAGCTCCATTTCCATCTGTCCTGTTTCCCATCGTTCGCTCCCTAGAGACTAAAATGGAAGATCTGTAACTTGAGCTGGCCACGAACAAGGAGTGTATATCAGAGGTGGTGACCCTTTGAGAGCTGTATGCAACAAAATTTCATTTTGGTGTACTTTCAAAGTGACAATAAAGTTGTTGTTGTTGTTATTATTATTATTATTAAAAGTAAAGGCAGTGCCCACAAGTATGCAAATAATCTCTCTCTCTCTCTCTCTCTCTCTCTCTCTCTCTCTCTCTCTCTCTCTCTCTCTCTCTCTCTCTCTCTCTCTCTCTCTCTCTCTCTCTCTCTCTCTCTCTCTCTCTCTCTCTCTCTCCCCCCCCCCCCTGAAAAGGGCAAAGCTTGAATGGTTATCATACTCCTGACACTTACAGTTTATTTCCATGGATATCCCTACATGATAACCATCTACTGATGGAAAATTAGAAAAGTTTGAGCTTGAAATTTATGTCAAGTGAAAAAGGGTCACTAGTGGAATTAAAGTCATTAAAGAAAAGTCATGAGCAATCCATTCATGAGCAACCCATTCCCAAGAAATAGATATGAGTAAAAAATAAACTGGAATTAATCCTGTACTAAGATATATTGAGATGATTGCAATTCAGTGTTATGATGGATGGGAAAGGATTTGCAAAATACAAATCAAGCTTCCTAAATTGGTTTTTGGCAGCATTTAGGCAGGCAAAGCTACTTGGGATCACAAGTGAAATGATTATCTGATTGTCTTGCTTTTGTCAGAATGATGGAAGCAATATTGCTATATTGTGTTTCAAGTTCTGCTCCTTTAGCCATGCCTGAGATGTTGTGATACATATATAAAAGAGGCAGGCTTGTGATAAACTGCTGTAACACTACTTTTGTGAGTCTAATCTCTCTTGCCTCTCTACCCCCTATGTGGATTGTACTGAACTGAAAATTTCATGAAGTAGGCTGGAATAGCCAATTGAGAGGCACCATAAAGTACATTTTTCCATTGCTATACATAAAAATGGAATAGTGCTATAAATTTTAAATGTCTTGGCAGAACTGTACAAATATTGCATTTTAATAGTTATAAAATTAAATGATAATGAAAAAAATGCTAAAGTCTATAGATTTATAAAATATATTTAGGGGACATCACATATAAACAAAGAAACCTGATGGTTTTTGATTTCTCTTAAATCTTTATACTGTATAATTGTATTGTAAAAATGACAGTACTAGCTATTTAGTAATAATTATATTCCTTACCCCATTAACACTGAAAAGCCAAAGGGTTCTTTTCTGCCAGAAAAATAAATGTCATGTAATATTCATTTCTCCATTTTACAGAACAACCAAGATAATTATTATACATGTACTGATAGTTAACATAAACATAATAAATTAAAAATAATTCATAATATTAGCTGTACCTTAGTATAATATTCAGACTTCTGAGTTTCAATCTGATCAATTTCAATCTCAATTTTATATCCGTTTATGATATAAAGTGACGTATGTAGCAGCAAACTTGCTAGTGCAGAAAAACAGGTCAAACTGTTTTCTTTTGGCCCTTCTAATCTAGTGCTAGTATTCAAGTGCTTCTGCTATAGTGTACATGTTCATATTAAACAATAAGTATTATAAAATTAATACCTGCTACAAGAAAGATATTAAGATATATTTCTTGAAATTAACTGAATGAAATATTCTGACTTAGATGTTGTTCATTTCTAAATGAGTAAGCAACCTGTTAGAATTTCACAAGAAATAAATTGCTTTTGAAATTCCACCTTCAAAGTCTAGGGATTTTTACAAAGTTTCAGCGAATGCACACAAGCATTGTTGTTCAGTGACTCATCCATCCAACAAGAAAGGAAAAAGCACAATACCTAAATTTACGTATTGTGGTTTACTTATCTATGTTTTAGCTTAGTCCATCCAGCATGCCAAGCAATAAATCGTGTTTTTTTAAAAAAATAACACCTATGTTTAAAAAACAGAGGAATCCTCAAACTAAAAAGCCTCCATATAGCTCAGCTTGCTCTGATGAATGGTCTCAGACCTAGTGTGGTAAACCGACCTGCTAGACAGGATAGCTGCTCTGCCACTTGCTTCCACCTCTTCCCTATATTTAAAACAGAGTCAGGATTATACCTTTTACCCAGCATTAACCTGACCATTATGGTTAATGTTGCTATGGTAAAATAAAAATCATCTTAGAATCTTAAGATGTGTTTGTTTGTCAGAATGGTGATTGCAGCACGTTGAGTGCCAGACAACCTGAGGAGCACTTCGTCTGGCACAATATCATCAATCATTGTATATTATTTATCCACGTGGTTTTCTTGGTAAAATACAGGAGAGATTTATCCCTGGCTTCTCCTGAGCGGTAGGAAATGATTGATGTTTGTCATTGACTAAAGTGATCATCTGCCTCTTGCATCTTTTGATATTACTGATACCCAATATACTGTAGGGTGCTTGCTTGCTTTAGCTGAGCAGCTGGGATGAGCTTTGTGCCTTAAGTCAAAGGTTCCCAACCCCTGGTCCGTGGACCACTACCGGGCTGCGGCATGCCAGCAACCGGTCCGCACAAACAAGAAAAGCCCCATCCACGGGATGCAGACAGTACATGAAACCACGCCCCCTCCAGTCCGTGGAAAAAAACTCTCCATGGAACCGGTCCCTGGAGCCCAAAAGATTGAGGACCTCTGCCTTAGGTGACGCTGCTGGAAGTTCTTCCCAGAGTTCTTCATTTATATTTCCCAGAACCACCCAACCTATCACAATGAAACAGCATAGGAAGACTTAACCAGCCCATTAGTTGTTGTTGTTGCTGGTTTTTCATGTTCAAGCAAAATTTCTCCAAGTACAATAGGTTTATTAGATAAAACAGCCTTGCTCAATTTGTAGCCCCAAATGGACTAGACTCAAATTCCCACAATATGGATGGAAAATGGGGAGGTTGCAATCCCCAAATAATGGGATTGCAGTTATAAATTGGGTGTGGCTGTTCTTTAACCAAAAATGAATCTTTCACCCTCTTTGCCAGCAGAGGGCATTTCTCTACCATGCATATAAGTGAACAAAACCTTCACTTCCCCATTACTCCTTCCTGTTTCTCCGTCTTCCAAGCTATAATAAGAGTTTCTTGTAGACTATTAAATATTATAATTATTAAACATTATAATTATAATTATCCATGAAAACATACTGCAGCAAAATTTCAGCAAACAATTTACAAAAAGAAGAAAAGCATTTCATGTGATTTTCTTCTCTCTTTCAAAGTTATATCCTTTGCAGTCCAATGCAGAATACCAGTTTCTATCCAAGTGACTCTGCCTTCTACCTGGTGTTAGTCAAATATGACTTAGGCTCTGGCCTTGATATGCCCAGGCTCCAATAAGGCACTGAGGCAGGAAGATCACTTAATTACGATTTATTCAGAATATTCTGATTAAAAAGGATTCCTCTCAAAGATGGAACCTCGAGATCCAGCTTTCAGTCCTTTTTATAGTTAACACATATAAGGAAATTACAAGAGAAAAGTTGGATAGACAAGACAAAGTAGTAGTAGTAGTAGTAGTAGTAGTAGTAGTAGTAGTAATAATAATAATAATAATAATAATAATAATAATAATAATAATAATAATAATAATAATAATAAAGTTGGAAGGGACCTTGGAGGTCATCTAATTCAACCCCCTGCTCAGGCAGGAAACCCTATAACATTTCGGACAAATGGCTGTCCAGTCTCTTCTTAAAAACTTCCAGTGTTAGAACGTTCACCGCTTCTGGAGGCAGGTTGTTCCACTGGGTAATTGTTCTAACTGTCAGGAAGTTTTTCCTTAGTTCTAGGTTGCTTCTCTATTTGGTTAGTTTCCATCGGTTGCTTCTTGTCCTGCCTTCAGGCGCTTTGGAAAATAGCCTGACTCCCTCTTCTTTGTGGCAGCCCCTGAGATATTGGAACACTGCTATCATGTCCCCCCTCGTCCCTCTCCTTTCTATAGAAAATCATATTAACATATGACCACACATTTCTCCATTTAAATCAGATATGTCAAAAACCAGGCCCGGGGGCTGGATGCTGCCCGCGAAGTGGTTTCATGTGGCCTGCGAAGCCATCCCGGAAACAAGGAACGGCTCCTGCTGCCTTGACCTTGGCTGGCCAGGAGCCAATGTACAATTTTGTGGTGGCCATTTATGCTGAAACGCATTCAGTCTTAGCTCCACAAGGCCATCTGGAAACAGTGAGGAACCAGCCCCTGCTGTGTCGGCCCCGCCCCCTGGGTGCATGCTGGGGAGGTGTCACCCTTTGTGAGGAATGAAGAAATGGACCATGCCTTGGCACTTGCCCCAGTCCCACCCCCTTCTGCCAGAGACCCTCAGATCTGTCCCACTCCTGCCCAGGCCCCCACAGGCACCCTTGATGCGAACAATGTAGAGCTGGCCATGCCCAACCAGTAGGCCACACCCACCGAGGGCAACCGAAATGCTGATGCGGCCCTCAATGAAACTGAGTTTGACAACCCTGATTTAAATGAAGTCTGATGAAAGCAGGGATGTAAAATTTAAGATGTTAAGGAGAAAAAAAAAGTCATAAGGTTGTTTGGAGTTCAGGGAGAGACAAACCAGATACCAATTAGCTCTTACAAGCTTTCTCTTATCAGGAGACAAACTCCAGGTATCCCATCCTGTCCTGATTTGGGGAACAAAGACATTTTTTTTTATCTTGAAGTTGAGGAATGTTAAAAGATATCAACCAAATCATTAACATCATTTAAAAAGAGGGAAAAATAAGTAAAATTAAAATACAACATAACTGTGTTAGTTAGCAAGTACAACAATATTATAAAGTGCATGTTGTTGGTACTACAAAGTCCATTCTGTGTAGCCCTCACTGGTGTCCCTTCAGGTCATGGTGGACTTTAATTCCCACAATTTCCACTCAATAGGATTCCTGAAATGAATTCTGCCACAAACCAGTTTGAAACATGGCATATGTTTACAAGCATTTCTGGGGGAGGGGGAGGGGGTGGAGAACTATGCTATATGTATTGTAAAGTCAGATGTCAGAACTATTCAGGGAGTCAAAGCATTTATTTATTTATTTATATATTTATTTATATATTTATATATTTGTTTGTTTGTTTATTTTATTGCCCATCTCCCCTATAAGGCTACTCTAGGCAGCTTACAGATTATAAAAAGACAAACAGAAAAATGATTAAAATATTAAAATTATGCTAATCAAAATAAAACTATACAGCAGGAGCGTGAGGTCTTCTTACCCATCAACCATCTTCAGCAATGAGCCCCCTCCTTGGGCCCCCAAGCCGACCAGCAACCAAGTTTTAATACCCTTCCGGAAGGCCAAAAAGGTGGGAGCAGTTCTCACTTCTGGTGGTAGTGCGTCCTACAGGGATGGGGCCACAGTGGAAAAGGCCTTCTCCTTGATCCCATCTGCAAGAATTCTTTTTTTTTTAAAACAAATTTTATTGGTTTTTTAAAATTCTTAAAGAAACATATTCAGGACACACCGTAGTGCTGGGGTAATCAAACATCTTAAAACAAGACATATATAGATAATATAATCAATACATCAAATATTCCCTCTCTTTTCCCCTCAAATAGCATAGTATATTTAGAATATCCAATTCTAGCTTAATTGTATTCAACCTGAGCCTGTTTTTAAGCTTCATCAATTTCTACCATAATCAAATTAACTTTAAATAAAAACATTTTCAGTTCAAATATCCCTTCCACATATTTTCTACTTTTTTAATTTTATCAAAATCTTATTCGTTTCTTCTTCCATTAATCTCCCTTATTTAGAGTAAAATATTAATCTATCCTATACCTATCAAGTCTATCAGCTGATCCATCTCTTCAAGCTAAAGAAAAAAATAATATCATACCTTAAATCATGTCATTCCATTAAGCAAAGTTTAAGTCTCGTTAATTATCATAACTAATAACATCCATATCATCAGAAAATCATATCATCGTATTAAATTTCAATTAACTATTAGTACTTCAAATCTGAAGCCTCTCTTCAGTTTTCATCATTCCATTACATCATAATTTTCATAGAAATAAACCTAACATTCTAAAAGGAACATTCCTAGTATTCTAAATTGTCTTTAATCCCTTATACAGAAAAACATCTCGTCATTAAACAAACATATTAGTCTATCCTAGACACATCTAAATGTATATATTTATCAAACTGTTCTCTAAATATCTAATCCTTCGCTTAATCAATCTCTTTAAGTTAATAAATTAATAACAGATCTTAAATCATTTCAATGTGTAATTAACATTCAATTAATTATTAATTCAGACCAACTGTAAGACATCTTTTTACTTCAAACTCATAATCTCAGTCCTTAGATCAGTCCATAGTTCTAGGTTGCCTTTAATCCAATTTAAGAAATTTTAATTTTCATTTTTAAATCTTATTCTAGCTTTTCTTTTTTGCCAAGTGGGTTTCCATAACAGGACTTCCCTTCCAGATAATAGGTCTCTTTTTATTGCTTGTAGTATCACTTGATTTGATATAAACCATCTTGATCTCCGACTGAATCCTCTGTTTCTCTTGTCCGTAAAGGCTCGTTGCTTCAGAAGTCCAAAGTTCGGTCTTTGCTTTTCCTGATCTTGCTTGTAAGGCAAAATAAGATTCTCCTTATCCTCAGTTAAAACCTCTTCTTGTATAATCTGTTTTGTAGAGTAGTCAAGTGTAATCAGGGAGTCAGTTTTAAGTTTTAAAGTAGAAATTCTGGCTCTTAATTCTGTAGTAGCCTCTTTTATTGTAGTACATATTTCTTCTTTAGCCTCATAGATCTTTTCCAGTATAAGTTTACAGTTTAAATGTGATTGAGGCTTCTCCATTTTAGCAATAGTTGAAGAAAAATCCTTTTCCTTTTTAGTGAAGATTACAGTTGAACATTATCCACCCCCACAGATCACACAGCTGGCTCAAATTATCTTTTTTCTTGATAAACAGTTTGAAGGCCAGAGCTGTCTCATCTCCAAATAAACAAGCCAATATTAATTTTTGACCAGTAGGTGTCCTCAGTGAGCTACAAAGACTTCTTCAAACACCATTTTTTCCTTTTTTCTATCTTTAAAGGGAGAATAGAAAAAGAAATACTCTGCCGATATAATACCGCTCCAAAAAGCCCAAAAAGTTTTTTCTACCTCACAATGTAAGTAGGAATAGAATATAGTCTTTAAATGAATATTTATTTATTTTTCTTTTCTTTTTGTAAAACGTGTTTGTTCCCACGATTACTAAAGCCGCTTTCTCCAGACGGGGAAATAATAGCACAAACAGCTTCTACAGGCAAAAGTAGCAGGGGTGTGAAGAGGAACAAAGGGGATCTCACCCGGATCATCCGCGGTGGGTCGTTAACACTTAGATGACAATGTGATTTCGGCTGGTGCAGCAGGGTGATCGGCAAGCTGATCTTTGCTCCGGCGGCCCTAAGGAGAAGCTGGAGACTTGGGGGAAGCTCCCCTATCTACCAGCTGGCCTCCTCCTTGGTGGTCACCCTTCCAGGGCAACTTTCGACCCCCTAGGGGATCTACCAGCGAAGGAAACTCCGGACGGCCTGGAGAGAAGTTTCCAGGCACGACCGGCGTCGCCACATTCCGGAACCATGAAGTCCCATCTGCAAGCATTCTTTAGCAGGTGGGATCTGTAGCAGGCCTCTTCCACTGGTGGGCTAGTCCCATTAGAGTGAAACAGCTCCTCAGATACCCTGGATCCAAAAGCACAGTCTGGTTGGATTCCCAGACTGTGCTAATATATGCAATCATGGGCATATTGAATGCTCTAAGCCATACATGAAGGATGGTCACCTTAAGATGGTTGAGGGTCCTCATTAACATTACTGAGGGACTAAGAGCTGGAAAGATGATTGGGCACATTATACATGCAAAACTTTTGCAACAATTTTTCAGAATTTTCTTTGTGATATTTGTAAGTTACATGATAATTTTCATGTACTGGCCAACTCAAACTATGGAAAACTGAAATGTGTTTTCAGCAGTCATGGTTAGAGAAGGCTTTTAAGGCCAAACGACTAAGATGTAGATTGCTCCTCCCTACTATACATAATAGATTACAAACTGAAATAGCTAGATTCATACATCTAAGCAATAAAGACTTGTGGTCTAAGCATGATACATAAACCAATTCATTTGGACCTGCAACTTTGAATAACATTTCTCTTAGTTCTACTCATGTCTAATGATGATGGTGATGATAGCATTGTTATTATCAAGGGAAACATTGGAAACAAAGGAACAGAAACAAGGTTCAGAGTTGGTAATTAAATCAACAGACAAATCATAACAATCTTTCACTTTTTTTTGCTATTCCATTCAGTAATACAGAAGATGTGGAACTGAAATAAAGTTTAGAGCATTTCATTAATAAATATTCCACAGTTCCATAGTTCCAATATTTAGACTCAACTATTGGATTCAAAATAAATAATGTAAGGTCTTGACGGCTGCAACTTTAATTTTGAATAAATGGTTAACCTCTGAAATGTCAAATACAATAAACTGCTTTTAAATGCTGTCAACTACTAATTCACTGCATGGGAACTATTAAACACTGTCACATTTAAGGTGTAACAATGAAGGTAAAATTAAGTATAAGTTATTATTATGAAATGTCAGATGGGAAAGCAAACACACACACACAGAGAGAGTTTAAGGAGCATTTGAACAGAAAAAAAATGAATACAGTTGAAGCATTATTTACTTTAACACCTCAAAAGTGCAAAGCAATGAACTTTCCCAAGTCAGTCTGTTTAGCATAAAGATCTGAAAAAAGTGTTCCCTTTGTTACCTATGAGAAGCAATAGAATATAAAATCAGTTGTATCTTGAAGTTGTGCAGTTATATCTGAACTGTGAATAGAGAGTAGATTTATGAAATCTATTTTTAGAAATCAAAAGTGATAATGCCCAGCACAACTTCAAAGAGGTCTCCAAATTATTAACTTTTGGGGTTTTCCAGGAAAAGAAACACATTTATTAAAATCTGAATCTTTGAATACAAAAATCACAATCTGAATAAGTCATTTGATTGCTTAGAATGCTAGGATATACAGAATCCGTGCATTATGAAATAAGTCTGAGAAAAGTGTGTTGTAAATGTTGCTTGTGCTATGTTTGTGTGTGTAGGATTTCTGGCTACAAAAACAATTGTGCTCTACTGGGAGAAAAAATATAAGTGATTATGCAATTATGATTATGGGGCTGTTGTACTTTTTTGTAGTGATCTGTCAGAACATAAGCTGAAAAGTCATTATACAAGCTTAATGGGTGGAATTTTCTTTTCCCACTAATGTGCCCAAGTAGTCTTTAGCATGTACAATTTGAATACCATCTCTCTTTCGTGTCACTCTGTGTTATATGGTAAGCCAACTATCTGTCTGTCTGCCCATCCATCCAACTCATAGTTCATCTGCAGAGCCATCCTGACAGCTAATGGGATTTAAAAACTTCACACTAAAAGATATCAATAGAAAAATGAGATACACAGTGCATCAGGAACAAAGATTCAGGTATTCACATATTTCAATCTGGCTCAATTGCCTGAGGGAGATACAGGTTTTACAGTCTTTTCAACAGCAGGTGAAGTCAGGAGATACTATTACCAAGGGCAGCTGGTGGAACAAAGAAATCATGCCTTTTGGATTACATCAGATCATATTAATTGATACGACCCAGAACATGCCAACTTTGCTGGATTTTGTAGGACAGGCAGAGATAATTGGAAACAGACAGTTCCCTTACATATCCAGATCCTTCCTGTGCTCTTTCAAAATTGAATAGACTTTTAAAAAGTGAGATAACTACTTTTTGTTTGCATTTAGGACAAACAATCACCCTGAGAACGTTCAAACTTTTAGGCCTTATACTTCAGGCCTATGCATGGTGGTTACAACCCAACTATCTGGTTTTAGCCAATCACAGATATGTAATAGTCCACAGAATAAGAAAAGAAGCAGAATAGAATATTTTCCCTAAATGAGGAGAAAAATCTCCTTAACAAAGGCAGAAAGCAGTCCCAGTCTTTCCTTCACTAGAACAGCATGCAAGCAAAGCTTAAGGAAATTAAGTTTCATTCATAAAACAATATATACATTGTATAACCAGACTTGACTAAAGCGATCTCCAAACGGATGGCAGAATAGACCAGGAGCTGAAACTAACAAGATTAGTTACAGGATTAGGTAAGGGAGACAGTACCTAGGATTTGCATTTCTCTTTTACTTTTAGGGCTGGTCACGACCTTGCAGACCATAATAGAAATCTTGCAACACAATTAAATAATAAAAGACACACAGACCCAGACATCTCAACTACAAAGCCCCCAAAACATATAAAAACTCATCTACTCACCAGACCAATTTGCTAGCTGCCTCCAGAAATGCTTCTAGTAGATATAAGGACTGGGGCTGGAAGAAATGAGTCCTAACTAGAGATGGCAATTATATAAATGTATCACAACTGACCAAGACTACAAAGGGTGGCCCAAGTATTAATTAATTTGGGGGTATGGAGAGAAATATTTTGTGGCTTCTGGATTTAAATTAATAAAGTTAAATTGAAGTTCATAAACACGTCCTTTTACTCATATCTATTTTATCTTTTGAAACCTTTCTCAATTTAGTCATTTAATTTAGGATGGAAAGACATCAAAATTTTAGGTGGTTTATAAAAATATAAAAATAAAAAGGCAATAAAATCCAAGAGATTAAAAACATACAATTTGCTCTAAAAGGCCTACATAAAAGATATGTTTTGAGCTTTCCATAAACTGTACTTTGTTTCCCAGTACAGGATCATAGAGTATTGTGCAGTCCTGCCAAAGGCACACCAGTTGTTAACTTCTAGAAATCAGCAATGGATCCATCAGCAGATAGAGAAAGACAAAGGGTGGTCTTGAATTGTGCTTTTTAAACTTTCAAGTAGAAACTGTTAAAACTGAGTAAACTAAAATTATTTTAATCTTTCTAGCTACAATATTACTTTAAACAGAAGAAATGCTACTTTCCTAAGCACATGGTTGTCTTCACATTTTGTGGATGGCTAACTGCCAAAAAGCACAAAAAGCTGCTTTTGCCTTTCTCTCTTATGCCATCACTGAAGTATTTAAAGCAAGATCGATTGATCTGTTTGTTCCATCCTTATTTTTTTACATTGTTGTTAAGGTGTGCTATGAACGGTTATGTAACAGATGATAGAAAGAAGAAATTGGCAAATTCTTATGCCCCTTTTCTTAAATGTAAAGGACTTCATATCACATCTCTCTTCAGTGGTGGGATTCAAATATGTGAACAACCAGTTCTCTGTGTGGATGCCACTTCTGGAAGTCCGTTCTGGGCCTGGGCAACAAAAAATTAGCTACCGGTTCTGCGAACTGGCTGAATCCCACCACTGTCTCTCTTGCAAGGATCATAACTTATTGTTTCTAATTACAGTCTTTGCCCAAAGAGTGAAGGATAGTTGTACAGGGCTTCCCTGATTAACCGCCCTTCCATGATTTAACTGCATAAAATTGTGGGTGACCCTTGTAATATATCCTTGCACTTATCCACAAGCTACATGATGCAGTGGGGATGGTATAAGGAAAGAGAAATGCACCAATTTGGAAGAGATAGCCCAGTATTCTTACAGAGAATTCATGAGTGAAGGGAAACATAAAAGCCAAGGGTGCTTTGAAAAGAACACATTTATTATACTTCTGTGACAGCAGGAAAAACATTCAAGGTCACATTGTCAGGAGGAACGTACTGCCGAATGTTTTTTGATTGCAAAATCCTTTGGATATTTGCAAAGATATAGCTATCCCTCTGCCAAGTTATGGCCATGGCCATATATAATAAATGGCTGGGATAAACATTTCTAAATTATTAAAAATGATAGTGTTTAGTGATTCCAATTTGGAGAGTAAATGAAATGATTTCAGAGGAAGCTGCATTCCTTTAATCTTTCTGTTCTTCCCTTTTGAAAATAAGAAAAATGTTCAGTGATGTCATTCAAAAATGTTCTCAAAGCAATCATTTGATGCCCCAGTGAGGGAGAGAGACATAGATGATTATACTCTTTAATTCAGAAGTTAACTTTTGTAGATCTCTTGTAATATTTCAGAACAACCCCCCCCAAAGTCTAACATAAAGCTAAATAAGTTTTTCTTGAAAGAAATCATTCTAGAAATTCTTGTGGGCGATGTGAGATACATGGTTCAAAACAGATACACCTGAGGTATGGAATAATTCATGCTTTTGCATCAGCTGTCAGCCAGATTCATTTAAGCGCTTCTGAAACTATTAATGGTAAATCATCCCCAACACCCTTGGGAATGATTTTCAAAAAGCATTGGAAATAATTCAACAAAAGTGCACACATTTTACTTCAGCACATTAAAGTTCTACTGTTTGACTCAGTTCCTTTAACCATTTAGTTAAAGGGAAACCTGGTGGGAATTACTTAACAAGCAAATAAATGGAAGTGTTGGCATATTCTGGTTTCATTATATCAGGTACCCAGTGCAATACAAAAAAGAGCAGCCTCCAAGCATTCCTTTTATAGCACCAGAAGAAGAATGGTGCTAAAATTATTAGCTGGTTTTAGTACATTTAGATTTGCAGATGCTTAATGCAGCTTTTTCGTCCCTTTAACTTTGTAACCTGTCTTCCAAAATGGGTACCGAACCAGCCTGTTTTAAATTATGCCCCTCAGCTTGCCATACAAAGCCGGCTACATCTCTCTGGCTAATGGAAATTGCACATCTTTGCAATTCAGTCCTAGAAGACTGCTTTTATCACATTCACATTAGTGATATGCTTCCTTTCTAAGCCAAGTTTTCCAAAAAAAGGCCTAGAAAAAATATTTAGATTCAATAGTATGAACTATATAAGGCCACCAGTTCTGGGACTGCATAAATCTGGATAGCCACTACAGCAGATGACAAGAAAAGGGTAGAATATCTCATGGTCATAAAGTAACAAATACTAAATTAACTTGGATTACAGTTCTTATAATTCCCCAAAGCTTTGCCCCAGTTTATTAAAACTCTGAAATTGTAGTCCACACTGGGCTTATATCATGGTAGCCTGTTTCCTTGGTTCATTGGCTTCTGTTGTGTGCTTTTGTTCTAAAATGGAGATACTAATATGTGAACAGGGTACTACCCTTTCAGAAATAATTGTCTTCCATGTGTGTTGTCCCAAACCCTTTTCAACTGCATGACACATCTGTTTCTGCTGGCCTTAACTGTAACTTTAATCAAAGGTAAAGGAAAATAACTGTGGATTTTAAATATTCAAACTATAATTTGGTCTAATTGTCATGAGGAAATTGTGTAGTATTATTTATAGAGCAGATGCTACACAATTAATCTTGATCATGACCCATCTGCAAGTGTATTCCAAATAAACTGTGTTAAAATATAATATATGGCATCATTGCCTAATTAATACATCTGCTCAAGCCCATGAACACTAATGGCTTACTTGATATAGTTCCTGATCTTTGAATCAGTTGATTTACCAGAGAGACTTAATTGCCTGCTGCTGGAACTGAATGTAATATGCTTTCCCCAAAATAAAAGTTATTTAGGGAATCTAAAATTGTTGGAAGTTTGGAAAAAAGCAACCAATTATTTTTCCTGAAGTAGCAATACTTCTATCTTAGATTTATTGTTAACCATGGGAGACTTTTACTTCATTTGGCTCCTGCTTGGGATTTCAATCATCTTGCAAAGTATCAGAAAAAGATACCTTCCAAATCCCTTCCATTAGCCAGTGACTGTATTAGGCTTTGCCATAGATTTAAGTCCCACGTTGGCATGAAAACTAGTACGGCAATTGTCATAAGTAATTACATGCTGTCACGTATTACAGTGCAATGGAAGTAACACTGGGTTGTTTTTTCAAAGCCATTATACTTATATACTTTTTTGTTCTTGCTTAAAATCAAGAGTTCATTGACTATTTCTGGCATATCACATTTTTATGCATTATAAATATCTCCCTATAGCCACTAGGGTTAATAAAATGAAGGTATTTGGCACCTTTCCATATAGATCATAAATTAGAAATGATGTCATGCTTAAAATGACAAGAATAAATAAAGTAACCAAAGAGGTTTGCAAGGAAATGGAATGGTAGGAACGGTAGTTTAGAATATTTTGGCACTGGTGGGTTCAATGAAACATACACAGACAGACAATTTTTATTAAATAAGTTTGTCCGTTAAGTAAAAACAGTACAAATTTTGAGTTAAAGATAAGAGAAATTGGAAAAAGCATTTTAAATCATAAATTCTAGCCCGATATTTTTACACTGATTAGGCTATCAATCTTGTTGCCTGCCAACAGCCAATGACTGTATATATATCTAATAAATAACAGGCAGTTCTGCTCCAGCTTTTAGTAGCTCTTACTCATCTTTATGAAGACTATAGTGCCAGATCTTTCAGCAATTAATCTTTTTTTTTTTCAGTCAAGAAAGAAAAAGCTCAGAGCCCATTATTTATGGCCTGGTGTTTGATCCTGGAGCTCTCCTGCAAAGGTTTATTGCTTTATATGCCAAAATCAGTGTTACTAAATACTAAAGTGCAAATATACCTTGAAGAAATAGGAAATAGCATTACTTTCTTATACTAGTCTCCTAAACATCTGTACATTAGTTTGACTACGGTAGAACTAGCAAGCCAAAAGGATTTCAGATGCCTTCTCCCCCCCCCCCCCCCGCAGACCTCCCCTGCCACTGCTTAAGCGATTTGGGAGAAAAAGTGCTAAATTAAAATAATCTGTATTAGCATTCTGTTCGGAATGCTATGCTTTCTCTGCCATTGCTACTCACACACTCAAAATTATTTTTAATTGAGTGATTTGATGAGGACTTTGTCCTTTCTGCATTTAGTTCTATACATTAGCTTTAGCTGCAGCTGCTCAAGCATTGAATTGCATTGCCAAAGTATCATTCTATTTCTGATAACAGTAGTAGAATTGCTTAGCTGATGTGTTGAATTTGTACTCCCTAAGGAAATATGCTTCAATAAATATGCATTTGTTTCTACTCTAGGCTACTGAAATACTCCTATGGTTAGAGGAGGGGGCTTTATTCTATTGTATTGCAATATGGCTGAGACTTTCACACCACTTCTATAAACTACAAGAAGTATTGTTCTTGTGTACTGGAGTGTATTGGAGGCATACTTTAGTTAATGTTTTAGCAATTCAATATTTACAGTTGTAGGTTCTTTGTAGCTTTCTATTGTACATTATCATGCAAGTTTCAGTAATGACACAGGTTATAACAGGCTCCTGGTGAAGGGCATTACCAAACAAAGTGACCCAGCCTCTAAGGTTACTAGTGGTTTTATATTTCTTTTAAAAGGAAGAGGATGGCAACTGAGATTGCTCTGCATATTTGTAGCATATGTTATGGAGGACAAAGGACATTAGCAGGCATTATAATACCTATACTAGGGCAATCATACTGTATTTGGCTGCAGAAGCCTCTTCTTGATGGGAGCAAGATACTAAAACAGCCCATCCTTTGCTGCTATTGAATAATTGTCTGTATTAATTATTATTATTTATTTACATTTATTACCAACTCAACTCCAATGAACTCTGGGTAGCATAGGAAAAATATAAATACAGCTAAAACATTAAATCAGACAATCAAGACTAAAATGGTTTAATAAACAACAAAAGCAAAATAAGGTCTTAGACAAATAATAATCATCAGTCCTAGGCCTGGGACCAAATAGGTCAGCTGCCCAACATAGTATAAAGGACTACAGGGAAGTCCACCGTATTTGGTAACACTTTCTCACTGTTTCCCTAAGGGTACTGTGATTGTCACCTACTGTAATGGTATTACTATCCCACATTTCTAAGAAGAAAATCTAAGATCATCTGAGCTTTGGTTGGCATTTACCACTTGTCTTATAAATCTATTTTCACCTACTGTCTTTGTATTATCGAACAAATAGCAGAGGTTTTACTGTCTCAATATGGAGCAAAATGGATGTCACACTCAATACTTGTATTTATTTTTGTCAACAGAGAATCAAATGTTGCAGCTGACTCATTCTAGAATCTTATCAGTTTGCATATATTTATTTCCAGCTCCTTCATAACCTTTTGGCAGATATTTACAAAATGTACCAGGTGCCTACAAAGACAATTTGGCTTGCATACATCATTGAACTGACTGCTAACATTGCCTGAAGCTTGGTGAGCCTTCAGGAACACTTGTAACTCTGAACTGTTCCTGAATCTTGATTCATCTGAACACCAATCTATTTTTTCACAGTCTCCTTCTACTGAGACATTAATTAGAGAATGTAAATAGCTAATAACTTTTTCAAAATAATCAAATGATTGATATTATTTTTATTATGCGTTTCAAATTATAAGAACCTTCTCTTTAAATATCCAGGTTTAACTTCCCAACACTTGGAAATATTAAATCTGACAGCATAAACAAAATGGAAATCTTTTTTTTTACTTTAAATTACAACTCATATTAGTAGGATGGTATTTTTAGTAAAAGTGGGTGATGCCTCCTAAGGACACTTCCATCTGTCCTTCCATTACCCTGGGGGGTGAATCTATAAACCCCTCGGAGAAGGTCCGCAACTTGGGAGTCCTCCTCGATCCACAGCTGACATTGGATCATCATTTGTCGGCTGTGGCGAGGGGGGCATTTGCCCAGGTTCGCCTGGTGCACCAGTTGCATCCTTACTTGGATCGGGAGTCTCTCCTCACAGTCACACATGCCCTTGTCACCTCGAGGATCGACTACTGCAATGCTCTCTACATGGGGCTGCCCTTGAAGTGTTCGGAGACTACAATTAGTGCAAAATGCAGCTGCGCGAGCAGTTGTGGGCCTTCTGCGTTGTGCCCACATTTCACCAACTCTCCGCATGCTGCATTGGTTGCCTATTGGTCTCCGAGCCCAATTCAAGGTGTTGGTTATCACCTATAAAGCCCTTCATGGCATGGGACCAGGATACTTACGGGACCGCCTTCTGCCACATACTTCTCTACGACCGGTGAGAGCGCACAGGGTTGGCCTCCTCCGGGTCCTGTCAGCGAAACAATGTCGTCTGGCGGGCCCTAGGGGGAGGGCTTTCTCTGTTGTGGCGCCTGCCCTCTGGAACCAACTACCTCCTGAAGTCCGCGTTTCACCGACTCTCCCGGCCTTCCGGAAAAATCTAAAAACTCATCTTTGCCGGCAGGCTTGGGGATGATTGTGGTTGATTGTTGAATTGAATGTGTGTTTTATTGTATTTTTTAGGTATCGTTGTTTGGGGTTTTTTTATTGTAATTTATTGTTATATATATGTTGTTAGCCGCTCCGAGTCCCCGGAGAGGAGCGGCATACAAACCCAAATAAATAAATAAATAAATAAATAAAAGTGGGAAAACATACAATAGCTGTCACAATCGTGTCTATTTCTGGCTGGAGACAAATTCATGTTTGCATTAGGCAATTTCATCATATCCTAAACAGATAATAGAAATTAAAAATGTGTTGGTACTGTTCCACCAATTTCTGATACCCTCCTTATAAAAGAAGCGTGTTTCTTTCATAGTTTTTAAAAGGGAGGGGGGGAGAACAGAAGTTGTGTTCTGTTCCGGAAAGGGTATGAACATTGTCATAATTCATTAAGGAATACTTATCACCAATTACAGAAAAGTGAAATCACATCAGTGATAGCTGTGTGGGTACATACAGTACTCCCAATTTAACCCAGTTGAATTCATTAGTGTTTAGTTCTGAATATGGAAGAATAGGATTGGGGAACACATAATTTTTGGGTTATGCTGAATTAAAATTTAAAAAAGGAGCTTTGATAATTTTAGTCTTTTTAAATGAAAACCATAAGGAAACACTGAAAAGTTAAGATTGTCAAGTAAATACACCAACTTTACTTAGTTAAAGAATATAAAGAATTAGCAAGTACCATAGGCTGGGAACTGCTGATGATATAAGGAAGTTTCCATTTGTGCCTGAAGATTATGGAATTTCCTAACTTGGTATGTTTAAAACAAGAGATAATATTGAAACCTCACAGCTAAATATAAGCATCAGGTGCAAAAAGCCACACATGAAGGTCCAATTAATTATTGCTAAAAGGCCTACACACAGGAATCTTCTCAGCTAATAGCCTCTTCTTGAAGTTAGATAACGGTCAATGGAATTCAAGGGGAGTTGGACTTAGTCCACTTGTGGCTAGGTGGAGATTCTAGACTGATCTTTTAACTCTGCCCAAGGTTCTGCCACTTCTTCTCTTACAATAACCCAACTTCTTTAAGGAATTAAAAATAAGTATGTAAAAAAAAGCCGAATAGAACAATGTCCAGGGAGGCTCTGATTATAAATATGTATCGGCAAGGTGCTCTCAGAGCTGGAAAACAATAGAGTATACCTGGTTCATTTCTTAACATATTAGCTTTACTCTTCAGCCCGTTTTCATGCTCTTAAATTTTATCTTTATATTGTTGTTTATCCTGATCTTTGGACTTCAAGTTTGTCCATTCAAGCTGGGCTTATTAATAATGTTCTTGCTTTTATTTGCTCTTACCTGGAGTTTGTGAGACTGCTGGATTTGAATTTACAGACTACTGTTCATTGTTCTGATTCCAGCCTTTGATAACTGCCATCGAGTGAAGAACTTTTTTTTTTTTACTACACATACATGTTTTTCTTGTTATACCTCCTCTTCCACTGCTTTCTGTGTTGTCATTTGAAGATTCTGTCTTTTTACTTAGGCTTTGCTGAAAAAGATTATTGTTAATGCTAACAGTGTCATTGTAATAACTACTAAATACATATCCAATTAGTAAATCTTCTCTTCATTATTTTACCAAAGGCTGAACAAAGGACTCATACACTATAGAACAGGGGTCTTCAAACTTGGCCCTTTTAAGGGGCCAGTGTGCCTGGCTGAGGAATTCTGGGAGTTAAAGTCCACAAGTCATAAAAGGGCCAAGTTTGAAGTCCCCTGCCATAGAAGATTCAGAACTGAAGAGGAAATAAATAAGATTGTAAATAAGGCAAATAGAGAAGCAAATAAAGTTGCTGTGTTAATCCTCACTTGTCTGAAATGGTATAGGATCTCCTGCTTGAGCTGGACTAGAAGACCTCCAAGGTCCCTTCCAGCTCTATTCTGATTCTGATTTGTGTTGGATACATTTGGGGCAGGAAGCAACATTTGTTGTTGTTGAGAGGACCAAATATTCAAGGACAACACTAGGCAGAATATAAAAGAACAAAGAGGTGCTGCATAAAGTAAACATCCAATTGGAATACATATTTGTTTGAATAAATTAACATTACATGTATGAATTTGTATGAACAGTATGAACAGACTTGTGCTGTACATTTGGTTTTATTTTCTAGTGTCAATGTTTCCAGTGAGACACAATTCCTCAAGAATTCTCCGAGAATAAGCATAATTTATTTCAGGCAACAGAATGAGATTTAATTTTCAGATCTCTCCTCTATTCCAACTGAAATAAACAAACTATCCTTTACCTGCGTTGCTTGCTGAGAAGAAAAAGATTAAAGAGATTATTTCCAGTAAGGAACATATGACTCAGAATGAAAGTAAAATTGATTGGGGAGAACAGAGAAAATGACACTATTAAATGACAAAAAAACCTGAGAAAAATAAAGAAAATGCTCAATCTTTAAGTATTTTTCACAAATAAATTTGTTGATATGAATGCATTTCACTATTGTACCAACAAATCCATGTTCAACAGTTTTGCAAAGATATGTATTCTGCAGATATGTAAAGTGATCTAAATACGGATAATTCAAGTTTACAGGAAGAAATTAAATTATGGCAAAAAGAAAAGAAGTTTTCAGAGAAAAGCAGAACTTCATTTTAGACTCTATGTGAATGCAAACTGTAACCATAGCAAAATTTTTGTTTTAGACAGTTTATATTTGAAAAATGGCACGTGGCAATTTTATTTTTAATTGGCAAAAGCAGTTGGTTTGGGGTAAGGAAAAGAGTCTTCAAAAGGGCTGATTCCCAGCTCTTCATTGCCATCCCAAGCAGAGTCAGAACAGGAGGGGATCGTAAGATAGTACAGGTAGTCCTCAAGTTACAACAGCTCATTTAGTGACTGTTCAAAGTTACAATGGCAATGAAAAAAGTGACTTTTGGCCATTTTTCATAGTTACGACTTTTGCAACATCCCCATGATCACATTTCAGATGCTGGGCAAACTGGTTCAATACTTACAACAGTTGCAGTGTCTCAAGGTCATGGGTGTCACCTTTTGCGACCTCCTGACGAGCAAAGTCAGTGGGGAAGCCAGATTCACTTAACAACCAGGTTACTGCAATGATTCACTTAACAACTGTGTGCAAGAAAGGACGTAAAATGGGGCAAAACTCACTTATGTCTCACTTCACCACAGAAATTTTGGGCGCAATTGTGGTCGTTAAGTTGAGGACTACCCTCAACCCAACTCACAGGGCTGATGTTCTGAGGAAAAAAATAAAACAAGGCACGCGCTGCCTTAAGCTCCCCAAAGGAAAACGGATGTTAACTTAAGCCCCTTAACCAAGCAACCAAGACGCGGAAATAGATTGATTTATTTGCCCCCCCCTCCCTTAACGTGAAGCTGCGCGGCGAGTAAGGCGCCACTTTCTCTTTAAACGAAAAAAAAAAAAAGGAGGGGGCAGGGAAGCCTGAGGTCACGTGTCCGCCGGTATGCGCGCGCCGGAACCCGTCCGGTCGGAGCACAACCAACAAGCTCGGCGGCGGAGGCTGTTGCGCGCGTCTCCGCGGCTCTTCCCGGAATAGCCGCCCTTGAGAGGGTTGGGTCGTGCCGGGTTTCGGCGGCGGAGGGCAGGTCCGGTTGGGTTTGGCTGCCGCTTGTTGGGCAGTGGCTTCCTGAGCGCAGAGGTGCTCTCTCTCTCCTTGCCTTTGCTTCCTCCCTCCCTCCCTTCCATTGGCTGCCCCGCCATGGAGCTTTTCCAAGCGAAGGATCACTACATCTTGCAACAGGAGAACCGGGCGCTCTGGTGTAGCCGCACCGACGGCAGCCTACGGCTCCGACCCGGTGAGTTCGTCCGCGGCCGGTGGCCGGACCGAGCCAACCCCCTGGGGAAAGGAGAGCGGGGAGCGGGAGCAAGAACACTTCGGAGGTTAAACCTGGCGTCGGCGGGACTTTGCCGGTTCCGAGAAGGAGGAGGAAGAGCTGGGGGGGGGGTTGGTAATACAGAATAGCTGGAAGGAGGGGAAGGGCACCTGCTGAGGGGCTGAAGGGAGGTGCGGTTCTCGGGTCGCCGAGAGGGAGGGAGGGAGGGCAGTTGATCCACTGACTGGGCGAAGGAGTGCACGTTGGCTCACCTGGAGGTGTTCCATGTTATCGGGAGGGGGAAGAGGAGGGGAGGGGGAGTCTGGTGACAAGTGCTGACCTGCAAATAGAGGAGGGGGGCAAGTCCTCTTCGCTTCCCCTGAAGTGGAGAAACGAGCACATACGGGATGTTCAGGAGAGGCCCTGTTCAGTCCTGAAGGGGGTTCTTTAAATACCTGAAGTATTTTGCAGAGTGAACCCATAATGGGCCTTGTGGTACGCTGGATCTTCCTGAGGAAGATGTGGCATTTTTTTTTTTACCCTTACCTAATACCTTTTCTCAGGATGGTAATATTGCCCTATGCTGGCCTGCCTTTTTCTAGTGTGGGCTGTGATCTCCTCCTGTCCAATGTATCTGGGCTTGTTGTACTTGACGTTTAGATAGTTAAAGCAGGGGTTTTTGTTGGTTTACTGTGGCTATATCAAATGGCCTATTTGAAATATTGGTATATGGATTTTTTTTCTCTTCCTCTGTTTTAATGTTTGAATTGTTGTAACAGTTTATTTCAGTCACAGGAATAAAGTTGAGACATGGTTTAATGAATGTAATGTTACATCAAATTGTCAGTTTGGCTTAGCAATAATCGGTTGGATATACATGTAAGAGATTTTGTATGCCATTTGGAAAAGAGATCTGGGGGGGGCTATACTTGTAGCAGAGATGAAGTGCTACCCACCTGTTCTTGGGTATGCTGTACTATCATAGAATTAATTCTCATTGCTAAATTGCTAAATTCTGCATTTCTTCTTTTTATTGCCAGATGGTAGCGTGCTGCTTGTGTAACTGTAGTGTGTCACTGTAAGCAGTGTTAAGTAAAATCCTGTTTTTTTCTTGACATCATCAGCAGATGGATAAACGTTTATCAATCAAAGTGATGTGGAAGTGAGTTTTGAAAGATGGCTGATCCATGTATTCTTCCTATGTGGGTCAAAGCAGGATTGAAACCTGGGGGAGATGCCCAGTAAAATAGAAGAGCTGGTTCAATCGAAAGCCAGAAACTCTCTCCTGTGATTATCAGTTCTGCTGCTTTAGTTGGAGCTATTCAGCTTTTTGCGGGCCTGGGGGTTTTGAAAGAGTAATTGCTTTTCATTTGCTTCCCAACTTCCCCCACTCCTGATCAGCTATTGGCAGGCTGGGGGTGCTAGTTTTTTAAATACCGGTACTTGTTTCTCCCACTTTACCATACAGTTTCCCTGTATAATCATATGTGGGGATGACCTTAGGAGATGGAGCCAGATATGCTGCCTAGAAGAGACAGTATAGTCTACAGATGGATAATGCCTAAGAGACAGTATAGTCTACAGATGGATAATAGGCAAGGCGAGAGACTCAGAAGAGACCGTCCCTAATTTCTTAGGTTGTAAAGGAGATGGGAAGAATTGTATAATAAAGTAAAATTAACTCATCTGACTATGTTTTCTTTCTGGCCTGCCCGGTAAAGCTGATATCCAGCCTGATGATAAGCTGTGGTTTTCCCCCCCTTTCACTGGCCAGATTGGGGGAATTACCCTATAAAATGGGAGTGGGTGCTCCACTGCACTTTGCATCTCCCCATGACTGTGATCAACTCTTCTGCAGGCTTCTTTACTCAACAAATTTGGTGCTCATCCATTGGTAAGCTGACACAGCCAGAGCAGTTAACCTACTTATAGTCATACAGAGAGTAAAATTATTAAGTGTTGATGAACAGTATGAAGTTCTAAAAATATGTCCATTTAGGAGCATAATGGTGATTTTAGTAGACTAATGGCAAGATTCTTTACAGAATCAGAAGTAGGTATACTTCTGGAAAATGAAGTAGCCACATAGTTAATTATTGTACTTTAGGGATGAAGTTGCTTAGAGAAATTGCGGTGCTTGACACATAGTAAAGTGGGAAGATAAAGTCTTCAGCTAAGCCTTGAATGGGTTATTTCATTTTTCATGTTTTTTAAAAAGTTCTCATCATACAGGTATGCAGTTGTGTTTTAACATTTTATCTCTGTTACAATTCAAATAGGTAAGACCTATCAGTCTTGTGATTTGAAGAAGTGCCAATAATGGATTGCTGATACGCCCTACAAAGAGATCTTTGACTGCTGCTTTTGCTGCTCTTTTTCTGAGCTGGTTGTTGTGAGCTGGTTTCTGAACATTTTAGGAAGAATCATAACTATATTGTCTGTGACAGATTTGACTAAGCATTGAATTCCTGCTGATTGCGCAGCGTTATAAGTAAGAGAGTGAAACATATTGAAATGACAATATGCTTGTTCTTTTATTATCCTTCGGAGATATTTTTTTGCTTCAATGACAATCTGTTCACATTTTCTACTTATTTTTGAGTTTAGAGTTTATGCTAATGAAGTAAAAAAAGTGAAAACTAAAATGATTGTTTTTTTTATTTGTGGCATTATGTAACAAAGTTTGCTGTAATGTCGGCATAGTTTTTCAAACTGTGTAAGCAGTTTAACAATGATTGCCAAATTTGCCACTCATATAGAAGCAGTCGTCAACTTACAGCAGTTTGTTTAGTGACAGTTCAAAGTTAAAACAGCTATGAAAAAAGTGATCATTTCCCACACTCACGACTGTTGTAGCATCCCCATGGTTATGTAATCAAAATTTGGATGCTTGGCAACTGGGTCATATTTATGATGGTTGCAGTGTCCTGGGATCATATGATCAGCTTTTGCGACCCTCTGACAAACAAAGTCAATGGGGAAGCCAGATTCACTTAACCATTTTAATAACTGCAATAATAAACTACAATGATTCATTCATCATCTGTGCCAAGAAAGGCCATAAAATGGGGCAAAACTCACTTTAAAATTGTCTTAGCAACATAAATTTTGGGCTCAGTTATGGTCATAAGTCAAGGATTACCTGTAATTCATCCACAATAATTTTAAGTTGATATGCTGAGTCTTGGGAGAAGGGCGGCATACAAGTTTAATAAATAATAATAATATATTGGGATATATATTTGTTATTTTTCCCCAATATGGCATTGCAGGTTTGTCTAATTATATTTGTGACTAAAGTAAGAGTCCCTAATACTGTAGATACTCGAACATTGCTTGGCAATAAGTTTTTGCAAAAAGTATTTCTTGGAGGTAAATATTGGGAAATCACTGTGAAATTAATGCATTTGCTAGAATTTTGAATGTGCCTTGAAGACTGAATTTTTAAATTCTGTAATAAGAATTAGGTTGTAATTATCTTTGAAGAAAATGCAGCATTAGGAAGATGGTTTGACCTTCTTTGGTGCTTGGAAGGATTTTCTTTGATACTGTACTGATTTTGGAGGTACTTGAAAAGCAGCAGACTCTTTTGATTTTTTTTTCAGTATTTTCAATAGCACATCTAGGTTTTCTCTTGAATTTCAAATTGCATAGGGATCCTCTTTCCTTTTGGTTTCATTTTGGAATCCCTTTGATTGTCCTTTTATATAGTTAAATCTTGACATACGGAGTGAAGAATGTTTACAAATTTAAATCGACTGTATTAAGTTGAATAGCAGTTAACTTGAATTTTTTCCTGGTTTACATGTACAAATATATATCTATTAATAAAAAATGTTTTAAAAAAAAGTGTCTGAAAATGTGGAAAGCTGTGTTACGTTGAAACAGATAATTTGTGTAATTATTTGCCTTTTGTGTTTCTATTTTCAAGTATATCTTGACTACTGGCAACTACATGGACAAATCCATGTACTGTAGTTTTTTAGCATCCTTTTCAGAAATGGTAACTGACCTGAAAATGTCCAGTTGGCTTAGTGCCTAGGCAAGACTAGAATTCATAGTCTTCCAATTTCTAGCCCTATGTCTTTAACCTTAAGTCCAAAGTAGCTTTCACTTTGCCAGTGGCTGAAATTAAATCAGATTCCATTTTCCCTACTTCTTCCAACTTATCTCTCTTTGTCAAATGTGATCCATAATTTGAAAAAAAGGGTACTCCTGCCATAGGTCATCATGCTGTAGTCAGTTTACCTTACAGTCATGAAGTGAAACATTTAAAACTAGATGATTATTTTATTTTTTTTATTTTTATTTGGGTTTATATGCCGCTCCTTTCCGGAGACTCGGAGCAGCTAACAACATATAAACAACAAAAAAGGACAGTATAAAAAAAACCCCAAACAAAGCTATCTAAAAAGTCAATAAAAACACACATTCAATACAACAATCAACTACAATCATCCCCAGGCCTGCTGGCAAAGATGAGTTTTTAATTTTTTCCGGAAGGCCGGGAGAGTCGGAGAGACGCGGACTTCAGGAGGTAGTTGGTTCCAGAGGGCGGGCGCCACAACAGAGAAAGCCCTCCCCCTAGGACCCACCAGATGACATTGTTTCGCTGACGGGACCCGGAGGAGGCCGACCCTGTGCGCTCTCACCGGTCGTAGGGAAGTATGTGGCAGAAGGCAGAGTTCTCTTATGATTCCCATTTATTACATACAACTGTAATTACTCTACTCCCTATCAATCATTTCTGTGCCAAATATCCAAGACTATATCCAACCAACAATTGATTAATTTTTAAGTTACATATAGTTTGGTCTGAAACATTCATATGGAAATGTGTACCTTGTCTACCAATGTCTATTCTTTACTTGGGTGCTTAAAAGTGTAAAGAAATAAAACTGAGAAATACAAACCAGAAAAATAAAATGCAGTAAAAACTGCTGCTATAATAGTTAAAATAGTTTTATGTAAAATTTATTTGCTGTAAAACAAATGTTTCTTTGAATAAGATGTTTATTAACACAATACAGAACTCTTAATTAATTTCTTAGTATTGTTTTAGGTTGTACTTTTTTGTTGTGGGAAGATTTTCCTGAATTTTTCTGCTTCCCCTTCCCCAATACTCACATTTTGAAGTTTAACTTAGATAACATTATAAGGGTTTGATTTAAAAATACCATAGAGTTGGATTACTGTAATTTCAGATAGCGAAGTGGACAAAGAGACTGGTACTAGTTTCTGAATGCTTCTGTATAATTGAATTGTGAAACATGATATTCCCTTTTGGTTTTAGTTTAAAATAAGCTACAGTAGTTTGTTTGAACCGTGCACGGTACAAGCTGTAAAGAAAAGCTACTGTAACTGTGTGTAAGGTTATCTTTGTAATTAAGAAAATCTGTGTTAAGTGAATTAAGTGAGTTTTCAGAGCTGTTTTTTGCATTTATTTTTGTTGGAGATTCATTTTCTAGGTTGAACAATTATATATCTTTTATAATGTAGTTTGCTCCTGGGTTTTGAATTAAGTAAAAATATCTTTGTTAATCTTAGTCAACGTTAGACATAAGTGTCAAAAGAGCAACTTGTGGAAATTTCTAATAAGGAATCTTAAAATCTGAACTTGGAAGGTAATCCATTTTTATGATTTGCATTTCAGAGTGGTGAATATTAGGTAGCCCATTTTCTCTTTCTAAAAATTTCTTGTCTCTGTTGTACCTCCCCATGGATTTTCTGGACCTGCTTCAGAAAGATCAACAAGGAACTCAACAAAATCTTTCATCCTGTCCTCATTAGTATAATGATAAAAATTTGTGTTTGATGCTACAACTGTTATATGGATTCATAATTGGCTGAATGACCTCCGCTATAGTATAACTAACGGCTCTGCATTAGCTGAATAGCACTGAATAGGGTGCTAAGAGTTCCTTCTTTGTTGTTCAACATTTGTGTTTCAGTCATTTATATGCCTTCTGATTCCCAGCAACTCTAGGCAATTTACAAATAGTTTAAAATGTTTTTTTAAAAAAATAAGAGTACAAAAATACAAACAAGATGGCAAAGAAAATAAACCTGGATGGGAATAAAGGAAGAAAGGTAGCATAAATTGTCCCTGAGAAATGGCTGGGTGCCTTGTCTTAAGGGCCCTTCAAAATATCACTGGGTAGGGGACATTTGAATCTTGAGGTGAATCTCTTTCCAGAAGTCAGGTACTGTTGAAGAGAATGTGTCTTCCTAGGTCCCAAAACATGGTATTGTTTAATTGTTGGAACTCAGAATGTGCCAATCCTGCCAAGCAGATATTATGGGAGATTGGTGGCTCCTCAATAACCAGGTTCTCTGTCATGTTAGGTTTTATAAGTAATGACCAGCTCCTTGAATTCACACAGAAGCAAAGTGGCAGCCAAAGCAGGTGTCACACTCCTAAACCATTAAAGGGAAAGGGAAAGTTGGACACTGGTTGATAGATATTGAAGACTGTTGGATCTAATGGTGGGCTCTTGAGAAATATACCACCACTTCTTTTAAGACTGGGGGTGCGCGCGCACACACACACATCAGAGAGACCAACATTGCATCATGAACCCTACTGCAGGTGACCTTCTTGGCTGCTATCATGAGCTAGGAAGCACCCAGATCCAGTGAACAAATGACAATATAAGGAGCCCTATCCACTTCCTCAGGAATTACCAGCATAAACCCATCCCAGATCACAGCACCAGACTATACCTCAGTCAGTCTGGCCTGACACAATCAGAGTTCAAGGCAGAGTGACTTTATCTTACAGCCAGCCAGAATAATCTAAAAAATGCCTCAGATGTTCTGGATGGGTCTCTCCTTACCCAGTAGGACTGGGCTATCCTAAACAGGTTTGCTGGATGATTATTAGCAGATGCAGTAAGAGTGGAGAAATGTTGACATTTTGCCATCCTCATTGCAATGAGGTAATCCCGGATATGGCTTTTATAATTGCCTGGTCAAATTCACTTTGAGTTTTCCTCCAATTGCAGAAGACTTCCTCCTCCTGGTATGTTTCTAGCATTTCATTTCCCAGAGCTGCTAGTAAACTAGTTGTATTTGAATTGGCATACATAGGTCACTTAGAGTGACACAATCCAAGGCCCCACCCATCTATTCCAGGCAGCCACTTTATCAGATCCTACAACAAATAAGGGTTGGACGAGGTAATCTCTGATCATAATTTCCAGATGTAAGATTCTATGATCTCTCTGGCTGTGATATATTGTAAGAAAATGTTTTCTTGTCTTATCATGTATCATATTCATGATATTGACATACTAACTTTTACATACCAGCTTTGAGAAATCTGGTAGAACTAGCAAAGTGCCAGGAGGAAAACAACAATTTAAAAGGAAGAAAAATAAGATACAGAGAGTTATATATCAGTCAGTCTGACAATGCTATTTGGGAAGATTCTTAAGTAAATCATAAAATGATTGATTGAAAGCACCTTTAAAACATTCTGTTAATTACTGGAAGTCACCATGGATAGGTCAATAATAATTCTTGAGAAACAAATGTCTTTCTTTCTGATAAGGCAATTTCCTTACTTAGCTGTGAAAATAATAGACATAGTTGATTTGTTAATGTTAATGTACATCATATGATGCTCTGATTAGCAAACTAGTTAAAGGACTGCATGATATGAAAATTAAGAGGATATATAACAGATGAAAATTATATTCCAAGAAAGGTCCCTTTAAACTGGAGTGAAATATTGAGATGCATTTAGCTATCCCTATTTTTAAATATTTTTTATTAATAGCTGCAAAGTAAAAGGGAAGAGAACTTGTGTTAGATTTGCAAGTTTCACAAAACTATAGATGGAAATCAAGTTCAAAATACCTTTGAGAAGTTAGAGAAATGGCTTAAACAACAGAATAAAATTAACAAAGGCAATCAGGGTTCTTCACTTAGGAAATTATGTATAAGAAGGGGTTTGGGAATATTTGTTTCATTAATAGTACTTGTGAAAAAAATGGGAATATTAGCTGATTACAAACTGAATATGTGTCAGCAGCAAGATGTAGCTATAAAATAATCAAGTGCAGTTTTTGGCTTTATCAACAGGAGCACTGTTTCCAAACAGCTCAATTTTACAGCATTCTAGTTTGGACAGACCTCATCATAAGCATTGTGTTTAGTTGTGGGGATCATACTTCATGAAAAATTTGGAGAACTTGAAACAAATTCAGAAAAAGGCAATGAAGATGATCAGGGGATTAGTAATTAAGTCCTATAGAATGAAATGAAAGAATGTTTAGCCTTGAAATAGAGGTACAAAGGAAAGATATCATTCCTCAGTTATCTGAATAACATGGAAAAATGGATTTAAGTTATGAGAAGACAGTGAATGTTAGAAAAAAACCTTCTTGACAGGTAGGAAAAGTTTGACAGTAGAGCCAATTACCCAGAGAGTTAGTTGGATCTCAGCCACTGGAGGGGTTCAAGCAGAGGTTAGAGAGTTTTACAGACATCTGTCTGTGTTGTTGGATTTCTGCAGTGGGCAGGATGTTAGATCTGATAGCATCTTTTATCTCTATAATTCAATACTCAAGATCTGCTTGTGTAAGCTGATAATAACTATTGCTTTTATTTAGATTCTCTGAAGTGTTGCTTTTCTTGTTTTTTCCTTTGATGTTCCCTTTTCCCAATAAAATGCACTTCTATTTCTAGAGTTTGGCATCAATGGTTTTAAAGAATATTTAATTAAAACTAAAAAAGTATGTTGATAAAAATTAGGAGAAGCTTTGCCAATTGAGTATTGTATCATCATGTACTGAGTTCCTTGGAGTCACCTGAAGTAGGAATTCAAAACTCAAAATCACCTACTTATATGTTTTCTGCTAGCAATACTAAACATGTTAGGTGGTAAGAATTCTTCTTGTGCCATATCCGTTATCAGACGTTGGCGATCATGTTGGTGATGCTGTTTTTATCAGCAGCAGCATGAAAAAGTGCTGCTGAGTTTTGTCCAAACCAGTCCTTTAGATTTTGAAGCCATTGCCAGAACTTTTATAGATGAGCTAAAACTTGTTGGCTCTCCAAGTATCTTATTTTGTTTAATATTATGTAGAAATGGCTGAGTTCCATCTTTATTCTGAAGAAGTCATCCTAGCCAGAAAACAGCTATGTACCTTTCCTCATAACAGAATTAGGAAAGAATGAATATATTTTCTTATTATGAAATTGGACTTCTCAAAGAATTAATCCTACTTTGATTAAGAACCACCATCTTGTTGGTAAAGGGACATGGAGGCTTTTGAATTAGTCTCTGTAAAGTCTTGGCTATGGGAAAAAAAATCAAACTTAATTTTAGTCAGGGTATTAGATCAAGAAATATATAATGTTTTCTTAAAAAAAAATTCTTAACTAAATGGAGTAATTTGTATCTAGTGTGTTTACACCATCATCTTGCCTAATAGAAACCCAGTTTTTGCAGATACATAATAAAATAAGAAGTGTATATTTGAATTATATTGATAATTTATGTGTGTAACTCATCTCTTCTTCCTCTACAGCTACTGATCTTCTTTTGGCTTGGAATCCAATTTGTCTGGGTTTGATTGAGGGAATTATTGGCAAAATTCAACTTCATACAGGTACATACAATAAAATCTTTGTACAGCCTGAAGAAATAATTAAAATAATGTTCAATTTGTTATGCCTGTTGGGATAGGAACCTCCACTCTAAAATTACGTATGACTGACAAAATATATCTGATCTTTGCCAATGCTTCTGTCAATGTAATGTGTCACTTTTTTGTTGAATTAATAAAGAATTGGAAAGCACATAGCTGTCTAAAACTATGTCATACTTCTTGATGAAGTGTTTTCGTGATTTATCAAATGATGTTAGGAAACAAAAATATATACATATGAATGAAATATATACACATTCACGAACGTATTAATAAAATATTGAAATGGTTTTAAGTTCAGCTGTTAGTAATGTATGTGATATATTAGTAATATGCGATTGTTATTATCTATGTTGTAAGCCGCTCTGGGTCCCCTGGAGAAGAGCGGCTTATAAGTCTAATAAATAAATAAAAAAATAAATAAATATGTGGCTGTAAAAAATGAAAATTCTTGTTAACTGTAAACTTAGTTTGGGATTATAAATAAAGCTGCTGAGTTGAACATTCTGGACGAAGCATGAAAATATCACCAATATTATGTGAAAAGGCATCTTTTTGGAGAGTAGATTATAATTGTGCTCTACAAAGCATGTAAAAGAGATGCCTTACAGAACATGTTATTGCCAGTGTAGTACTTTTTCTTGAGAGCTTTATAACTTTGAAGGCTGTTCCTGGCTTTCTGCTCTGTGTTTATATACACATTCTTTGCTAGTAATCGTAATAGCAGTGTCTGGATATGCACATACATGCAGAAGTGCTTTGGGGACAACTTTTGAAACTCTGGTATGATACTCCAAAGAATAATACTTGCTTTCATGCTTTGAAGAAAGGTGCTTCATTTGTGCTAGCATGCTTTATGAATCACTTTTTTTCCAAATGGTTTGCATTATCCTAGTTACTACAATTTATTAAAGATTTCCTTCTCTTAAGTGATTTTATGTGCTTTATGCTACTGTAAAAGCTAGACAAGTTCTCTATGGAAGTGGCCCGTAATCTTTTGGGCTCCAAGGACCGGTTCCGTGGAAAGAGGTTTTTCTGCTGACTGGAGGGGGCATGGTTTTGCGTATTGCCTGCATCCCTCAGATGGAGCTTCACTTGTTTCTGCGACCCAGTTTCTGGCATGCTGCGGACTGGGGCCGGTCCACAGACTGGGGTTGGGGACCCCTGGTCTATGGAGATTCTCAGTCAACCAAAGATGCATTTTTTACTCCAAAGGCAACTGAAAAGAAAGTCCAGTTGCCTTTGGGGAGGGGGGGGGAAGTACCTTTGGTAGCTAGACAAGTTGTTCTTCACTAATGAAATATGTACTGCTGAAAAAGAGATAGAATAGTACTGTATGCACACCTTAAATATTTCAGAAGTGAGGTCAGCCTGCTTTAGATTCTCTTGGCTTGTCCTCAGGCTTTCTTTACCTTATTTTTAATAATACTTAGGCAAGCAATATCTCTTGTGAATTGGTTTGTGATTATTATAGATAAGTTAATAAAATTATTTCTCACAAGCTAATTTCAATAAAAATGGTCTATACATTTTTACTTTCATTTGTCTGGCTTGTTCCAGATTTTTGAGAGAAAGATAGGTATAAGAAACTACTATATACTGTCACAATATGCTGCTTAAAGATGCTTTTTTAAGATCATCAAACTAGAACTAGATTTTTTTCTAGAACCTGAAACCTGTACATAGATTTTATAGTTTAGATTTTTATGTCCATAAAATATTGATTACCTATATTGATGCTATGAGGAAATAAGTTTAAATGAAACCTAAATTAGAAAGTTATAAGGAAAATAAGTATAGTGGATTGTACCTAGAGAAGCAATATATGAATTTAAAATTCCCCCCTTTTTTGGGATGTTTGTGTGAGGTGCTCTCTCTCTCCCCCCACCTCCTCTCAAAATCTAGTGTAATGTTTCTGTTGTATCCTGCAAAAATCTAATGGGAATATATCTCTTTCTTAGAGATAATAGTGCCTGATTCAGAAAATGCAACAGGAGCTACTATTGACTGTTTTTGCAAGTCTGTTTTGCAAAGATAGCTTAGTTTTCTGTGGCCTTAAACTGAGCAAGCTGTACTTTGTGAACATTTCCTCTGACAATTATGGGAGGAAAATCTATCCCACTTTTGTTTCTTCAACCTCTTTCTGAAAAAAACTTAAGAGGATAGTGTTACTTCTTTTAGAATTTTAGAACAGCAAAGAATTGCTGCTGCTATTTATATAAGTTCTAGTTCATAGGAAAAAAACTAGATTAAAGAAAGAGACAAAACTTTATTTTTAGATAAGTAGGTTTATTGTGAAATAACTGGAATGTAATAAAAAAGTTCATTGCTCAAAGATCTGTCAGAATCCCCAGGAGTTTCTGCTAATTGAAAAGTAGGACTGTAGTTGAGAGATAGCATTGGGTACTACCGTGTTTTCCCCAAAATAAGATGGGTCTTATTTTTTTTTTTTTTTGCCTCTAAAAGAGGCACCAGGTCTTATTTTCAGGGGATGTTTTTTATACTCACCTCCGGTACCAATAGCCCCGCCTAGCCGGTCCACTTCTTCTAGCCGAAGGAGCAGCTTCATTCTACAGCTGCATTTTGGCCTGCATTTTGCCGTCAGGCCTTTCCGGAAGGTCTCTGCAGCCGAGTACCGAGCTATGGATTCAATCCATAATGAATTCATTCCACAGCTCTGTTCTTGGCTGCAGTGGCCTGAAAAGGCCTGACTGAGAAATGCAGGCCTGGCTGCAGAAGATACCGGAGAAGAAATGGGCCAGCAAGGAGAGGTCTGGCTGTGAGGTAAGTGGGTGCAGGGCATGTGGCTCATGTTTACCCCCCACCCTTGCCCTAGGCTTATTTTTGGGGTCGGGCTTATATTAGGCCCATCCCCAAAAATCAAGCTAGGGCTTATTTTCCGGGTAGGCCTTACTTTTGGGGAAAGATGGTATGCAAAGTAAGAATGGTGTTACACTATTTTATAGGGAAGTATATGAGAATCCTATGGAGTAGTCCAAAATATTTCTTGATATTTTAAAGATTTATTATGGAAATGTAATTGAGAGTTTGAAGCTTATTCTAGCAGCAGAAATGGAATTTTGTAGTTGTGTGAATATGTTTTAAAATAGTTCCTCAGAAATTCAGTTTTATTAATTTTTGCATATTTACGAGTTTAATTATTTTGCTGTAAAAGTATTGTATTCAACTGAAAGGGAGACTATTTTTTCAAATAATTTACCTTCAAAATCAAATAAAAATTAAATACCTCACAAGTACCGTAACATGGTCACATTTTATTGAATATGTGAAGTTTTGAATATTTTAAATAGAGTAAATTTATTTATAATTAATAAATAATAGTAGTCTGTGTACTATCCTATTCTAAATCTGTTTGAACAAACTATTTCTGAAAACATACTCATAGCTGTGTTTTTCCCTTCCTTTCTGGAGGCAGATGAATAGAAGGGACTGCATTGTGATTGGATACAAAGAATATTTACTTGGAACATTAGAGATAAAAAGGGTTTTCATTTTTTTTGGCAGCAAAATTGTTTTCTAGATGCTGCAGATAAAATACAAAAACCAATTGTCAACACTGTCATTAAACTGTGTATATAAACAATTGCAGTATTAGTAACAGCTTGCTTTATCTTGCCTGGTATGGGGTTTGCTCCTGTCATTGAAAGATGGGCATGTATTCTGGCTATTAGTCAAAACAAGAGAAATATAAATATATTGGGTGGAGCCGTAATACTTTTTGTTTGTTTCTTCCTGGCTATAAATACTGCTTTCTCCCAGACCCAGCGTTATCCATGATCATGAGGAATACTTTCATTTACATTCAAATGAGTGCAACAAAGCAAGGTCCAAAACAGAAGAAACTGGAGACATGCTTGAAGAAGATCCCATTGTTCTTTTAAGAACTTTCACTTTTAAGATCTTCATATACTTGAGGGAATGCCTGAATAAAGTGGTCCATGGGAGACAGCAAATAAATTAGTACAGAGATCCCCAACTCCTGGTCTGTGGGATGCAAGCAGCATGTGAAACCATGCCCTCTCCGGTCCGTGGAGCCACGGAACTGGTCCCTGGTGCCCAAAAGGTTGGGGGCCGCTGGATTCAGGGCTTTTTTTCTCATAGAACGCCAGAACAGAGTTCCGGCACCTTTTTTGGATGGAACCTTGTAGGATAGGCAAGGCGGGAAGTATGATGTGTGTGAGTTCTGGCACCTTTAAAAAAAAAAAGCACTGGCTGAATTAGTAGACTTGTTTTAATGTAACTTATGCCACTAAAGCTAGATCTTTCTTTTATTTGTGCAATGACCTTTCTGTTTTTTTTAAAATCTTGCTTATACTTTGTAATATATTTTTAATTAGATAAGCATACTTATTTTCTTTATCTGCAAGAAAAAATATTTAACATGGACTCCTCAAAATAGGCAAGTAAATAATAAAAAAAGACAGAAAATCCTTTGAAATACCCATATATAATTATGTTTTTTTTGTCTCCAAATGAAAACCAATCTTGGAGACCTTACCTTTCCAACACAAACAAACACCTGACCAGAAACGATACACTAGAAGAAAACAGCCACAACAAGAACAAAATAGAATTGATATTTACTCATCAAAATATTGCCTGTAAAAATGAAAATCATTCTCCCTCTCACCAGATATAATGATCTTTCTCTTTTCTCACACACAAACCACTGTGGTAAAGGAAATCATGCATAGAAATACCTCATCTTTTCTTCCGATTGAAATTAGTTATGAAACCAATGTTACATAAGTGGAAGTCTGTTTGCATGATTGCATTTTCTTCACCTCACAGGAACTGCAAAGAATATACTTCTTCCAATCTCAACAGCAAATTTGAGAGCATATAGGTTGGTTTATAGATAGTGATGTCATAAAACATTTGTAAAGAAATAAACTCCTGGAGAATCTATTCCTTCTGTGAATGGAAGGGTTCTTTTCATCTGTGGAAGACACTGAGATTCAAGTTGCTTTCTTTTGAAAGATGTGATGAAACCATTTTTACCAATTCCCTATTCAGCTGCGCCTCCCCCCAATTTTCCAGTTTGAAACAGCTTGTCACAGGCTATAAAAAGCTTAAAGAGCAAGGGGAAATTACTCTTCCTGCAGGTTTTTTTTTTCATTTGCTGTTAGAGTATCCCTTAAGTGGAGTTGTACCACTGTAACTATGGATATATGCTATTTGAGGTTTTTTAATTTTATTTAATTCAGTAGTTTTCTATTGGCTACTAAAATAAAGACACTATTGATACTGACCAAGGCAGCATAAATAATTATACTGCTATAAATAATAATTAGCATAAAAATATTCTTTAGGTACGGTGTATTTTATTGTTTTATAAATGAAATTGTAATTATATCAGTTATCCTGATTCTGTTTGGGGGTTTTATTACAATAATAGAACGCTACAATATCACTCCCTTTTAAAGTACTTGAAAAAAAGTAAATTGGAAGTATTTAACTCTGAATCTTCAGAAGAAGTGTAATGTTCATTGGCATGCATTGTCATTAAATGTTATAGTCTTCATAAGGACTGAAAAACATTCTGCCTTATTCTGCAAAAATCATTTTCATTATTATATCCTTTTATTCAGTGGAAAATTCAAGGTAAGTAACAGTGATTAAGATGCAGAAGAGAAACTAAAACATAATAGGAATCATCAATAAAAGATACGGCAAAAGAGCTATAGATAATGTTAGTCTCTTATGAGAGTGTATGCTGTGGCCTGGAGATTATGCAGTAACTCTGATTTTACATTTCAGTAAAGAAAAAACCCAACTCATCCTACCTGATGAATAAATTGCTATTAATTGGATTTAAATCTCATTTGTTTTGGGAGCTCAAATCAGTGCCACATATGGTCATCTCATTTTATCATACCCTGGATTAAGAATTACTGGTCATTACCCAATTACCCAACAAACAATATGGCCCCATAGGATTCACAGTCTAACATATTAACCTGATTAATAAGTTACTTAATAAACCAGATTGTATATGCAGTGTTAACATGGTTAGGCAAGTGTCAGGGCACAAGAAAAATAATTAGCTTGAATCTTAAATTAAAACTGAAATTATTTTTTTTTGCCTGATATCATCTTTCCTTTATTTTTTTTTATTTTTTTTTAAATGAAAAAATTATTTTATTAAAACAATCAGCATTGAACATAAAATCATACCGGTAGTATGCATCAATCATCATAGCACCTGATATACATCACTAAGTATTAATCTTTATAATCGTCTGGTTTGGTAGTCATTTTTCACTCCGCACATCAAGCCTCAACTAAACGCCTGTTACATTTTATTTGCTCGGTGTTTCTCTTTTCTATAGTCTATCCACAGTTCCTAGTCTATCATATATTATTCATCTCAGTATTAGTACAATCTTTTATGACCCCTAACCAATAATCCTGAGGTAGAAATTCAGTATCTTGAGGTAGAAATTCAGTACGCTTTCCCAATATTAAAGCAATCAACCTTAAATCTGGGTCTAATTTTAAACAGTTTATTTAAGAAGCCTATTATTTGGCTATGGTAGTGAACTCTTTCTGCACATAAAATTTATTATTTTTTTATTTTAACCACTATGTCCATTATTAGAAAAATCCAAAAAATCCTATATGTCTTAGGAAGGAACAGATACTGGTTTTGTTATAGTGCAGGGGTGTCAAACTGCCGGCCCGTGGGCCGGATGCGTCACACCAAAACTGCACCCACCCCATTGCCGGCAATGGGAAAAAAGTCGCGATACATCGCGATACGTAACGTGATGTCGCGAGTTTGATGCCCGTATTCTAGTGAAAGAAAATATATTAGTATAATATATTAATATACTGGAGTTAATATAATATAAATAAATATATTATTTGCAGTTTTTTTTCAAGGCCTTCAGGGCTCTGGGGTTCTGCAACCTTAATTCCATACTGAGAAGAGGCTTTTCCTCTTGAGCATTAGGTTGTAATTTTGTCAGCCTGAGCAAGAGAATATCTAAATTGAAAGGTTGCTATTCACTTGGTTAAAATTATAATTGAAATTTCTCGTTCCAAACTAATGGATTTGTATTTCGTATAGATTTGCCTTGGTGGTTGCTTCTAATTCGCCAAAAACTTGTTGTTGGCAAGCTTCCAGGAGATCACGATGTATGTAAAATTACAAAAATTGTCGCAATACCACTTTCTGAAGCAGAACCTCAGGATCTGGATTTGGAGGTAAGATGAAATCCCAACAATTCATAAAAGAAGTGCTCCAACCAACTTACATGATTGGAATGATACCTAAGTGGAAATGAAAGTTATCATGATCAAATCAGGCAGCCATGCTGAATAATAATTTTTAGGTAAACATTTATAATGTGATCATTATTTGACCCAAAGGATAACTGGACAGTAAGCAGATATAAACATTACTTATCAAACATTTGGAACAGTTCTTCCTTTCCATCTCTCAGTTGCTGTCTTTTACTGTACTGTACTGCATTTATAACCTGTTCCTTCTCTGTGGTCATTTGCATTGTATCAGATATTTTTTTAATGGGATGTCTCTGCTATGATTAGATATACAAATGACAATTAGTTTTGCCAAAAATCTTGTTTCAACAGACTTGTTAATTAAATCTTTGACAGTGATCTTTCTCAAGGTTAGAGAGTAGATGAAAAGGCTTTTTAAAATGTGGAATCTTCTAACTTTTAGCAGATATATTAGATAATTCTTCAGTGATAGCTAGAATGAATTCTATATAACTTTCCAGTTTTTTGCTATTTATTATCCTCATTTAATTGTAAGAATACAGAATATGAAAGGCAGGAGTATATATTCAATAAATAAATAAAATTAAAAAATGTATTTGGTATCATGCAAATGTTAGCTTTTATTTAATTTTCTTAAAAAAATATTAATCTGTGAATGCATTTTATATAACTAATTATTTTATTCAGCATCTTTTTAACAAACTTTATTCTTTTTCAGCCCTGTAAAAAACATCATTTTGGAATATATAAAACAGATAAAATTACGCAGTCTCCAGATGATTCTAAATTTCTGCTGAGAACCTTCACTCAGATAAAAACAAATGTTTCCTCTTCTAATAAAAAGAAGGTGATAATTATTTGTCAGATTTTAAAGTATTTTTGATGGTAAATGCTGTACAAACACTGCTCACATACGTATTTAATTTTGTATTTTTCCTCCAACTAGTTGATTAATATAGTCACAAATATTCAAGCCTATTTCTATTTCATTTGTTTTGGAGATATTTCTTGATTGAATTGCCCCTTTCCCCTTGTCTTCCACTGTTTATTTCTGCTGCCTTTTTTCCTGTTATACTTCTGAACTTTGCTAAAATTCCCACAAGTGTAATCAAGGATATTTTATTTTATCTGCTAGATTAATTTTTATCTCCTATTTTCATCCTGTTTAGATACAGAAGTAGACCAAACTTTACTGATTGAAGCACTTTATGTCTTTATGTTATTTGACTGGTTCTATCCCCATTTGTCAGATTCAGTTCTAATAAAACACCTTTCTCTCTTCTTGGGTCCCCAAATATATGTGTTTACTGTTGCAGGTACTATCTTTTAGTATTTCACATAAGTTTGAAACTCTGCACTTTTCCTGATAATTTCTAACTGCACAATTATATAGTCCTACTAATACAATTCATATTACTACTTGAACATGTTACCATTTCAATCAACATGTTCGATACTGCTTCTAATCTCTCTTCTAAATTTCTTTTCCAATATACCCCTGTGAAAGAATCCCTAGGAACACTCTAAATAATTTATTGTTTTTATTAGATGCAAAGCCTTGGATTCATTTGTTTCCTACATTTAGCTTGTTATTGACTTGCCTATGTTACTGTAGAACAGTGGTGGTGAACCTATGGCATGTGTGCCAGAGGCGGCACTCGGAGACCTCTTTGTGGGCATGCGCGCCATGCCCCAGAGATGGCAACCGTCCTCTTCAACCAGCCGCCCGCTAACTTGCTAAGGTCCCATGTGGCCAGATGCATTCCAGCACCCATGCGCTTGCTGGCCTTTGTGTGCAGGGGCCGATGGTGTCAGGCAGCAGCCACCCCGGCCCCTGCTTCGCCTTGCCCTGTGACATGGCACTCCCGCCTTGCCTCGCCTCACCCCGCAGAACCAGCCTCCTGCCCACCACCCCACCTGCCAGAGATCTCTGGATCTCCCCCAACCCTACCCAGCCCCCACAGGCGTCCCTCCCCAGGAGCAACATCGAGCTGGCCATGCCCACCCTGGCCACGCCACCCATCTGCCATGACCACTGTAGCCACCCCCACCCGGCAGGCCATCCCCACCCAGCGGCCACGCCCACCCGGCACCCGGCAATACATAAGTGGGTTTTGGGTTGAAGTTTGGGCACTTGGTCTCTAAAAGGTTTGCCATTACTACTGTAGAACTTTACAACACATGTTTAGTTTCCTTTTTCCCCCTGTTCATATTCAATCTCAGATATTGCAGTCTTCTGTTTGGTTTTCTATAGTCACATTTTGGTCCTCTTGTGTCTGGCTACAATTGTGTGCTGACATTCATATGGTTGTTCATGCTGGTATCAACAGTAGTATTGTTTTCCCCCTGTTTTAAGATACAGATTAAATTGATTATCCTTCATTGCCATAGGTTTTATATTGTTTTATCCCACAAAATCCAGGTCTACAACTCAATCATGCTTTTCTCACATGTGGCTATATTTTGTCTTTTTTAATTAGCTACATCTGGTATTTGCTGTCAGAATGCCTGGGTGATTCTCTTATTTTTTTTTCTTTTGAACTTAAAGTAGGTCAGTCCATATGTAAAAGAAAGAAAAAAATAATTCCATACTGATTGTGTTTAAGGGACTGGAATATAGTGCAGTACAGAATATGATAATATCTACTACTTTATGTTTCAAATAACAATTAGTCTGATTTTAGTCTGATTCTGCATTAATTTTATCTACCAACTATTGCTTCATACATTGAACCTCCTTGTTCTGAAAAAAAAAAATACCGAATTTCAGAATGCTAGTTTCTAGATGATGAACAGCAAGGGTAATAAAGGACATCCTACAATTATCTGGAGGCCATTTTTCAATAAAGGATCCTGATCCTTTGCTGCTGATGTGGAACCAAAAGAAATATTGAAAAGGCAGTGAGGCAAAGGGTGAAAATCAAATACTGAAATTATTACTGTACAGTAGATTATTAGTAACATCAATTCTCATTCAACATATTCCCTATTAAAGCATACAAGAAAAACAAAATGAGTACTGGAGAAAACAACAACAACAAATGCTTTGATATGCACATCAATAAATATTACATATGAAAACACATTAATAGCCATGGTCTATAAAGCATATAAGAATGTAGACTAAAATGTTATTTTGAAACACAAATGGGCTTAAATCAAAGTTGCATTGCCCCATTATTATAGTTCCTCCATAAATACATTTCTCAAATGTATAAGCTGTAGTTGCTTTGAATTCTTTCCAGTAATGCTGATACAGAAAATGTTTTTAATGCAATATAGCACACATGGGGCTTTTACGGTTACATGGGACTACCCTTGAAATGCATTCAGAAACTTCAACTGGTACAAAACATGGCAGCACAATTAGTCTTTGTGGCCGGTAGAGTGAACCAAGTTGTACCACTGCTTTGCGAGCTGCCAGTTTGCTTCTGGGTACAGTTCAATATGTTGGTTATGACCTTTAAAACCCTACATAGCATAGGTCCAGATTACTTGATGAACTATCTTGTCCTGCTAAGACAAGCCCTTTGGTCAAAGAACTCTTGACTGATGGGATCCAGATGGGATCTCTGCTGTAGTGCTGGCCTTCTGGGACATTCTGCCCCCCCCCGATGAGATTTGCCTCACCGTCCTCTATTTTTCTGTAGGAAAAAGACCCCCACCGCTACCTTGCACTTCCTGCTCTCCCCCTCCCATCTTTTTAATTTCATATTATATTTTCATTGTTTACTGTTCTATTCCTTTGCTATTGTTATGTTTACATTTTTCCCTATTTTATTGTTGTAAGCTGTCCAGAGTAGTCCCACGGCAAGATGTAAATTTAACAAATAAGTAAATAATTAAATACCAACCTCACGAGTGGACTTAATGGATCAGGTCTTCACTTATGAAGTCATTGATTAATTTTTAATTGCTATATTTTGAAACAATAGATTTTGTGGTTCATAAAAAGAAAATAACTATGTTTACAATTGGCAACTTTTGAAGTGGTTTATTTATGAATGGCCATTTGCAGTAAGCATCTAGAGAGATTGTCTTTTAAAGTTGTGTATACAGTATTTAAAGCTTATTATGAGCAGTATTTTTTAAAAATAGGAGATGTGATGCCTATTCATTAAATAAAAATGGTACCTTTTCCATTTTTTTATTATTTAGGACACTGTTTGAATATGTTTGAGTTATATTATGTTTTATGTAGAGCTAGTACAGTCCTATATTTAATGAAGATTCTGTGCAGCATGCGGTCTTTCCTCCTGTAACTCTAGATCAGGGGTGTCAAACTGCTGGCCTGCGGGCTGGTTTCATCATACCGGAGCCGCACTCACCCCATTGCCAGCAATGGCGAAAAAGCTCCGATATGTTGCGCGACATCACATGACATCACGAGTTTGACATGCCTGCTCTAGATGTTTCCTCATACTATTCTTAGTCATAAATTTGATAGGTAACTTTATTTGAAGTGTTATTTCTCAGCCTTGTAGAATATAATAATAATAGCATATTTTATACAGAAAACATAAAGTGTCTGCAAAGTTGTCATTCTGGCTGTGCTTGTTTGAAAAGATCTAATCTATGAAAAATTATATTTCTTTTAGTTAAACAAAAGCAAATGATTGATTGTACGTTATGAAAAATAATGTTTAGGTTAGTGACAGGAATCCAACTCACTTTACTGAAATAAAACATTCTTCCCTTTTGTAGGTTAAAGAAAGTAAAGAGAAAGAAAGACTGGAGAGGCGTCTATTGGAAGAACTGTTTAAAATGTTTATGGATGCTGATTCTTTTTATTATAGTTTGACTTATGACTTAACAAACTCTATACAAAGGCAAAGTGCATGTGAGAAGACTAACTTGCCCCTCTGGAAAAAGGTAATATGTCTCTTGAAAGATCATCCATAGATACATATGGGCATATATTTTAAGGAAAGAAACATTCATGTTTCCTAATCTTTCACAAATTAAGTTCTTGTTCCTGGATTGTTCTAATCAATATAAATTGTTCTTTAGTCTTTGAGATTTTACAGTTTTCTGTAAGATTTGGATACAAAAGGTTTACTTTTATATGTTTCAGGTTGATGATAGATTCTTTTGGAATAAGCACATGATTGAAGATCTGATAAACCTTGGAGTAAGTAATATTCCATATATTTATGGTTTCTTGAGAATTTCAATGAATTAATTAGATAGTGCTGTTTTCTTGATTCCGGTTTCTTTAATTGGCAATTAAAGACCTCATTAGTGTTTCATGTAACTTATCCTAATTGTCTGTGACACAAAAATTTAGATTTCTAATAGTGCTTCCATTTAAGTAACCAGTGGAATTGTTACTGACTTTCAATAGCTTTTCCATCTGTGATACCATACATTCCTCCATGATTCCGACTTTCTTAAGATACGTAATTTCTGATGCTCCCTGCCAGCTTCCCATAAGGAAGCTCAATCGGCTTGCCCACCCATGGTCATGATCTTTTCCTGCTTAGGTAAGGAAATATCTTTGAAACAATGATTCAATGACACACAGATTGTCTAGTAGAATTATATAGGCCAAAGTCTGAGCAAAGAAGAAAATATTGCATTAAAGCATAAAATAGAGAAATTGTATAGTGTCTAAGATAGGAATATACATAAGGCAATAAAAGTACGGGGAATATCTTTCAGATATATAAGCCTATAGAAATAAAGAATCAAACAATCACATATATTTTTTATCATGAAACACAGTATATTTTTGTTACAATTTTAAAAAAAATGTTTAAAAAAATCCGCAGAGTCTGGTTTTTTTTTACTTGGGTTTGTCACTATCCATGAAGTTATGATATCTATATTGGTAATAAGAATTATCACAGGTTACGTGTTTCTTGAAAGAACCTTTCCTAGCAGGTAAATAATGAAGCTGGAAGTCACTGGCAGATATTCACCCTATCAAGATGGATTTATCAGTTGCTGGAAAAATGTTTCTTAGTTGTTTTTTGGTCTAGATAACACTCTAGCTAAATATTTAGCCTGCAACTAAATATTTTAAAGCAAACTGAAAAACATCATTCACATCAAGCAGGAAAAAGATTTTAAAAAAAGTTGATAACAAATTACTTTGTGTAGAATCATGCAGAACAAAAATGTTTCCACAGTTCATCTAAAATATAATTTATTAATCTCTATGAAACATCTTTTGAGTGACTCAGTTCTTAACTATTCTGTACTAGCCAAATGTTTTTGTAAAATAACAGTTTATGGTATCAAATGTGGCTGTCAGGTGCAACAAAAGCAACATTAGTGTCTTTACTCTCTTTCCTTGAAAGATAATCTGTTGAAAAGTATTTAGTTTCATTCTGTGACACTGTTGCCATTATTTGTTTTACAACCTTGCTTGGAAAAGGGATATTGGAGGTTCATTATTCATCATCTAGGTTATTCATAGTTTCTTTTAGAGGAAGAGAAACTTCCAAATAACTCCCTTTGTATGACTCTGTAATCCCTTATAAGCATTTATAATTCCCACTAATCAGTTGCTTGATGTTTTTCAATTAATTTTATTAACTCATATTGGTAAGGTTCAAATGGCCAGCAGTCCAAGTATCACTGATTTATATTGAATTGTCTATTACATTTGTTTTCTTAATTTTTAATTGCTATTTTAAGTTTAGCTATGTAGTACAATTAACTATTATTATACAATATAACTTCCTAATACATTACATATAGTAATAAATAAAGCTGCCCAAATTATGCCCAAATGCAAAATTTTAAAGTAAGAATTTTGAATACTACTGCTGCAGTTATTTTCATTTATTTAAATTTTGGGTTCTCCAGCATGGTTGATGTAGAAATCCACTGATTGGGTTATTTCAGCCTTCCTGCTCAGAGAGACTAAGTCAGATCTTTAGTCACGCCTCCCTTTGGGTGTGTCTTCCCAGTTTTGACTTAGTCTTAGGCTCAGCAGCACGCAAGGCTTATTGGCTCCATAGGAATATTTTATTTTGATCAGTTTAATTTGGATTTTTCTCTCTAAAATTATTCTAAATTCCAAATTATAAATTGTTTCTGTGTTTTGGCTAATTTCTGAAGGACTCTGTCCTTTCTCGAGCCTTTTGGGCTCTGGCAGGGCTCTTCTCCCCCCCCCCCGAGGCCTTTAGGTCCCCCTTGAAGCAGGACTCTTGGGTAGTCTTTCACCCGTTTTCCAGTGCTCCCGAACGGCGAGCGGACCTGCACAGCCGACGGAGTTCGATCCGAGCACCAGGCGCACGAGGCTCCGGCATCGGATTCACCGCGTCCATCCTTAAACCGCAGGTTCCACGATGGGGGGAGCGGGGAGCTCTAGCTCACGTTGCTCTTCATTTCTTCTCGTTGTTTGGCTCGTCTCCCTCGTTAGCGATATGAGGAGTTGCGGGCGCCATTTTGACCACGTGGTCGCCCGGCGGTCACCATTACAAACTCCCGCTGATGGCCGCCATTTTGGATTTTACTAATTCAGGGCCAGCTAGGCCGCTCTTTGGAGAAACTGTCGCCTTAACCTGTGCTGACAGATCTGAGCGGGGGAACAAATAGTGGGCTGTATTCTAGCGGCTCTGAGGTCCATAGGCGGACACCATTTTGACCTCCAGACCGGGTTGTGCCGGCTAGGCCAGACCTCCAGTGGTTATCTGGGGCTGCGTTGGCAAGCCTACAAGGAGGCATTTGTATCTTTTCAGGGGGTCGTTTCTGTCTGTTACTTTAAATATATATATATATAAAGGAACAGACAGAAACAATATTAATGTAAGATTGCATTTAGGTGGCTGTTATAAATAGATACAATATTAGGAGACACACTCAGTGGGCTCCAGATTGCCCTCGGCCCTGTTCTGGAGTGAGGGTTTATTCTGACCGCCTGTTAACTGTTAGTAGTGGCCTTTAGCCATCAGGCCTAATCGGACAGGCTTACAGACCTGTCTGGCTGTTCTGTCCTTGCCTTTTTGTTCAGTGTGAGGAACGGGTGCGTTCCATCTCTGACTATTGATCTGCGTCCTTGGTTCCCTTTTCGCTAGATATCCTCAAACAGGCCCTATCTAGTTGCAATGGCAGACAGTTCCTCGCCCCTGGCAACACAAGTCTCTGGTGCACCCCCTGCGCAGTCAAAGCGCAGATCTTTTGAATTGGAAGCAGGGGGGAAGAAAAAAGCAAAAACCAAGCATCTGTCTACTAAAGAGACTTCCAAGACAGCTGAGCAAGAGGCCTTGAGGAGGCACCAGGCACTGGAGAGGGAATTCTCCAAAGCACAGTGGCTCCTATCCAGCGGGGCCGAACCGGTTCCCCCCACCCCACTGGATACTGCTACCTCGGAGCTTCCTTTGGCGCCTGTGCACGAAGCCACCTGGATCAGTTCTCCTCTGGGGGCAACCGAACAGGCAGGTCCCTCTCCTCCCCCTCTTTACAGCAGGGTCCCGAAGTTGTTCATGCTCCAATGGTGGTTGACCCATCCGTCTTTAAATCCCTTCTTTTGAAGGCCTGTGCTACCACTAACCTGACCTCAGTTCAGGAGGAAAAACCTTCTACCTCCGCATATCAGGAGTCCAACCCTTTATTTGCGGTGAAGGTCGTGGACCAAAAGCAAATTCCTTGCCCCTTCGTGTTTCGGGATGCAGTTGAGGCCCAGTGGTCATCCCTGGCCACTACCCCCAAAGAAAGTAGTATGGAGAAGAAGCTCTACAACGTCTCTCCATCATCCGCCTCCATATTAGCGGTCCCAACGGTTGACCCTCCCTTAATTTCTTTTTCTAATTCCGCCATCTCAGGTGACATGGCAGAGGTTCTGAAGGCGGAGGACAAGAAGTTTGACTTCGCCTATAGAAGAGCTCATCAGGCTTTGGGGCTGGCCATAAAGGCTGCAACTTCTGCTTCCTTCTTCGCCAGAGCGGCCATCATGTGGCTCCGTGATCTTCAGACCCTGGTTCCATTCGGCCAAGTGCTCGGCCAGATCCATCGCCGCCACAGTGGCCTCTCGCAGGCTACTGTGGTTAAGGCAGTGGAGAACGGATTTAAAGGCCAAATGGCGTCTTTCCACATCCAAGTACGCCGGAAATGATCTGTTTGGCCCTATTCTTGATCCACGTGGTCGAGGGTAAGGACAAGCGCAAGGTTCTGGTGCACCCCTCCAAGAAGTCTGACAGGCGGCCACAGCAGGACTTCTGCAGACAGTCCTTCCGTCCCTCGGGCCCTTGGGAGTGGCGACAGCCCTTTCGAGCAGGGCAGTCCTGGGATTGGCCCAGAGGTTCACGATCCTTCCCTCAGAGGCAGGAATGACAACAGGACCGCCCGAACATCGGAGCCAGGGGTCAGTCACAGGCCAAAAATCCCTTCAGAGGTTCCAGGGGCCATCCCTACAGACGCTCCTAGTGACGCCATCGGGGATTTTCCAATGGGGGGTGCCTGGAGCAGTTTTACCAGGTCTGGGAGCAGACTACCACCGACTCTTGGGTCAGGGACACTGTCAGACGGGGTCTGGCACTCGAGTTTTATGCGCCCACACACGATCGCTTCCTTCAATGCCCAGTATCACGGAACCCCTCAAAAGCATGTCTGGTCTCCACCGCCATCAAACACCTTCTCGAAATCAGGGCTATAGAGGCAGTCCCAAGGGATCAAATTGGAACAGGTTTCTACTCCATCCTGTTCGTGGTCCCCAAGGCATCAGGAGGATGGAGGCGATACTGGACTTAAAGGGTCTGAACCGATTTCTAGTTTACAGAAGGTTCAAGATGCAGACCCTAAAGTCAATACTGGCTGGTATCAGGAAGGGAGATTTTCTCTCCTCCATAGATCTCACCGAGGCCTACCTCCACATACCAATCTCCCGGGAGCACCGCAGGTTCCTGCGCTTCTGTTATGTACACCAGCATTACCAATACCGGGCCCTTCCGTTTGGCCTGTCTTCGGCCCCAAGGGTCTTTACGAAGGTCTTAGCAGTATTGGCAGCCCACCTTCGGATGATACCAGTGCGCGCACAGTGCTACCTGGACGACATCCTTGTACAGTCCAGGTCCCTTCAGTCAGCAAGATCAGATCTGTCGACCACCATTCAGATCCTTCAGGATCATGGCTTTTCGGTAAATTTCAGGAAAAGCCACACTACCCTCACAAAACGGCTACTCCATCTAGGAGCTCTGATAGACTCTGACCTTTGCAGGGTCTATCTATCCCAGGAGTGACGGTTGAGCATCCGGCAATTAGTATCCCAGATTCGGGGTGTGAGAACAGTTCCACTGGTACAGCTGTCCCAGCTCCTGGGAAAGATGGTATCTTGCATGGGCATAGTCCCGTGGGCAAGACTGCACTTGAGGAGCCTCCAGTGGTTCCTCCTCCCTTTTCAGAAGCGGAACCTCAGCGCCTCCCCCAGAAAGGTCCAGGTTCCATTCCACATACTCTCATCCCTCCAGTGGTGGTCTTCCGCGGCCATGTCCAAGGGGACCATATTCAAGGAGCCCCTCAGGCTCGTCCTGGCCACAGATGCCAGTCTGTTCGGTTGGGGGGCTCACCTCCAGACCCATTTGGCCCAGGGGCAATGGTCCAGGGCGGACCTCAAACAAAATATAAATTGGCTGGAACTCAGGGTGATTCATTTAGCTCTCCTCCATTTCTCCTCCCTAGTGTCAGGCAAACATGTGCTGATCCTGACAGACAATGTGGCAGCCAAGGCTCACGTCAACAAGCAGGGAGGGACACATTCCTGGGCTCTCCTACAGGAGGCCATGGAGCTAGGTTTGTGGGCAGAGGCCAACTTGGGCTCAATCAGAGCGGAACACATTTCGGGGGAGGCAAACCGACAGGCAGACTCCCTGAGCAGGGCAACTGTGGACCACTCGGAGTGGCGCCTGGACCCGAGCCTGTTCGAGATGATCGCGAGCAGGTTCGGCAGGCCATGCCTGGATCTGTTTGCCTCCCCGTCCAATGCCCAACTCCCCAGATTCTTCACCAGGTTCCCGACCAGGGGGGCCGAGGGGACGGATGCCCTTCGGTGCAAGTGGCCGGAGGGTCTGCTTTACGTCATCCCTCCCCTTCCGCTGCTACAAGCCACCATTCGCAGGCTGATACTGGAGCAGGCAGAAGTAATATTGGTTGCTCCATACTGGCCTTGACGTCCGTGGTTTGCAGACCTAGTGGATCTGTCTCTGTCCCGTCCATGGAGGTTCCCCCCAGACCGAGTAGCCCTCACCCAGGGGGAGCTCCAGTATCCGGACCCTCAGTGGCTCCAATTAGCCGCTTGGCACTTGAGCGGGAGAGTCTAGCTAAGCAGGCCTATTCCTCGGGGGTGATCTCTATGATCCAGGCCTCTAGACGCCCCTCGACGAACCGGATCTACGACGCCACATGGACAAATTTCTGCCAGTAGTGCATCTCACACAAATTGGATCCTCTTTCAGTTACAGTCCCTAACATTTTAGATTATCTGCTGGGGGGCATTTCCAAGGGCTTGTCCACTAACACCATCCATAGGCAGGTTGCGGCCTTGTCCATGGTCCTCACCTGTGATACCCTGGGTCCTCTTTCTCACCACCCAGCTATCTCCGCCTTTCTTAAAGGGGCGGCCAACTCTGGTCCTCCCACAGTACATAGATACCCATCTTGGGATTTACCTACTGTGTTGCAGGACTTAACCACTGCTCCTTTCGAGCCTCTCCAATCTTGCTCTCTGCATTTTCTCTCCTTGAAGGTGGCCTTTTTAGTTGCTATCACTTCGGCCAGAAGGATTTCGGAATTGGCTGCCCTTTCAGTCAGGGAAGATCTCTGTATTTTCCATGAGGACAGAGTGGTCCTTAGATTAGACCCCTCCTTTATCCCCAAGGTGAACACCGGTTTTCATAGGTCGTTGGATCTAGTTTTACCAAGTTTCTGTCCAAATCCTTTTCACAGGCTAGAATGCCAGTGGCACAAGCTGGATGTACGCAGGGCTCTGCGCCTCTACATCAAGCGTACTGGGTCCTTTCGCAAGTTGGAGGCCTTGTTTGTCTCCTTTCAGCCGTCTGTCATGGGCAGGAAGGTATCCTCTTCCACCATTGGCAGGTGGATCAGGGCTTGTATTGCTAGGGCTTACGCCTCCCAGTCACTTCCGGTCCCAGCTCGTATCACAGCTCACTCCACGCGCAGCGCAGCGACCTCTGCGGCCTGGTCTACCCAGGTTTCCGTAGAGGAGATTTGCAGGGCGGCATCTTGGTCGTCCCCATCTTCATTCATCACACACTATAAGATTGATAGGTTTGCCGTGGCGGATGCCGCATTTGGCAGACGGGTTCTTCAACAGGTTGTTTCCTCTAGGGAGACACCAGCCTAGACCTTCCCCTCCCTTAGGGACATGGGGGGCTTTGGTATGTCCCAATCAGTGGATTCTACATCCACCATGCTGGAGAAGGGGCGTTGTCTTACCTGAACACCTTTTCTCAGCATGGTGGTGTAGAATCCACACCCTCCCTTGGGTAGATGTCTAGGCTTGTGTATCGTTAATTTTTTTGGTATTTTGGAGTCATTGCGTCAGACTTTGTCAGGATCCTTCGCCTCGTCAAAACTGGGAAGACACACCCAAAGGGAGGCGTGACTAAAGATCTGACTTAGTCTCTCTGTGCAGGAAGGCTGAAATAACCCAATCAGTGGATTCTACACCACCATGCTGAGAAAAGGCATTCAGGTAAGACAACGCCCCTTCTATAAAGTGCACATGTCATAACATACATGTATATATGTTTTAATGTTCTGTAGCAATCTGAAGTGGACTTTTGGATTATCCCAGTCATCCAGGGATTTGTGCAAATTGAAGAACTTATAGTTAATTACAATGAAACATCAGACGAGGAGAAAAGCAGCCCTGAAACACCATCTCAGGAGCCTGTTTGTGTAGATTACATTCATCCAAGTTTTCTTGTGGCACTTATCTCACGGAGAAGCCGTCACAGAGCGGGTAAGTTTATTCAGTATAGTCTAAAAACCAAAAAGCTCTAGTGATTATTTTTATGGAAAACAAGTACTTAAATCCTATTTGCATTTCTATACAGAAATTAAAATGTTCACTTAAGGCCATAAGAAGCACTTGAAAAATTGGACAAGAAAATGCTGTAAAGACTTGACTTCTTTCAAACAATATCCCCTCCATCCCATATATTCAGAGAGCAGGACTTATTTCCTTTCTTTGTGGAATGAGGGTAGAATCAAAGGAATGTTTATGCTAAGGATATTATATGCTTGCCTATGTTATGGTAATGAATTTCATGAATTAATTATACAGCATATGTATTGAAGTCATTTTTTCCTGTTCTATATCTATAAATCAACTTTGTCCTATAAAAGAAAGAAAAGTACTATATTTCTCCTTGTCCATGCTTTTATGTAAAACAATCCACCCTTAGACATTTTTTATCAAGCTAAAGAGTCCCAGTTATTCTGAGCCTTTTGTCATGTGGAAGATATTTGAATCCCATGATCAAATTGATTCTGCAGTTTTTCCAGCTGTATTATCTCATAAATGCTAATATTACTTGAGAGACTTTGATGAGGAATTTTGGGAATGCAATACTAAGTAGCTAGGGTGCTAAGTGAACAAATGTTATATGAGCTATTAACATGCAAGTTCAATCTCTTTTCTGAAATTCTTTGCTTTTTTTCCCTAGGGATGCGTTACAAACGCAGAGGAGTGGATAAAAATGGGAATGTAGCAAATTATGTAGAGACTGAACAGTTGATCCATGTTCATAATCACACACTATCTTTTGTTCAGACAAGAGGCTCTGTGCCTGTTTTCTGGAGTCAGATTGGTTATAGATACAACCCTCGGCCACGTCTTGATAAGTGTAAGTATTCATATGATACATAATGCAATTACAACATTATTCAATCATTTTTCAAATTAGTGTGGTAAACTTTTATCGCAAAGTTATTTTTTAAAAATTATTTTCTTGCTTATGTCTCCCTAACGTACTTGGGCCATCAATGTAGCACTTGATAAATAAAGATTTTCTTGTGTTTTGTTAATTAAAAAAGCCAACTGTATTTAATAGAAATACTGTAAACTGAATTTAGGTGAATGTTTTACAAATATTTAACTTTTATTTTCTCTAGTGAATTCTTAGAATGACATGGTATTCCATGTCACGGTATTCCAAGTAAATGTCTATCTATGTATGTTTATATGCGTATCTGTAGGTGCACATATTTGTAGGCTTCATATTTTTCTAGAGAAGTAACCTTAACAACTACCTAACCAACTCTTATCTTCTAGTAGCTTTCTTTCCTTTCTGACAGGATATGAACAGGGTTAAAAGGCACTATTTTGGTACTACATTGTCTTCACCCACTTTTACCAGAAAATCCCTATTGACCAATTTACTGGATATGACCTGCCCCTTCCTTGTTCCTCGAACAGGCAGCAGTGAGAATGGAAGGGAAAGGAAAGAAAAAATTGGTAGTTCCTTAAGACCTGATTGACAGAAAACCTTACCTCTGCTCATTCTGACTACCAGACTCTGCTGTTCTCCTCTTTTCGAATACCATCTTCCCCAACCCCACCATGAAATATCCATTTCTTCAATCTTATTCAACTGCTAGTTTGATCTAGTAGTTAAGGCAATAGGCTAGAAAGAAGGAGATTTTTCCCCCCACAATAACAACCCTATGAGATAGATTGCGCAGCCCAAAGTCACCAATGAGCTCACATGATTTAGGGTGAATTTGTACTTGGGTCTCTCCAGTCCTTGTCTAATATTTCAACTTCTATACTACAGTTGGATTATTGGTTTATCAGTTAGTCTGAACTACAAGAAGATGTATGCTTGTTGTCTTGACTTTATTTGACATATTGTTCTTGAAATTTTATAACAAGTCACCTTAAATACGCTATTAGTGTGACTCCACGTAGTATATCTTAGTACAGTCAAATCTGGAATTGAAATTTGATTGTTGCTTGTTAAGATATGTCAGTTTGTATCTTCCTATTTTGGAATAGGATTGAGATTGAATCTAAATTATATTCTGTCATTGACTATTGCATTATCATCCTCTTTACCATAAATTACAAGCTTTAGAATAATTACTAAATTCTTGCATGAAGGTCATTTGAAGATCTTATTTATTTATTTGTTTTATTCACAAGTAACTTTGGAAACACAGTCAACCCCCCCCAAATAAATTGATAATTGGCAGCCAAAATAACAGTAACATAATCAATTATAAGTACAAGGATAGTACAAATATTTTAGTAAAATTAATCATAAGCTTCAACAGATACTAGAAATCCAATTCTGGGAACACACTCATTTCCTCTGGGCCTTGTAAAAGGCCAACAGGTTTTAACAAATGTTAAAATATATGACTTTGCTGAGTTAATTTTTTAAAAATGTTCTAGTTGGTTTATGGAATTCACTTCCAGAAGAGGTCGTGACAGCTGTCAGCCTTGATAGCTTCAAGGCAGGGTTAGACAGATTCGTGGATGCTAAGTGTATCGGTGGTTATTAAAACGGATGTCCATGTGCCGCCTCTATGTTGGTTGAGGCAGGCAGGATTCCCTTGAGTACCATTTGTTGGGGGTCAAGGGAAAAGGAGGGTTTTGCCTTCTCTTTCTGCTCAAGATCCCCATGTACAATTGGTGGGCCACTGTGTGACACAGAATGCTGGACTTGATGGGCTTATGTTCTTATGTTTTAGTGTATTGCAAAGATACAATTGCACATTTGTCTTAGAGGATTAGATGCAGTGATTTAATGCATCTGGTTTTTACTAACCCAACTGGTAGGGAAGCTGATTTTATCAAGTGTTTGAAAGGGACCAACATAGTAATGTAAGAACTTCCATTGTTGTCCAGTGATAGCAGGATATTGTTCGTGCTCTCTGAAGAAAAAGATGCTCCTCCAAATGTTGTCTGTACTGTAGTTCTAAAGTTAATGGTATGAAATTTATTCAAAACAGACAGATCAAATGCAGCCCCGTCAGTATCATTTTTTTGGTGATCCTAAAGATTGAGTGGGTTTAAACATTTGGAAAATTTTGCTTTTGGGAAGATAGTGAAGTTAAGAGGCAAAATGGCTGCTCTAAGCTTTTCAGATGTTTAAGGAAATCATTTCACTTTTTAAACTCTGAAACTGCCTTCCAAAATGTGTCCTAGTCCTGTCCAGTTTTTGAATTGTGGCTATACCCATGCCATGAAAACCTCTTGAAAAGATGATATTTGTGCAACAGATTTTAATGGGTCAGAGGGCCGAGTCAACTTTCCAGCCTGCTATCTCTTTCTGATACTATTTTTTTTAAAAAAAAAGAAGAAAAAATTGCTTTACTCTAATGTAGTTATTTTGCTGAATTTTGCCAGTATGTAAATGTTGTCAAATGGCTTTGCAGTTGTAATCGATGCATTCAAATGCATGTTGACCCATAGTCTCATAAAAACTTAAACACACAGATCAGCAATTAAAAAACTAGTTAAAAATATGTACCTTGAAAAAGATGTTCCATTATTTATTTGCTGACATACATTGCTTAATAATTATTTGTAAATGCTATTGCCATGAATTCTAGAATCTATAATAATTCTTTAAAATATTTTAGCTACATCTCTACTTCAGTCCAAGAATATGCTTGTTCCAATTTAATTACTTCTGCTTTCCATGGAAACATCTCAAAGGAGGGGTCAACTAGCATATCTTTCTTTTGTAGGTGAGAAGGAAACTGTTTCTTACTTCTGTGCACATTTTGAAGAACAATTAAACATTTATAAAAAACAGGTATGTTTCACCATCTTGGAAGACCATGTTAAATTACTGAAAGTTTTGAAATGTTGTACAGTACAGGTAGTCCTCAACTTAACAGCCATTAAGTTAACAACGGTTCAAAGTTCCAATAGCCTCCCAAAAATGACTCATGATCTGTCCTTCAAATTACAACGATGACACCACCTCCGTACTTATTGACCGGACTTTGGGCGCTTTGGCAACCAGCTAGCATTTGTGAGAGTTGCAGAGTCTTTTCAACCACATGATTGTGTTTTGCAGCCTTCTGAGTTGGCTTCCAATAAGCACAGTCAATTGGGGAAGATGAATTCACTTAATGATAGTGTGATTAGTTTAATGGTAGCAATGATTTGCTTGACAACCTCAGTAAAATTGGTTGTAACCTCAGGTTGGGTCACATGATAGCTCACTTAATGATCACATCACTTAGTAACCAAAATTTCAGTTCCAAATGAAGTCATAAGTTGAGAACTACTTATACTGTGCTTTCATATTTTGAAAAAAGAAAAGAATTTGGCAATATCTAGTGCTTTGTGAATTATAAAAATTTGCTAATTATGTAATCCTAGGTTGTCTCTAATGATGGTTTTGTGTTAGTGGAAAGCATTTTGACATATGTTTGCTAAGGCAGCTGGGACTTGCTGAATATTCACATTTCTACTGCATTTCCTATCCTATCACTAGTTATTTTATAGGATTTTTCTGGAGCAACCTTTTGGGGTGAGGAAAATTTTCTAGAAGCTGAAGAGGTAAAAACTGAATGCCTCATGTTACATAAACAAAAATTTATCCCTTTAAAGCAGTGTTTCTCAACTTTGTCACTTTAAGATGGGTAGACTTCAACATCCAGAATTCCTCAGCCAGGATGGATGGGTTCACCCAACTTGAAGTTGCCAAGATTGAGAAACTGCTTTATAGTGAAGCATTTGGTGAACATTTACTGTCCATTTAGTGCATTTCTGACTGATATAAAATGTGAGATTAAATATGATTTTTAAAGAACCAGTGAAGCTTTTAATATTCATTGACTGAGTGCTTCTTAGCAGTCATTTAGAATCAAGCCCTTAAAAATTAAAATAAGAACCACTTCTCCTGTACTTCTAAATGGAATTAAGACATGTGCATTCATATTTTAAAACATGTTTCTATTTTCCTATCTCTCAACAGATTATCATTAACCTAGTCGACCAGACTGGACGAGAAAAAATTATTGGCGATGCTTACCTTAAACAAGTTTTATTGTACAATAATCCAAGCCTTACATATGTTTCATTTGATTTCCATGAACATTGGTAAGACTATGAAAGTACCTTAACCTAACAGCTAAATATTGGAATGTACAGTCTATTACTATACTTGATATTATATGATACATGATGACAGAAGTTCTTCATAGGTAAGTTTTGGGGTTTTCCCTCAAGAGTTTTTATGAGCAAAGGATTACAAGACTTTTGCAAACTTTTACTTTTTTCAAAAAGTGCCTTAATAAAAAATATATTCCTGTATGTGAGTGCATGTATGTATATATTAAAATTAGGGTACAGCAGTCTGCCTTGATTAATCTGTGGATTATTCGGTAGCAGATTGTAAAAAAGGGGGAAAAACAGGATTTATTTTTCAGATTTGGTATAATAAGCAGCACATTTTTAGTACAATAAAAAATTACAGCAAACTGTGCCTTCTTTCTACCTTTCAGCCGTGGAATGAAGTTTGAAAATGTTCAAACCCTCACAGATGCCATTTCTGACATAATCACTGATGTAAAGTGGTGCTGGTAGGTATTCAGTATTGCCTTTGTGCGGGGGGGGGTCAAACTGCCAGCCCATGGGCTGGTTGCATCATGTGGAAGCCGTGCCCACCCCAGCTCCGGCAATGCAAAAAAAGTTGTGATACGTCACAACATGTCACGTGACGCAGCGAGTTTGACACCCGTGCCTTTTGTGTCTTGGATCAGGAATGAGGGGAAGGCTTGGCGAGTACAAGGCAAGATGCTTCTCCATAACAATTTTCATGTAGAGCTTTTTTGTGTTTTCCATGGAGATGAGAGAATCTGCAAACAGAGATATGTTGTGCTTGGATATGATTAACAGTAACTCATACTTATATAAGCACCAAAGACTGTTTTATTGTATACAATAAGAGTATGAATATGTGATACCTCAGTAGTCATCATTGATTGGTTCCAGGAGGCGTGATGAGAACCAAAAGTTATAAATACCAAACAGATTTTTCCCATAAGAAATAAGGTAGTGAGTCACAAAGCAGCTGACACCGACAAGTTCTAGCTTGTGCGTTGAGTACCAAACAAAAATGAGTACCGAGACAATTTGCATTAAGTACCAAACTCAATGAGTTCAAAGCAGTTGAGTACCAAGGTACCACTGTATTTTTATTTAGTATGGTAGAGAATAGCCATTTTTAATAAAGGTTATTAAAATTATTTAATATCACTTTTTTGGAAGGGTGGACCAAGCTGGTGTAATTTGTAAACAGGAAGGAATTTTCCGTGTTAACTGCATGGATTGTCTGGATCGAACCAACGTTGTCCAAGCAGCAATTGCTCGTGCCATTATGGAACAGCAGGTACAACAGTGTAAACTATAGTGACTGTTCTTAAAGAGAACACTAGTATAGGCATTCTGCTTATCTTTAAATTGCTTCCAAATAATTCATATAGAAGAGCTGAATTTACTGAAGAAAAATAGCTATAGTAATGCTGGAATATGTTTTTTAGAAGTTCTATAGATAATACTGAAATTTAAAATTTAAATGTACATTGACGCTTTTCAGCAAAATGATTTAAAATGCCTTTTTGGTTTTAGCCTGGTCATGCAAATTAAGTACAAAGTCATAAGTACCCTTTTAAAGAGGAAAATGAATAAGTGAATGCATGTTTTCAGTACACAGGATCTTATTATTTCTAGGAAATAGTATAATTTGGATTGTTTGGGAGTTTTCATCTAAACATTGAACACGAAAGCTTTCCCCCATTTGGTGTCCTCTGTTATGTATTAAAGTATAACTCTTATCATAAAAAGAATTGTTACATGATATGTTTGGAGGTAATTGGATAAGAGAAGACCAACTGGAAGTTTCCATTATTTTATTGTTTATTTTATAGTTTTCAGTAGAACAAATGACAATAATAAATATATTAAATTTCAGCTGAAAAAATTAGGTGTGATGCCCCCAGAACAAGCATTGCCAGTGAAGTGCAATAGAATTTATCAAATCATATGGGCTAACAACGGTGATGCCATAAGCAGGCAATATGCTGGCACAGCAGCTTTAAAGGTAAATATTTTATTTGATGTAAGGAAAATAAAAAAAGATTCTTTGGGACTAACTGTGTATTGTCTTATATTTTGAAGTCACTGTCCATAGCATCACTTTTGAATAAAATAATTGAATCCTGTGGATTTTATATGTCCTTACTGCTAAGTGATTAGTTTTTCAATATTAGAAAAATAAATGTATGGCCCTTATTCAGTGGATTGAAATTGTGATTTATGAATGAGTTGCTTATAGAGTGTGGATTATTACAATACAATAATGGCCATCCTTTATTGAAACTGTTGTATAAAGTTTCATGCATGTATGGATAACTTAGACTCAACCTTGCCTGTGCTATATAGAATAATAGACAAATCGTTCTGCACAATTTCAGTTCAGTCCTTATAATTTTTGTTATTTTCTTTTGCTAAAGGTTTTTTTTGTTCATTTTATTACATAAAAGCAAAATGAGTCACACCAAAGTCAATAGGAATATAGAAGGGCTGTGTTTATACATTACACAAAAGCAGAAATTATGATTTATTAATTCCATTGGCTTAGTTTCATAAAATACTAAACCAAAATAAAAAAAATCACAATATGATTTAGCATTCTATTTGAATCTAGCAAAGATGTCTTTATTTTTATGTTGACTGTATTTATATACCAGGCTTAACCTATTTACCAGATTTACTCATTTTTCCTTATTTGTATAATACGGTATATTGAATATGGAATAGCTTCTGATGACTATACATGCAAACAAATCATAGTTAGTACTAGGGCTGTACATTTGCAATCTCTTGTTCTTAAATGGGCTTGCTTAAGTATATTGTGTGAACATAACCACTGTGCATTTACGGTTTACAGTGGTTATTTGGAGAACTGGGGGGCCTGTTTTCAGGGTAGATGGGGGTATATTTGTATTTGAAGAACCTTAACACATTCTTTCCAGTCCTAATTTTTGTTAACAAGGCAGAACAATTTGAGGAATGCTTTGAAGTCCCAAAAGTGAAACTGCAAAGCTATCTAGTATGGAAAGGAGAACCTTTTCTAAATGATATGTAAATTGCACACTGAATATTCAGAGATACATTTTGTATATTAGAGTGACTTCACAAGGACTGGTGAAAGGAAGCTGGCAGGAGTTATGAAAGACGGTGTTAACTCTGCAAATAGATACTACTTAAACCGCTTCAGGGATGCTTATAGACAAGCAGTCATAGGTAAGACAGTTGTTCTATTTTCACATCAAATGGATAAAGTATTTGTATGAAAGAGCAAAGCACTGGGACCTCATTATCCCCAATTGGCCCTTCATGCTGGTGGAAATGACTGAGCAAATCTTTTTTTTTTCATTTTACTTCCTTGTTTAGAAAGCAATAAACCAGTGATCTTTATATGCACGTATTAAGTCCTGGTCAGAACCTAATTTAAATATTTGTCAAGAAGATATAAATTATGCTACTTCTTTGTGATTAAAGATTATTTAAAAAAATCAGTTTAGATTTATAGTGATGTTTGAAAGTGGTTCCTACTGTATATAATTGTTGACATATGTTGGTTGAATTTTCTTTTGTTTTCCCAAGTGTGCTTGTTTGAGTTTATGCCATCTAGAATATATTATTTTGGAGATTCTTCATATTAATGAAAAACGTATTATATGTTATTTAAATATAGTTTTGATTGGTTCTTTTTTAGCTGATTCTTCTTGAAATATTAACAATTCTTCTAATATTAGCATATTTATTTTTAAGTTGCATTGATACTATTTTTATTTTTTTTCTCCAAATATGGCTAAAAGGAGGGTATAATTCATAAGTATACTCCAGATTTTCTCCAATTATGGCCAAATTCTGATTTGGAAGTTAGTAAGCATGACAAATGGAAGCAGCCTATCAACAATTGCATACTATTTTTATAATATTGAATATTTAAAACCAAAATTTCTTGATATACTTTCTGCTTTCGGTACTTAGCTTTCATTTAATCATTGTATGCATTCTATGTTTGTCTAGATTTAATGCAGGGTATTCCTGTGACAGAAGATCTCTATTCCATATTTACTAAAGAAAAAGAGCATGAAGCCTTGCACAAGGAAAATTTGAGGAGTCATCAGGAATTGATTAGCCAATTATTGCAGAGTTACATGAAATTGCTTTTACCAGATGATGAAAAATTTCATGGTGGTTGGGCACTGATTGACTGTGACCCCAGGTATGCAGAGTCTAAAATATTTGATTATATAATTCTACATTTTTCCACAATTTGTCATGGGACAGTACAGTAAGACTAAAACCTCTGAATAGTAATCATTGTCTTTTATGCAACTACTATTATTTTATTATGAATTCTAAGTGAATAAAGAAGCTGATAATATGAATACTGTTGATGAACAAAAACAGCAGATTAATGTAAGAACTTTTTAAAATAAAAATCTTACTTTCAGTGTTAGGCAGTTAGAATTTTTTATATTTTTTCCCCAGTATGGTTGGTACTTTATGCATAGCTCTTTATCATATTCAGAATGCAGTTTGGCAGTTCGATTTTCACCAGCTCAAGGTTGACTCAGTCTTCCATCCTTCCGGGGTCGGTAAAATGAGACCCAGATTGTTGAGGGCAAGATGCTGACTCTGTAAAGCACTTAGAGAGGGCTGTAAAGCACTGTGGAGCGGTATATAAGTCTAAATGCTATTGCTATACAATACTGGTTTCACTCATAGTCATTTTGGTAATATCTATTACCAATCTTGAAATCTCAAGTAGATTCAAAATATAATCAGTTAAAGTTCTTTTTGACCTTTAAAGACTTTAAAGGTTGGGATTTATATAATAATAATAATAACAACAACAACAACAACAACAACAACAACAACAGCAGCAACAAAGTTGGAAGGGACCTTGGAGGTCATCTAGTCCAACCCCCTGCTCAGACAGGAAACCCTATGCCATTTTGGACAAATGACTGTCCAGTCTCTTCTTAAAAACCTCCAGTGTTGGAACATTCACCGCTTCTGGAGGCAGGTTGTTCCACTGGTTAATTGTTCTAATTGTCAGGAAGTTTTTCCTTAGTTCTAGGTTGTTTCTCTCCTTACTTAGTTTCCACCCGTTGTTTCTTGTCCTGCCTTCAGGTGCCTTGGAAAATAGCTTGACACCCTCTTCTTTGTGGCAGCCCCTGAGATATTGGAACACTGCTATCATGTCCCCCTTCATCCTTTTCTTCATTAAACTAGACATACCCAATTCCAGCAGCCGTTCCTTATATGCTTTAGCCTCCAGTCCCCTAATCATCTTTGTTGCTCTTTTCTGTACTCTTTCTAGAGTCTCAACATCTTTTTTACATCGTGATGACCAAAACTGGATGCAGTATTCCAGTTGTGGCCTTACCAACGCATTGTAAAGTGGTTTTAACACTTCACGTGATCTTGATTCTATCCCTCTGTTAATGCAGCCTAGCACTGTGTTGGCCTTTTTGGCAGCTGCAGCACACTGCTGGCTCATATTTAGGTGATTGTCTACTAGGACTCTGAGGTTCCTCTCACAGTTACTATTGAGCAAGGTACCCCCTATATTATATCTGTGCATTTGGTTTTTCTTGCCTAAATGTAGAACCTTGCTTTTTTCACCATTGAATTTCATTTTGTTAGATAGCGCCCAGTGTTCAAGTCTGTCCAGATCCTTCTGTATCTTAAGCCTGTCTTCTGGATTGTTGGCTATTCCTGCCAGCTTGGTGTTGCCTGTAAATTTGATGAGTTCCCCATCTATCCCCTTGTCCAAATTGTTGATAAAGATGTTGAAGAGCACTGGGCCCAGAACAGAGCCCTGGGGCACCCCACTACACACTTCCTTCCATGTAGATGCAGTTCCATTGAGGACCACACACGCTGAGTACGGCCGGTCAGCCAGCTACAGATCATCTGGCGGTGGTGCTGTGTACCCTACATTTTTCTACCTTGTCGAGTAGTAGGTTGTGATCTACTTTATCAAATTCCTTACTGAAGTCCAAGTAAATTATATCCACAGCATTCCTCTGATCCACTAATTTTGTCACTTGGTCAAAGAATGCAATAAGATTTGTCTGGCATGATCTATTTTTGACAAACCCATGTTGGTTTTAGTAATGACGTTGTTTGCCTCTAGGTGTTCGCTGATTCGTTGTTTGATTATCTTTTCCAGGATCTCCCTAGGTATTGAAGTCAGGCTGATAGGTCTGTAATTTCCTGGGTCCATTTTTCCCCCTTTTTTGTAGATGGGAACTACATCAGCTCTTTTCCAGTCCTCTGGTAGTTTTCCTGTGCGCCAGGATCTTTGAAAAATATAATTCAGTGGTTCTGAGATCACATCTGCCAGTTCCTTGAGAACCTTGGGGTGTAATCCATCTGGTCCTGGTGATTTGAACTCATCTAGGCTGGACAGGTGCTCACTTACCATTTTTTTCCCTATCTTAACTTGTGTTTCTATTCTGTTTTTTATGGCACTATTTTTGATAGGTTGGTCTGTTTTTTCCCTTTGTGTAAAGACAGATGCAAAAAAACAAATTAAATAGTTCTGCTTTCTCCCTGTTGCTTGTCACCTTCTTGCCACTTTCACCCACTAATGAACCAATCATTTCCTTCACTTTTTTCTTGTATTTCACATGTTGAAAGAACCTTTTTTTGTTATTTTTGACTTTAGTCGCAAGCCTTAGTTCATTTTGAGCCTTGGCTTTCCTCATTTCATCTTTGTAGGCTCGGGCTATTTGCTGATATTCTGACTTAGTTATGTGCCCCACTTTCCACTTTCTATACTTGTCCTTTTTATCTTTCAATTTGTCAGAGAGTTCTTCTTTGTGCTGGTTCCTTTTGAGAGCTGTTATTTTTCCTCTTTGTTAGTATCGTGCTAGACTGGACTTTTATTATCTCATTTTTCAAAATTTCCGAAGCTTCTTGAGCTGTTTTCCCCTTGAGGATTCTCATCCATGGAATCCTTCCCAAGTCCTCTCTAAGTTTATTGAAATTTGCTCTCTTGAAGTCCAAGACTCTAGTTTGACTGTGTTCTATTGCTAGTGCTTCCATAATGTGGAATTCCAATATTGCATGATCACTTCCTCCCAGGGTTCCTATGGCTTCAACACCTTCTATCATTTCATCTCTGCTAGTGAGAATTAGATTCAAAATGGTTAATCCCCTAGTTCCCTTCTTTACTTTTTGGGAGACAAAGTTGTCTGCTAGGTTTGCCACTGGGTGCAGAGTTTGTCTCCCAGTTGATGTCAGGGTAGTTAAAGTCCCCCATTACTATTGTGATGTGCTTCCTACATACCTTAGTTAGCTGACTAGCAAAAAGTTCATCTATTTCCTCTGTTTGGTTGGGTGGCCTGTAGTATACACCTATGGCAATGTCATTTCCCCCCCTTTTATATTGACCCAAATGCATTCAAGACAGTTTTTATCATTGTTGTGCTCTATTTCTGTAGAGATGTAGTTATTTCTTATAGAGAGAGCAACTCCACTTCCTCTTTTATTTGTTCTATTCCTTTTAAATAATTTAAATCCCTCTAGTTGTGTGTTCCATGTGTGGGTTTCATCCCACCATGTCTCCGTAATGGTAACAATATCATATCTGCCCTCATTAACCTGAATTTCTAGTTCACCCTGTTTGCTGTTCATACTCAGTGCATTGGTGTATAGACATTTGAGTCCCTTTTCACTGGCCCTGTGTTTACTTTCTACATAGCCTGTGTTATATAGGGACCTTGAAGGTCTTCTAATCCAGCCCCCTGGTCAAGCAGAGAATCTATACTGTCTCAGACAGATGGATGTCTAGTTTCCTCTTAAAAATCTCCAGTGATGGAGCGCCCACGATTTCTGGGGGTAAGCTGTTCCACTGGTTGATTGTCCTCACTGCCAGGAACTTTCTCCTTAATTCCAGGTTGCTTCTCTCTTTGATCAATTTCCAACCATTGTTTCTTGTCCTTCCCTCTGGTGCTTTGGTGAACAACCTGGCTCCCTCTGCCTTGTGGCAGTCCCTCAGATACTGGAACACTACTATCATGTCTCCCCTATTTTTTCTTTTCTTTAGACTAGCCCACAGGTTGGCAACCTGCGGTTCCGGAGCTGCATGCGGCTCTTTGAGCCTTCCCCTGTGGCTCCCAGCCTCCTCTGTCATTTGCAGAGAGAGACAGAGACAGAGAGGCAATTGCGCTTCCCTGCTTCTCTCTCTCTCTCTCTCTCTCTCTCTCTCTCTCTCTCTCTCTCTCTCTCTCTCTCTCTCTCTCTCTCTCTCTCTCTCTCTCTCTCTCTCTCTCTCTCTCTCTCTCTCTCTCTCTCTCTCTCTCTCTCTCTCTCTCTCTCTCTCTCTCTCTCTCTCTCTCTCTCTCTCTCTCTCTCTCTCTCTCTCTCTCTCTCTCTCTCTCTCTCTCTGTGTGTGTGTGTGTGTGTGTGTAAAAGAGAGTGCACTCACAGTGTTCTCTGAGGAGCTGAAAAGCTTATTGGGTGGAGCTCCTCCCTTTGCTGCGTCTCTGCAGGAAGCAGGAAGGGCAGGAGAGAGCTAGCTAGCCCAGCTATGCTGACTCAGGAATTCTGGGAGTGAAGTCCATGAGTCATAAAAGAGCCGAGGTTGCCTACTTCTGAGCTTGTTGGAGAACAGCTTGAAGCCAGTTTGCCAGATGAGCAGCAGATAGGAGAGAAGGAGAGAAGGGGGGAGAGAAAGAGAGAGAGAGAAAGAGAGGGAGGGAGGGAGAGAGAGAGAGGAAAGAGAGAGAGAGAAAGAAAGAGTGGGGGAAGAGGACTGGCGGACCAAGGGCAGATAGAGAGAGAGGGTGGGAGGGAGAGAGAGACAGCACACACATACATACACACACACAAACACACACACACACACACACACCTATAATAAAGGTAAAAAAGGATATATGCAGTGTTATCTTCATTTTAGATATCAAAAGGGTTTTGCGGCTCCCTGTGTTTTGTTTTCAGTGGGAAACGGGTCTAAGTAGCTCTTTGAGTGTTTTGGGTTGCCTACCCCAGGACTAGCCAAACCCAAGTCCCATAGCTGTTCTTTGTATGTTTTAGTCTCCAGGCCTTTGATCATCTTAGTTGCTCTTCTCTGAATTTTTTTCCACACTCTCAACATCTTTTTTGTGATATGGTAACCAAAATATACTGATGGACTGTTTATCCTGATGTGCTGCTGAGATTTATTTGTTGCTTATTCTGATTGCTTAGCATAAAATATTCAGAGGATTCATTCTTTGGGGGGTACTCAGTATGAGGGGTCCTTTGTGCTGTCTGAGCTTGCTTGTTTTCTTGCAGACGTTTCACTACCCTAACTAGGTAACATCATCAGTGCTAGTAAGGACTCCTTACTAGCAAGCTCAGAGAGCACCAAGAACCCCTCATTTCAACCCTGAGCTACAAATATTCTCCTTTATTGGTACTCAGTATCTTTAGACTTAGTAAATGGTAAAGAGGAAGCATATTTTTAATAACACAGTTATAGAATGTTATTGCTAGAAAGTTTTTATTTATGCATTTACTTTATAGTCCATTTTTGTTGCTAGAGAAAGTACTTTTCCCTCATATTTTCTAAGTTTAAGGTTTTATTCTGTTTTTGGTTCTATTGTTAGTGGTTTTTAAGCAGTTATTTAGTCATTTTGTTTTTCATTGTGTGATTTAACGTTCATGAATATTTGTTTCAAGAATGAAATAAAATCATTATAATGCTACAAGCCTTGTGACTGTTTACAGGAGAGGCTGCTGAATCATGATTGCAACTTCTTGGGTTTAGCGGATGCTAACATAGCAATAACATGTATTGCATATAATGAAGGGTAAAATAATTAAGAGCGTTTATTCGCTAAAGAACATCAACACTAAGAAACTAGTTCTTCAGCAGATAAAGGACCAGCTGAACGGTGGGGTGGTGGTGAATCCAGTGAGATGAATGTGCTCAGAACGGGAATCTCAGAATGTGGGGCAGGAGGCCAATCCTCCTCCTGCTTGGCTCAGGAATAAGGAATGGTGTTTATGATTTATTAATAAATGTTTCCATCCTAACCACAAAATAGAAAAATCTTCAAAAAGTGTTTATGAGATTTATGTTTCAACATTTTTGTTATTACTGTCTTTTTATTTTAGCCTGATTGATGCTACGCATAGAGATGTGGATGTTCTTCTTTTACTTTCTAACTCTGCATACTACATAGCCTAGTAAGTAATCATTTTTATTTCACATTGTAGACTAGGGGTCCCCAGTCCCCGGTCTGTGGACCAGTAACGGTCCGCGGCATGCCAACAACTGGGCTGCACAAACAAGCAAAGCCCCATCCGCGGGATGCAGGCAGCACACAAAACCACGTCCCCTCCGGTCCGCGGAAGAACCTCTCTCCACATAACTGGTCCCTTGTGCCCAAAAGGTTGGGGACATCTGTTGTAGTCTAAGTTGTCAGAAGTGCATTATCGATGGTTTCACTATGAGTGAAGATTTAATTCTAGGCACTGTTTTTTCCCCCTTGTAGCTATGATGATGAAATAGATAAAGTCAATCAGTATCAAAGGCTGAGCCTTGAAAATTTGGAGAAGATAGAAATAGGTATGTATTTTGCATTCTATATCCCTTTTTCTTGCCAGGGCAATTGGAGCATATCAGTAATTGTAAAAAAAAAAAGTTTAAAAAATCTTTCTCTTTTGTATAATGATTGTAACTTTGTCGTGAAACAAATGAACAAATATTTTGTTTCCAATTGCGAAAACAAGCTCATGCACAGTGGCTCTGAAGTTTAGCTGAACTGTTCTGAGCAGGTTGAAGTTAGCTGAAATGAATCCAGGAACATCTTAGTTGTTCCAGGTTGTGGCCTAGGTAAATTCTGTTAATTGCAAAGTCGTGTCCGACCCATCGTGACCCCATGGACAACGCTGGAGGACCTTACCAGGTGAATAAGCAAAACTGGTGCATTTTTCTCTTTTTCTTTCTGCTCCCCCTCTGTGTTGCCTGTGAACTAAAGTGCCTTCACTTCCCCCTTTCCCTTTAGTTGATATGGCTGTCTTTGAACTCAACTCCTTATGAACAACATAAGCCAACTGCCTGCCTTGTCATGGGGAGGGGAGGTTAAATATACTGTTCTTAAGGATGGCATAGGCTAGATGAGGCTGAATAAGGAGCAAACTGGAAAAAACAGGAGAGGCAGACCTGTTGTTGGCTGTACGGGGTTTAATAAAATAATGGCTGTGGCATGGAGCAGCCATAGCATGTACCAACTTTTCCAGGGATTCCCTTCTTTACCTGTTTTGCTACTGCCAGTGGCTGTTTCCATGTGTGCAAATGCTATGGAGCAGTCACTGTGATTTAAGATTTTAAAGTGATACAGTAGAAAAGGTGGTGAGCTCAATTTCTTGCTCCTCTTTTATTCTTGTAATCTTTCTATAAAGTAGATTAATTTGAGAGATTGAACGACCAAAAGTAATTGGTGAGCTTCATTGCTAAATGGGATATAAACCAAATTCTCTGCAGCGACAATATTCACTAATACCACTCACTGGTATAAGGAAGAAAAACATACAACAAAACCTATGGGATTAATCTTTTAATGGGGTATCACTGAAGCTGTAGAACAAAATCACAGCATAAGTGGAACCCAATAGTAGTTCATTCCAGTTGAGCTAGGAAAGTCCTTGTTCCTGGTGGATATTGTTGTGAGTCCTCGCCTGCCAGCAGATCTGGCAGCTGAGTCAGATGAATCGGATGAGGGAGAAGGGTTGCCTGGGCTCACATTAGAGTCTGTGGAAGGCTTTGAGGAGTGCGAAGACTCAGAACTAGATATGACACTGGGCCCATCTACTCATGCTTAGGCAGAGAGACAGCTGGGTTGGGGGCCTGAACTGAACAAAGACGAAGAGCAGCTGGGGCCTGTTCCAGATGCACAGATGCGCAGGGAGGAGAGGTGTGCAGGACAGTGGAGGGTGGTGGGGCGGTTCTCCAGGAAAAGCAAAAGACACTAAGAAGCCACGCCCTGGCTGGACTATAAAGAGGTCCATTCATGCTACGGCTTTGTGCTTCTATCGTTGGATTTCTTGCCTCAGGATTCTTGAATATTTAACCCGGTTTGTCGGCTTTATGTATGTTTGAGTGATTTAAATCTTGAGCATTCCAGCTGAGAACTCAAACTGAATCTTGTTCGTTTCAACAGATAAAGGACTGGTTGGAGGTTTGTTCCATAAAAGCTGTGTAAAAATAAAGGGGGTTTATCTTACCAAGTCCTACCCTGTTCAATGCAAAGGGGTTTTTCCTCATGAGTAAGCAGCTGAGCAGTGTTTGTGTAGGCTGGGACAGAACAGCTATAATGAAGAGTGTTGTTTAAAAAGTAGACTCCGCATTCCTGAATTGTTACTATTATTTCTTTAACAAGGACCTGAACCAACATTCTTTGGAAAACCCAAGTTCTCATGCATGAGGCTTCATTATAAATACAAAGATACAAGTGGGTACTTCCATACACTTAGAGCTGTGGTACGCAGCCCTGAAGAGGATGGAAAAGGTAAGTATCTACTTTTTGGAATGAATAGAATCAATTTAGATGTTTCTGAGCAATTACAATTTAGCTATGAAAATAAAATGGGACATTTAAATAGTTGAATAAGAAAATAACGTGTTTGAAAATTTAACTGTATTTTAAATTAATTAGCCAATTTAATTATTGAATTGCTGACATCAGAACTCTGCCTATTCCTGCTTTTCACCAACATCAGTCCTTCTGCTAATTTTTGAGCAGAAAAGTACATTTCTGGAAGGGCAGCATACACATTCAAGAGACATTTGGTACATTTGTACCCTTTCAATTATACTTTACTCATTATGCCATGCATTTTGCAGTACGTCTCAGACAACAGATGTACCAATTGAATCAGTAGTGCAACATGTGTCTAGTAGAAATCCTCATTTTTAATTTTATCTCAAGGATAAAAATGAATCTTTGCAACTAAAAATAGCTTAATTCTTTGCTTTTTGCTTAAGTACCTAACTTCCTTAATATGTGAGTCATTTGATGTAAAATGAAGGTGAATTTTTCATATGAGTATGAAGTACATCCTATATGCATTGCTGAAAGAAAATCAACATGGTTTCTGCAAAGGCAAATCATGTCTTACTAACTTGTTAGAATTCTTTGAGGGTGTAAATAAATACATAGATAAAGGGGCCCCAGTTGATATTGTATATCTTGACTTTCAAAAGGCTTTTGACAAAGTCCCTCACCAAAGGCTCCTAAAAAAGCTCTCCAGCCACGGAATTAGAGGACAGGTCTTGTCCTGGATTGGTAACTGGCTAAATTGTAGGAAGCAAAGGGTGGCAATAAATGGACAATTCTCCGGATGGAAAGAAGTGAGAAGTGGTGTACCCCAAGGTTCAGTTTTGGGGCCTTTACTTTTTAATTTATTCATCAATGATCTGGATGTAGAAGTTAATAGTGAGGTAGCCAAGTTTGCTGATGACACTAAATTGTTCCGGGTTGTGAAAAGTGAAACTGATTGTCGGGAGCTCCAGAAGGATCTCTCGAAATTGTGTGAGTGGACAACAAAGTGGCAAATGCATTTTAACCTAAACAAGTGCAAAGTTATGCACATCGGGGCAAAGAACCCCAATTATACTTACCAACTGATGGGGACCAAACTTTCTGAGACAACCCAAGAAAGGGATCTTGGGGTTTTGGTGGACAGCTCGATGAAGATGTCAACCCAATGCGCAGCAGTAGTAAAAAAAGCAAATTCCATGCTTGGCATGATTAGGAAGGGAATCGAAAATAAGTCAGCAAGTGTTGTATTGCCTCTGTACAAATCGATGGTGAGACCACACTTGGAGTACTGTGTACAGTTCTGGTCACCGCACCTCAAGAAGGATATAATGGAACTGGAAAAGGTGCAAAAAAGGGCAACAAGAATGATCAAGGAAATGGAGCGCCTCCCTTATGAAACCAGATTGCAACGCCTTGGTCTCTTCAGCCTTGAAAGACGGCGTTTAAGGGGTGACTTGATCGAAGTGTATAAAATCATGCATGGGATAGAAAATGTGGATAGAGAAAAATTCTTTTCTCTATCACACAATACCAGGACAAGGGGGCACTCCCTAAAGCTTATAGCTAAGAAAGTGAGGACAAATAAAGGGAAATATTTCTTCACCCAGAGGGTCGTTGATTTATGGAATTCACTTCCTGAAGGGGTCGTGACAGCTGTCAGCCTTGACAGCTTCAAGGCAGGGCTAGATAGATTCATGGATGCCAAGTGTATTGGTGGTTATTAAAACAGATGTCCATGTGCCGCCTCTATGTTGGTTGAGGCAGGCAGGATTCCCTTGAGTACCATTTGTTTGGGGGTCAAGGGAAAGGGAGGGTTTTGCCTTCTCTTTCTGCTCAAGATCCCCATGTACATTTGGTGGGCCACTGTGTGACACAGAATGCTGGACTCGATGGGCTTTGGCCTGATTCAGCATGGCTCTTCTTATGTTCTTATCCTATATTAATTTTTGAAGGCAAATATATTCAAATAAACTATCATTAGCATTTAGTGAAGAGTATGATCTTTTCAGGAATTGTGGATTAATTCTTTGAATTTCAGACACACTTCAGTGCATTGCAGAAATGCTGCGAATCACCAAGCAGGCCATGGGATTAGATGTCTCCATTATTGAGAAAAAACTGGAGAGGTAAATTTAAATTTTTTTCATTTGCATAAATTCCCTGACACCTAATTCACTTTAAGCTACAACACTTGTAGTATATATTACAGATAGTCCTCGACTTACAACCACAATTGAGACCAGGATTTCCATTGCTGGCTGTTAATATGCCTGATTTTACAACTTTTTTTTTGGCACATTTGTTGAGTGAATCACTGTAGTTGTGTAGTTAAGTGAACCATGTGATTGTTAAACAAATCCAACTTTACCCTTTGACCTTGCTTTTGTTGGAAGCTGGCTGGGAAGGTCGCAACTCTCGGGATACAGCAACTATTGTAGATATATGCCATTTATTATTATTATTATTATTACTATTATTATTATTATTACTATTATTATTATTATTATTATTTATTAGATTTCTATGCCGCCCTATTCCAAGAACTCAGGGCGGCTCACAACATGAATACTAACATAAAGAAATTTAATATTAAAATACAGTATAAAGCCCATTAATTAAAAACAACCAATCATCCAGAAACAGACATACAAACATACATACACTGGCTGGGGCAAGGTGTTAACTGCCCCAGGCCTGCCGGCAAAGATGGGTCTTCAATAATTTGCGAAAGGCGGAGAGGGTGGGGGCAATACGGATCTCCGGGGGGAGCTGATTCCAGAGGGCCGGGGCCGCAACAGAGAAGGCTCTTCCCCTAGGCCCCGCCAGGCGACACTGTCTGGCTGACGGGACTTGGAGAAGGTCAACTCTGTGGGCCATAACCGGTCGCTGGGTTTCATGGGGCAGCAGACGGTCCCGTAAGTAACCTGCCAAGCACCTGAATTTTCACATAATTGTGGGGATACTGCAATGGTTGTAAATATGAGGATTGGTTGTAAATCACTTTTTTCAGTGCTGTTGTAACTTCTAATGGTCGCTAAAGGAATAGTTGTAAGTTGAGGACTACCTATACACCAGCCATCTATTTATATTACCTTCCTGCTTTTATGTAAATAAATTATGTAAATTTTGATACTTTGCTTTTGGGGTTCAGTAGCACTGAGTAGTTAATTTAGCTGGGTAGTGACATATTTACAAGAAAACATCCAAGTTCAGAGGACACCAAGGAGTCCAAAAAGTTCTTAAATAATTATATTACTTGAGGATTCTGTCTTGCAATATTGGGGATGCCAAGTGCCTTGGTGTTAAGGTCAACAATATGCTATGCTTAAACAATATGCAAGGTGCAGCAAAAGTCAGACCTTCTAAGCCAATCAGAATGCTTTATTATTATTATTATTTTGCCAGAGAAAATGTTACCGTACCTAGGAATGCTTAAAGGTCATGCCTCAAATGAGTAAAAGAAAACAGTGTTTAAAAGAAAACAGTAACCAATTCAAACATTTAATGTAATTTATGTAATAAATTGTCTGTGAAGCCTGACTTTTGGTACACCCTGTATAATAAAAGAAGGATCAAAAGCAGCTGTTTTTATCATACGAGTAATAAAGGATGTTATTCGTTTTTTCACTTTTTCAGGAAAAGCAGCAAACCACATGAGGACATCATTGGGATCAGATCCCAGAATAGAGGTTCTTTGGCCCTGGGGAAGAATTACTTAATGAACAAGTTTTCATCTCTTAATCAAAAAGTGAAACAAACCAAATCCAACGTAAATATCAGCAATCTTAGAAAATTGGGAAACTTTACAAAGCCTGAAATGAAAGTCAATTTCTTAAAGCCCAATCTGAAAGTAAATCTTTGGAAATCTGACAGTAGTCTTGAAACCATGGAAAATGCCATGACTGATACTAATGCCAATATAGAATCGGATATTGAGATCTCGTCTGATAACGACTCATTCCATTCAGATGACTTCCTGACAAATTCCAGATCTGATGATGACCAGCAATTCATGGACTCTTTGGAGAACGGACAGATAGATTATGTCTTACCTAGTTGTGGTATCATTGCATCTGCTCCTCGGTTAAATAGTCGGTCCCAATCTGTGAGCAGCACTGATATCAATATTAGCATTCCTGTTCCTTCAGACATTTATGTTGCACAATCTGGACACCAAATGAACAATGAAACTGAAGACAAAACTTCTCGAGAAGCTTTGTCTACTGAAAATACAACACTAGATATCACTAAACAGCTTGATGTTTACTGTCACAGATTTGTCCAGGATGCTAAAATTAAGATGAACAATGTTTCAGAACATGAGAGGGGTTCTCAAGAACTCCATGAAGCAGCGCATAATATTAGTAATAATGCTCCTAAGGCAACTGATTGTTTGGGAACTAATAAGGCTCCTTCTAGACCATCTAAACTGGATGTATCGCTTCCAGAGACAGGACCACAATATTTAGTGGTTGAACAGATGAATATATTTAAGTCTCATAAAAGCCCAGGCTCCTCATCTATTGTTCTCGAAGCTGAGCCAGAGTTTCATGTGACTCCTTCACCAGCAGAGAATAATGGTAGCAGGGCAGTCTCTCCCTTTGCAAAGATACGCAATTCAATGGCACAGGTAGCTAACATTACACAAGCTGGTTTAACCCAAGGAATCAACTTTGCTGTGGCTAAAGTCCAGAAGAGCCCAGCTGAACCAGAAACTATTAATGAAAGCCAGCAAAATGAATTGAAAGAAATGTTTACCCAGTGTCAAACACGGATAATTCAGATTTAGAGCTCAAGATCCAATTGTACATACTATTAAACAAATACTGTAACATAAATTCTAGGGAAGAAGGGCAAACTGCCACTGAGTGCTGGTATTAAGAATACCAGTAACAATGTTTACAGAAACTGATGGGAGAAATTAGTTGGGTTTTGAACAGGCTTCAGAACTGTTTTGTAGCGAGTGAGCGACAATAAATTATACTAAACAGGTAACTCACACAGCAATTGTTGATGTGCATGCTGCTCGTTTAGGTAATTGGATGCACAACTATATCTTTTGGGGCAAGTTTTTTAATAAGTCTTCAGGTTTGTGTAGAATATTTATATTAAGGGTCTGGTACTAAACACCCGTTACCTTATTAATCTTGCACTGTACCAGTGAACATTTTACTCATAGATGGCATTCTATTTATTTTTCTCCAGATTTTTTTTATTTAATTTTTTAAAAATTTGTGTTCCTTGAACAGGTTTCATTCCTAAGGAAATGGTCACTGCAAAGGGAGTATTTTTTTTTTTTTAAAAATATGCTTAGGCATTTATTCTCCCTTTCCTTTACCAATTCCTTGCTTCTTTCTACCTCTGTTGATTTAGTAGTTATGGTATCTAGAAGTTTACATGTTTGTTAATGCTTTCAGGGTAGCTGCCGAAAGGGCTTTTCTAGCTGGAAAAAAATAATAATCTTTTAAAAATAAAATCAGTGTTTCTGGAAACCGTAATGCATTATTTTCTAAGAAACTAGTTGCATATTCTTAGAGTGTAGTCTTTTGTGGATCAAAGCAAAATTCTTAAGCTTGATATCAAATACTGAATAAAAATGTATCCATGTGAGGAGATATTACCTAAACATATGCAAGGGAATAATCTTCAGAAATATAACTGACAACATACTCCTCCTCCATAATACCTTACTCTTGTCTAAAATGTGATCAGTGCAACATGTTTCAGAAGTTACTGTAGCTATAATCTTGACATCAGCGGAGAAATGAAGTTGTATATAAATACTAGCTCATTTCTTAGAAGCAGTTGCCCAAAACAGCCTTGTGATGGATGAACTATAATAGAATGTAGCAGCAGAAACAACACTGAATGCAGTCTTGTTCCTTCCTAACCTCTGTCCTTATTCTAGAACTTGGGTTTCTTTGTTAGTACACTTGTACTATAGCTAGGTTGCATGTGGTGTTCTGAACAGTTAATAAGTCACAATTATATGTCTGAGTGTCTCTACTATATCAAAAGTGATAACTTACTTAAACTGTATTTTGTGTGATACTTTTGTACTGTTTGTATTTTGTTATTTATTAATACTTTAATGTGTGTTCTTTTGAGAGTACCTATACATTTAAGTATATTTAGAAGAAATATACAATAAAACTGTGTTGTTTTAATGGGGAAACAAGAGCTATTTTAATAAAAAATAAAATACTATGCATTTTGGTGTATATGGTTCAGAATACTAAGGATCTTTTTTGATTTCTCATTTACAAGACTAAAACTGCTTCTCTGCTCCCATTTTTTCTTTAGACATCTTTATTGTTTTTGGGGAAGCAACATATTTAATTACTAAAAAAAGTTCAGAGGATGCTATTTCGATACAGTGATTGGTGTCAGAAGAGCAACTGCGCAGATCTGTCTGGGGCCATAAAGAATAGGTTGTTAATGAAGTTATACTGCTTGGTAACAGATTAAAGGGATGTCTAAATGACTAGCATGAACACTTGCCATCGCTGTTCCTCAAGGTAGAGAGAATTGAAAATATCAGACTGTTAGCTAATCAGCCATAAAAGCCGATGTAAGTCATATTTAAAATGTTGTTTCTCTGGTAACATAAGACTGTTATTTTTACAGGAAACAGTTTACTCTTTTATTCCTGCTGAATGTTCCTGAGTTACATATTTTGAAAATACCAGTAGGTCAAATTTATCTTTCTGAAGATTCAAATCAGTAATGGGATACACATTTCTTTGAAATTTTATTCTATGCTGTCTTCCCTTGCTGTATGTTATCTGCAGTTATTCTAAAGTTCAGAAAGTTTGGCCTGTGTATATTCATGAAATGCTACTCTGGATACATTGTAACTCAGTGATGAAATTGTGGGTCCACAAGGTATGTTTAAGAAAGCTCAGCATTGTCACTTAAGTTAGGTTGTATTTTTGATATAAAACTTCATTTTAAGATACTGCAAGAATATAATCTGCAGAGCTCTCTGCCTCAGGATATAGGAGGCAAGAGTATTAGTTATGCTTGCTGTTTTGAGTTCTGTACATATAAAAAAATAATGGTGGAATAAAATAATAATTCAAAATAACCACTGAAACAAATTGAGGAACTTAAATGTTAACCCAGCACAGTAAAGTGTTAACTAGCAATGCTAATAATATCAGTAGGTATGATATATATGTTAAATACAATCTCCATTTTGAGGGTCTTAAATAAAGATGACAAAGATAGAGATAACTCTATACTGATTTTACACTTTTACATTCTGGATAAATAGTAATTAGTAAATTTATGACTATTTAGGATATATTCACATAGCAATCATTTATGGAACCAACTGTAAATGGAGAGCCATTTTCAACAAATTGTACTTTCTACTATGATTTTCAGACCAATCCCATTAAAATCTGGTATGTGTTCTAATACTGTAAAATGTTTGTTATAATAATTCTTGGTAAATGTGTGACATCATTTTATAGTAAATCTTTAATATCAAACAGATTTTCCATAGTTGCTAATTTGGTTACAAAACAAGCTCCAAAATTTATCAGTGTTAATCTGCTGAACACCATAAATTGGGTTCATTTGAGAAAAGAGCCATAACTTTGATATAAATTATCTACAAAACCCAGTATAAACATAAGCTCTGTTCATATCAGCTCTACAAATATTAGGTATGTTTACAGTCTTATAAACATGAGTACTGTTGTCCTAAAGTTCATTTCCATTTACAGATTTTTGCTGCTGTAATCTGGCTTTACGAAGTGCCTCCAATTGCTTTGCTCTTAACCATCTCTCTCTCGATAGTGTTGTTTGCCCAGCACTGAGAGAAAGGAACCTGTGCACAAGAAACAGAGATAAACCTCTTTAGTATCTACGGTATATAGTACTAAAACTCCGATTCCTTTAACTTTTAACTGGGCAAAACAGTGCACCATAGGACAATACTTTTTGAACCAAGGTACTTCAAATGAGCTAACTTACAGAATGCATTCAAAATCTAGGAGCCATGACTCCTGTGGAATTGAAATTTGACAAATTTTATGTTTCCTAGGCAATTGTTTGACTATGCTGTAGAGTTTGACATGGGCTATTTTCAAGGCAGAAACATCTCTGAATGTATCCCAGATTTGCTGGTGAAGGCAGTATATCAGAAGGTTTGTCATTCTTGGACATGGAGAAATCTGATAAGGAAGTATCTCTGAAATGATGATCCAATGAGGAACAGGTTGTATAGTATAAATGAAAACTTTTACTATAATCAAAATGAGGCAAATATAGGAAGCATATAAATAGAACCTGTGTACAGAGAAAGTCATACCCTGAAACTCATTTAAGGATTGCCTCAAGTCCAGTTCAACTGTTGGTGAGGACAGGAACACTTCTGTGCACTTTTCTTGGCAGCAAGTGGTTTATTGTTTATTCCTGGGATTGGTTCATGATTTCTTGTCTAGCCAACAGCCCTGGAATTCCCCGGTAATTCCTTCCAAGTACTAACCAGGCTTGAAAATGTTTTAGCTAAGGTAATATTTACTAGATGCTACCGTTGGTTGAAACAAAGCTCCTTTGGGCTTTACAAATAAACTCATCCTGGAATCAGATACTTAATGGAGCCCTGAAAACAACCTGGGTCATTGGGTCTCAATGCAGCATCTAGAAGACTGCAACATGGAATGTTACAGGGATATATGATAAAGAGTATGAATTAAGAAAAACATATCCGTTCCTTGTTTAGTGGCTACCAGATTTAGCAATGGTATGCAAACATGAAAATAAAAAAAAACATTTTCTTGCCAATAGACACATTTAGACCAAATTTTTGCACCTGACAAAAACCTTCAGGGGAAACTGTTTAAAGTATGGTGAATTTCAGGCAGCCCTGCAAACAGGTGGGAGAGTTCTAATCAAGATCACAAAGCGAGCTTGTTAACTTGCAGTTAGCACTTTTAAGGAAAGGAAGTGCTCTGCTGCAGAGAAAAACAGCTTAGAATCATTCCATTCTGCCAGAGCCCCCCCTCAAGTCAGGTATAGCATACTGGCTAGACCACAGGTCGGCAACCTGCGGCTCCGGAGCCGCATACGGCTCTTTGAGCCTTCCCCTGTGGCTCCCAGCCTTCTCTGCCATTTACAGGGAGAGGCAATTGTGCTTCCCTGTTTCTCTCTCTTCTCCCCCCTCCCTCTCTCTGTGTGTATGTGTAAAAGAGTGCACTCACAGTGTTCTCTAAGGAGCTAAAAAACTTATTGGGCGGAGCTCCTCCCTTTGCTGCGTCTCTGCAGGAAGCAGGAAGGGCAGGAGAGAGCTAGCTAGCCCAGCTATGCTGACTCAGGAATTCTGGGAGTTGAAGTCCATGGGTCATAAAAGAGCCGAGGTTGCTTACCCCTGAGCTTGTTGGAGAACAGCCTGAAGCCAGCTTGCCAGGTGAGCAGCAGATAGGAGAGAGGGAGGGAGAGAAAGAGAGGGAGGGAGAGAGAGAGAGGGGGGGAAGAGGATTGGCAGACAAAGGGCAGATAGGGAGGGAGGGAGAGAGACAGAAAGAGAGACAGAAAGAGAGAGACCCTTTTGATATCTAAAATGAAGATAACACTGCATATATCCTTTTTTACCTGTATACACACACACACACACACACACACAGAGAGAGAGAGAGAAAGAGAGAGAGAGAGAGAGAGAGAGACCTATAATAAAGATAAAAAAGGATATATGCAGTGTTATCTTCATTTTAGATATCAAAAGGGTTTTGCGGCTCCCGGTGTTTTGTTTTCGGTGGGAAACGGGTCCAAGCGGCTCTTTGAGTGTTTTGGGTTGCCTACCCCTGGGCTAGACCTTTGTCTAAATGAGACAGCAGCAATATTTGTGGATCTTATTGAAGGGGAAAGAAGAAGGAAAGGACTTGCTCTTTAAATCTCCAGGCTGATTTCCAGGAAACAACTGAGAGGAATGTCTTTTCTCTCATTCTTTCTGCGGCATGAATGAGAAAAATTCATGGTCTTAGCCATAAAAGCCTGCTGGGTAAACTTGGGCCAGTTACTCACTCTCAATCCAACCCGCCTCACAGGATTGTTGTGGGAAAATAAGAAGAGGAAGATGTGTTGGATATGTTCACCATTTTGAGTTATTTGTAAAAATAATAGTTCGAATAAAAAGAAACCCCACATCCTTTCTAAACCTATAGATTTTTCTATGCAATCATTCTTTAACGTTATCTCTCGCTTTCAAAAAACTTAAAAGTCCTGTTGGAGGAGGATTATTTGTCTTTCTATCTTCTTTCTGCTGTTCTAGTCTGTTTTATTTTCATGATTCCTGGGATGCATTTTCATTAGCTTAATTTCTGAATTTGGGATGATGCTCCTACATGCTCCTGACTAATCCAGATAACAACTGGGACAAATTGTCCTATTACTATTTTTCCACTATTTCATGCACACTGTGGTTGTATGGCTGGAGCCATTTTTTATGTTGGTCCCATCACTTGGGCCATAAGTTCTTGTGCATTATTATACCTGCTCTTTCTTCCATTGAAAATCAGAGCTTGAGCTGTCATATATGTCACATCAGCATCAACACATATCCTTGTTTTACCAGAAGCAGAGAAGCAGAAAAGAGACAGAAGGTTGTGTTATCTCCAGAAAGTTTTTATAGCTTACTGAAGAGGAAAAGAAGGAGTTTTGCCCTTTCTAAAATCTCTGTATCAGTTTCAGGAAAAAAACAAAAAGCCACCTCCACCCCCACCCAAACAAAACCAAATAGAAGGATAAAAGAAAGGGCTTTTTTTTTGTCTTTTTGCTTGACTACAAAAAATAATTGAAAAGATGAGTTCCCATTCTCTAGACCTTTCCATGTGACCTTCCTTGATTATTTAATATATTCATAAATAAATGTACAAGGAAATAAAAACAGAGAGTTGTTAGTTGGGAACATGGATGTTATTTCTTTTTCAGCTAATACATTGAATATTAGATGGCATGATGTAACAAAGATAATTGATCTTAATGTACTGAAGGTCAAGATGTTGGACAGAAAAATGGAGTGGAGTGAATGATCAAAAAATTAGATGATTTAAGGTAGCTTGGCATGTCAAGAAATATATAAAATAACGTGGAAATGGCTTGCTGAAGAAGTTTGTGTGGTAAAATAAGCAAGAGTCAAGAATGAATAGTGCATACGTGCAAAGAATGAAGGTATGAAAGAAACACGCAGAGAGAATGAATGAAGACCACTGTTTTCCCTTGACAATAAGGACAAGCAGTATCTGCTTCTAATTGTCCAGAAGAAAATTTATTTCAAATGTTTTCCCATAGGCCTTTGCAGAATCTGAATTAGTAGCTTACTTTTTCTCAGTTTGAAACTTGATAATGGTATAATTTGCTTATGCAACCCAGCAGTTTTAAATAATGTCTTTTGAGTTAGATTAAATATTATAATTCCATTTTCATTTTAACAATTTCTAAGAAAGTTGCATTATATTAAAATACACATCCCTTAGATTTTACCTATGGATAACAAAACCAAACCTGCTCAGTATTAGCTTAGAGTTCAACTCTGTGCTAAACAAGATACTCTGCAATTCAAAATTAGGAAAGGAGTGATTACTTAAAAATAAATGAAAGAAAGTAAATTATACTTAAATGAAGTTCCAGGTAGAAAGATGCATGGGCTAAAGGGTTGAGTTCAAGTCTGTGATCGCTTTAGTAAGTGATACTTCAGCAAACTACTTAACATTTGTGCCCTTACCTTGCTACCAGCAGAGTTCTGTGAAGATCATCCGCTGTTATACTCTCAGGATCGTTTTTACGCATTTCTACAAAATCATCTTCTACTGCCTGTTGAAGAGATTGATTAAAGCATTATCACTTAACTTAGATTTGCCTCCCAAAGTCCAGAAGAAGACTGTACTATAATTTTCTCCCTTCAAATGCAGTGGTTTTGATGTGATAGTGCCATAGTAAAGCAATTTTTTACCATATGAACATACATTCTTCAGTCAAAAAATATTTTCACATCCTACATATTTCCATTAAGAGGCAGTTTACGAATTTATATAGGGTCAAGATCCAGCTGTGATGTCACAATGGTCAGGGAAGAGCCATACAATAAATTTCCATTACAACGCAAGGACCATATGAGGAACGCTTCCTTGATGATTAAAAATGCTAAGTTCATTTTTTTAAAAAAAATCATTGTCAATGACAAGAACTAGTTTTTCAGATGTGCCTTTTCTATCCCAAATTGGCAGTTTTTAGACATTTCAAGTATTCCATGTTCCAATGGAACAAAGCTTCTGACGTTTTAATGGTCCACCCTAGAGAGTAATAGAAATTCAAAACAAGCTTCTTCCTCCTAGCAGTTTTGTTGCTACACTCAGCCATCATCCTAATCCTAAAAGAATTATTTGTCCCAATCTGAACACTTAACCATGAAATGATGATTTCTATACCTTTGTGACTTCATCTGATATGCTATAATCCAGCAGTCTCAACAAGCTTAGATAGATGCGGAACTTGTTGAGGATTGATGGCAGCACAGCTGTGAGAAGGCTGTTCATGTGCTCCTCCATATTAGGGGGAATGAGCTCCGGCTGCAGATGAACTTGGCAATCTGACTGTGGAAATAAAGTTTACATCATTATTTCACACATCAGTTAGTAATATTAAGAAAGGTAGCAATTTCACTGTGACTAAACACCAAAACTATTAAGGGATTTTTTTTATTCATATTGTTTCTGAAATTGTCCTCATGCTATGTAGAGTTCTGACTGAGAAATTAGATAACAAGAATTAACTGAAAAGTCTTTTTAATCCAATTGGTTTAGTTATCTACAAATGCAATAGTATCCTAATGATTGAGGATTTTAAAAATAACCTCCAAAGTCATACACTTTAAGGTTAATTGACCTATATATGAATGTTGTTTAGACTATTTTTGTTCCTTCCAAGGTTTATAATGCCAAATTTTCATAGAAGAGCAATGTATTGCTCAAGTACAGTATCTAGTATGAACCACTGATGTACAGCATGGTTATTTTTGTATCCTTTCATTCTTCTTTAAGAAATTATGAAGAAGGAAGGTCAGGGAAGCTTTGCTATACCGGTAGGAGTGATCTGCCCTCTGAAGTGATAAGGACATTAATGTTGCATGGGAATTCCATCTGATGGTAACTGAAGTCATAATCCACCTTCTGCCAAGTTATCAAGTGGCCCAGTGCTTTCACATTGTGAACTCCTACAAAATGCAATAGTGAAAAAAGAAAAAAAATATGGTTTATTATAAAAAAATCAGATATAAAATAAAATATAGCATTTTAATTGTTAGTCTTCAATCATTCTGCCCTATGAATTAATATGTAAGCCTAGTTCCTAGGTAAAATTCTTTTAGGTGTTAGGAAGATGAGCAAATTATCATTGGGAACTAGGAAAATTTTTCCAAAAATGCATTTTTTGCTTGCACAATCAAGTATGTAAATGTAATATTAATCAAAGAGGAAATTATAAATTATTACAATAAATACAATAAATATTACAATGCAATATTCTTAATATGATGTTTTAGAAGTTAAAAAATTAAAAAGAGCTTCCCTCCCCCTAAAAAGCAAACCTTGTTGTTAGATCTAGGGTTGCTGGTCTGAAAGGGAAACAGCAACCTGGGTTAAATATAATTTAAAGAAGAGAGTATCTTTGCAGAAACCTTAGTAAATTGATGTTTGATTTTCTTAACTCGCTTCCAGAGTAATTTGACATCAAAGTGACCAACATAAGATTATCTTTATAACTGGGAATGTGGCTGGATGGTTTGCATCCATCTGAAATCCTGTTTCACTTACTTCCTTTCCCATCATGACTACGTACTGACTCAGGAAACCTGGACTACTGACAAACTGATATTAAATGGATTTTGTGCATTCTTAATTAGGGCAGAACCAGGTGTAAAACATGGAAAAGTGGAAGGAGGTCTGGGGGCTCTATTAACACCACTCTATGTGCCATATCAATATCTTCTGCACTACCTTTATCTCACCATTACCCAAGCCACATAGGACAGTTCTAGAATTCCCAGCTGCTGACAGACACTAATCCTTCTACAACAGGTTCTGCGCAGCAGTATTTAAATGCCACAAACCAGCTTTATTATTTAATTTGTTAGTTAAGAGTGTTTTGGGCTGTGATAGATTTAATTAGCTATATTAACTTTTATGCCTCCTCTACATTTATTTAAAGTACTTATGTATCTTGTGCAATTTTTGTTTTTATATCTTTTAACTTTTTAAAAATTGCTTGTATCCCATTCATCTTATGCTAGCCTATGACTATAATAAAAGATTTGGTTGGAGTAAGACTGGAAGAACACCATCTGCTGTTACACCATTAATTTCTCTCTAAGATTATATTTAGTATTTTTATCTATCAAAGATAGTAAAATCAAACCAAAACATGAAACATGACTTTTAATGAATGAGAAATAACTTTAGTTTTTCTTAAAATATTTTTTCCCCTAAGTATCTAAAATAGATTCAATAGCTGAGAGCTGTATTGCAGAGAAATGTAACAAGATGTGCATAACTGTTCATGCTTGTAATGCCTTACTTGCTAAATACTATTAGACTTTAAAATACATCATATGTTCCTTTAATAGTCCCTTTCGTCTAACAAAAGGAAGAATTTTTCTTATTATTTTCTTATTCTAAAAAAATAAGAATAAGAAAATATATCATTCGGTGTATGTTTTTGGTTCACTGTATTTAACAAATGAATTGTTTCAAGAACATGTCCGTGTGCTTGCCAGAATGTAAGTTAATAATTAATAAGCTAGGGAAAGCATGCCAAAAGTAGTTTCTGGAACTTTTCCTATTACCTTTAGTATAGTATAGCCCAACAGGAAAGATAAGGGAAATTCTATGCAGTCAAGTCTGGAAGGATGTGACTAGGAAGGAGAGCTTAGAATGGAACAGTTGCCAATATTCCTAACAGCTATCCAATTGTCTATCCACAGAGATGTATCAGGGATTTTTCTTCTGGAATATTTTCCTCTGCCATGATATAATGTAGTCCATTTTTTAATTTTTGCCAGTTTCTTTCCTATACCAAGTTTTATCTTGCTCTTCCCTGTTTTCATAAATCCTGGTGAGTGACAGAGAGATGGGCATACAGACTATTTACATAACTTCTGTCCAACATTCCATTTAAATGGAAATATTAAAAATATAAAAAAGAGATAAAAGCTGTTTAAATATAACCTTTTAATTCTTATGAGCATGAATAGGGATCAGAATGTCCTGACTGACCAGTGACTCATGCCATGAACTCCACCCAGTTGGATAATTCCTACACACATTTCATGAGACTGCTTTGAAGATGATCCAGAAACTGAAGTTAGAAAGTCTTCTCTGCAGAAGGCCCCACCTTTTAAAATGTACTTGTACCAAGAAGTAACTGCTTTATTAAAATTCGATAAATTGAACTGTTTTATTTCAACATTCTTTGGGTAGGCTGTATCTTGGTTTTGGGATGTTGGATTTTCTCTTGTGGTTGATTATGATGATTTTCATTGACTTGATGTTCTGCATTGTTGTGAATTATAAGCATGGTGAATCATCAGCATTAAGACATAAGTGGAAAAGCAGAAAAACAGCCTAAGAAAGGTTTAGGTCTCTGTTGATAGCAGGAGACAACTGGGAAGCAGTTAATAGGTAATTCTACACCAACAGATGGATGAAGATACCACTTTTTTAAGATAAAAAAGAATAACTTCTTGTGAAGTAATTGATCTAAAAAGGAAGATAGGTTTTATATGCCTATACTATTATTCCTGTGAAGGTTCTGCTTTTTTGTGGTTGTAAGATAACTGGATTTCAGAAGATGAAATTGGTGTTAAATCTGCAAAGATGAAGGAAATTTTATCTGTATATTAAATTGGGATTAGCCTATTTCCAATTAGATCAATTTATTTTCCCTAAACTCACACAATGCCCATAATAGTAACTAAGCAAGCATACTAGACCTCCATCTGATCTTATTTCTTGCTGCACTTAACTTGTTTCAAATACTTGCATTGTATATATTGTTTTTCTCCTGAGGCTTTTTTGGTTTCCCAAAAGGTTTAATTACAGGTAAACAGAAAGTGATTTATTGTGTATAATGCATTTACAATTTTATTTAACATTTATAAGTGACAGTCTCAGATGACAAGATAAGCACGTATATGCTTATATAATGTAAAATAAGCAGTATCAGGGAGGCAATTCTTTTTGCTTCAACCATGTTTTTTTTACATTTATTTATGCAAGATATTTGAACCGAAACTGTATCTATGAATACTAACCTTTTGTGTCAAGCTGTCCTTGCTCCAACAGGGTTTCATCTATGACAAAAGAGGTACTGTTGGCCAGCTGTAATATTCCACTGACTAAACGATTAGCTGTGTAGTCCTTGTGTGGGTTAAATGTTAAGCTGTTCATATTCTCTATGGTCATCTGTAGGCGATATGACTGCCCCCCCCCAAAAATGGCTATAATAAACTATCATATGGAACATGTACCAAATAAAGAATTAAGCTACTACATTTCACTAAAAATGACATAAGAGGTTAATAGTTAATAAAAATCAAGGAATCATGTAATTGCAGATATTCCAGTTAAAAACATCTGATTCTTCCACAAGAAATAAACTCTTTCTTTCAAAACACTTAGGTAAGTCTTGTTCCTTCCAAGGTTTATAATGCCAAATTTTCACAGAAGAGCAATGCATTGCTCAAGTACAGTATCTAGTAAATATTTTCAAAAATCAGACGTGTAATAAAATGTATGCAAATTGGCTTCAAAAGACAAGAATCTTAAAAATATTCCATTATCCTTGAAAGCATCAAACCTATATGACATTTCCCTTAACTACACATGACATTGCTTGAAAATAATGCATTACGTATATATATATGCAGAAAGAATGTTTAACTACACTTTTTCCCCCTCTCGTCATTATAATTAAACATTTTAGCAAATAAGCAAGGGCAGAAACTGTATCATTAAAATTATGGCATCTCTATTCTCTTGAGTGATAGAGGAATTAGAGATAAATTATCTTGTTGGGTACAGATCCATCATTGTAGATATGTCATGCAAGCAATTGTGCATTGGTGACAAACAGGTAGGCTTATGACAACAATTGTGGGATCAGAATTTCCACTGCAAAGCAATGTGCCTGTAAAGTGTGATTGCACTACACAGCAATGGCAATCCCTCCAGTCTTGGTTGCCATTTAATTAAATCCCAGCCAGGCCAGTAGATGGGGGAGGGCATGAGGAGGTGCAAGAGAAGCATGGTGTGGGTGTGCAAAGATGTAGTGAGAGTTGAGGGGGTCAGAGAGGTGTGATGAGAATGCAGTTCTGTGAGATGGAACAGTAAAGCTTGGGGAGGATACATGGAGATGGATGAGTGGTAAGGGAGGCTTGGAGAGGGTATGTGGGGATGTGTGAGTGGTTGGTGCAGTGCAAGCACTGGGAGAGGATATGTAGGTGGAGAAGGTTCACCCCAGAGACTTGAGACCCTGCTGTCTTCCCAATGACTTTCTGGGGAAACTGTTAGGAAAGGTCACAAATGGCTATTACGTGATTGCGGGGTACTTTTAAGTGCAAGACAGTTGGCAGCAGTGCACCCAAATCACAATCATGTGACTGCAAAGGTGCTAGGATGGGCAGAATTCCAAGGATTGTAACCACTATACATTCAGCACCATCGTAACTTTTTTCACTGAACAAATGGTCATAAGTTGAGGACTATCAACCCTACAAAGGACTATCTGTATACAATGAATACTAGTTATTCTCTCTCTCTCTCTCTCTCTCTCTCTCTCTCTCTCTCTCTCTCTCTCTCTCTCTCTCTCTCTCTCTCTCTCACACACACACACACACACACACAAACACATACACACCATTTTGAATTGTCCATTTAGGACTCAATCAGAAGTATGGTAAATTGATTAAGCTGTGACTGAGCAATTTTACACATTGCATTATGACATTACCAAATGGCTGAAAGACAAACTCATTACAACTTAATGTGACAGGTACTGACATGAACGAGCAGTTAAGGTACACAGCTTATAAATGTAATTCTTACTGCAGGAACAAGCTGCTGAATAATACGGTATACATGCTCTGTGAAGACACTGTTTCTTGGACAGCCGCTTAAATTCAGGGCAAATTTTCCCAGAGGAAGGACATCTCTTCTTGCATAGCTAGATAATACAAAAGAAAGAAATGTAAGGTTAAGAGCAAGGACTTCTATTGCTGATCTTTGTAAATCATTTTATGCTAGGAATGCTTTTGGATAAAGAGCAATATTGATACTTTGAAAGCATACACACAGTGAAATTAGTAGAACAATTATGAACAAGCACCAACAAAGATATAGTATTTGAAGATAGCTTAAAATTGTATTAGGAATATAGCTTTGGAAATATATCCATGTCCATACTGGAAACTATTTTAAAATCTTGTGCTCCTTTCCACTGATATTTCAGGCAGCAGAGAATGTTGAAATGATTTAAAGCGTTGAATTGATTAATTTTTTTTAAAGTCCACAAAAAGACCATGGGGGAATGCATTAACTGCTATTTTAAATTGTTTAATTGTCTATGGTCTCTTATCAGTTGTCTGTTAAGGCAAATACAACGTGGATAAAATTGCTTGGTTCTGCACTGATACAGTGCACAGAAGTGATAGTTATCTCATACTTCTTGTAACAACCTGCAATTTTTGTGTGTGCAGAATTTCAGACAATTAATACTTAAATACAATGCTAGTGTCTTTAGGCATTTGATCATATTCAGAAGATTATCAGCTGAAGAAAATTACCATATCTCACTTGAGTTGCTGCAAAAATAAATGTGTGGATATTCATGAATTTCAACTCTTAATTGTTTATTGCATTTGCCTCTTCTTCTGGCAAATATTCTTCTTACTTCCAACATGATACTTGTGTTAGCATCTTAAGAACTGTTGATTTAGAATATTACCTTTTTGTATTGTATAGATACTAAAATGCCAACAGTAGTCACATATAAAAAATATAAAGATCCAATAAAAAAATTAAAAAAATAAACCTCTTTTTTTAGGCCTTACAAGCCTACATGTTTTGATTGAATACATTATTATTTTTATGAATGTATAAATGCCATTTAATAATTTTTCATAGTGCCATTTTTTAATTTTGAGAGGGCTCTAAAATTAAAGGCCATAAAAGCCCTTCATGGCATGGGTTCAGATTATCTGAGGAACCATCTGAGTCCGATGAGATTAGTCTGTTCCACCAGCACTGGCAGAAGAAACTTGCTGCAGTCCTGGTCAATCAAGGAATTGGTCAGTCCTGGTCAATCAAGAGCCTTTTCTACCATGGCACCCATCATCTTGAACACTGTGCTTCCAGAGGTGAGATCTGCACCCACCCTGTTGGTCTTTTGGTTTGAAGATTAGGCTTTGCCAACTGGTCCAGGGCCTCAATGGGGGAGTGGCATCTTGGAGGTGGTTAATGGATTAGATGTCCAATCTGTGGCCCATGGGCTGCATGCAGCCTTGGATAACTAGTGATGCGGCCCCGTAAGATCGTAAACTTTTAACATTATTATGTGATTTATATGCATTAACTACATTATATATTGTATATGCATTATATATATTTATATGTCAATTCCCCTTCACTCAATGTGGCCCAGACAGAGATTGGGCACCCATGGATTAGACAGACTACACGTCCTCCCTATGTGCACTTTGTTCCCTTCCTCTTCATCTTGGTCAATTTTAAATGTATGGTGTTTGTTTATTGCTTTAATGTTTTATGTGATATTTTTAACTGAATCATTGTAAATAACCTAGAGTTGCCTTGGCAAGATGGGCAGCCGACATCTAGAAAGTTTTTGGTTTAATTAGAAATAAGCACACAGTTGCTTTCTAGGACAAGATTTATAACTGGCAAAATTGTCAGGGAAAGCACTGACACTTTCCTTTGTATTTCTGTCCGGATTGAATTAAAGGAGCAGGAAGACTAAAAGAGTGATTATCAGAAGAACGTGGATTCACTGGATCCACAAAGTATATTTGATGGCGAAGGACTGAATCATGACTAGAAAGAAAAAGTCGTGCTAGAAAATATGGGAATCACAACAGAGCAGATCAGGGAGCTGGTTCTCCAAAACAGCTGAAAAAAGGAAATTATTTTTTCCTTCTTCCTCTCCTTCCTTCTAATGTAGAAGGGTTATGAACAGGAAACTGAAGATGAAAGAAAGCTGTCTAGAAGAAGTTAACATTTTTATATTAACCATTGTTATGTTAATTCCTTCTAGACAGTTTTTTTTTTAAACTTTCAGCTCAATGACTAAGTGTAGCAGTTCTATGGATAAGAGAATGATGCAAACTGTTAAGGAACATCAAGGAAACTTCCTAAATAAATATGTATGCATTTGAGATGTACTTACCTTAATAGACATAACATTACCACATATTGGAAATAAACACAAATTATTTACTTTATTTGCAATATGAAAATTAAAATAGTTTTCATTTTTAGGTTGCAGAATAATACTGTATGTTTGTCTCCATTAAATACTTTCTCCCTTTTACCTCTTCTCCCACAAGATAAGATATGTTAAACAGACAAATTTGCTACTTACACTGTGGAAATGAGATGTAATATAACATATTCAGCAGCCAAGCTGTCTCCCAAAAAGGCATGAGTGAGGAAGCCAAGAAGCTCTGCTCTAACTGGTGATAGTTCAGACATAAAACTAGAAACAACTAAAAGAGACAGCATAGGCAAGAATCAGAAAATACAAAGGAATTTTTCTATACAGGTAGTCCTCAACTTACAACAATTTGTTTAGTGACTGTTCAAAGTTACAACAACTCTGAAAAAAGTATTGTATGACTGGTTTTCACAGTTATGACAATCCCCATGGTCACATGATCAAAATTCAGACGCATGGCAGCTGGCATGTATTTATGACAGTTCCACTGCCCTGGGGCCATGTGATCATTGTTTGTAACCTTCCCGGCTGGCATACAACAAAGTCAATGGGGTAAGCCAGATTCACTTAACCATATGATTCACTGCAGTGATTCATTGAACAACTGGTACAAAAAATTTGAGGCTCCATTGTGCTGGTTAAGTCTACCTGTACTGTGCAAATAGCCCTCAACTTATGACTGGTTGCTTAATGACTATTTGAATGACAATGAACCTCCCCAAAGCTACATACAACCTATTTTGATGGTTGCCCCTTCTGCAATCATGTGATCACATTTTTTGGGCACTTGACAACTGGATCTTTTACCGAAAAAGATTGCTGTCAATCCTATTTACAATTCATTTTCCTTGAATTCTAAAAGCAATTTGGATTATTGTAATAAATTATTACTATATTTAAAAATAAACTGTTAATTTTAGCTAAGAATTTTATAGTAAAACATTAATAAAATGGCATGGACATTAACAAACGTTTGTTTAGATTTAAAATTATAGAGATCAATAATGATATCAATTTAGCTATGGACACATCATAAACATACATTAATACTGCCTGTACATTTCATCTGCCTCTCTTCATTATGTAAAACTGCAAAATACATCAACTCATCTACTATTATTAAAGAAGTCAGTGGCTGTTTTACACTGTGACAAACTTATGGCACGCATGAATTTAAAAATACTGATTTAGCAAATGTGTTTGTGAAACATTTCAACAGTCTTTTAATGAGGATGTTATTAAAATGTACAGGTTTAGACACTAAATCCAAATTTTAAAATATAAACTCTCACAAAAAGGCAACAGAAATACAAAATTCTTAAATGGTATTCACATATGGTATTCACTTTATATTTGCCATGAAAGAGAAAATAAAAAGTCTATGACATATCAATTTTTTTCTTATGGACCTCCCTGACTCAAAGAAGGAGAAAAATGGCTTATACAACATTTAGCAATGTACTTTTATGCTTAAATATTAAGGATGCTAAGAACAAACTGACCTTTTTGTGTATAAATAAATGGAAACAATAAAACCCAATACAGCAGGGGTGTCAAACTCGCAATGTCAGGTGACGTATCGCCACTTTTTTTTCCATTGACGGCAATGGGGTGGGCGTAGTTTCGGCATGACGCCCCGGCGTGCGGGCTGGCAGTTTGACACCCCTGCAATACAGGCATTCAATAGTAACAAGGTAATCTTCTCTAAATAGCTGAAATACTTACAGCTCTTGCTTTCTTCCTCATTAAGGCAAGCAGGCAACAATGGATTTATGTGCTGAAGTTTCTGTGCTAGAATTACATGGATTCTGGGAACTAATGATGCTGGAGGACTATGAACTTTCTGTTCCTCCACAGTATCCATACAATCCATAGACTCCATTGGAGAGGAGGAATTCTCCCTAAAATATAAAAGTAGCTCTATTTAGGCTCATTTAATCTCTAAAAATTGCTCGCAAGATTTTTTTCCTGTCAAAGAAAAAGGTACTTTATTTAAATATAAAATGTCAGTATGATAAACAGTATAAATTAAGTTCTTGAATTTATTTCATACTTTTGCAGCAATCAAAGTAAACTCCTCAGTTATATCTTTTAAAAATGCTCTTGAATATAAAGAACTGATATCACCTTTTTATTCTTTATATGGTACCATGAAATAAGTACTGTTTAGAATTGGGACAAATCCAGATCTCTAAAATTTAGTTATAGATTCAACAGTATAAAGTAGCAATTTGTGGGCTAGCATTATTCTCCCCCCCCCAAAAAAAGAAAAAAAAGGATTATTTTTCAGTTTTTCTGAAACACACTGACAAAGAAGAAAATTAAATGTTGCTGCTAATGTTTTACAGAAACTTTACAAATTACCTATTTGTGGACCAAATATGTGAATTTCTTCAGTCACAATGATGGCAAACTTGCATTTTATCATCACTAAAATGTTACCTTTCTTCATTGTTCAGCATGTTCAGGACAGGATCGACAGACAAAATCCCATACACCTCAAGAATATCATTGACTTTGAAACTGTCCCCATTTTCATATATCTGCCACAAACAGAATATGTTTAAGAGGCGAAATTGCAGTAAGAAAATATGAAGTACTGTGAAAGCAATAGCTACTTGAACATACTCATAAATTATAGTTTACTATTATGGGAGAAGGTTTGTATCATAACTGTCTCTCAAAACTGTCTGCTTCAATAAAAAAAGTTGTAGCTGCGTTCCAAATCCTAACAATATGCAGTGGCTCAATATACTCTTCAATGATGGGCTTTGTGCAACTACAAGACTATTTTTACATCAATAAAGATTGAAGCAATGTGATATTTAATTTAATATAGGTAGTCCTCAACTTACGACCACAATTTAGCCCGGAATTTCCATTGATGTGTGAATTTTGCCCCATTTTATGACATTTCTTGCCACAATTAAGTGAATCACTGCAGCTATTCAGTTAATAAGTTCATCTGTTAAGTGAATCCAGCTTCCGCATTGACTTTGCTTGTCAGAAGGTCGCAAAAGGTGACACCAGGACGCCATCATAAATATGAAGACATCATAAATATGAGTCAGTTGCCAAGGGTCTGAATTTTGATCACGTGGCCATGGGGATGCTGCAACGGTTGTAAGTGTGAAAAACAGTCATTAGTCCCTTTTTTCAGTGCCGTTGTAACTTGGAACGGTCACTAAATGAACTGTTGTAAGTCGAGGACTGCCTGTATGTTGTACATGGCTTTGGTTCATGTACCAATTCTAAATGCAAATGACAACAAATCTCCACACTTCTAAAGCACGTCAAAGTGATTCTGTTTCAGGTACTGCTCAGGACATTACCTTCACAAGACACGCAGGGCCCTTTTCTTCTGGGAGTGGAAAATTCAGATCTAGTGGAGATGAACAGTTTAAAGAAATCATCTGATGCCTTGCAGAAGCTTCTGTTTCTAATCGCTTTGGCTCTCCACTCCCTTGGATATCAGGCACATTTCCTAGAATTAAAAAACAACAAGTTTTCACTACCTTAAAACTCATAATTTTAAGATTAAAATTTATTGCTGCTTTTTGAGAAAAAAAATGTACAACATGCTGAATCAAAAGTGCATGTTGCAAAAACTAGAGCTTAGAATCCTTTCAGAATAGTAATTCCCCAAAAGTATTGTAATTTACAAAAGGGGTATAAAGTTCTAGATCAGGGGTGTGAAAACTGCCGGCCCGTGGGCCGGAGGCGTCATCCAGAAGCCGCACCGACCCCACTGCCGGCAATGACAAAACCGCCCCGATACGTTGCGCGACATCACATGAGGTTGCGGAGTTTGACATGTCTGTTCTAGATCAAACCAAGCAAATGAGTACTCTCTTCAGAATACTATGAAGTGGAAATGACTAGAAACAATGAAGAGGGAAGCCATTATTTTATTGGTTTCTTACACTTTTTCTCTCTCCCTGACCTCAACATCTGGCATCAGTGGACTAAAGTGCTTATTTCAGGACCCTATCTATATATGAAGTGTTTTTAAAAGTATATTAGAACTACAAAAATATAGAGGACTCTGCAAATGGCCCACCTCTGATCTAACTTGCAATTTGTTTTTCAATAACGGTGAGCCAAATAAAGAGAATCACGTTTTTTTTGCTGCACCTAGCATCCAGTTATATATTGTCTTATTTATTTTCATGGCTAACAATATATCATCGCTGCATGAGTTTGCTCTTCCTATAAACCAGAATCATCCTTGATTTTTCAAGAGTATAGTAGTTGCAAATACTGGTCTGTAAATCATATATCTGTAGCTACAAGTTGACCTATGGGTAACACATCAAGAACTTCAGACCAATGGTACATTCAGAGTCTTGCTCTCTTTGCAACTATCACTGAACTCATCTAATTATTAAAAATGAGATAATGATATATGAGATCATATTCTAAAAATATTCTAAGTCAGGGCTTTTCAACCTTTTCACCCATTGTACCACTTTTAGGATATGGCAATATCCGAGTACCATCAGTCGCCTAGCAAGGTGTCAAAAACTTGATGACCAAAAAAAAAAGGAAAAAAAAAAGATAAAATACAGGTAGTCCTCGACTTACAACAGTTCGCTTAGTGACTGTTCAAAGTTACAATGCACTGAAAAAAGTGCCTCCCAAGCCACAGCCGAGCAAGACACCTGCCTGCCCACCTGGTGGTGCTCTCCCTCCTGTCCGAGGTTTTCATTGTTGTGAGCATTTCTGTTGAGGATTGGCAGAAGGGGTGGGGTCGGGGGGTGTTTGGTTTTTATTCCCCCCGTCTGCTGGGTGGTTGCAGCAGGTTTTGGTCACTTCACATGACCCTGGGACACTGTGACCGTCATAAATTTGAATCAGTTGCCAAGCATCTGAATGTAAATCACAAGACCCTGGAGATGCTGCAACATTCCAGCTGATTGGCGCTTCTTATGGGCTCAGCAGAAGTGCCAGGATCGGTGCTGCTTTCCAGCTGATTAGTGCTTCTTCAGGGCTCAGCAAAAGCACCAGGATCAGTGCCGAGCTCCAGCTGGAACCTGGCGCTGATCCTGGCGCTTCCACTGAGCCCTGATAGCCCTGCAGCTCCAGCCATCTCTCACTCAGGCTTGTGCAGTGCTACCACCGGTTCAGTTCATTCCCCTCCCCTGCTACCACTTTTCTAGGATGGTCGCATACCACCTGCCAGGTGCCAATGTACCACAGGTGATACCCGTACCATTGGCTGAAAAGCCCTGTTCTAAGTCATCAAGGCATATATCACTTCAGTGCAAATGGATAAACCACAATATTAATTATGAATAATAAGTGACTTTCAGGAGAAAGACAACATTATCTCAGCTGATACCCATATGCTGCTCTCTCTGTTTTGATGGATGCAACTCCATGTCTTCATCATCCTCATAACTCCTCTTATGGCGACTTGGTGTGTATGATGTTGATGGACAAACTCGAGCTTGACTTGCACTATTATAAGCGTAAGTTTTAAGTTAAGGACAGAATCAATGAATAAACTTATCTGGAAATTTAATTAAACATTTAATTTAAAATTAAGGCAATGCTATCCTTTCCCAAGGTGAAGGAAAAGATAATAGCATTTTGTAAGTTTAACATATAACTACATCATGTAATGTTTTGTAATCTTATAAAATTTTAAATAGTTTTGTAGAAATATTGAAGAATGAATGTAAACAAATTAAAAAAGAATACTACACAAATGCTAGCAGACTACATGGCAATAAGGAAGGAGCATGATTTGGCTTACAGCAGCAGGTCATTCATTTGTAAATGTTATTGTATATACATATTTATTTAACTCCCTTTTGGCAATCCTATAATCCCTTAATTCGGGGTATGGCTGCCTATCTTAATATCCATCCAGGAGCAAAAAGCAATGCAGAAAATAATGCAATCTTAGAGATGCTGCACTACAAAAATTTCATATTAGAAAAGTAGTTAAAAAGTTGCTAAATTGCTTAACACATGCTATTTTCTCTAAAAAGTTGCTAAATTGCTTAACACATGCTATTTCTCTATAAATTATCTCATTTTCTCCTTATTACAATTCTTTATCACTTGACATAGAGAAATATCTCGCTATCACAATCAGCTTGGAAGAGATGTTCTCTGTCTCAACTCATACACATGATCCAAACAAAAATAAAAACCTGTCCCCAAATATGCTTCCTTTATTGTCAAGGATTCAGAAAATTCCGATTCTACTACAGTTAAAAAAAGCTCTTTAAAAAGTTACTTTTATTAACGAAAAGACTTCTTCAAATAGCCATTTTGTTCAGCATCTATAGTATTTGCTGATGGAGTCAAAAGATAAATTCTGAAGTTCAAACTCTGATCTATCTATATCTACAAATATCAATGTTTACAGGGAATGATTTTCTCTGTAATACTCTGTGGAAGCAAACAGTGCAGAAGCAGGATAGAAGGAGTAGTCTGCTTGCTATTGAAGTATACCATAGATAACCAAGAAAATAAATGAATGGATCATAGAACAGGTCAATCCAGAATTCTCACTTGAGATGATAATAATGCTCAAATGATTATATTTTGGATCTATGATGAAAAGACTTAGTTGCCCCAAGACCTATGGTGGAAAATCTGGAGGAGAAGAGTCCAACCAGAAGCAAGGTGGCTGGATTTAATTACAACAGCAATGATTGCATTACTGGAAGACATGAAGGATCAGGATGGGAATAGAGGAAGTCCATCTCAGTGGTCATTACAAGTTGATACAACTTGATGGCATATAATCAATCAACCAATCAATACTTTTCTATTAAGTATTAATGGGCTTGCACTATTATCACTAGTTTTTTTTATAGTTGTTATATATGAATGCACAATATTATAATCTACAAAGGATATTTCTTTTACCCATGCTGATTCTCCTGGCACTGGAACACAGTAAAAAGTCTGTCTATCTGCAGTCACAATTTGTTTAGGATTTAAATCTATTTCTTGATGAGGCTAGAAGAAGAAGTATTATAAAAATGAAATACATGTGATTTTTTAAAAGGGAAGTAATCTTAAAATAAATTTACAATTAGTGTGCTAGAAGGCAATATCGGTATTTATTCTAAGGAATTACAAGCAATGAACTCTAATCTCTGTGGATCAAAAGTTCTAGTAACAACTTTTTTGACTTACATAAAATAATGAAAGCTGATTCTGGTTTTTTATACAGTGCTAGTTTGAACTTTATCATTTGAAGCATGACACTTCCTTGTTGGCAACATTGTATTCAAGTAAAAGCACTACTGAAAATGTATGGAGCCAAACTTAAATTAAATCCCAGTCTACACAATATTTATTAACATAATCAATAATAATCAATTCATTTTCCAAATGTTTTAATGTCATCACTGCAGCACCAAATATCTATATGTAAGTGATATAAGCATATTAACTGCCCCAAAACAAGTTTTACAAGAAACTATATGGAAGAGATCCCAGAACACTCCTAGCAACAGAAGTAGAATATATAGTATATTTGGAAAGAGGAGAAACAGAACATCCCCTAAAAGGGCAATAATTGGCATAGAGACCTTCTGCACAGGAATACATTATAAAATGTATTTATTTACTACAACTTGTACACTGCCTCCGTCTTAGTTATCCAATCTCAAATGTTCCAAGCATTGTCACAATGACAATGCTAAAAAAAATACACATTCATACTCCTTAATAGTTCATTTGTGTTTGCCTTAGCATAAGTCTACTTCATGACTCTGATAAAGATGAACTTTTCTTATGAAAGCAAAAATATAATATAAAATTATTTTTGTGGAAACAGATTAACATTGTGCAGTTTCTCAAGTGTAGACCCAGACAATACTTTTGAGTGAAAAGGGAAAATATTAGAATGTGTGAAGGGCTAGTACTTTTAAAAACCAGTGACACTGGCATTATTGCCTTGTACATTCAAAATAGAATAGAGGCACATATTCTGAAAAAATACATTTAGGAGGACTAGATTTGTCACTGATTCAATAAACTAAGTGAGGATATATTAGTGCAAATGAATGTTCAATTATATTGTTTAATTAAAAAAGAAGCACTAGAGAAGGATGTGGGAGATACATTCCATTCTATTGTATTCTATTCTACTCATTAAAAAACAAACTATATTTTGATGCTCTGTGATTTATTACGACAAAAACTTGTATCTGTCTCCATTTCTTGATTGCTTATAGTATTAATTTCAGAAGCTTTAAGGCAAAAATCAGTTAACACAATTGTATCTAAAAATCCCAATGCACCACCATTTGGGCTTGCATGAGAAAAAAAAAATCATCTCCGAATGTCTTTTTGAAAAACCACATTTTTCCAGTTCTCCAAAAATATATCCATAGAAAGATAAAATAGAAAGAAAATGATAAATATTATAGTAACTTAACTGCATTGCCATAATTTCTGTAGCTGGACTTACCCCACATTCTGCTACATCTCTGTATTTTCCAAAATGCATAACCTGTTAAAAACATAAAGTCATTGTTGTATTCTATACAATTTCTTACTATGTTCATTTTGGGGAGATTTGGGGGATTTTTTAAATAGTTACATCCTCACAATTATCTTTTCTATGAACATAGTGGTTCTACTCTTGTCAATAGAACCAATAAAATATTATGAATCAATCCTTAGCTTTTCCAGAATGAAAATATTTATAAAGAAAATATTGATTCATAATATTTTATTGGTTCCAGGCAAAGCATCTGTTCCCTCCAGTATATATGAGCAGAAATGCTAAGGAACTATTATCAGACACGGATTGTTGGTATTTCACTTAAGAATACACATAGAAAAACCTTAAGATTTCCTTTATTTCATGTGATACTCTTACAAAAGAGGTACTAGCAAGTCCTATGTCATGTGGAATAAAAGGGAAATAATGGACCTAGCATAGGGATGGACAAACATTTGTTGGGCAAGACCAAACTTAACTTGGAGGGAGGCCACAGCACAAATATAGTAGTCCTGAAATTGGTTTGATAAGAATTTGAGGGTTTGGATTTTGTTTTGTTCCTGTTTTATACTACTATTTTTTTTCATCCTAAGCATCAATTTATGTAAAATTATTCTCAATTTTCAACAATTATATCAAGAGGAATAAGAACCATGAAAGAAACAACATGGCTGGGTATAAATATAGGAAATCAGAACCACAGTGAAGAAACTAACTTACACGTGATTTACTAACTATGTCAACAGTTTCATAAACGTTCATATAAAATTCAGGATCAAACATATCTTGAACCATACAGCGAAATTTTATTAAGCTATTTGGCTTCAGATAATGTAGGGGGACATCATTCAATGATGGTATCTGTAAAACAAAATTCAATAATTATCAGCTTCAGGAGGTAAACAGAATTGTGTATCTTTATTTTCAATATTATTAATTTAATAATATTTGAATTTATGTAAGTCTGAAGATCTAATACTTAAACAGAAAGGCTGATAGAATTTACATTGATTTTATAAACATTTTCTTAGTAATCATTGAAATATGATTTAATTCAATCATGCATATTTCAGATTTAGTTAATTGACTAAATCTACTCTATCCATTCCATTTTTTTGAATGCAACAATTCCAGAGTCATTTATCTGACTCTAAGCTTAATTTGTTAGAATCACAATTCAATGATATCACCACTGTAAAAATATTTTGCACCTAGATTTGGACCTGTAAGATGTTTGACAAAAAATAAAATGTGCCAATCAATAAAACTATATTTTTCAAGCAGCTGGTCAGTTACTGAAATAAAATGACTAAATGATTATATTCATACCATAAAATTTATAATGAGCCAAAATTCAATTTTCTGAATGTGTAAGTTTAATTTGTTCATCTCTTGAAGTCAGGACTGAATTACTAAAAATGTACTGTACATGTTTGTATATTCCATGCCTCTTTGATATTCTTTTTCCTTATTCAAATTAAAATATAATTTTTATCATAAAAATATGACAATATGTTCTATATCAAATATGCATCATCTTTAGGTTAAGGAAATTACTACATAAACACTAACTAAAATTATACTATCACACACTATTGAATGTGCAGGAAATTTGCTCAGAATCAAAAATTTAAAGACTATACATTTAGAGATCCTATATCCCAGTGATGACAAACCTTTTAGAGAATGAGTGCCCAAACTACAACCCAAAACCCACTTACGCAGCGTCGAGTGCTGGCTGGGTGTGGCCCATTGGGTGGGCGTGGCTATGGTGGTAACGGCAGACTGGGTGGGACTAAAAAGTTCAATCAATCAATTCCAACTTTGCAAGATCTTTTTTTCCCCGCGAGAAGTTGAAATTGACTGATTGAACCTTTTTTTTTTTTTTGCACACGGCGGTGGAAGCCTAAGGCAAAAAGGTTTTATAAAACCCAGCTGAAGACCTAGGACTGGGGCGACGGCGTGCTTGCCCACAGAGAGGGCTCTGAGTGCCGCCTCTGGCACCCATACCATAGGTTTGCCACCACTGCTATATCCAATGCCAATAACAGTGTCCTGTTTTATTTCTGCACTAATATCCTTAATCAAAAACTCAATTTATTTTATAATTCCTTTTAGCTCTACTGTATGCATTCAATGCCATGTTAGCAAAGTTGCCTAAAGATTCTGAAACTCATCATCAAATAATTTAAGTTCTGATAACTAAACATAGTCTTACCCAGTTAGTTGCATTATTTTCTTTTAGTTTCTCTTTGAAGTATTCCGTTACTTTCTTCTCCCATTCAGGGTTTAGACTATTCTGAGCTAAACAAGACATAAATCAAATCACAATATTTAGTTTGTGAAAACTATAGTCTACAAATGTAAAATGCAGCAAAGTACATTTAAAATTTTACTTTGCAAACACAGTATTATTCAATAATTAATGATCAAATAACATTTTAGGCTTTTTTCTAAAGCAAAAAGAAATAAAAAAGCAAAATCTTCCTGGACTAAATAATTTTGATATGTGCAGGATTATCTGCAATTCTGACTTTTTCAGATAACAAATATAGGTTAGTAAAGGTTATAAGTAGTGTGTTGCAAAGTTTAAAACAGATACTTCAGAACCATGTTTGCATAAATGTCTTCTTCCTGTTTCAAATACACACACACACACACACACTTATGATAATTAACAGTTTACCCCAAAGCAGTAACAATAATCTAGGAATGAAAATCAAAATCATGTTATCTGATAGATACTTGCTGGAATGTTTTGTTTTTAACAGGAGCATCCAAATCTAGTTCTGGATTCCAAGAGCCAATCAGAGTTGTCAGCCAATTCAAGGATCAGGTTTTCATATACAGAAGCTGGATAACAGACAGGTGCTTGCAACAAGGGATCATGGGTCAGGGTACTCCTTAAATCAAATTGCAGCCAGCTGTAACTAATTAAGAGATTTACCCCCTTGCTTGGCAAGGAGCCTAAAAGAACATTTCTCTGTGTTCCCTTTTCTAGTCGTCTGTGGTAGGAGCTATGTCATTCTCAACTGATCGTTCCAGTTGCCCAGGTAGTGCTTGTTTTTTTGACCAGAACTTGTATGATTCTTGGCTTGGGGGTCTCCTGAGGCTGACATTCTACAGGTTCAGCTGAAACAGCTTATTCAGAATTAGATTCAGATTCTGAACCCTGGGCCTGGGCCCTAAAATTGAGGAACCTTTACTTAAAGCAGTGTTTCTCAACCTTGACAATTTTAAGGCATGTGGACTTCAACTCCCAGAATTCCACAGCCAGCAATGCTGGCTGTGGAATTCTGGGAGTTGAAGTCCACATGCCTTAAAATTGTCAAGGTTGAGAAACACTGACTTAAAGCATTAAAGCAGACATATTTTTAGAAGACTAAAAGTGGGGACGATGACTGCAGTAGAATGAAGAGCTGGTGAGTAGACCGGCTTTTCATAATTCTCCAAATAAGAAGACTTGGGATTGCCCATAAGTGCTCAAGACAATTTCTCCTTACAAGGCAACTACATGAGAATAGTTTATGGCAGGTTTAGAGCTCTGGGAAATGAGGGGATAGCCTTTTTGCTCAAACCAACTTGTTTGTTTTAGCTGTTAGGAACCTTTGAGTCAAAAAAATCAGGTGTGTTTCCTTCAATACTTAGTGAAAGAAATTTGAAATACAGGTAGTCCTTGACTTACAACAGTTCATTTAATGGCCGTTCAAAAAAACTATTGACACATGATCAAATGCTTGGCAACTGACTCATATTTATGACGTTTGCCGTGCCTTGGGGCCATGTGATCAGCTTCTACAACTTTCTGACAAGCAAAGTCAATGGGGGAACCAGATTCATTTAACAACTGTGTTATTAACTTAGCAACTGCAGTGATTTAACTTAACAACTGTGGCAAGAAATGGGGCAAAATTCACTTAACAAGTGTTTCACTTAGCAACAGAAATTTTGGGCTCAACTGTGGATGTAAGTCAAGGACTATCCTGTGCAAGTTTAAGCTGCAGGGTTTATTTCTAAATAAACAGCAAAAGGTTCATTAAAACTTTGATTTTGGAAAGTTACAAGCAGTCTAAGACAGTGATGACGAACCTTTTAGAGACCGAGTGCCCAAAAACTGACCCCGCCCCACCCACCTGCCCACAGGGCCACTCACCGCCTCCAGGGCCCACCGCAGATCGCTCAGGCAGCTCAGCAGCGCTATGGCGGTTACACCCTCTGCCCGCGCCCCGCAGCATCAACTGTGCGGGATGGGGCATGAGGGCAGAGTCTTGTCTACGCTTCCTGGCTGCCATGTCCTTGGCTGTGCTGCTCCGTGTAGGCCACGCTTGGGGATGACTCTCCTCCTGGGGGGTTGCTGGTGAGGAGGGGGTCGTGGGGGGAGGCAAGGCTGGGGCAACGGCACGTGTGCCCACAGAGAGGGCTCCAAATGACGCCTCTGGCACGCGTGCCATAGGTTCGCCACCATTGGTCTAAGAGTCCAAATGTATTTGAAATAAGATTTTGGAATTAATTATAAAAATGCTTCTTGTGGAAAATGCTTCAAAAAAAAAAAAAGAACATGATAGGATGAGACTTTGAAGGTTGGGCACTATAAGGAACCAGAAGGAACTAAAGATTACAGTTAAAAATATATACTTAAATTTGACTTATAAGAATGAAGCAAAACATTTTAACATTGAACAAACTGAAGATATTTTTGAACAATGGACCCAGAAGTTAATTTTAAGAGTGTCTGCCTCCATAGATTGTGCTTAAAAGATTTGATGGTAAAGAAACAAGTTTTACCTGACAAGAATGAGATTGATCTGAAAGTGGATTTAAAAATGACCGGCTATAAGAATTATGAAAAAGATGCAATACTGAATTAAAAAAAAGAAACTGGGCGATGCCTTAATAATTAAAAGGGATATACAAAAAATAAACCAAGAGACTCACCTGAATAATTTTCCTACATTGTATTTACAAAATAGATTTGTTAAAATTATGAAGAATTTTGTGAGAAGGGTCAAAGAAAAAATGAAAAGAAATGAAGTTCTAGGTTACAATTTGAAGGGACTAAAGATCCAGACTATTAAAAGTAAAAGGAAGCAATATATTATTTGTAAAACATAATACAGCTGTTAGCTTTGATTTTTAACATATAACTACTTTCCTAGTAATAGAAATGTCAGGTTCTGTGCAGGATTAACAATGTCACAAATCATGGTATTGATAAAAATTAAAATAAAATTATAAAAAGTCAGTTTAGACAATGGTAATTTACTATAGTTTTCCCCTCTATTCTAACAGTACAGTATTTAGCATATTTAAATCATTATAGAGACTGTAGAAAATCTATGTTTACTGTTTTTAACTACTATGTTCCAGGTCCCAGCTATAATATCTGTTTTATTATTAATTATTTTTATTAAATTTTATAAAGTTTTAACAAATTTTAACACAAAAATATAATAACTCAACTGATAACAGAGAAATAACAAATTTAACAAGCAATACAAATAGCTGCTCGGAACCCCCCACCACCACATCCTCCCACATCCTAACCCCTAACCTCCAAACCGTCTTCCTCACCATCCAATGCGGTGTAAAGTTTTCCCGAGCACCCTAAGAAAAAAAAGAAAAAATCTATTCCCTTAATATCCCCAACTGCAGTTGAGAAACATAATCTATTACTTATTATCTCCCTCCCCCCTCCCCCCCAGGCTTCCCGGAGTGAATACAGAGTAAAAAAATGCAAGAAACCCCGCTAATCTACTATTTAGTAACTATTTATCTATATATCATATCTAGTTCTTTCAATTGATATTTCTTTTGCGTATAATCAATCCATTTTTTCCAATCCATCAAAAATGTTTCATTTGAGTGGTTCTTCAGGTACGCTGATATCCTAGCCATCTCCACCAGATGGGTAACTTTTAATGTCCATTCTTCAATAGATGGTATTTCAGATGACTTCCAGTATTGACCCACCAACAGTCTTGCAGCCGTAGTCAAGTTCAAAATCAACTTAGTCTCTGTGGTGGAACAGTCCTTTGTTATACCCAACAAAAATAATTGTGGTACAAACTCAATACGCTTTTTCAAAATATTTTGAAGAATCCACCATATTTTTATCCAAAAAGCCTTAATTTTTTTACATGTCCACCAAATGTGAAAATAAGTTGCATCCAGAGATTCGCATCTCCAACATTTGGGTTTCAGATTTGGATACATAAGCGACAATTTTTTTGGGTCTAAATGCCATCTATAAAACATTTTATAAAAATTCTCTCTTAAATGCTGAGCTTGTGTAAACTTAACATTTTTCACCCATATTCTTTTCCAAGTTTCCATCCTGATTGAATAACCAAAATTCCCTTCCCACTTAATCATACAATCTTTAACTAGTTCCTTTCCAGAATCAATTTCAATTAAAGCGTCATATATTCTTTTAATATGCATCGCTCTTTGATCTCTAATTTGTATAATCAGTTTTTCATCCTTTAGAGAAAAACCCATCTTAACATCTTTTTGCCATCTGGCTTGAAGTTGTGCATGATGATACCAATTATGAGCTATACCTTCCTCCCTTAATCTGTCTAGTGATTTCAGTTCTAAGCTATTCCCATCTTTATTCAAAAGTTTATCATAGGGCTCCACGTCTTGAATTTGTTGTATACCCACACTCTGTATTGCATGTCTGGGAACAGTCCATAAAGGAATTTTACCATTTAACTTATAATAATACTTTTTCCAGACACGCATCACAGAGTTTCTTAATATATGCTCTTTAAAACCCCTGTCCAATTTTTTATCATAAACTAAATAAGCGTGGAACCCATAAACCAACCCATATCCTTCTATATTCAGTATTCTTTCATTTGTCAAATTAATCCAATCACTTATTACCACTAGAACTGCTGCATAATAATATAATTTGAAATTAGGCACTTTCATTCCACCTCTCTCTCTTGTATCTTGAATAATTTTAAGTTTAACCCTTGGTTTCTTGCCATCCCAAATAAAGTTGTTTATACCTTTCTGCCATTCATCAAGATTTCCATCCTTTTTAAGTATTGGCAACATTTGAAATAAAAATAGAAATTTCGGTAATACATTCATTTTAATAGCGGCTATCCTACCCAGGATAGATAATTGTAGTTTTTTCCAATTCTCCATTTCTTTTTGAACTTTACTCCATAAGAACTCATAATTATTCTTATATAATTTACCATTTGAGGCTTCTATATAAATTCCTAAATATTTAACTTTTTTAACTATCTCACATCCCGTTATTCTTTCCAAATCTTGTTTTAGTTTATTATCAAAATTTTTAACCAACATCTTTGTCTTGGATAAATTTAATTTAAAACCAGATACTTTTCCATAATTTCGAATAATTTCCATCAAACTCTGAACCGATTGCATTGGCTGAGTCAATGTCACAAGTAAATCATCTGCGAAAGCACATAATCTATAATCATGTTTTCTAATTTGTACCCCCTTTAATTCCTCTGATGCTCTAATCCTATTCAATAAAACCTCTAAAGTTAAGACAAACAATAAAGGGGATAAGGGACAACCCTGTCTAGTACCCTTTTCAATATTAAACAAATCTGTTAATTGACCATTTACTATAATCTGTCCTGTTTGTTTCTGATATATAGCTGTTATGGAATTAATAAACTGGTCCCCCATTCCCATCCTTACCACAAGCCTTTGCAGAAATGTCCAATTCAATCTATCAAAAGCTTTTTCTGCATCTAAAAACATTAAAAGAGCCGGCACTTGAATATGTTTATCCAAGTATTCCAGTATGTTAACAAGTTGTCTAACATTGGTTTTCATCTGTCTCCCTTGTAAAAAACCAGTCTGATCCGGGTGTATCCTCTGTGTCAAAACTGTCATTAATCTATTAGCCAAAATTTTTGCGAAAATCTTGTAATCCGTATTTAACAATGAGATAGGTCTAAAATTTTCTACTTGTACATTATCTTTGCCCTCTTTAGGAATCAAACAAACATTAGCCGTTTTCCAGGAGGGTGGAACCGGACCACCTTCTTGTATGTTCACAAATAACTCCCTCAAATGTTCGACCACTTCCTCCTGTAGACACTTATAATAAATCGTAGTAAAACCATCAGTTCCTGGAGATTTTCCCAATTTCAATTGCTTAATTGCGTCAATAATTTCTTCTGATCTAATCACAGCATTTAATCTATCTCTTTGTTCCAAAGTAATTTCCATAACATTTTGATTTTGTAAAAAGGCATCTACCTCTTGCTCTTGAACTTTTTCTTCAGCATACAATTTGGTATAGAACTCTAGAAAAGCCTTCTTAATAGCATCCTGATGAAATACTTCTTGCCCCTTATATTCTACCTTCTCAATTAAACGGGATTTTTGTTTCTTCCTTAATGTATAAGCCAACCATCTGCCAGGTTTATTAGCATTAAAAAAAGTGTTATGTTTAGCATATTGTATGTTCCTGGCAACCTGATCAGTCATCAAAATATCAAATTGTTTCCGTAAAACCTTTATCCCTTCTTTAATATTACTATCATCCGGTTTATAATATCTGTTTTGTATTAATGGATAATGACTCTTAGCAAACATTCAAAGTGAGTACAGAATATGGTGATTCCCAAAAGAAATAGGTCCGTGTACATTCTACAGTGGGGAAAAAAAGTATTTAGTCAGCCACGAATTGTGCAAGTTCTCCCACTTAAAAAGATGAGAGAGGCCTGTAATTGTCATCATAGGTAGACCTCAACTATGAGAGACAAAATGAGAAAACAAATCCAGACAATCACATTTGTCTGATTTGGAAAGAATTTATTTGCAAATTATGGTGGAAAATAAGTATGTGGTCACCTACAAACAAGCAAGATTTCTGGCTCTCACAGACCTGTAACTTCTTCTTTAAGAGGCTCCTCTGTCCTCCACTCATTACCTATATTAATGGCACCTGGCTGAACTTGTTATCAGTATAAAAGACATCTGTCCACAACCTCAAACAGTCACACTCCAAATTCCACTATGGTGAAGACCAAAGAGCTGTCGAAGGACACCAGAAACAAAGTTGTAGACCTGCACCAGGCTGGGAAGACTGAATCTGCAATAGGCAAGCAGCTTGGTGTGAAGAAATCAACTGTGGAAGCAATAATTAGAAAATGGAAGACATACAAGGCCACTGATAATCTCCCGCATCTGGGGCTCCATGCAAGATCTCACCCCGTGGGGTCAACATGATCACAAGAACGGTGGGCAAAAATCCCAGAACCACACAAGGGGACTTAGTGAATGACCTGCAGAGAGCTGGGACCAACGTAACAAAGGTAACCATCAGTAACACACTATGCCGCCAGGGACTCAGATCCTGCCGTGTCAGATGTGTCCCCCTGCTTAAGCCAGTACATGTCCGGGGCCGTCTGAAGTTTGCTAGAGAGCATTTGGATGATCCAGAAGAGGATTGGGAGAATGTCATATGGTCAGATGAAACCAAAGTAGAACTGTTTGGTAGAAACACAACTCGTCGTGTTTGGAGAAGAGAGAATGCTGAGTGGCAGCCAAAGAATACCATACCTACTGTGAAGCATAGGGGTGGCAACATCATGCTTTGGGGCTGTTTCTCTGCAAAGGGACCAGGATGACTGATCCGTGTACAGGAAAGAATGAATGGGGCCATGTATCGTGAGATTTTGAGTGCAAACCTCCTTCCATCAGCACGGGCATTGAAGATGAAACGTGGCTGGGTCTTTCAGCATGACAATGATCCCAAACACACTGGCCGGGCAACGAAGGAGTGGCTTCATAAGAAGCATTTCAAGGTCCTGGAGTGGCCTAGCCAGTCTCCAGATCTCAACCCCATAGAAAACCTTTGGAGGGAGTTGAAAGTCCGTGTTGCCCAGCGACAGCCCCAAAACATCACTGCTCTAGAGGAGATCTGCATGGAGGAATGGGCCAACATACCAGCAACAGTGTGTTTATTTATTTATTTATTTATTTGGGTTTGTATGCCGCTCCTCTCCAGGGACTCGGAGCGGCTAACAACATATATATATAACAATAAAATTACAATAAAAAATCCAACCTTGTGAAGACTTACAGAAAACGTTTGACCTCTGTCATTGCCAACAAAGGATATATAACAAAGTATTGAGATGAACTTTTGATATTGACCACATACTTATTTTCCACCATAATTTGCAAATAAATTCTTTCCAAATCAGACAAATGTGATTGTCTGGATTTGTTTTCTCATTTTGTCTCTCATAGTTGAGGTCTACCTATGATGACAATTACAGGCCTCTCTCATCTTTTTTAAGTGGGAGAACTTGCACAATTGGTGGCTGATTAAATACTTTTTCCCCCCACTGTATATTATCCACTCTAATGAATCCGTATTTCAGAAATAATTACTTTACAGTATAAGATTTGTCTCTTATACATTATTTTGAGATTTAAAACTTTATAGATGAAAAAAAAATAAGTTAAATGTATTGCAACTTGTTTTAGAGATTTCTGATCTCAAGCTTTCATCTCAGTAGTGGGAGATACATGCCAATTACTGTTAGGGTACACAGTCTTGACTGAATTGTCACTGAAGTGGCCCATTAGGTAAGTAGTAAACATTCTGTGGCTGTTACATCCAGATAGGTAGTTATCGGTATACATAGAATATCTTTGTACCTATCCTTGCCAATTCTAGCTTCAGCATCTTAAATATGAGCCAGCAGCATGTAGCAGTGCAATCAATCCTAGGTTGTGTAAGCAGAGGGATAGAATCAAGATCATGTGAAATATTAATACTTAGTAAGACCACACCTGGAATACTGAATCCAGTTTTGGTTACGATATTATAAAAAGATGTTGAGATTCTGGAAAGAGTCCAGAGAAGAGCAATAAAGATGATTAAGAGCCTGGAGACTAAAACATATTAAGAACGGTTGCAGGAATTGGGTATAGCTAGTTTAGTGAAAAGAAGGACTAGGTGTGACATAAATGTTTCAATATTTGAGGGGCTGCTACAAAGAAGAGAGGATCAACCTATTTTCCAAAGCACCAGAATGTACGACATGAAACAATGGCAGGAAACTAATCAAGGACAGAAGCAATTGAGAACCAAGGAGAGATTTCCCAATAGCGAGAACAATTAACTAGTGGAACGGCTTGCCTTCAGAAGTTGTGGGTGCTCCATCACTGGAGGCTTTGAAGAAAAGACAGCCACTTATCTGAAATGGGATAGATCTCTTGCTTGAGCAGAAGGTTGGATTAGATGACCTCCAAGGTCCCTTCCAACTGTTATTTTGTTACTGTTAAGTGGTTGAGAGTCAGAGCAGTTAGGAATCAAGTTTATTTTTTAAAAAAACATTTTATTAGATTTTATACAGGTAAGGGAAGGATAGGGTTGGAATGAGTGTAGAAAGGGGTAAAGATAAGGGATTAGGAATGGGGTACGGGTAAGTACGATGATGGGGTTACCCCCAACAATCCCATGTTTTTGCAAGCAAACTACCGGGTATACATATTGAATAAACATAGTATATATAATACAAATAATAAATGAAGTTAAAAATAATCATCAGCCTAAAGATTAATAACTGAATATGATTCCTCTAACTACATAACCATAATTAATAAAGTGCAAACTAATACTAATTATATTTAATACTTAAAATCACTAACTGTATTGATAGCATAAAAATAATGCTTAATTAAAACATATCATTCATTCTATTTAATTTCACGATCCTTTCTCCCTCTATCGTATTACTAACCATTGATAAAAATTTTCCCAAATTTTAAAATGAATTGAATCTTCTTTCTCTTTGATCTCTAAAGTTAATGTATCCATTTCTGCGCAATCTAAAATTTTAATGATTATAGTCTGGTCAGATGGTAAATTTTCATTTTTCCAAAATTGGGCAAATACTATTCTCGCAGCTGTTAAAATGTGTAATATTAAGTATTAAGTATTAAGTACATTTTTAATCAGAGCTAAGTCACAGTATTTCAGATATACTATTGTGACCACAAATAATCATAAAATGTTACCATAGCTTTGTTAGCTCATGGACAAAAAAAATCTAAATTACATAACTGGGAAGTAGCTTTATTAAAACTACCCAAAGGGACAAATTTATCCCTCTACATTACTCAGATTCTTCTGCAAACAGTAATGTTCATATATATTACAATAGCCAATAAAGCAGAAGATATGGCAATCTGGTTTAAACATATTCACTTCCAATCTTATTGATTTTTTCTAGTATTTTATCCTTAGAACCACTGAATTATTAAGACAAGTGCCCAAGATGCCACTTGCAAAAGTTACTGTGAACTTGATTCCTAGTCAATGTTTTGCTTTCCAATATCCAAAGGTTTTATATTATATACACAATTTAATTATATCCCCTTTAAAGTAGTATAAGATTACAATTCTTACACGGAATGCCTTGGGGACAGAGCGATTTTGAAGTCCCTATTTTGTTTTGTTTGATTTATTCTGGTTTTGTTTTGGTATTTTGCTCTTCCTGTTAGCTGTATTTTCCAAATGTTGTTTTTTCAGTTATATGAGCTAGCCACAGTCACTTGGGAGTCTGCCAATTAATTAATGTTTTGTTTTAAGGATTAACAAAAACTATTAGACAATTATTCAGATGTGCTCAGAGATTTTAGGGTTATCTTTGGATCAATTTTAACCAAAAGTTGATAAAATTGCAAATAAATATGTGAAAATGATATAGCAAACAGATTTGCTAAAAACAAAATAGAAAACAAACACATAACAACTTGGGTTTAGAAAGCCACTAATAAGATACAAATACACTAATTAGCTACAATAGCAATTGATAGCCACAGAAACAGAAGCCAGAAGATTCCTGTTCAGTTTTCACATGCAGAACCTAATATTATGCCTTCACCCTATTTTTAATTACAGCAGTAAACTAGTAATTAAGCACTCAAAAGAAGGACGCCCGGGCTGACATTTAGTAGGAAAGTCCCCTTCAATGCATTATTTTCTCTCTCAGCCCCCCAAACACCAGAGAAGTCGAAAAGACACAGCGCACATGCTCAGGAACACTACCTTCCCGCGGGGTTTGCAACTTTCGGCGTGCTGAATTGCCCTTCCCGCAGCCAAGTTTGCCTCACACGAACTCCGAGGCTGCCTTTCGGCTCCGCTCGGCCCAGCGGCGTCCCGACTTACCAGGCCAAACTCGCTATTAGCTTGGCCCGGCGGTCAGTTCTGTTCTGCTGGGATAGGCCTGCTTCTTCCTACCCTCCCCCTCCCCTTCCAACCCGTTCCGCAAGGAGCCGCGAGTTGCCGCCGTTTCCTTCCTGGTCGTCCCCGACCCAGAACTATTCTCACCAATGTGCCAGCTCTCTTTCTCGCGTGTTTTTTGTTTTTGGACTCGGCCGAGTTCCCTTCTGCCTGTCCGCGTCGTTAGCAGGGTAGCTCAGGCCGCTCCCCGCTGCCTTGACCTGCCTTGCAGCTTTCCCACGTTTTCGTGCCCCCCCGGCCCGCTCTCACCGAAAATGCCCTGCACGATACTGAGCGGGCAGTTCAGCCAGTCCGCCACACACGGCATCTTTTTGGTTCTTCAACGCGTTAAAGGCCAGGAGTCACGCCAAGGTCTTTAGAGACCTGCTTCCTGGAGGCTCCGCGCCCGGGCGAGAGCGCTTTTAAGACAGCTGGGCTTGAAAGCGGCGCAGCCAGGCCGTGCAGACCTCAAGCCTCACTTCGCTTTGCCTCTCAGCGCGGGCTAGGGTTGGCGGGAGAAGAGGGAGGAGAGCGGCGACGCCATCTTAGAGCCGGGCGGAAGGGGCAGGGCAGAGGCGGGGAGAGCTCCAGAGAATCGGAGACGTGGAAGTCCCTCGGTCATGGCTGCCCTCAAAACCTCCGCGACGGGTGGCATGTCTTCGACGAGCGGCGGCGGCGGCGGCGGCGGCGGCGGCACCAACTTGCTTTTCTCCTCCTCAGCCACCGAATTCAATTTCACAGTCCCCTTCATCCCCGTCAGCCAAACCCCGCCTGTGGCCGGTTCGGGACCTGGCCTCCTTCCCTCAGGTAATGGTTGAGGGCCGGGGATGGAGGGTGGGGGGGACACGGGAGTTGGGAATCCCGGGTTGGAATCCATTGGCCGCACCCCCCCCCCCCCGCCGCGCGCGCTTCATTTTGATGGATGAATCTCGCATTTAGGTGGATCGGGCGAATCCATGCCGTAGGTCTGCGATAACGATGCCTGCAAGCTCTTCCATCTTGTAGATCGGAGGTCTCGTAACCTTCAGGACCTACAATGGAAGAAAGGATGAATGAGGGGTTTGTTTGAGAAAGTGGAATCTTCGATGGATGTGCCATTCATTTAGATAACGGGAAACGGATGTCTTGTTGATATCGGCCTGTATTTCTTTATAGCAGGTTGATTTCAAATCGAGTTATTTTACTGGTCAGACTCCCCAATTTCCTGGCTTGCTGGCCCCCTTCAATCCTCTTTACGGTCCTTTTGACAATTCAGGGCAGCACTCCGTGCCCTTTTGAAGGCTTTAGTGCACAAAAGTATGTGATTTCACAGCCTTGGTGCTGCAATCTTATTACTGAAGACGCAGAGAAAGTTCCTAAGACTTGTCCAATGAGTGGGTATGATTTTCTTCCTGTCTCATGTGACTTGTTGCATTTCTTTTTTCTTGAAATTAAGCTTCCCGGAAGTTCAGTTGTTTGGAGATAAGTAGTTATGTGGAAGAACATAATGTTGGTGTGTTTCTTGGAAAGAAGCATAGCAGGCAGGATTTGGAGGAATCAGTTTATTAGGATGGTGATTGGAGAGGGTAAAGCACCAGCTGATGGTAGTGAAAATCAGTGACATCAGATGGGAGAGAAGAAAATGTGTCCTTAAAGAGAGGTTTTGTAGCATTAACATAATTCACACATTCATGTTTCTTCTACAATTTCCAGATTTATTTATTCATTTGGTAAATTTATAAACCTGCCCGTCTCTAAACCATGATTCTAAACAGTGTACAAAGTTAAAAACACAAAATGATGCAACAAAGTAACCAAAAGAATCATAGCAAAAATCGTAAAAAGTTAAAAACATTAAACATAACTTGCAGGAGGGCCCACTCAATATCCCTAGCGATAAAACCCTTTGAAGACTCCATACCCATGCTATTGGATCCCAGGCCAGATGGCCAAGACATATTTTCAGATCTTTTTGGAAGGTCAGCAAAGTCAGTTTGGCATTTGCTGCCTCTTTATATGCAATAGCTTAGTTCTTCTTATTATGGTATTGACGAACATCCTCAAAAATTAGGCAGAGTTAAGGAGAAAATATGGTCCTACCACTAGGAGAAAATGAGCAGAGCCACAATAAAAATGATGGTGTTAATTTTAGCAAATAATCTCTGATTAATCAATATTCTTACCTGAAATAAGCCCTAAAATAGGATTCATACTATCAAAAACTTTCTCAATCACTCCCAAATCTGAAAGTTTCTGCCTCCATCCACGTCTATATTGTACAGAGTTTTCCTTGCATTTTGTCCAATTTTTGATAAATAATGCTCTCCCCCCAATTCCCATGTTAAATGTAGCCTGTAGCCATCAAAGGAAAGTTCACCTTCTAGATTAATTAATGGCCCCTTAATAGTTTAAATATATAAATAATAAATAATATACAGTTAAAAACTATATATTAATGTTACTATTCCAAGTTGGATACTGCAGGGGTCCCCAGCTCCTGGTCCATGGACTGGCACTGATCCATGGCATGCCAGAAACCAGGCCGGGGAAATAAGCAAAGCCTGATCATTGGATGCAGTCACCTTATGAAACCATTCCCTCTCTGGTTCACAGAAAACAGTGCCCAAAAAGATTGGGGACCGCTGGGCTACTGTATTGAGTGAACACCTTTATTGGGATAATGAAAACTTGCCAAAAAAAATAATAATCTTACTGATGTAATACAAATACTGTAGCTGAACAGAAAGGCTGCAAAGTGGTAGAGATGTTTGTTGCTGAAATGTAATGGTGAACGTATAGCATGGTTGATGTTATGGAGGAGATGCCATTCTTTCATATAACCTATCATATTTTTTATTGATCCTTACTATATTCTTTAATGCAGATGATAACACAGATGTTGGTGAAGAAGACAGCTTCCTAGGCCAGACATCCACAAATGTAAACCCTCCATCTACATTCAATTATTTCTCCCAAATTCCTAGCAGCAGTGATCCCTTTGGAAGCATTGGACAACCACCCTTAGGGGTGGCAACCTCAACCCAAGCTGGAACATCTGTTTTCTCTAAACCTCCAGTTTCTTTCCCTCTTCTGCCTTCATCACAAGATGGGCCAAATATATTTTCAGCTTCTGTTTCCAAATCACAGTGTTTTAATACTCCCTCTACTTCAGGACAAGGAATTGGAACTTATCAAACATCTCAGCAAAGTGGTCCTCCACCAACAGTCTTTTCAACACCACCTCAGGGAGCATCACAACAAGGTTATAACCCTTATCGTCACACTACCTTAAGTAGTAGAGCCAATCCTTACATCACTCCACCACAGCTGCAACAGACACAAGCACCTGCTGAGGGTCTGCAGCCTTCACCTTCTGTACCACCTATGCAGAAGTATCCAACTCCTGCAGGACCAATGCCGCCGGTAGGAAGATTATCTTTCAATATATTGCAATTACTGTAAAAAAGTTAAGGACTGAATATTGTAGTTTGTTGCTCTTCTAACAATTATCATTTCACTCTCTCACGTCTTCAAGCAGCTCAATAATAATGAATAATGATTTGCTGGGTATGTTTTGTAACTTGATTTAACCGAGAAGTGAAAGTCTATATATACATGAACAAAGCCTTTGAGACAAATGTCCTTTAAAATAAAGCTATATGCATTTCCTATCTTAGCACTTGATTATTATTTTGCATGGAAACAAAGATGAAATGTTTTTGATTTTAGGAATTTTTGACACTGTTTAATTATACCAAGTGAAGAGTTAATATTTGCTTAGTTTATTAGTCATATCTGAATGTAAAATATTTGCACTTATGAAACTGATTAGTTTTTGTATTTAATTTGATAATTTTTGAAAGTTACATTGATTAGAGTTTTGATTAGGATTCAGTTGTGAAACCTAATGTCTTCCACCTAGATCAAGTTTGAAAATAATTGGCCACCAGATATACAAAATTAAGACACAACTCCCATATTGCTTTTTCTTGCTATGCCAACATAGCATGGGGATGTTAATTTAAAATCTATAAGAATAACGTATTTTTATAATTTAGAATGGAATTGTATATAATAAAGTCCTGTATCTAAACATCAAAAATAAAACTTTGAGAACGGTCTCTGGAGGAAGCCGATTATCTGGGCCCTCTGCAGTCGGGGTTCAGGCCCGGCTACAGCATCGAAACTGCTTTGGTCACTCTGATGGAAACTGCTTTGGTCGCTCTGATGGATGATCTCTGGCGAGCCCGGGATAGTGGCCAGTCCTCTGTCCTGGTGCTTCTTGACCTCTCAGCGGCGTTCGATACCATTGACCACGGTATCCTTCTGCGCCGGCTGGAGGGATTGGGAGTGGGGGACACCATATTGCGGTGGTTCTCCTCCTATCTCACTGGTCGGTCGCAGTCGGTGTTTGTGGGGGGTCAGAGGTCCACCTCTAGGTTACTCCCATGTGGGGTGCCTCAGGGGTCAGTTCTCTCCCCCCCTACTTTTTAACATTTACATGAAGCCACTGGGTGAGATCATCCATTGCCATGGAGTAAGATACCACCAGTACGCTGATGATACTCAGCTGTACATTTCCACTCCTGGCCATATCAGTGAAGTGGTTGAGGTGATGTGCCGGTGTCTGGAAACTGTGAGGGTTTGGATGGGTGTTAACAGATTAAGGCTCAACCCCGATAAGACAGAGTGGCTGTGGGTGATGCCTCCCAAGAACACTTCTATCTGTCCCTCGATTACCCTGGGGGGTGAATCTATAAACCCCTCAGAGAAGGTTCGCAACTTGGGAGTCCTCCTCGATCCACAGCTGACATTGGATCATCATTTGTCGGCAGTGGCGAGGGGGGCATTTGCCCAGGTTCGCCTGGTGTACCAGTTGCGTCCTTACTTGGATCGGGAGTCTCTCCTTACAGTCACACATGCCCTTGTCACCTCGAGGATCGACTACTGCAACGCTCTCTACATGGGGCTACCCTTGAAGAGTGTTCGGAGACTACAACTAGTGCAAAATGCAGCTGCGCGAGCAGTTGTGGGCCTTCCTCGCTGTGCCCACATTTCATCAACTCTCCGCATGCTGCATTGGTTGCCTATTGGTCTCCGAGCCCAATTCAAGGTGTTGGTTATTACCTATAAAGCCCTTCATGGCATGGGACCAGGATACTTACGGGACCGTCTTCTGCCACATACTTCTCTACGACCGGTGAGAGCGCACAGGGTTGGCCTCCTCCGGGTCCCGTCAGCGAAACAATGTCGTCTGGCGGGCCCTAGGGGGAGGGCCTTCTCTGTTGTGGCGCCCGCCCTCTGGAACCAACTGCCTCCTGAAGTCCACGTTTCCCCGACTCTCCCGGCCTTCCGAAAGAATTTAAAAACCTACCTCTGCCGGCAGGCCAGGGGATGATTGTTGATTGTGGTGTGACTGAGGAGTATGTGTGGGGTTTGTATTTTTAATGTTTTTTTGTTCGGATTTAGTCGAAATTGTTTTATATATATGTTGTGAGCCGCTCGGAGTCTTCGGAGAGGAGCGGCATACAAATCCGAATAAAATAAAATAAATAAATTAAGGAAACTTCTCCCCCTTCTCTTTTTTTTCACTTCAGCCAGCCCTATCACCTCAGACATCAATGTCAGCAGGTCCACTTGCGAAGGCACCACCTGTCTTATTACAAAACCAGTATGAACCAGTTCAGCCACATTGGTTTTACTGTAAGGAAGTGGAAAACAAGGAGCTATGGATGCCATTCAGTGATCTAGATTCTACAGCTCTGGAGAAGGTTTATAATTCTGGTAAGACTGAAGATTGCCTTTGTGTAATAATTTGTGTTCTAGACATGACGAGAATGGACAAGCATATTCTATAACATGCAGATCGTTTTAAAGTGAGATATTATTTGTATATATTTAAAGACCGTTTTTCATTGAAAATATGAGACCTGGTCGATCCTTGTTTGGAGACAAACAGTGTTTCTTCAGAAACTCTATGTCAGGGGTTCTCAACCTTGGCAACTTTAAGACTTGTGGACTTCAACTCCCAGAATTCCTCAGCCAGCTTTGCTGGCTGAGGAATTCTGGGAGCTGAAGTGCACAAGTCTTAAAGTTGCCAAGGTTGAGAATCCCTGCTCTATGTGCTGTTTTGCTTTTCCTGATATTTTCTGAGAGCTGTCCTGGAAATGATCAAACTGAGCATTCCTCACAGATGCTATAAGCTCAAAGAGTAATTAGAAAATGCCAGCTTGTTAAATATAGGTATATTATATACATTTTTTACCTGTCATGGTACAGTATTGGATTTATATAAATCATTTGATTATTTTGATGACAGTTATTAATAAAGTAATCAACATTAAGCGTCCAAATCTGTAAGAGAGATTGTTCACTTTTTTCGCCCTTTCAGCAAGTTTATTTATGGAAGTTTCCATAAAGTCATGAGCAATGAGGAGAATTCTGTCAAGATTCTTGGGAGAAAACTCTCTAATCATTTCAAAATAACAAGATTGGGTACTGAATACTTCATTACTCGAAGAGGGTTTCCCCCTAGTTTTCAGATTATTTCTCCTATTTCTGGTTCTTTTTCTATGGTATCTACTGAACTTTTCTGTTCTGTCCATGCTGGTGGATTTCACATATTGTCTGATTTTGACATCACCAATGAACAAAGTGGAACAACTGTTGAAAGAAATGCAACAGTAAAGCTAGAAAACTTTCCTACCTGCCCTCATTTTCCAATAAAACCTTTAGTTCAGAAACAAAATATCACTGTTCAGTGTAAAATGTAAAGATTTCTCATTTCCAATATTCACAGGTTAGATGAGAAAAGGAGAAAGGTTGATAAAGTAATAACTTTCTTCTTAATCTTTAGTGCAACCTGATCCAGAGAGTGTAATTTTGAGTACTGATGGAGGACGTTATGATGTTTATTTATATGACCGTGTGAGGAAAGCTGTATATTGGGAAGAACAACAATCTGATGTAAGACGATGTACTTGGTTTTATAAGGGAGATAAGGACAGCAGATTTATTCCTTATACTGAGGATTTCAGTGAAAAACTAGAGGTCAGTATTTTTAAAATGAAGGCAACAATGTTAGCTATAGATTTTTTTTAAATCCCAAATTCAAAAGTAATTTTTTTGGAATAATAAAATAATAAAGTGTTACCACATCCATATCATAATCATCAGTTCCTTTTGCGTGAAGTGCATAAGGCAGCAAGCTTTCCCCAATGAATCTATTTTAAAAATCATTATTTTGTGGCCTTTAAGTTAGCTTTATAAAATGTTGCTGTGATATTAATTTTAAACCAAAATTTTAGTATAAATTAAAAAAATGTTGAAAATTGGTTTATTATTTTTTTAAAAATGCAAAATTACTTTATACTGAATAGATTGTATGTGGCAAAACCTGGTATTAAACTGCCACATGAATGGTGGAGTAAATTAACTCTAATCATTTTTATTCAGTTGCCAAAATAAATTATTTTGGAGATTAGTATATTAGATTAAGTTCAGTTATTGTATTCTTAATATATAATCTAGATTATTTCATGATACAGCCAATATGTTTTGAAACTAGAGCACTCTATGCTGCATTAGCTGAAAATAGAATTTCATATTGTTGGTATCTGACTTTCATTGTGGCTTCAAATCTGGAGGACAAATGCCATTTAGAGCATCAGACATGAAACACCATGGCAAAAACATCTTTGTCTTCAAAGTTTTTATCATTTTTAAATAGCAACTACCTTTAAAAAAATTGAGTGATTGGTAGGAAATGCATAGTCTTTATCCACAAGTTGTAGGAACAATTTGTGGTTCAATATATTATTATAAATTAATTTAAATTACCTTCTTATCACATTGTCCTTTGATGTGCTTTCTTGATATTCAAGATATATAATTGATATTTGTTGTAGGCTGAGTATAAGAAAGCTGTTACCACAAATCAGTGGCATCGGCGATTAGAATTTCCAGGTGGAGAAACTTTCGTTATGCATAATCCTAAGGTAATGAGAATGTTGCTTAATTAGATACGCTGGAGGCTATCAGTAATGTATTGGTATTATCACTTTGGAGGATGATCATAACTGAATATAGAAGCAGGAGCCTGTATTGGGCAAAAGGGGAAGGTTGAAATGTCTTGAGATGTTTTGGGGTAGTTCTAAGGGTAAATTATGGAGGTTTAAGGAAGAGAATCTGAATATTTTGACTGTCAGAGGCTTCCTATTACAATTCCCATTCTTAAAACCCTGAAAAGTACAAAAATTGGGAAAAAAATATCCCAAGCCCAATTAATTTGAGATGGTTGGAAAGCATGTTGCTAAAATTCCACTAGTTTTGATTTGGGAATGTGGGAAGTTGCTCCAATTTGGGGCCTAAAATGGTACCATTTTTCTTTTTAAAGAGCAGTTAATCATATTTGTCTTTCAATCACCCTACTTTAAGGGATAGCTGATTCATCTTAGAGCCCACCTTATCTATGTTTCCTGGTAAAATACATGGGAAAATCACTTTGCAGGTCATTAGGATTAGGACTCAATGAATTTGGAGAGTGAAATGGATTCACCAACAGATTCATAACACATTGCTACATTTAGAAGGGTGCTGAATTTTTGGGAAGGCCAAAAAATTTGCAATAGGGAGTAAATTTACTCAGGGTTATGGTCAGGTCTCCATGAATTCAGACAGCAAGATGATATTGCTAACATTTATAGTGCTTCAATGTGCTTAGGAAGGCCCTGACTTTTCCAGCCTGCCTTATCTATGTTTCCTGGTAAAATAAATGGAGAAACCCCCTTGGTGGGCAAATACACTTAGGATTAGAGTTAGGTCTCCACAAATTTGGACAGCAAAATGGTCATCTCCAATGGATTTGTAGTTCGTTGGTATGCTTAGGATCATGCTGACTTTTAGAGATGGCATTATCTACGGTAAAATACATGGGAAAATCCCATCGAGGGGACAAATCCAACTAGGGGTTAGGGTTAGGTCTTCATGAATTCAGATATCAAAATGGACATTTCTAATGGATTTGTAGTGCGTTGGTATGCTTAGAAGAGTGGTGAATTCTGAAACATGTGTTATCTATATTTCTTAGTAAAATACATGGGAAAATCCCATTGGGAGGAAAATCCACTTAAGGTTAGATCTCCATGAATTTGGGCAGCAATATGGACATCACCAATGGATTTGTGACAGTATGGTTAGTATAGCTTCTTTGAGCCAGCATTATTTACTTTGTAAAACATATGGAAAAATCCTACTGAGGAACCAAGCCACTTAGGGTTAGGTCTGCATCAATTTGGGCAGCAAAATTTATTTATTTTATTTATTTTATTCGGATTTGTATGCCGCTCCTCTCCGAAGACTCGGAGCGGCTCACAACATATATATATATAAAACAATTTAATCTAAATCCGAACAAAAACATTAAAATGGATATCGCCAATGGATTTACATCATATCCAACATAATCTGATATTAGGAGGCATATTGGATATTTCTTTCCAACAATGCAGTTTAACATTTTGAATAATGTGCTGTCACAAATCATTATTTCAGGTGTTGAGAATCTTTTAAATGGAAATTGAAATAAATATAAACTTAATTTTTGTCTGCTATATGCTGAACAATCTTATGCCATTTTCTCTTGGTGAAAAAAAATGGTTGTATCCATGAATTTAATATACTTAAGTATATATAAAATCGCAATATGTTAAATTATGTATAAATGTGATACATTGATTTTATCTCAGGTTATAGTTCAGTTTCAGCCTTCTTCAATACCAGATGAATGGGGCACCACGCAAGACGATCAGACGAGACCAAGAGTAGTTAAACGTGGAATTGATGATGATCATGAGGATATTCCAGATGGTAAGTTGTGTAGGATTTCATATAAAATGTTCCCCTACAGTCTCTTGTTTTTTCCTCATATGCCAGGATAATAAATATGTTTTGGCTAAAGAATATATTGACTCCCAGCAAGCTTCTGAATGTTGACTGTACAGATGCTGGGAATGAGTAAGGCTGCTTTCTGGAATAGATAGAAACACTTTTTCTCTGGATATGTGGTATTTATCCAGAGATGCCTGAGAGGCTATTGCCTCATTTTGAGACCACAAGTTAAGGAATGCCTTCAAAGCTGAGTAGAAAAACATTGCAAATATATAGAGATATTTAAATTGGAAAGTATGCTTTGTAGTATTTATGAATTTAACTTATGGTATTTATTGTTATTTTTATAGGTGAAGTGTCTCAAATTGATCATTTGGTATTTATGGTCCATGGAATTGGCCCAGTCTGTGATCTGCGCTTCAGAAGCATTGTTGAATGTGGTAGGATTATTTGAGCATGGATAGAGAAATGCATATGAAGCATACTTGCTTGTTCCTTTTTTCAGCTACTACCTTACTATGTAGTTGTTCTTAGACCTTTATTTAGAGTTGTTTGTAAAAGCACTTAGTCACGTACACTAAAGCATTTAGGACGGTCTTTAAATTGGATTTCAAATCACAACAGTTAACTGCATCAGAAATCTAAACATGCAAACTAATTTCAGTGTGGTTAAGAAGATAATGGAAAGAATAAACTGTTCCAAAGGGATAATCCTCTTAAAAGGTGTTCAAATAAATGATATATTAGCTTTAAAAGCTATTTTAATTGGGCTGTACACCGCCCCGAGTCCTTCGGGAGGGGGGCGGTATAAAAAAAAATATCGTTAAATAAATAAATAAACAAATAAAAAATTAGTGAAAGAAAACAGAAAAACAGAATTATGAACTATTATTATTGATAATATTTAGAAGTCAAGCTTTCTCATTGGGAGAGGTGAAAGGTGGTAAACTGCTTCTGATGCTTTATCCAAGTCAACTACATACATATTTTTTAATGGCTTGGAAGGTGAACACTTTAGAACTTGCTGGGGTTTTAAAATAAAAATATGTGGAGTATATTTAAAATTTTAGTTATGCTTTTACAAATCCACCTGCAGAGTTTGGACTAGAAAACGTTTATTTTCAGAAATTAGAAATTCTGTTAACAGTCAATATGCGCATAATTACTATAAACTTTTTCATTTAATATTAATTGTATGACACCATTATTCCTTTTCTCCCTTTTTAAAAAGTTGATGACTTTCGGACAGTATCCCTGAAATTACTGCAAACACATTTTAGGAAATCGATAGAAGAACATAAAGTGAGTAGAGTCGAATTCCTGCCAGTTCATTGGCACAGTGCTTTGCATGGAGATGCAACAGGGGTGGATAGGTAGGTCTACAGTACTCACATATCACTCTCATCCAATCAGTTTGTAATATGTTTTAACAAAGTAGAGTTGTTCTTTGATCATTGATTAGTATCTCAAAGTTGATCAGTTGTGACTTTAAGTGTATAATTTTTTGTGATTTTTTAGTTTAGAATTGCTAAATGTTGTTACCCATGAATAAGTTATCATATTCTGAGAACTTGTACTTAATTTTTCAATAGAATAAAAAAAATAGTGATTTTTCCCTAGCATTTAATTCCATTTTATTGTACTATAACTGATTTATCTGAAATAGGTTAAATTAATACCATAGTTTTGAAATTAACTTGATCCAACCAACCGTTTAAGGCTGATCACAGTTTAGAGTTTGCACAAGGATGGGGAAAAAAGAAAACAGATTTAATAACTCTTGTTCTTACCATATTAAATAATTTGTAATATTTGAATGCAACCAGTGTGATTCCTTGAATGTTTGAACCTATCATTCTACGATAATAGAGCTAAATGACTATTGCACTAATTAAGTGTTTTTAAATAATTCAAGATGGTTTGCTTAACCATGGGTTATTGAATATACCATCACTAATTAGGTTCACACAAAGTGAAACAGTATATTCAGCCTTGATACAACAGACCGAATTTGTGTCAGTTTAAGTAATGATATCATCAAAGGAATGAAGTTCATCTCTATGATGGTGTAACTTTCAGTTTAGCAGAGGAACATGAATAACAGACCTCTTTCTCCCAGATGGTCTGTTAAATTGGGGCAAGGCTGTTATGGAGTAGAGAAGCTAACAAGGGAGATAATATCATAATGACCATGGTTGCTTTATAGATTTGAAAAATGATTTGTGAAAACTACTTTGGCAATTTTTACTCTCAAGATTTCTTAGTTTAGCAAAATTTATTTGAAATTACTTTTTAATAATCTGTATAATTGTGTATTTCAAGGAATATTAAAAAGATAACATTGCCAACTATTGGACGCCTCCGCCACTTCACCAATGAAACTCTCCTTGATATCCTGTTTTACAATAGTCCCACTTACTGTCAAACGGTTGTGGATAAAGTAACAGTAGAGATAAACCATCTTTATGCACTATTCATGAGCAGAAACCCTGATTTTAAAGGAGGAATCTCTGTTGCTGGCCACAGTTTAGGTAATGCAATGGCTTAATATGATTAGTTCAATATAACATTTTTATTGCATAATTCTTGAGAACTGTTGTCTAAATGGGGTTTTTAGTTCTTAAAGTTGTAGTTATATTTTTGTCCTAGAAACATCTCTAGTATTCTGACATTGTGAATATCTCTCTATTTTGTTAGGCAAAGGGAAGGTTGGGAAATGTACTTAAGATATCAGTGTGTAATTGCTGTTTAAACCCAGACTGTTTAGATATCTCAAAATTCTATTTTTAACGATAGAGTTTGTATCTCCTAGGGTCCTTGGTTCTATTTGACATACTGTCCAATCAAAAGGATTGGGCATCTGCAGTTAATTCTACTACTGTTGCTTCCAATGGTGCTGTGAAAGAACTGACAGATGACCAGCAGGTATTTTTACTAAACAATCTTCCTTAATATTTGTGTGATTGGTAAAAAAAAAAACTTCAAATGATCAGTGCAATATTCAGAACATTAGAAATATGTAGCCTAATCAAATTAAACAGCACTGAATGTCTTCTTCCAAGTGTCCGTGGATAATTTTTTAACAAATAGGATCCTTTTCTGTCATAAATGATCAGTTCATAAGGATGGTTACACTGCATTAATCAAAGAAAAACATTTTCTATATGCCATCATATGCATATATGGTGTATGCTAAGTAACCAGGTTTCTAAAAGATCCTCTGTCCGTATTTTTATTTAGAATCTTAAGCTTTTATTGTTAAAAAAAGTTCCGTCATTAAGAGTATTGTCATTAGAGGCTAGTGCAAAATATACATATTTTTCTGTATGATTTCTTTTGCTCCTTTAATGCCTTTGAGAGTTAACTCTAATTAGTACTTAATCCTGATGTTTTTTTAGATCCAAACTAGATATTCTGCAATCTAGACTGGGCTTCTTTTTGTGATGGTGGATTGAAGTGAGCACCAAACATACATACATTCACTCTATGAGATTTATTTTTGAGTTATCCACATTCCTTAGTGAAACTGATTTATTTTGACTTTTCTTTGGTTTTAAATGTTATAACCTAATGCAAATTTTTTTTTTCATTTCAAGGGGTCATTGAATTCTAATTCTGCTGGTGGTCAGCTTTCTCATTTAAATGATGAACATGGGGATCCTGATGATGAGGATGATATTCCAACTTTGCAAAGAACTTTGGAAATGCTTAGTTTGTCAGAATATATCAGTATTTTTGAAAAGGAGAAGATTGACATGGAATCTCTGGTATAGTAAAAATTCAAAAATAATGTGGCTTGTTTGAATTCAAAACAACATCACTGCCATTTTATGCACATCCTGAAGTATCTGTTGAGCCAGGAATCACTGTTATCTGGAGGAATTTATAAGCATACATTAATATGTGGCAATATAATGTTAGTGAACATGAGGTCATCACCACCCCTCCCCACTTCCTCTTGATCAATCAATGCCTGAGATATTTACATCCTCTGAAATAATTTTAGGATAGCTGATAAATGATAAATCCTTGAGAAGAATAAGTATTATTTCAGGGTTTGCACAGAAGTTGTGATAGGTTAATTAATGACAAATTTACATGTGCGCTTTTCAGTTCAATTGCCAGTTCTAGTGAATAAAAAAGACAAGAAACACTTGCACAAAATATAGAAGCGTACACATTTCATAGTGGGCATCACCACACTTCAGAGTATGTGCTATTAACAGAAAGCAGCTGTATAATTTTTTAGTTTTGCAATTTCATGTGTTTTGGGAGGGAGGAGGTTGGCTTCCTGTGAAAAAGGATTTCATATTGTTCCAAAATACTAATGAAAGCAGGATCCTCATACTTGGCATCTAACCAACAGTACTCCATGAGAGCAGCCATATGGCATCATGTGTTGCCAAATGTCATTTTGCTGTAGTTGGCATTGATGTTGACCTAGTCAAGGCCATAGCTCTTTGACTGAAGGACAAACCAATGATTGAAGTTGAACTGATCCCAGGAGACTATATGCTTGAATTAGAAAACTTGGAGTACATTCTTTAGTGCATAAAGAAGTCATTGATATGAATATTGTTTAGGTCAACAGAATCTGTAGCTTTTACTTTGGTGAGAGTTGAACAGGAAGTAGGAGGGATCCTTTTAATATTCTCATTGAAATTTCATGACCAGCGGTCAGGGATTTGAGAAAGAGTTGAGCTGCAACCGGCATAAGATGTTTACTGGTATGTTAGGGGCCAGTATCCTGGCAAGTTGAAACTGAGAAATGAATTGCCTATTGTCATTGCCACTTGTTGAGTTAAATTATCCAAATTAAACTCTTGAGATTGGAAGCAGCTTGTTTTAAATCATTAAGTTTTTTTCAAAATAGTAACTTGTTCCTTCAGAGTTGAGAAGATGTAGAAACATAAAAGCTTAATTTCCAGATATGAAACAAATTAAAAACTAAAATTGAAACACAAGATAACTGCTGCAGCTATATTGCTATCACAGCAGTGAGCTGAATGAGTATGATTCATTGGTCACGATAAACCTACTTTACTTAGGATTTCTCTGTGATGACATTTGGGGAATAATAGATACTCTAGGTTTATAGTATTGGTTTTTAACATGTATTTTGAGCTCTGGCTCCTATTGCTTTCAATCTACAAAACAAGGATAAATGTTCTTTTAATTGCACATACTTGTTTATACTGGACTATCATGACTTGCCTCCCAGGATTCATGGTAACTGTCAGCAACACATATATGAATCCTTGATTAGCGACTACAATTGAGCCCAAAACTTCTGTTGTTAAATGAGACATTTGTTAAGTAAGTTTTGCCTCATTTTACAACATTTCTTGCCACAGTTGTTAAGTGAACCACTGCAGTTGTTAAGTTAGTAATATGGTTGTTAAGTGAATCTGCCTTTGCCATTGACTTTGTCAGATTTGTCAGAAGTTTGCAAAAGGTTGATCATATGACCCCTGGCCACTGCAACCATCATAAGTACAAGTCAGTTGCCAAGTATCTGAATTTTGATCATGTGACTAAGGGGATGCTATAATAGTTATACGTGTGAAAAACGGTCATAACTCACTTTTTTCAGTGCTGTTGTAACTTCAAATGGTGACTAAACGAACTGTGTAAATAAAGGACTACCTATACTACTAAAATGTTTATACTAACCAGCTATAGCAGTGGTTCTCAACCTTTTTAATGCCGCGACCCTCAACCGGTCGTAAGTTGAGGACTACCCAACCGGTCGTAAGTTGAGGACTTCCCAACCGGTCGTAAGTCGAGGACTTCGCAACCGGTCGTACGTCAAGGACTTTCCCTGCCTGGGAGCGTCACGCATGCGTGGTGCCGCCCCCTGCACCGGCCGAGGCGTAGCTGGCAAGGGGCAGCGACGGCGCAGGGCGACCACTGGCTGGGCCACCAGCTGGCCCAGCCCAAGGGAGGTAAGGCACCCGCTGGGCCCCACACGCGCCAGCAACCCTCCCTGCGCCCGCCGGCCTCCCACCTCCCACCCCTGGCTCTCTTTTACTTACATTTTTAGTAGTTGCTCAGCAGGGAGGGGTGGAAACTTCTAGACAACTTGCCTTCGCTGCAGACAACTTGCAGCACCATTTGCAGACTGGGACTTTTGGCGGGCTCAGCAGGGCAGAGGCAGCCTGGACAATTCCTATTGGCTTTTGAAAGCCAATAGAATTAGACTCTATTCAAGAGAGTCTATTCTATTGGCTTTCCAAAGCCAATAGAATAAGAGGGAGTAGCACAGCTAAGGAAAAGGGGGAAAAATGGCGGACTGTGTTGTTTGGCGACCCCCGTGAAATGGTCGTTCGACCCCAAATGGGGTCGCGACCCACAGGTTGAGAACCGCTGAGCTATAGGGAAATGTATTTGTATTAAAAGAAAAAAATACAAAATTTGATTTCCCTCATTTTATTTTGAAAGTTGTTGTGTACAGTTGATGACCTGAAAGAAATGAGAATACCTCTTGGCCCTCGGAAGAAGATAGCAAACTTCGTAAAAGACAAAGCAGCCAAACAGGTGGGAATCATAGTTTTGCGTTGGGAAGCAATCTCACTGAATCTGTCTTTGTTTCTGCTTGAATATTAACATTTCATCACAGAAATGTGATGAAATAGAAAATAAGCAGGGTGATAACATATTTTACTGACCCTATATGTGGAAGAAACACCCTTTTGTCAAAGTATTATGAACAATATTTAACATTCAGCTCCTAATACAATTTTTGTATTTGTAACCCTGAGAGCCAGTTTGGGGTAGCGATTAAGTGGGAAGCTGCAGGGGCTTAAAGCTTTAAAGGTAAAGAGAGAATGACAGTAGGAAAAAAAAGAGAGAAGCCTGCCATTTACCTTCAACTTTGTACTTGACTTATTTTTACTTTTGGATTATAAACAATCCATTGAAGCAAAGCAAAATGAGGCAAGGAGAGGTTCATTAGATCAACTGATAGAAAAAGGAATTAGCCAGAAATACTATAGAAAACGTTTGAATAAATGGGAAAAAATTGAACATTCTATGGGGCATCTTAGGAGAGAAATTAAACAAATAATGACAAAGTAGAAATTTTAGCAAGTAAAACAGAAATAATAAACAGATGAAAAAGAACTTAGACAATTTGGCTTTCCTGGAATTGAAAGAAAAATAAAAAAAAAAAGAATTCTACCTGATATTTTGAGCAGTTCCAGAGGATCCTGAAGAAAAGGTAGTTCAACTTCTAACAATGGGATGAAGCTGACCCGGAGAAGGAAATGATCAATACACAATTTGCAAAAAATAAACCAAGGGGTCTTTCTTGTCAGAAAGAAAAAGAATTTCAAGTTTTGCAGCAGAATTTTACTATCAGTAATGCAGATATGAACTCAATACAGAAAAGCAAAAGAATTCAGAAAAGTTTAAAGGGAAATTAGAAGAAATGTAAATAGAAATGACAAAAGGCCTTTTGGACTCTAAACTTCCTGAATGTATTTGAGAATTGGGAAAAATAATTATCTAGATAATACTTGCTTGAAACTTGAATCATCAACAGTCATGACCAGGAGAATGGCAGAGGTGGAGATATGATTTTTTATTAACAATCCAAGGATCTAGCAGCAGAGAATTTCACTAGCTAGTCTCAGTGTCAAACCTTCTATCCAAATGCAGATGTGGAGGTAGATAATTTCCAATGAAGAAGAAAGTGTCTAAAATGATTCTTACATGTTTTAGATCCAGGTGCTGGTATAGCTTAATTGAGCCACTGCTGTCCTCTTCCCAAAGGAGACACGTTTATTGTCATTACTCTGCCATGCTCTGTATTCCTGGGCATCTAACCACAATCTGTAACCTCATTAAACGCACGGATAGCATGAGACTTGCTTCTCGCATTTGGCAATAAGTATTGCCAAAACAATGAACTGATACAGACATTGCTGCTTTCACTAAAGTGGCCAGACCAAGAGAACAAAGAGGGTTTGACTGCCATAAATCTTATATTGGTGCCTTATTTGAAAGTAAAAAAAACTTGCTGGAATTCTTACGTTGTAACTTTCAAGTAAGCACTACTAATCAGTGTTTTGAGAGTCTTCAGACAGCACACAAGTGCTCTGAGAGTTTTGTCCTTTGCATTAGCTGGTTCCTGTCCAGTCTGCTAGGAGGAAATATTCTTGGACCTATCAAAAGATTATATGTGAGTTAAAAAAATGTACAGTAGGTTCCCTGTTTACTCTGAATACGCATTAGAATGTTTTTTCTATGCTAATATGAAGAATGTGATACGATGTCGATATTAAGATCCAATTTGTTGACTGGATTTAATTTGTTTTGTAATCTTAAAAGATTTGTCTGATAATTTTGTTTTTATTATTTAGTTGAAGTGTGTGTATGTGTGTGTATATACAAATACAAATGCACATATTTATGCAATAGTAAACTCTTTCATTCTTCAGTTTTTAAAAATCTCGATTTAAATAGGAACAAAAGAAGGCATTGCTAGAGAAAAAGGCTGCAATGGAAGAACAAGTTGCTCAGACAGTTAAGTTTTCTTCGGCTACTGCATCTTCAGAACCTGCCATTCCTCAGGAGGCATCCAAACGAAAACGCCCATTTGGAGCATCCGTTTCATCTGCACACATAGACTATGAATTTTTTGAAATGGGAACAGGCCAGGTACGATATATGTATATATAACGTAAATGAATATATTTTGTTTCCAACTGGTATAATTGTCTCCTTTTGGACCACAGTTTTTCCTGCATAGCCTATGCGGTTATAGATAAGGGATTGTGTATTAGAGGATAAAATGAAACATAAAATATTCCTCAGAGGCTGCGGTACAGATGATATAATGTGCACATGCTTTGTTATGAACCTGCTCACAGAGCATCAATTTCACATAAAACTGTTTCAACGAGAAGCATTTTGCATTTTGCTGTTTCCAAAATCAACTTTCTTATGTCCAGTCTGGGGATACATGTAAAAGGCTGAAAGTGAAGTGGCTGACATACAAACAGATTATTAATTTCTTTTCTTTTTAAAAAAATACTTTTTGCCTTGCAGGTGTCTGTGGTATACAACACACTTGATTTTGAACCAGATATTTTCTTTGCTTTGGGTTCTCCAATTGGTGTATTTCTCACTGTTAGAGGAGTGGAAAAAATAGATGAAAGCTACAGGCTGCCAACCTGCAAGGGATTTTTTAACATATATCATCCGGTTAGTGAGAAGAACAGATTTTGAATTACATTTGATGAAAGTAATATTGTATCTTGCCTGTTTATATTCTAAGTGTAACTTTTTGAAAACTAAGAAAATTAATTTGCATGGCATTAATTTCTGACATATTTTTTTATCATAGTTTATATTTTTAAAAGAAAATATGACACCAAAGATTGCATTGTTTATTTAGGGCTAGAGAGTACATTGAATATTTGAAATCCTGAGTTGTCAGGATTTTACACAGGTAGTCCTTGACTTATTTGTTTAATTACCATTCAAAGTTTCAGGCACTGAAATAAATGACTTATGATTGGTCCTTACAACCACAACCTTTATAGCATCCCCATAATCACTTTATTAAAAACTTGTCTGCTTGGGAAACTGATACATATTTACAATGGTTGCAGTGTCTTAGGGTCGTGTGACTGCCATTTGTGACCTTCCCAGCCATTTGCTAGCAAGCATAAGTCAATGGGGAAAACCGAATGTACTTAATGGCCACCTGTTTCATTTAACAGCGGCACTGATGTGTTTAACAACCATTGCAAAAAAGATTGTAGAATTGGATGTGACTCACTTAATCACCTTGCTTAACAACAGAAAATAATATCCCAATTATTTATTTATTATTTATTTATTAATTTGACTTCTATGCCGCCCTATTCCGGAGAACTCAGGGCGGCTCACAACATAATAGAAATCAACATTTAAAAATACATATATATAAAAACCCCTTAATTAAAAAAAAACCCCAATCATTCAACATACACACAGACATACACTGGCTTGGGGCAAGATGTTAACTGCCCCAGGCCTGCCGGCAGAGGTGTGTTTTAAGTAATTTAAGAAAGGCGGAGAGGGTGGGGGCGACACGGATCTCCGGGGGAAGTTGGTTCCAGAGGGCCGGGGCCGCAACAGAGAAGGCTCTTCCCCTAGGCCCCGCCAGGTGACACTGTCTGGCTGACGGGACCTGGAGAAGGCCGACTCTGTGGGCCCTAACCGGCCGCTGGGATTCATGGGGCAGCAGACGGTCCCGTAAGTAACCTGGTCCGATGCCATGTAGGGCTTTTATTGTGGTTGTAAGTTGAGGACTACATGTATTTCTACATTGGATTATCTACATTTTGATTTATTAAGTATTTTGGGGCGAATAGGTTTCTGTTTGTGTTAGCTGGGGTGTGTGAAAAAAGCCATGGTGGCACAGTGGTTAGAATGCAGTAGTGCTATTACTATTACTATTAATATCTCAGAATATTTTGTAATTGTTCTCTGTTTGTTGCTAAGGAGGGGCTGCCTTCTGTTTTTCAAATGACCAAGATCTATTTATCTTCCTATTCTAGTTTTCTGAAATTACAGATCAAAACTTTAGGTCTCTTGTAAGCATGAACAGAGGATTTACTTCTGTGTTCCATTTAACAATATATATATTATTAGGATTTACTGTCTTAATTATTATAGAGGCATTTCTTAAACACTGAAAAAAAGGTGTAGTACCCTGTGTAGTATTCTATTTGTACACTGGAACCATTGTATGTGTGATTTCCTTGTAAACTGAGTGGGCTATTCTGTTGCATAATTGAGCTGAATGTTTAAGACCTGATATTTTATTATTTGTTTATCAATATGCTAATTATACATGACCTCATGCATGATGATGTGCTTGCAAATAAATCAAATCTACAAATAAATAACGTGAACAAATAGAAATAGAAAAGCTTTGTTAAGGATAATACTTTTTCATGTACTTTCTTTCCCAACTATGTATTCTATGTTGGACTGCTGGCTGCTTTTGGGAAACCAATGCAATCTTTTTGTGTAAAACTAGTTATGCAGTTCTATAGGAAATGTGTTTTATGTTTAGACTTCAAATTACTTATGTTGTGTTTTTTATTATTTAGCTTGATCCAGTGGCATACAGGTTAGAACCTATGATTATTTCTGATTTTGATGTGAAACCAGTCCTCATTCCACACCACAAAGGCAGAAAAAGACTCCATCTTGGTAAATAAAGTATATTGAAATATTTTCTAATATATGACTTGAACATAAAGCTAGTATGAATGTTATAAAGCAGTGGTTCTTAACCTTTTTGAACAAATTGCCCCCTTGAGCCAATGAGGAAGTTGTCATTGCCCCCCTCCCCCAACATAACCTCTCAATCACAACATAGGAAATAATTCTCCAATTTATGCAAACACTTTTTTTGTTTTCTTTAAAATTGTCATCAGGACATATCGATGCAAATAATTTATTTCCAGTCTTTTTCCCATATCTCAACTGTATGAAAAAATTTGGTGCCACCCGTCACTTTATTCCCAATCTTTATGATACATGTATTTCATTATTATTTTATTTATTCAAGACACTTAAATGTAATGACCACTGAAAACAAAATTCAATTGCAAGAAAGTGAAATGCCCGAAAAGAAAAATAGTAACATTTAATGATTGAATTACAAGTGAAATTTAAGACGCAAAAAGAAATATAAAAAGGGCATAAGAACAAACTGCAATGCAGGAACTAAGAATTTCAAAACGAAAACTCTGAAACTAAATTAAGATTCGAGGAAAGTATATATAGTCACGCACACTGTAAAAAGGATTAAAAAGACACAAAATATAATATCAAACTGGAGTGCACGCTAAAAAAATACAATACAAAGAGACACACAAAATGTTTTACAGAGCACAACAAAAATTTGAAAACTAAGCCGAAAACTCAAACTTGAATGTGAAATCCAATGCAAGCAAATACATTGATAAAAGCTCAGACAATTATTAATGAAAAAAATGTATGTACACAAAAAGCAAAAAAAAAAAAAGAACATCAGTGGCTGCCTTGTGCTTGGTGAGCTGATACCAATTTCTTGATGTCTGGAACCATTTTTGTTAATCGCATTCTTAAATCACCACACTCAGAGATCTTCAACATGTTCCTTGACTTAGAAAGGATCTGTTGGATGGCGCTGAAGCCCCTCTCCACTAAGTGGAAGAAAAGGCTAAAAGAAGCAATTTAACTTCCTCCCACAATATTGGGTAAGTGTTCCTCATTTTCACCCAAAAAGCTTCATAGCTGTAACTCTGAAAATGTGACTGGGCTTCACAGTCGTATTTCAGATCTGTCAGTGGCTCTTGCAGTTTGGGATGAAGTTGTGCAATGTCTGCTGTGAAAAGATTTAGCACCCGAGTGGGCACTTCCAGATTTATTAGATCATAGAATCTGGTTTCCATATCTTCTTTTAGTTGCTTCAAGTGGCAGCAAAAAACATCCAAATCTTCTCCTTGGAGTTCACGTTCATTACCAAGGTTTGGGAACTGATACAGCTCCTGGCAACTCATATTGCTTGCAAGGAGGTCCAATTTGGAAATAAATGAGCAGATTACTCCCTTGGCCTTAGGAAAATTGATTTTATCTCCTTGCAGCTTTACGTTCACTTCATTCAGCTTGTCAAAAACATCAGCTACACCCAGACGTCGAAGTTTAAGAGAACTGTTTAGACTTGGGTCAATGGATTCAAGAAATTTGACAACTGTGTCAAACAGTTCGTGGAATCGCCGCAAACACTTTCCTTTTGAAAGCCACCTTACTTTGGTGTGCAAAAGGAAACGTTCAAACTCCTCGTCATTTTCTTCACACAGCTTGTGAAAAAGTCGGTTGTTCAAGACATTCGACTTAATTTTATTCACAGCATTAATGATGTAACGTAGAGACTCATGCAAATGGCCACTCAAATTTTTTGAGACAAGGTGCTGTCTATGAATGACGCAATGGACAGTCATAACTCCAGGTACAACTGATTTTAGATGAGCTTGAAATCCGCGATATCGTCCAACCATGGATGCAGCTACGTCGGTTGCACATGCCACGACGTTTGTCAAAGGGATGTTTTTCTCATTAAAAAACTCTTCAAGTTTTTTAAATATTGAAGAACCTTTTGTGTCGGTGGCTAAATTTTGAACAAATAACAGTTCTTCCCCGATCTCTTCATTTCTGTTGATGAAACGGACATAAACCAATAACAAGGCTTCATTTTCACAAATCGTTGACTCGTCAATCTGCATCACGAATTCTGTATTTTTCAAGGTGTCAATAAGCCTTTCTTCCACATCAGCAGCCATTTCATCAATTCTTTTTGATATGGTGTCATTGCTCAAAGGAATCGATTGCATGATAGTGCTTGCACTGGGCCCCAACGTGGTGGCAACAATCTGTTTCACTGCTGGTAAAATCGGTGTTTCTTCGATAGTGTGAGGTTTGCCACATTTTGCTATCAACAAAGATACTTCATAGGAACAAATGAGCCCCTTGTCGGCGTTGAGTGACGATTTTCCAAATAACTTCCCAACAGTGCTGCGACCCTCAAACTTGGCCTTTAAGGATTGGAAAAACAATGTTGGTTTGTCGGCTTCATCCGAATGAATTCTTACCAAATGGTCTTTCAGTCGGGAAGGCATCATCGCTTCATTTGAAAATGTTTTCTCACAAGACAAAATGGAAGCTGTATGTTGGAAGGAGATGGAATGAATCCCAATTTTAGGTATTCAGTCGAATATTGGTGACACTTCCTCTTCCCGGCCATGTTGAGAGGTCTTCGAAATGAAAGGCACTACCTGAAAATTAAATTTTCGACTGCACTGGAACACTAGAAAAACACACATGGATAAACCTAGTTTCAACAGTTACGTTGACATTACAGCTGACGTCACAGGGGACAGCCACTCAGCATGTGATGTTTCGAAAGAAGCACTCCCCCACTCCATCACTGCCCATTCTGGCCAGTGGCATGCCACTGTATTGGTAGAGGCTGCTGTGCAATACGCATGAAGATAAGCGATGCGTATTCACATATGTACGGCGTTCTGTACTGAAGGTATCTGGAGGAACATTTGAAAACACAATTCAATCCACTAATAGCGAGTGATCTGATGTTTTTGTACGACAGATATACAGCGATTCACCATACGAAAAAGTCTCAAAAGTGTCCCCAAAACTTTTTGCTCCATCGCCCCATATCGCCCCCTTTTCGTTCCTTTGCCCCTGCGTCGCCACTTTTCATTCCATCGCCCCCCTGAAAAATGAAATCGCCCCCTGTGGGGCGATATCGCCCAGGTTAAGAACCACTGTTATAAAGCACAAACAAGAAGCTTGCAGAGAGAAAGCAACAACATACTAAGATATAAAACTTTCAGTATCAATTGATTGCATGTTGCATGAGAAAAATATTTTATAAGGCTTTCCCTCCAAACTGCTGTTTTCTCCACATTGGTAATTTTGGAATGACTAGTGGTAAGGAATACTACTATTTGTAAAAGTGTCTGCCATTTAGTCTTGTGTTTTTAACCTGATATTACAGTGTGTGAAGGTAGGAAATGGGTTGTTGAAGTAGAGAATGAACAAGAAAATAAATAGGGCAGAATTAAAGTAGTCATATAAACAGTTTATTGCAACCATAGTAAAATACATATTTATATATGCAACATTAGTAGGTGCCTAAGCATAAAATGAAATAGGCAGAGCTGAAATACAGTGATGCTTTGTGAATCCTTTTGAATTTTCAATATTTTTGCATAAATATGACCTAAACTGTGATCTGCTCTCCATACAAGTGCTAAAACTAAAGAAACCTAATTAAATAATGAATAAAAAACCTATAGTTTTTCATTAATTAATTAGGGAAAATGATCCATATCCACATATCACAGATTTTTTCAGGACCATTTTAGGACATCTACAGCAGGGGTCCTCAACCTGTGGGCCATGGCCCACTACTGGTCCGTAGCTAGCTGGCCAGTGCACGCACATGTGTGCACACTCCCCCCGTGCTAGTGGTTGTATGGGCATTAGCACCCTGTTCACGCATTCGCGTGGGAGCTAGCAGCTCTGTTTGCATGGGCGCTAGCAGCCCCCTTTGCACATGTGCGTGGGTGCTAGTGACCCTGTTTGCACATGAGCACGGGCATGAGTGCTGCTGTGAGTGCTGCACAGGAGTGTGCGGCTCCATTTGCACATGTGTGTGTGCAAATTTGCCTGTCCTCCCTTTCCCTCTGGGCCATCAACCTGGAAAGGTTGGGAACCTCTGATCTACAGTACTCATCTGAAATTAAGAACTTATAAAAATATTGTTTTTTACTCACAGTAAAATAACAGTGGTCAGTACTCAAGGTTACAATTATATGTTTAGTATAGTGCAACTACAGGTAGTCTTTGGTTAATAATAATAATTGGATATAGAGTTTTGGTTGCTAAGTAAAAAGGTCGTAAATCCCAGAGTCACTTTGTGTGACATGGACAGCCACATAAATTTGATTAATAAATATATATATATAGTGATTTTAAAGATTCAAGAGTCCAATCTTTAATTATTTGAGCCTGCTTAGATTAATTAGGACTGTCTTCATTTAATTTATTTGGCATATGAAGAATTCAAAGGACTCCACAAGCCTACTGTTAATATAAATGAGAAATGAAGCCAATTGATTGATTCAGGAGGGTCCTCTACCAGGTTAATAAATTTAAATATTTTTAAAACCGTCAGAGTGAACCAAAAAAAAGCAGTTCAGTCTAAATACAGCTAACAATAAACGATTGTCTAAAAGAACAGAACAGATTTTTTTTGTTATTTAATTGAAGCTATATTTTGTATTTATTTTTAGGTAACTATTTAACATTTGTATTTAACAAAGTGATTGCTTTTTAAACTTGCAGTGGTTGGAACAAATTTATATATATATTTTTCCCATCTTTCTTTTTTTATTAGAATTGAAAGATTCTCTCTCTCGAATGGGATCAGACTTGAAACAAGGCTTTCTCAGCTCTTTGAAAAGTGCTTGGCAGACCCTTAATGAATTTGCACGTGCCCATACCTCTTCTTCTCAACTCCAAGCAGAATTGGAGAAAGTGGCCCACCAGATTAAAGCAGAAGAGGAAAAAGACGAGGCAGAAGGTTACTTGATACAAGCATATGGTTTTCAGTAACTGCTCAAAGTGATAAAACTGAAATGTATCTCTATCTTTTTGCTTGCAGGATTGAAGTCTAGAGCAGCGGTTCTCAACCTATGGGTTGCGACCCCATTTGGGGTCGAACGACCGTTTCACGGGGGTCGCCGGACACCGCGGTCCACCAATTTTTTTTCATTGCGCGCGTGCCGCGCATGCACAGTTTGGGTCGTCGCGCACGCGCGCCCCGCATGCGCAGATCGCCCGTCACGGTCCGCCATTTTTTTTCCGTCGCGCGCGCAACGCGCATGCGCAGATCAGCCCATCACAGTCCACCATTTTTTTTTCGTCGCGCACCGCGCATACGTGGATCAGCCCGGCGCGCCAGGGTTGTGCCGGGGTCGCGCCGTGCATGGGTGGGGCAAGTGGGGTCTCAACCTGAAAAAGGTTGAGAACCACTGGTCTAGAGTCTCGTGGTAGTAATTCACCTCTCACACTCTGAAACTTGATAAAGCGTTGTTAGTTTCTCCAATATGCAAACTTTCATTTTTATCCTGGAAGGGATAAAAGTTATAAGATTTCCTAGAAGGGGTAAAAGTTACAAGTAGTCCTCAACTTTACAACCATTTGTTTAATGACAGTTTAGGTTATGACGGCCGTGAAAAAAGTGACTTTACGACCCAAGTTGTGACTGTCACAATATCTCTGAAAAACACATGACTGCAATTTTGGTGTTTGGCAAGTGGCTCACATTTATGACGGTTGCAGCATCTTGTGTTCAGCGAACACAAATTGTGACCTTCCCAACCTGCTTCTGATAAACAATTGGGGAAGCCAGATTTGCTTAGTGATTGTGTGATTTATTTAACAATCACAGTAATTCACTTAATGACCACAGTAGAAAAGGTTGTAAACCAAGTCCCAAATGTGGCTGTAGGTTGAGGACTACCTGATATTTCTAGTAGAAACCTTACGTTGCACATTGTATATGCCTTGGTTTAATCAAACACCATGACAAACAGGGCAAGTTCTCTAAATGAAAACATTGTAATTGCCTGAATGTAAACAAATATTGACTTTCTAGACAGAATAGGTTTGTCTGTTTTATTCTATCTGTGTTGAATTTCTTTTATTTAACTTTTCTTAAATGATAAAAACTAAAGCACTTCTATTGAAAAAAAGAATCTGAAGTTATTGTTGCAATGAAATATAATTTGGCATTATCTTTGAAGCGCTCATCTCTTTATCTGCCTTCTCATCACCTACTGCTGGTTTTAAATTCCAGTAAATTTCAAGGTAAAATGAGTATTCCTATTGCGTTATGGGCTAACTAAAACGTATTCAAAGTCTTAAGTGGTTACCATGCAAATCCAGGAAAAACATAGCCTCTTTAAGAAGCATCTAATTGAAAGCATCTGTCCTGGAACTGCAGCACACTTGGTCACTTTAGATCAATTATTACACATATCACTGGGTGCTGTTTAGGAAATCCTGCAATTTATGTTGAATGTAAGCATGTGTGAAAGGATAGCTTGTTTTCTGAAAGTTTCTGAATATGCAATATAATGAAGTCCTTCGGATATTTGTTTTTTTCTTAGCATATATTCGCAGAGGTGTATATGTATCAGGAGAAAAATTGTAAATGTGTTATAAATAAGCCTAATAATGAAATATTGTAGTAAAGAAAGAGAGAATGGCAAAACTTGTATTGTATTTTTAATACTCATTTTTTTCCCCTGAAGCAGAAAAGATAGTGGAAAGTCCAGAACTTTCAAAGGATGAAGACTTGAGTATAAAAATTGGTTCACTAAATGGAGGCCGTCGTATTGATTATGTTCTTCAAGAAAAACCTATAGAAAGTTTTAATGAGTATCTTTTTGCTCTACAGAGTCACTTGTGCTACTGGTAAGAATTAGTAAATTTACCATCACTATATCCTGAGATTGTAAATAACATCATTTGTTTTTCTTACATGCCTTAAAAAAAAAAAAAGTAGGGAGGCTTAGAATTTACACTCCAGTTTGCCTGCTTATATTTTGCTTCAGAAATATTCCAGTTTCCTTTGCTTAGTCTATGCTGGAAGGCAGCTAGATACTATTTCCATAAGGTGGCACTCTTGCATTAAAGAAAATTGTATTGATTAATAAGTTATACAATTGCTAGGCTCTTACACAGGCTAAAGTCAAATACCTCACTGATTAATAAAATAAACCTTGAGGTAGTAGACAAACAATATTTTTTCTATTGATAAGAAATAGTTTCTCTCTCTCTCTCTCTCTGGAATCAAATTTTGTTTTTTGCTAAGAAGCTTGATATTAGGAACAAAAGGATTTATTTACCATTGCTTCCAAAATGCATTTTATTCATACAATCATTTGTATGTCACATACAATATTATGGGTAACTCACAATTATAAAAAACAATAATAGGGAAAACACAACTCAGTAGTACTCTCTACTACTACATTTCATGCACCACATGCCTCTGTGAAAGAGTGCCATTTGAACAATCTTCTAAATTTTAGCATGATGGGGGGGGGTTATTGCTATTAAGGCTATTCTGCTATGCTGCCATCCACTCTGTCTCTTACTTACGGCTTCCTCCAAGCTTGAGCATGTTAGGCAGGCAGATTCTACCTGAATATAGATCCAAGAAGTAGAAAGATAGAACATAAATTTTAATAATATAACAGCAATAATAATATGTCCCCAGTTTTATTAGCAGTGGATTCTTCCTTGTAATATTGTTCAGGATAGGATTAATACCCGTTAATTAGAATTACAATCAAATTGAAGCTATAAATGTCACCTGATCAAAAATGTAAAATAAAGATGAATTTTATTAATAAAAGTTACAGAATACATCCAAGAAACAATTTTTTCCCTATTGTAGCAGAGCTTAGAAACTGCTAATGTGATGTTATTTAAAAGACATTTAGTTTGCTGAGGAATTTGAGCTGCCGGCAATAGAATACTCGTAGACCAATTGATCGAAAGGAGACATTATAAATGTAATCATGGTCAGTTCAGTGGAGATTAAAACAGAGCCTGAAATCATGATAGATAGAATAAAGTCTAAAATCAGAAGTTGTCTAAAGGAATAAAGAAAATGAACAATGAAAAGAGATACAAGAATTGGAAGAAATGTAGATGTAAATCACAGAGTAAATAAAAGTCAAGATGATTGAGATGCTGTGTTTTGCATGTTGATGTTAAAAGCATAGCTGAAGGGTTAAATGACCTAAATAAACTAGTATGATATTGCCGAGAGACAAGTGTTTGAGACATGCTGGAGAAATTCACTTGAAAAGCAATCAAAAGCACCAGGATAACAATTTTTCAATCAGCGACTTTGCGTAGTTAGGTGTTTGCCTCCTCTGCATTACAGCATGAAATAAGCTTGTTCAAATTAGGCAATTTGCTGAAAATTAGCATGTTTTTTTTAATCTGCAGGGAATCAGAAGATACCTCTCTACTTCTTCTAAAAGAAATCTATAGAACTATGAATGTTTATCCTGAACAACCACAACACTGATATCAGAACACCTGTAATACAAAACATGTAAGTAATACCTCACATAAATAGAACACAAATTATTCCCTAAAAAGTTCAGACTCCCTGGTATGGAGGTGCTAGTGTGCTTGAAATATATTTGTATCATTTTGTGTACAGGTAGTACTCGGGTTACAACCATTCTTTCAACAACTGTTCAAATGGGTGGTGACACTGAATAAGGGGTTATCATGTTATGAAGATAACTGAAAATGCTGGGACTGCCATCGTGAAGCAGTGGGGTCATATGATGACCACATTGCTTAGCAACATAAGTTCTGATCTCAACTGCTGTTGTAACTCAAAGACTAGCTGTGTGTTTCATTTTAAAACATTTGATTGTGAAGATTTGAATTACAGTAGTGGCCAAAATTGTGGAAACCTTTTGGAAAAAGTGTACAGTAGAAATGCCACCTTTGGTTAAGTTTCCACCAATTTTTCTTCTAATTTCTTTATAACTGTAGCCTTGTTCACTTAATAATACTATTTTACATCGCTTTGTGGGCAACTAGTCAGCTCTTTGCACCGTTACTTTAATTTTATTACGTTTTACAAGCTTACTAAATGAAAGAACACAAAAAACCCCAACCAACTTGATAGCGATCACTGACAAATGTCCTCCTCTCAGCTTCAATACATGACATCAATAACTGAATCCTACTGTGATCTGATTGGCTCATTGCCAAAACAAGATGACACCTGATTGGCCCTCTAAACACTCATGCTCATTGGCTACAATCAGATGAAGGAAAGCTACCTGATATAAACCTAAGCAAGTTGTGTTTCCTTTTTCTGGTTATTTGGCTATAACTTTTCATAGAATACAGTACAGATAATTGAACAAACTTTGTTGCATTACATTCTTGATTAAATGATATATAATTTTATGGTACTACTCCAAAAAAAGTGGTGTTATTAGCCATCAAACCTCAAAAATACACCAAAAGGTTTCCACAATTTTGGCCACTACTGTATTTTATGGTAATTTTTCTGTCCTTAAATGTTAGAAAAGCCCTATTTTTTAATTTTTTCCTTATCTCCTCCTTACCAGTTAATTTGATAAGCATGTTAATGTAAGGTTTTTTTCATTTTCTTCAATTATGGCACAAAAAAGCAATATCAGCTAGCTGTCGGGCATAGTCCAAGTGGATTGGGATAGTTGATATACTTGTCTTTTTGATATCATTGAAGTTGCAACTCTTATGGCTTCTTTTTGAGGTTAGCTTCATTAAAGATATCTAACATCATGTTAAAATAATTTTTAGTACTAATGATGTAATCCCTCTTCTGCTTATAAAAATTATGTTATCAAATTTTGCATTTTTGAAATGTTTTTCAGCTTGATAGACCCATGATTCTTATGAGGAAACTGCCCAAATGAAACAATTCTGCTTATTAATATAAAATATATAACCTAAGCATATAATGGTTAGGACTAGTGTTATGTTCCTCATCTTTCAGCAGTTTGCAAACATCCTTCTGTTAGGAAATATAAGTACATGTTAGGAAAGAAATGATATTTTTCTTTTTAAATAACTTTATATTCAGAAAATCAAAAGGGAAACAAATATGTAGCTATCTTTCTTTACAGGATCAAATTCTGAAACACTGATCTCTGTTTAATCTATTCAATGAATTGCCATTTTCAGCGGATCTACATTCAATTTTGATTAGAAAAATATGTATTGCAGAGTTTAGTTGAGGAATAAATGTGTTTTCTTTGGCTTAAGTCATTTTAACTTGTATGAAGAATTTGTTATATGTTTCTGAATTAGGTACCTCTGAGCATTTAACATATTTTGGGATCAATATATGTGAAATATTTAACACTCTTAGCAATTTTTCTTACGCATACACAGACAACCTCTTGCAATTAGAGTAAATGATACATAACAGTAGAAATTGTTCTAATTACTCCAAGAGTTTAGTAAACAATTTATTCACATCATGCTGCTTCATGCTTTGCTTGTTGAGAGAAGCTTTGTTTAAAATACATAAATAAATGCTTCTAATCTTCAGCATTTATACAGATTGTAACTTAAAAGTAAACTTCCCAAATGAGCAATCTGCAGAAATAACAATGGAGGAAGATCTCTTGCAGTTGCCACTTGAACCATTGTCAAAAAAATTTGTAGAAGCACACTTACCAAAATTTCTGTGATTTTATTGCATTGTTTCGACAATAAAGGTACACTCTGTATGTTTATTATGCAGCAGCTTCTACCTGAAAAATAATATATATTAACTTCCCTTTCTAATATGGTACATTACTCTAGCAGTACATCAGAATAGAATTTGCACCTGGGGCTTGATGCAGTCTACCCGAATGACACAGTCTATGAACAATTCTTGAAGCTCTGTTTCCAAAGGCAGTTCAGTTGGCCATTAGAAAGATGGGGTTTTGCACATTTTCCATTTCCCAATACAGTTTTCCTTCTTTGCCTCAATACATAGCATTTTTATAATTCAACTATCACATGTATTGCATCCACTAACATTTCTTTCAGGAGAAACATCCTATTACTTATGCATGAAAAGTCCTATTTTTGAGACAAATATGCAGATTTCCTAAGAAACTTTTTTTGCAGTAGGTTACTAACTAATATGCAACCCATGGGACTTTTCCCATGTAAGAAAATTGAAGTGCCAGAGGGAAAATTAGGTTGAAATTTTACTGGCTTCCATACCAAAACGGGAACAAGACTGTCATTACCTCCAGATCTGATTTAATACATTCTATAAATGACTTAATCCAACTTTAATTGTTTGATTTTAATAGAAGCAAAAAGCAATAGGTCCTTTCTATGTACACCAAACTACACTACTGAATATTTGAATAAACTATTTCTGTGAAGTTAGGTGTAGAATTATGTCAGAAGAGCATTTTAGAATATATTGTTATTTTGGAGGTAAGTAGGAGGTGTTATTCTTTTGATGTTTGCTTTGTCATAATTAGACCATAATTAGGAGTAAAGTTACTGTTTTTATGTTTTTAAATTTGTTTGCTGCCCACAGTGGATTGAAAACATGATTATTAAAAATAAATAATTTGCACAAATGGCCACTGTTCTATGCTTAGTTCAAATTTGCATTGAGTTGTAAACCTTTGTAGCATCTAAATCTGACTAAAAATATTTTTGTATGTGTCCATTGTGCAAATGAAAAAATGCTAAAAACAAGTTATTTTATGAGATGGCTTCAGATTATAAATCTTTTATAAAATCTTCTGGTAATAACATTAAAAAACAATAAAAATAAGATTATGATAATTATTGTGAAAGAAATTGTAATTATGACAGGATTATATCTTACACAGATCTGGTTTTTTTTTTCTCACACTCTTTTTTCCATTAGCACTGGTATGGGCAGAAAATGTCCTAGTAAAAATTAAATAGATAGAGACATTCCTGTGTATTTCTATTGATATTTTTTCATTTCTTGGCAAATGTGTCTGCAGTTAATAAAGTTTTCCATAGCTTACCGTCTTATCTATTTCTCTTTTTTCAGCAATTCTCATCTTTGTTTTGGCTTGCTAATAGCCTTTGAAGAAAAAGACACCAATTTCCTATCCATAGATGACAGAAGTTATTTCAGTCTGCAGCACTCCATTTCTAAGTCACTTTTTTGTGTCATTTAGAAAAAAAAAAACATTGGGTGTAGAAAAAATATTTTTTTTAAAAAAGAGTGTATATACTGTTTTCATAGCCTTGAATCACTTGTGGCATTTTTGCCAAATTTGAGTCATCTTTTTTAAAAAAGATGCACGCAAATTAATAATTTCTAATCTGTCTTGGTTCTTAAGTTTATCAGGCCTGTGTTTTTGATCAGGATTCTATTTTTTAAAATAATATCTTCATGGTAAATAGCAATAATACTTTTATTTAATAAATCCATTTGGTCTGATTTCTTTAAAAATATACACTTAACATCAAATTTATTTAATATACTTTTACATCAGCCATTATATTTGCAAAATAAATGATTGGAATCAATTTCATACAACAGCAGACTTACCATTACATTTTTATAAAAAACTTCTGAACCTCTGAAAGAGATGTGTTTTTATTTTCGTGACATGAACCTTTACTCTAAGTTATATAGAGAATTGTTGTAAACTCAACATTTATACTTCTTGTTTATTTGTCTGCTTATTGAGTAGAGAACATTGATACGGACATGCTAGGATACATGACTTTATATGTTATTTGAGGACTAGACATAGAAAAATATCTGCATTAATGGCCCTGGGAGTGAAGAGTGCTTTAATGATCAAATTTAGTTAGTCCTTTGACATTGCATAGTTTTCATAGCAAAATATCTGAGAGTTTCATAAATAAATTCAACACTGGACTTCTGAAGCTTATTTTTGTCACTTTTGACCCCCCCCCCAGCATGTTAAGTGATGTTTCATTAAAGTGATAATGTAATGATATTGCTATGGGTTAATTTAGGTATTTTGTTTCCAAAAATATGATTTTGCTGGGTGCAAGGGGTGGTAATATTTATCCTGAAGCAAACATTATATTGGTTCCTGAAATGAAGGACCAACAGAGATGAGATTTGTAACTTGATAACCTTCTGCCTGTTGTATGGTCTATGCAATTAAAAAATGTATATTTTTAAATTAACAGAAGTAAATTCATTGCAGTATATTATCACATAGCTATTTTATCTTTAAGAACTGTGATATTAATGGCTTTTTGGGAAGGTTTTATGGTTCTTTTGGTGATTCTGATACTATTTTCTGAAAGCAAGATTTTTTTTCTTATTCTAAGCATTTGCTATGCTCTTTGTCATAATGAAATTTAACATGTTTCTTGTTAAACCTGAGTAAATTCCAGCATAGAAATAGTGAATGAAGCAGCTTTCTTGTCATAGAATAACTGGAGAACTCCTTCAGTATTATCCAGATTAAACTTATCTCTGAACCAATGTTTCTCAACCTTAGCAGCTTTGAGATGTGCGGATTTCATCTCCCAGCATGCTGGCTGGGGAATTCTGGGGATTGGAGTCCACTTAAATTGGTGAGGTTGAGAAACACGGCTCTAAGCAGGTTTCAAAATTATAAATTTAGTATCCAGATTACATTCCCAGTCATTTGGTCACATATAAAGGAAAGAAAGACATGCAAAGGTTTTCAAGAATCAGCAACAGTATTGTGTATATAGGATATGTTGAAGTGAAAATGTAAAGTGACGAAAAATAAATGTAATGATTTCTACTATGAAAAATGCATAAGTATTTATTATCAAGTTTAATTTAAATAAGCTCATTTTGTTTTTGATTGAACATTGTTTATTGCCATGGAAATAAATAGTGCAAACCTGATAACCTGTTTTTGGATGTTTGCATAGACTAAAGAATTTAAGTTTGGTTTTGAATATTTTAAATTCATCAAAACATTTCAATTTCTGCAAGTATGCCATATGCCTTATTCATTTCAATATATGGATAAATAGTTTGTTACAGATTATACATTTAGTTTGGGGATGGAAATGGAGATATCTAAAGTATAAACTTAATATTGTTACACTTCACATTAATTAACCTACTTGCGGTGCACATTATCTGTTACTGCTATCCTTGCTTATATATTTTATTTAATAATTGGGTTTTAATCTGTGGCAGAAGTTTCAATAATTTATGAACAACATGCATATAAAGTAAGATTACCGTTTTCAAAATTAGAAGCCAACGGTAAGTTTATAACTTAGCACCAGCCATACCTCTCTGCTGCATTTCACCAATTAGAGAAAAATGTGGAAGTAACAGCTGTAAGCATTTTCTTTCCTCAGCTTGCTAAGATTGACATCAGTGCTGTGCCTATTGGTTTATACCAGGGCTTTTCAACCTTTTCACCCATTGTACCACTTTTAGGATATGGTAATATCTGAGTACCACCAGTCACCTAGGAAGGTGTCAAAAACTTGATGACCAAAAAAAAAAAAGGAAAAAAGTGATAAAGTACAGGTAGTCCTCGACTTACAACAGTTTGCTTAGTGACTATTCGAAGTTACAATAGCACTGAAAAAAGTGCCCCCCCCAAGCCACAGCAAGACATCTGCCAGCCCGCCCGGTGGCACTCTTCCTCCTGTCCGAGTTTTTCATTGTTGTAAGCATTTCTGTTGAGGATGGGCAGTGGGAGTGGGGTGGGGGGGTGTTTGGTTTTTATTCCCCCCGTCTGCTGGGTGGTTGCAGTAGGTTTTGGTCACTTCACATGACCCTGAGACACTGTGACCGTCATAAATATGAATCCGTTGCCAAACATCTGAATGTAAATTACCTGGAGATGCTGCAACATTCCAGCTGATCGGCGCTTCTTCTGGGCTCAGCAGAAGCGCCAGGATCAGCGCCGAGCTCCACCTGGAGCCTGGCTCTGATCCTGGTGCTTCCACTGAGCCCTGACAGCCCTGCAGCTCCAGTCATCTCTCGCTCAGGCTTGTGCGGTGCTGCCACGGGTTCAGCTCATTCTCCTCCCCCACTACCATTTTTCTAAGGTGCTCGTGTACCACCTGCCAGGTGCCAATGTACCACAGGTGGTACCCGTACCACTGGTTGAAAAGCCCTGGTTTATACTATTTATATGTTTTCTTGCAGAAAAGAGGAATAGATACAAAAAACAAAGAATCAGGAATGGTCAAACCAGCATCAGCACTTAAGTGGTTGCCAGCTGGGACCTTATTTGCTTGCAGTAGCAATGGATTCTTATTTTCCACAAATCCTTGTAGCACCTTTATACTGGGACTATTTTTGGAAATTACAATGGTTGCTGCTGTGGTTAGATAAGCCTGAAGCTAAACTATCCTCTGACTGGGCTCTCAGAGCTGGAAGCAGACCTGTCATTTTCTCAAATGTATCTGCAATGATGTTTTATTTTTGTTTTCTATTGAACTATGTACAGCTTTACTTTTGTGGAGTTTGTTAACCATATTGTCAACAAACTTCAATCCTTCATATTCTGTTTTGTAATTATCTTTCTACTTAATGTAAATATAAGACATAATGAAACCATAAGTTTTTGAGGTTACGAAGAACCTGACTTACAATTTCATTCCCTCTTTAGATATTTTAACTTAATTTTGCTTTCTCTGTCTATGCTATTTTTATGTGCTTTGTAAAACAGCCAGATGATTTACATTTTGGCAAGAGTTTTTTTTTATCACTATAGCAAATTAATTCTTTAATGACTATATCAGTGGCTTATGATGAGTGTTTCTTGTTATTTTTTAAAATGTTGTTATTGAGATTAAAATTTCTGGTCTGTTCACTTAAGCCTTTTTTCTTCATCTCCTTTCTGAAATTTGCACAGATTTGCAAGGGATCCTACATAACCATTTTGTATAGTGAGTAGGGTGTGGTAATTGAGGACTTAGTGCTGCTGTCTTCTTCCCCTCCTTCTCTCCCCACATGTTATATAATATAAAGGGATAAACATATCTAATGTTCCTGTTTTCTTCTTTCTCCACAACAACAACCTTGTGGGTTGGGCTTAGAGTTACTTAGCCAGCTTTCATGACTAGCAACTTTCTTAAGTTCTTTTTAGGGTGATGTAAAATATTTGACTCTGGATATGTGTATTTTTCTATGGTAGTGTAGTATATGAAAATATTTGTTATTTTACCAAGGAAAGTAAATCTTTTATTGTTATAGTGCAGAGCATGTTAGCAACATCAATCTATTACTAAAATTCTTTTTAAAATTTTTTTAATTAATTATATATTTATAAATGTAAACAGAGGAAACAAAGAAAAAATCAGGTTGAGTGCAATTCAACTTAATACAATCATTTTCTACTTGTAAACATTTTTCAATCAGCATATAAAAAATTAACTATAAGCTAGATACAGTTTCTTAGATTGATATTTCCCTTGTATATAGTCTATCCATTTTTTCCAGTCCAGCATATATTTTTCATTTGAATGATCCTTCAAATATGCAAATATGTTGTCATGATGATGTTTACCTGGGTAAAATGGTGCAATAGGAAAATAGTTTTTGAATCCAGATACCCCAGATGGGTTAACTTACAGAATATATCCAAAATCTGGGACCCATGATTCCCAAGGCAATGAAATTTGGGAAAGTTGTGGCTACTTCACTGCTACTGGCTGCTACTGCTGCAGTCCTGTGATCTGTGACAATTGCCCAGCCAGTCTCACAATCCCTTGCTTTCCCTCCCTCTCAGCAACAAGGAATTGGCTCATCATGTAGTTCTTAAGGAAGCAACAATTTTAAGGCGCATGAAGAAAGGCCTGGATATTTTTACTGCTTTATGCACCTCTTCTCTGATACATAGACATGCACATGTATCTATAGCCTATCTTTGGTCAGGAACTCAAACCATGTACAGAGTGCTCCATCTTCCTACATTTCTTCGCAATTTCAGCCCAACTATGTGATAGGTTGGGCTGAAAGTCACTAAACGGACTGCTGTGACTACAGATGGAGTAGAAACTGAATCTCTCTGGTCTTGGTCAAATACATTAGCCACCATAACTTAGTCTTTGCCATCTTTTTCATTTTTCAACTGCTTCTCCGAAACCGAATGTATAGTGGTACTTTTTTCAGCCCCCAGAGATCAGGGAGACTGGTCCTGAAGCTATTCATGTGATCCTATTTTAAAACTCTCTGACAGCTCTCTGCAATTTGATGGACAAGCCAACAGCGATTCTAAGCTGTTCTGAAATAAGAATGCCAATGTACAGCGTTGTGGTAAAAAAATGATTAAAATATTGTCAACATCATTATGTCACGTGGAAAGAGGGAGGGGACCGCGTGATTAACAGTTGACACCAAACATAGTTGGGATGCAGCAAGAAAATGAAATAGGATGAAAGGCTGCATGCCTCTAGAATCACAAGGTACAGAATGAGAAAAGGAAAATGTCAGAAAATATGTGGCAAACACTAATTGCTGTGAGAGTTTCTCAGCCCAGCAATACCCACCTTTAACAATAACATTTCAACAGAAGACGAGAGAAAATGGTTGACTTGCATGATGTAATGTTTCTGCTGATATTGGTGCCATGGACAGTCTGTCCTGATTGTCATGTGTTCCAAATCCTTGGAGAAACTCCAAATTCCAGCTGTAAGGAAGGATCAAGATAGGCAATTTGCTGTTCAAATGAACTCCTTTAATTTATATAGCAATGATGAACCTATTGTGAATGAGTTCAGGAAGAACATCAGACAATACAATTATCTTATCCAAATGATACCCTTTGGTTCCAAAGAAGTCCTTCCAATGAGGAATAGATGAAATCCTGTGATTATTCAAGAGCAAATCCATCATTACAACAGACATTTAATGCAGCCAGCAAGCCAAATACATTCAAATTTACTTCATGGGTCCTCAAGACAGTATAAAATTGAGAATGAGTATACAATGATGAAATTCAATATGAGATAGTTGAATTATTGTAGAAACTATTACAATAATGAAACTTGTGCATTGCAGATCTTCATTGTACAAAAGTATAAATTCATGGCATGTCAGAAACTTCCATAATCATTGACCTTGAGTGGACCAGCATTTCAACATGAAAGAAGATTTAATGCACAAATTGTCAACAAAGGTGTTATACCAACACAGAAACTGAACCAACATCATAACACATTATATTGAAAGAACAAGAACATGGTTTGCAGGTTTCCTTTCAACCTGGTCAATTGGAAGAATCTGAGCTAGCATTTTTGAAGATTTAAACATTAAAAAAAATTTTTTTTTAAATTGTGTCTTGATTTGCTTAATTATCAGCTTGGAGAAGAATTTGCTAAATTCATGTCTATTGCTTTAATATTTTAAATGCAGCATCTCTACTCTGCTTTCAGGATATTTTTGTAGTGAACCAATATAGCTATATAGTTTTGATGCTTTTATTGGATTCTGAATATTTCCCAACCTGTGTTAATGTGTCTTTCAGATTTCTAGAAAAGTAAGTTTTTTAGAGTTTCTTTCCAGAGCCATCTTTCTGTCTGTTTCGCCCCTTCAATAAACCACAACCTTCTTTCTAAAATAAATAAATAAATATTTTAGAAATGCAGCAAAAATCTCTGCTGTGTGTTGAGGTTTTTACCATTTATTGACTAGTAATTTTTAAAAATTTCCTCAGCACAGTGTCAATTACCCTCTTCTATCTATTCTCTGAAACAGGAATTATTTTTTCATTTTATTCTTTTAGCTTTATATGATAAAATTAAAATTGATCATGAAATTGCCAGTCTTATATGGAACCTATGATACTTAGGGATAACATTTTTAAACTGTTCCAATTTATGTGATATAGTACTGATATTGGAAAATATTCTAATAAGCAACCCTATGGTCTTACTGAAATTTGAGAATGTATTCTGTCTTCAAAAAATATTGTCAGCATCAAATGATAATATTATACTGTATTACACAAGTACTTTTATCTTATGAAATACGTAGGGGAATTATAACAGGCATTTTTGGGCATTTATTGAAGTCAGAATTTTCAGAGCACTCACAAAATGATTGCCATGGTAAATGAAGCCAACTTTTTTTTTTTTTAAAAAAAATCCAAATGGTAAATGTGATGAAATTTGAAAGAAATGGAATGTTCCTAAAAATACAAGTAATAGGGTTGAAGCCTTTTATAATAATACCCATTTAGCAGATGAGACATTGCTGAGACTTAAAATCAAATATAACAAAAAAAAAACTCAATATAAGGCAGAGGGGATGTAAATGCTAAAATTTATACTTGATGCTACCAGGTACAAGAATAAATTGGAAGGTTAAAATAGCAGGAAAGAGTAAACATGTCATCTTGAGATTCAAATTGCTACAGAAAGAAATTGGGAGCTTCATCTTACATGGCTCTCCAAAGACCCAATTTCAAAGATCTTGGAAAAGAATTGAATAGACTTAAATCTTCTGGTGAAAGTGAGCACAGGAGGGTTGAGAATCTCTCAAAAATAACTACAGTTATATACCATTTTGATGAGAAGAAAAAAATGGCACTTAGGAAAACATGGATACATATGGAAATTTTGATTGAGCTAAGATTTAAAAGTGATAGGCATAGGAAATGGAAAATGGGTGTAACCATGAAGTATATGTTCTAGCAAGTATATAATACTTGTAGAAAAAAAAATAGATAATACCTGCAGAAAGAAAGTAACACCCAAAATTGGGCAAAAGCTGAAATAGGAAAGGGTAAATAGTTTTGCTGAAATGGACAGAACTGAGGGCCGGGAGAGAGCAGAATGTGAATTTAACAGTTATATGCTTGTTTCAATCATTCACATTTAAGTTTAACACACTTTATGTTTCAGATGATATACTTAAGGACGGTTAATTTAACATGGAAGAAGGAGCCTCTGATCCCATAGTCCTCTTAGGGAGCAGGGGACACATAAGCTCAAGGCTTAACACAGACACAGTTCTATAAAATTAAATTGTGCTTTGGTATATTGCTGGTTGCTATTTCTGTTGTACTTCAGGGAATTTGTATAGGAAGGGAAGAGATTAAAATTTTGGTGCATGTGGTTGCATGAAATGTATCCTTGCATGTATCTGAAAAATCACAAGTCTGAAAAATGAGATTGTAAAATTTAGTTAAGCAATTGAAGAGCCCTTACAATCAAAGGAGTCATTCAATACGATTGAATATTATTTTGAGTTGAATGAAGTCTTTTCATCCAATTATTCACCAATTGTTGAGCAATCTACTCAATAGTATGGGATCAATAGGAAAGCTACCACATGGGCCAAATAAAACCTGTTGTCAAGACTGCTAACGTCGGATATTCTTGCTTGACATAAATGAAGAAGCAAACTTGTTTTATTTAACCTGTATATCACTTCTAGAGTTAAAGTCAAACAATGTTAGAATAGCGGGTGGGAAAGTATATAACCGGAGAATAGTTAGCCACAACATATTTAAATACAGTATTTCCAAGGTCAGATATAACTAGAGGAGTTACGGGAGGGAAAGTTCGCACTTCAAATTAATTGGAGAACGTGATTGATGACTGTTAAATGAAGGAATGAGTTATGCTTTGTTACGGGTGATTGGGGAAGAGTATTCAGTTTTTGGCTTCATTATGTACATGCCGAAGCTATGTAGCAATAAAAGAATTCTTTAAGGTAAACAAAGCCTCAAAGTTCTTTGAAAAGCTGCTTCTTTCGGAACCATGACACCTGCATTCCAGATGGCTGAAGTGAGAGAGCAATGCACATATAAATTTAATCTTGTGATCAAGTATTTATCAAGTATTATTTGTTTGCTTGCTTTTAATTGGGATATATAGTTTAGGAACATTTAATAGTATCTATGCTTAGTTGTTTAGATTTTTTTTGTAAGTCATAATTAGATCAGATGATTCCTCTGAAGTTTTTCGAAAGATTTATTAAAAATATAATGAGATGAGCCTTCCTGAATCAGACCAAAGGTCTGGATACTAGAGCAGTAATCCAACCTTATTTTATACCTTAGCAGCTGGTGGAGACAAAGTGTTTCTAATTTCAAAGTATGTTTTTTCTGTCCAACAGTCAATTGGGTAGTTCTGTAGGAATGTTAGTCAATCTGTATTCATCATATATTTTAGATTATAAATCCAATGACCTCTGAATTCAGCGACTTAGTTGAGTTGTAGGAGGAAATTTCCAGAGAACATAAAGCTATGAACTGAGGTTCTACACCAGCAAAGCAAAATTCCATGAGATCCAGTTTTGGAAGCCGGCTGAAGGCTGCATGCTAAAAGTTTTACACATCCATTTCACTCCAAAATAACAAAAATAAAACAGGATGTATTTTTGGTGCCATTCTCTCTGGGTGAACTGTGCACTTCAAAAAAAAACACCAAAAACCCAACTATGTTTTTAAAACATCCAGGCTCTATAGCAAACCTAATACTGATTTTTCAGGATTGCTTAAAATGAATTGAAGCAAACTTTTGAATAGAACAAACATAACTGGCCTTGTAAAAACAGCAGTTTATCTGATATCCATTTCATGTTTACATTTTAGAGAGCTGTTATAATTCTGACAATTTATTAAGACATCAATTTGAAAATCATGATTTTAAATGTACTAACCTCTGCAGTATACATTATAAGGAAATCAATATCCAAGAGAGAAAAAGAAGACAGCTGAAAATAGCAGTGGTGGACACTTAATTGGTAAATCATTTCTGGAGTGTGAAAAAAATATATGACCAAATTAGAAGTTCTTAGAAAGCACCATATAACAACAAGCCATTTAATCATGATGGCTTGTGTATCAAATAAATAAACAAACAAATAAAAAATAAATCTGCCTATCTCTCCCCCATTCTGTTGTGTGAGGTTTCTAAAAATGTATATTTTAATGTCATTATTGACAACTCTACTTTGCAAGGCAGGAAAAATTCCAGCTTACATTTATTCCATTTTTTGAGAGGAGACACAATAATGAAAAAGTGGGATATCATAGGTAGGGGGAAGAAGGAGAACAGGGAGACTCTCTGGACCATACTGAGACATTATGGATGCCCAAGGAAATTCATGAAATTGATTCAGCTGTTACATAATGGAATTTTGGACAGATCCTTTACAATGGCGATACCTTACGTCACTGTGACATCTACCAAGGGAACTAGAAATTTCAGCTGCAGACAGAACCCTCTGGTAAGCCCTGTGCTATGAAGACTCTGAAGACCGGTGCTGCCAAAAGCTGATAGAAAACCACGAGTGGCATCTGAATGACACCCACAGTTATTTCAACAATGGTATACCACTGCCCACATTATGCTAGGTTCTGTACTTCCACACTGGGACTGCAGAAACACTTCTGACTCTACAGATCAACTGCACAATAGTATGTCTTCTTTGAATCCAAAGGAATACCTATAACCTAAGTAAAAGCAGTAGCCTTGGAATTTACGGCCCTCCAAACATTGCCGTATTACAATTCCATCAGCCCTGCCAATATGTCTGCAGTGAGAGTTACTGGAAGTTGTCATTCTGCAAGATTTGAATGGCCATAGACTTTAAATCCCTAGCGTAGGTTACATCTCCAAGATAGATAAAATAATGTCTAAATCTGAATAGTATTTCAAAGCCAATCCAAAAGTCTTTTTGATGAAGATGCCTGGCTTTCAGGAACTGTGGGAGGAAAGCAACTGAATAATGGAAGATTCTGTGTATTTCAGGTGTGGATCAGTTTATATATATTGTACGTGAGATGATCAGGGTTAAGTCTTAATATGTTTGCCTGTCTTACAGATCCTAGTCAACCTAAGGGGATATGAGAACATAAGGATGTGCACATGTCAAAATATGTAAGGTGTCCAAGCTCAGTCCAAGCTCTGCTGCTTTTCAGTGAAGATAAATGGAAAGTAAAGATTATTTTCTAGATAACGTATTTTTAACTATGCAAAGCTATTGACAAGGCCTGCAGTCATCAAGATGTGCCTCTCTTAAAATAAATAGAATAACTTATTGAATTCAGTCTAAAAGAACCTGTGCTACTCAATAATTTAAACCATTTCAGCTTATGTGCCATCAGATAATGCTCATAAATTGATACGAAAGTTGTATTAATAATTGAATCTTCACTGCATACAGTACCAAGCAGAGCAAAAATAAATGAGACAATATTTTCCCACTGTTACCAATAAGAATTGTAAGAATACTGTTTTTGAAACAAGCAAATACTTTCATGCAGTTCTGTGCACAGATTTTTCTCTTGATTATTTATGAGGAAGTGGCATTTTAAGTGAAGAAGGCACTGTTTTAAAGAAAAGAGTAACATCAGATAAAACCTGGATTATTTATGGGCTCCTGTTCCATTTCTTTAGCCACTGTGAGCATAATTTATAGAAAGGCAGGATATATACAGTATTCAGTAATAGTGATTGTGGGTTTCTGGACCACCAGTTCGAGTGACTTCCTGCCTTTGGTTTTGGCTGTGCTACACTTTCCAATATGGGACTGCTAAGCAATCTGGGGATCTTCCTGAATTTCACCTCCTGCCCAAGAAACAGGTGGCAGACCGCCAGGAAGGCTTTTGCCCAGATCCATCTTGTATGCTAATTGTATCCATTCCTGGACTGGATCTCCTTATTAAAATCACTGTTCATCTTGTGTCTGGACTACTCAATGAACAGCTATACATGGTATTGTCCTTATAGATCACTCAAAAGCTACAATTAATGCAGAACACATTATGTAGATCATAAATAGCTATAGATAAATCTCATGCTCATGTAACATTTCTGCAGGGTGATATGTGTTGATTACCAATAGGCTTCTAGATCCATGATTTCTGCACATCCTTCAGAGATTCCATCTTTGAAACCATGTCTTCTACTAGGACCCTTCTCTGTCACAATGCCTGTCCTTCTGCCCCCCAGCCCGCCCATAGAAACTGGGCAACTATAGTTCTTTGATAATGTTTATTCTCTTTTTTAATTTGAAAACTACCCAAAATGGTTCTAGAATTGATCAACCCTAGAAATGTGTTTTAATCATACATAATAAAACAATGTACCTTTCAACAATTTTTGATGCCCTTTTTTGTTTTTTTCAAACATGAGATAGGGTTGATAGCCAAATTAAGCCTAAGAAGAACTGGAAAGCATAATATTTAGTTCATCTAACAAGAGTAGATAATTGCCTAATGCCTGTGAGCTTCCCAAAGAAATCAAGGATTTCCATTCTGCGAAAAAAGTTGCGTAGACAGTCATTTATATTTGCATGTTCAATTTTTTTTTGTTGTGCTAGTTTGGAGCTCTGGTTTCAAACTCAGTGACTGAAAATGAACTCCCTTATTGTGAGATTTCACACAGGCATTGCAATAAATCTATTGTGATCCAGGTCGGGCTGCAATAAAGCCTCCCTGGTTTATGATTTAATCATTGATGAGAGGGCTGATGTGCCTTGTATTACTGAGACCTGACTGGGCTCAAAATGGGGAATTGCACCTTTGGAAATGTGACCACCTGGGTTTTGAGCATGGCATCAGCTAAGATTTCAGGGCAGGGGTTGCTATTGGTCAATTATCATCTGAGAGTCCCTTAAAGCCTTCAGGGATGCTATGCCACAAGTTTCTGGAAATGAGACTTTGTTCATTAAGTTGGATTCTAAGCATCAGTTGCAATTATTGCTGGATAGCAACTTCCCTGCCTCAGCACCTTGACTCTACATCTGGGCTAGCAGTAGAGCTCCCCAGGCTTATGGTTCTGGGAGACTTCAATCTGCCTTCCTTAGGAATGAGGTCAGCGGTATCCCATTCCTAGGGAGTCCATGGCCACCATGATAGCCATGGACATTATCTAGAGCCTGCCTCAGGATGATGGTCACATTCTGGATCCGGTATTGATGTTGGAGCAGTGGCTATGTGGTCTGAACTTGGGGGGGGGAGCTTTTGGCGTCTTCCTTGTCGTGGTCAGATCACGCCTTGATTTCCATAAGATTCTCTAGTGTCATTATCCACTATAGGGATAGTGGATAGTGGATAGTGAACCTTAATTTGCTGGTCACAAATTTAAGCTTATTGTATTTTCTCCATTTGCCCCTGAGTTGTTTATTTTATGCAAATGTGATAAAGATAGCATTTTTCTATGAAACTATTTCTGCTGGCTATCATATATCAAGTCTGCTTATAATATTTAATTTCTTGCCTGTCTATGTAGCTTGGGGTTGAAGTTGAGGGTGGAGGAAGTATAAAAGCTATTTTCTCTTTTAACATCATGCCATGAATAGCAGTAATAACAAATCTTTTTTGATAATGTAATCATACAGGATTATATTTCAGTGATATAATCATGCTGATGATATAATTATTCTCTCCCTAGGGATGTTTGCTTGGCACTTACGTTGATGTCATTTTGCATCAAGCAACAACTTTTACTGCCCTAAACTTTATATTATAAATTGTTTCCTCCTTGTGTAGTTTCTTATGCCTTTTGTGTGTGGGGGAGAAAAGGTTGAATTCTTTTGCATTTTAGGCATAATAGAATCATATTGGAAGGGTCTATAAGGATCATCTACTCCTGCTGCCTGCAATGTCTAAGAAAACAAATTACAACACCCAGAATGATTAGGTGTCAATCCCTTCTTTTAAAAACCTCCCTAGTTAGAGAACTCACAACTTCCACTGATAGATTAATCCACTATTGTACACATCTTACCATTAAGAAGTGTTTCCTTCTGTTGAAACAAAAACTTACAATTCATGTACACTATTTCTGGTCCTCATCACTGTGACTATGAAAAATGGTTGTTGACCATTCTAGCTGAATATAATTAAAATGTGAACTTTTTCTCCAGACTTGCCTATGGCTTAGGTGTGGGGCAAAATTCAAAATAAAATGCTAGGAAAAAAAATAATGTAATTGCCGGCACAAAAAATAAAGTTGCTTTGCTTTAATTATATGTCATTTAATGTATTTTATATTATTTCCCATATATGTAGTATTTATAGTCCTTACTTAACAGTGGTAGTTGTGTCTGGAATTTTTATTACTAAGTGATGCAGTCATAAAATATGATATGGCATGACTGTGTTGCTTAACAATGCTAATTCTGGCACTTCCAAATACCATTGTTAAGCAAATCCTACAACATAAATAAACATGACATCACGTGATCATCATTTGCAACTTCCTGCTGGGTTCCTCACTGACTTTCTTTGTGGGAAGCCAGCACAGAAGGTCACAAATGGCAATTCTGTGACGGCAGGATGATGCATCTGTTGTAAGTATGAGAACTGATTGTAAGTACCACTTAAGTTTGAATGGTCACTGAACAACTGATTATTAAGAAAGGATCACCTGTATTTCCTTTCTATATTACACATGTGGGAGGGGTCTGTGATACAAAACCAAAGGTTTCTAAAAATATGCGTACCTTTATTTGTAGTTAAACTTTAAATAAGTGTGAAACCTCCTTTTTAAAGCAGCTAATTTTTTTACTTTCAAATGTATAAAATATATAAGTGTATAGAAGTATCAAAAATGTGCACTTCTATTCATTAATATGTTATTCTTCTATAAGTGACTGGAGTTGCAGCACACAAAATATGATAAATTTAGATGGAATTAAAGTGTCTTAAAATTAAGAGGAATCATTGAGGGGCTCCAAATTACTGTAAATGTGGGAAATATTTACAGAACTCTTTTTCTTACATTATGGTAAACATTGTCATCAGTTCAAGGACCCAGCTGTAGTATTTTCTTCTACAACTTCCTAACCCCTATTTTCTTTGTCATTCAAGCACTAGAATTATTCTGTGCAGCTTTTTAATTTTTAAAAAATATCCCCATCCCCCAATAATGGTTTAGCGGCTGATTTCTGAGGTGAAATAAACAAGACCATAAAATTTCATGGCATATAGTATGAGATTGCTTCTAATATGAATATCATACAAGTTGCTGTGTTAAGAAAAACTGTTGAGACAGATGGACTTCATATGAAAAAAAACCTGGGGTGGTTTGATTATTATTTGAACATTTCAGATTATACATTCATAAAAGATTTGACCTCAGCTTCTCTCCATCTGCTCAGCGTTCAACTGGTAAGGAAAATTATACCGAAAGAAATCTATGTTACTATATCATGTAACAAATGGTTATATCAGTTTAATAAGACTACTCCCATACTTAGGGAATACATAGAATAATTATCATTTTATTCCCAATGAGAGTTGGTGTTTAGAAGTAGTAAGCTAATTTTTAAAGTTGAGAGAAATCAAAAGAAATAACATATTATTTTTGTCACAGAATAGTGCTTTTCTCCTTAGGAAAGAAAATCAACTTACTAGAGTAGCATCTTACATAAGACTAGTATGTCTAGAAGGTAGAATCAATCTTTCCATGGTAATGATTTATCATGTAAAGTACAGCTATGTATACATTTCTGTTGCTTTGGCTGCCAAATGGCAATTGCACAAATTGTCCTAATCTTACATTACTACTGAGACTGTTTGCCCATTGGCTGTTTTCCACTTCTCTGCCAATGGAATTGGATAAAAATTGAAATCACTTTGCTGTAATGCAAGGCTGATGTAACATAGCTCAAAAAGACCAAACTGAGTCAAAACTTTGTATACTTCTATTTCAACTAAAACTGAATATATGTTTATTCTCAGTAAGTACTTCAGAGTCCTTTTAGAGGAAATTTAAAAAAATGTATCTTTTGAAAAAAAAAAAGAGTTTAGTAACTATTAACATAAGGTATACTTCAGAAAAAAACACTTTTAGTAATCAGCTGGACTGAAGACATAAAATTTGACGTTTCAAGGCTATTTATGATTTTTGAAACCCTTGGTTATGATCCCAGAGATACCCCAATTTTTCTTTCCAATTGTAATATTTGTTGATGATAAAGGGAAAATGATGAAATCTACAGCCATTATATAGTTATGCAATCACAGTGATTACATAATTATAATTAAATTAAAATGAAGCCTAATGACAATTTATTTTTTGCCATAGCTGGACCCACTGCTTTTGTCAATGTGGCCCCTGATAGACCACTGACAGAGCAAATACATCTTTAGGTCCATGAAAAAAATACCTCTGCACTTTTCCTAGATGTTAAAGCAAGCACTTCCTATTCTTCAGCTACCATCCTAAATCCATTAACTCAAAGTTAGCTGTCTTATGGTGAATTTGTAAATAAACGGCTGGGTTTTGTAAATGAATATATCTGACAACTAATTTCCCTTCCCCCTATGATTAATTTAATTAAAAGCATTTTAGAATTTTAATGAATTGCCAGATTTGTGCTTTAATTTGGAAGATTCTCAAAATAAACATACAATGGAAATCAGGAAGGTTTCTTTTAGGACTCTTGGATAAAGAAGTGAACAAAACATTTGGAACTTTGTTACTATGTATGTTGACTGCAGTTAGAATTTTATATGGAAAGAAGCATCAACTCCCATAATAGAAGAATGGATTGCCTCACAAATATCTGATATTTTAAATCTAACTGGATTTTCAGACAGCTTTTCAGATGATGCTTGGATTGATAGTTACATATGTTGCAAAAACTGAGTTTAAAAAGTAACAGAAGTGTTACATTCGCTGCAGCAACCACCACATTGCATTGTATGAACAGGAGAGAGCACTAAACAATCTTTGTTTCACATGGAGGGGATTTTGTGAGTGCATCTTTCTGCACTCAGCAGATGACGAGCACAACTATTTATAGGGTGGGATAGCAAATCTAATATAGACAGTTTGTATGGACAGTGGACAAGAGGAAGGGGATATCTTGACGAAAGTGAAGAGGGGATATCTTGACGAAAGTGAAAGAAATCTGCTGCACTGCTCATAAAATGCCTTTTATTGTATTTGTCTTCATTCTTCAAAATGAGCACTTGATCAATTATGTCCCAATATGAATCAGATTTTAAGGGCTGCGGTACAGAAAAGGGGAAAAAATGGGCATAAACCATTGTGAATTTTAGATTATGTGCTCTTCCTAAAGTAGAACTGTTTCTCACTAACTGTGAGCTTGACACATCATCAACATTCAACAGAGTGTGGTTAATACCGATGATATTTTATTTGCAACTCATCCACTTCAAATCTTGGGGTCTGAAGCTAATTCTATCATTGTCATACCAAATAACATTTACAATTAACTAAAACTTAAGGTTTCATATTATACTAGATTGACACAAAACAAAAGATGAAAAAAAAATAACATGCAATGCCCTGGTAGTCATGACAATAAAGGAGAAAGAACTAGAGAAAGTGTTCAGGCTAAAAGCTTGCTGAAACTCTTTCATCATTGGTGATCCTTAGGAAAAGCTGTCCCTTGCTGTGGTGTTAGGAAGAGCTGCTGACATAATGATGCATTATTTCTGCTCTCTTCCCTTTGCATTTTTTTGCTGCTGTCAAGTATTTTGTGGTACATTAAACAATGGGATACGGTGTCAATCACAGCTTGGAGACAAGATAAAGGCTGTATTGTGGGGTAATATTGGACTTGCTAAGACATTCGAGTGATGTTGTAAATTACTAATGAGGAAAAGCACTAAGACGAAATAAGGCATAGTTTGTGATGTCCAGGCTCAACGTGAGTCTTTTAGAACATGCTTGATATGATGTGCACACTTTTCTACCTGTTCTTCAAGCTAAACAAATCAAGTTTTGCTTATTTTAACCATTTCCAAGTAACTATTTACTATTTTGATTATCTCAACAGAATACTTTAAAAAAACAAAATGCTGAGCTGATTGCATAATATCTTTGGCACACTGTATTTTTTAAGAAGTAAGCAAAGAATCTGAAAGTTAAATTAATTTGGAATTCAGAACACTTTTTTTTCTGAATAGAATTATTTTAACTCCCAGTATTTGTGCTCCATAGGTGAAGTTCAGTAATAAACTTTCATTTTTTAGCTTTTTTCTATTCCTCATTTAAAAGCAGGACTTCCTGTTTCTTATGGGATCCCCATTAGAGGATTTAAAAAGTAAATAATAAAAAAACAACAAACAAGAATATTTTACAGTTCAAAACTGTAAAAATGTTCAACGGTTCAATATCTGCTTGCAAAGGTCACCATCACATTTGTTGTTCATTCAAGAATTGTATGCTCTTGTTCATACTTAATCTATTTTTGGTGCATCACCTTTTTCCTTCCAGAGATTAGGTGGGATTCAAATCTCTTCCAGATTCTTAAAGATAAGGATAACAGGAGGACTGCACTGAATTTCAACATGGTTCTTGCCTGATGTGCTTTTTGATAGCACTAAAATAATTCTCTGTTCTCATGCCAAATAGGCAGAAAAGTATGAGGATTTTGTGAGTGCAGCAGGAGACAGAGATTGCCATTCTGGTGAGAAGAAGTGTATTGAATAGAACATACATCCTGTATATGACCATAGACTCTTCCAATATGATTAAGTTTATTTTAATTTAAATTATATATATTCATTCTGAGTTAATGATAGACTCAGTAAGGCAATTTGGGAGAGCAGCTACTTTATTTTTATTTATACATTTATATATTTATACACTTATACATATATATATAATACATTTATACACACATATATGTGTGTATATATATATATATATATACACACACACACACACACACTTATATATTTATACACATATAATCCCACCTTTATTAGTTTTACAACCATGGCGAACATATCCAAAATAACTTATTCCTCCTATTTTCCCTCACAACAACCCTGTGAGGTGGGTTGGACTGAGAGACAGTGACTGGCACAAAGTCACCCAGCTAGCTTTCATGGCTAAGGCAGGACTTGAGCTCATTTTCTCTTATTTTCTGGCCTGGTGCCTTAACTACTAGACTAAAAATGGCAACTTGGGGCAGTTCATAACTTTGAATTCTTGCTTTATCACCATGACAGGTACTTTGCTCTATTGAAAATTCATAATGGGAATATATAACAGACAACTAAGATAGCTTCAAACATCCTTGTAAGTACTGAACTGAATAAGCCAGCTAAATTGTCTTCTAGCTGGGTGTGCAGTTCCAATATTGCAGCAAATAAAGATTCACACCAATCTCTTGATGCAGTCAGTGGGCACTTATCATCACACTTTTCCCATTGTCTTCCAGTTAGTCATATAGCTAATGTATTATGTAGTGTAGCTTCTTCTAGCTATAGTAATGAGATTTGCTTCAAATGGAAAATTTCCATTTAAGCAACAAGGCACCATTGCATGAGGTTGTATTGAATAGAATAGAAAGAACTGCCTCGCTCACCCTACTTTCCAACTCCCAATGTCTTACCTTTGCAGAAGGAAATTGATACTGGATAATGTGCACAATGTACAGGATGGGGTCCACCTGCTGCCCTGACAAGCACTCAAAATATCTGTTTTTAAATACTGATATAGAGGTTAAAAGAATTTATAATTTGGCATGGAACTGAAAGGACTGATGAGGCACCTTTCCTGGCTAGTTCTTGTAGAATATAGTAGACTCACTCACACTCTCTCTCATACACACACAAAAGATCTGTCCACTTCAGTAGAATTGTGGTAGACATAAATCATTAGACCAGGATCCGACAGATTACATCCCAGAGTTCTGAAGGAGCTGGCAGATGTTATCTCAGAACTATTGCACCATATCTTTCAAAAATCCTGGAGCACCAGAGAAATACCTGAGGATTGAAAAAGGGCCGATGTGCTTCCCATCTTCAAGAAAGGAAAAAAAACAGACCCAGGAAACTACAGACCAACCAGTCTAACATTAATAATAATAATAACAACAACAACAACAACAACAACAACAACAACAATAATAATAATAATAATAATACTAATAATAATAAGTTGGAAGGGACCTTGGAGGTCATTGAATCCAACCCCCTGCTCAGGCAGGAAACCCTACACCATTTCGGACAAATGGCTGTCCAGTCTCTTCTTAAAAACTTCCAGTGTTGGAGCATTCACAGCTTCTGGAAGCAGGTTGTTCCATTGGTTAATTGTTCTAACTGTCAGGAAGTTTCTCCTTAGTTCTAGGTTGCTTCTCTCCTTGATTAGTTTCCATCCACTGCTTCTTGTCTTGCCCTCAGGCGCTTTTGAGAATAGCTTGACTCCCTGTTCTTTGTGGCATCCCCTGAGATATTGGAACACAGCTATCATGTCTCCCCTCGTCCTTCTCTTCGTTAAACTAGACATACCCAATTCCAGCAACCGTTCCTCATATGTTTTAGCCTCCAGTCCCCTAATCATCTTTGTGGCTGTTCTCTGTACTCTTTCTAGAGTCTCAGCATCTTTTTTACATCGTGGTGACCAAAACTGGAGGCAGTATTCCAAGTGTGGCCTTACCAAGGCATTGTAAAGTGGTATTAATACTTCACATGATCTTGATTCTATCCCTCTGTTAATGCAGCCCAGCACTGAAATTGGCTTTTTTGGCAGCTGCAGCACCTGGGAAGATCCTGGAAAAGATAATAAAAAAACAGATCTGCGAACAACTAGAAGCAAACAAAGTTATAACTGGTAGCCAGCATGGGTTTGTTAAAAACAAATTATGCCAAACCAATCTTATTTCATTCTTTGATAAAGTGACCAGATTAGTAGACCAGAGAAACCCTGTGGACATAGTATACTTATATTTCAGTAAGGCATTTGACAAAGTAGACTACAATCTACTACTTGGTAAGCTAGAAAATGTACTCAATGAGTAGTCTTCAATGGTACTATATCCACATGGAGAGAAGTAAACAGTGGGATACCACAAGGTTCTGTCTTAGGCTCAGTACTCTTCAATATTTTCGTCAATGACATAGATGAGGGAATAGAAGGGGAACTCATCAAAATTGCAGATGAACTAAACTGGCAGGAATAGCCAACACCCCAGAAGACAAGCTCAGGATTCAAAAAGATCTTGATAAACTTGAACAATGGGCCCTATCCAACAAAATGAGTTTCAATGTGGAGAAAAGCAAAGTTTTACATTTAGGCAAGAAAATAAAAAGTACACATTAAGTGAGACTTGGCTCAAAAACAGCAACTGTGAAAGGGATGTTGGAGTCCTAGTGGACGATCACTTGACGATGAGCCAGCAATGTGCAGCAGCAGCAAAAAAAGGTAATGCAATCCTGGGTTATATAAACAGAGGCATAGAATCAAGATCATGCGAAGTATTAGTACCACTTTATAAAACCCTAGTGAGACCACATCTGGAATACTGCAACCAATTTTGGTCACCATAGTACAAAAAAGATGTTGAGACCGTAGAAAACATTCAGAGAAGAGCAACTAAGATGATCAAAGGCCTGGAGACTAAAACATATGAAGAATGGCTGCAGGACTTGGGTTTGGCTAGTCTAAAGAAAAGAAGAAATAGAGGTGACATGGTAGCAGTATTCCAATATTTGAGAGCCTGCCACAAAGAACAGGGGGTCAAATTATTCTTCAAAGCACTGGAGGGCAGGACAAGAAACAATGGTTGGAAACTGATCAAAGAGAGAAGCAACCTGGAATTAAAGGAGAAAGTTCCTAACAGTGAGGACAATTAACCAGTGGAACAGCTTACCTTCAGAAATCGTGGGCGCTCCATCACTGGAGGTTTTTAAGAAGAGACTGGATGGTATAGGTTATCCTGCTTGAGTTGGGGGGGGCTGGACTAGAAGACCTCCAAGATCCTTTCCAGCTTCTATTATATTCTGTTCTGTTCTGTTCTCAACCTGCTCAAGCTCTGCCCAGGTTATCATCTTCACATTTTATGTTAAGCAGTTCATGATACTCATATTGATACTGTCATTACCATAAACAATCTGCATTTAGCAGTGAATTTTAGTTGGAGAGAATCAATCCTGTCATGTTGCTTAAGGAGCACTGATGAGTACTTACTTCAGGCTTTCACTTCACAATCAATAGCAATGCATCATTTTCTCACAGCAACTTCCTGTCAAATGAAGTGAAAGAATAGATGCTACACAATATGTCAGAGTTTCTAGTGAATGAATACTGTTATCTGTTGATGCCTTGTAACATTGGAGACATTATTTTTCTTTCTATGTTTGGTTATATACACAAATTTATCTCTGTCTCTGACTATCTCTAACTCTATCTCTATCCTTTTTATTCAAAGTCCCCATCAGAATATAGCTTTTATACCAGCTATGGATTTAGTCAGTGGTGGGATTCACCCAATTTGCACCAGTTCGGCAGAACAGGTAGCTAATTGTTTGTTGCCCAGGCCCAGAATGGACTTCTGGAAGCAGCATCTACACAGAGAACCAGTTTTTCACATATTTGAATCGCACCACTGGATTTAGCTAAAGCCATACACTAATTTCTTGTTTCATATGTTATAGAAGGATGTCAGAGAAATAGACAAAGCTATTCTCTTTCATTTAAACAAGGTCTAGAAAATCTTATCATGAATTTTCTAAAGTCTCATCTCTGTTGGTATAGAAAAATGAACGATAACTTCGTGGTCCTTTGGCTAGAAGAAGACACAATGTTGTGCAGTTCATATTTTGATACAGAAACTGGCTCTGCAGTCCCTAAATTCAAAGTCTAGCACAATTGTGAATTGGAAGTCCATTGTTACAATAACTCTGAGTGTTATTCTGTGATGCCATTCATGATTTTGCATCAGTTTTTGGTGGTGCCGGTCTTCAAAGCTGGTGTAGGCTTCATAGCACAGAGCTTGCCAACTGGCTCTGTCAAGAGCTCTAGCTTGGCTGGATGTCAAAGTGTCATAGCTTTACTTCACAGCATTTGCATGGATAACCTTGAGGTCTCTTTCTGGTCACCAGTTCACATAAAACAACTGGCTAATACAGTGGTCATCCAGTCTAATGATTTGTCCCACCCATTTCATCTGGGTTCTGATAAACAGGGTATCAGAGCTGGTGAACTCTGTATTAGCCAAGATCTCCAGGTAGGAGAAATGATCTTGCTAATGAATACCAAGGGTGGAGCAGAAGACAACTATAAAATTCCTCCAGTTATTTAATGTCTAGGACTCACATCTATATAGGAGAGAAGGGATAAGCACAATTCTCAGGGATAGCATACATAGGAATAATTTCCAGTTTGTGATCTGGAGACCAATAATTACCTACTAGGCATATCATTCCATGTTTTAGCATAAATATTTTGTAAAATGGTAAAAATCTCAAAAGATGTTGGTATTCTTGCCCATATTTTTAGACAGAAACATCATTGTCTCAGGGCATTGGGAGATCTTATCAGTTATTTTACACATTTCTTAATTTTACAATTAATTTTGTAATCCTGCAGATGCTTTTTTTGAGAGACCTATAAAGCATGGTGCATTGACTATCAACTCTTGGTTTATGGAGTGATGCTCAAAAGTTTTTGATTATTCAAAAATGAACTACATAAAACAAAAGTCTTGGAATCTTGGAATCACTCTTGTAAGCACAACTGAGAACAAAAGAGATAGTTCTTTACTGTTTTACTTTTTAGAGTCATGACTTATTGATATTGGAATAGCAGCAGTATGCTCTATAAAATGAAAGCAGGTTATTTTATCTACTCTCCTGACTCTCTCTTTGCATCAGATCAGTGAGTTGCTATATTCAGTGTTTCAGTTCTAATACAATCTCACACAAAGCATCACATCAAGGAGAGATTAAACATTACTATCTGCAGGGAGATCTAATAGTCCCTTTGAATGCAATAAATGAAGATTTTCACTGCAAATATTTGTTAGGAGCAGGAGCTCATTGTTATACTACCCAGAACAACAAATTACAATATCAACTGCATTTTGCTCTTCAATTTTTATCTTTCAGCTTTAATTAATAATATCCTGTACTATTTATGCCAGCTTTCAACAGATGATTGAGCTCAGTGGCACTTGAGAGCCAAAATGCAGACAGCTCTACTTCAGTTCCTACTTGAAGAATGAAATTGTTCAGCGAACTAGCATATAATTGGTTCCAGTTGTAACTTTTATTATGTATTCTCTGGATACAGGCAGCAGAGTCATTAGCAGATTAAAAAGGGAAAGAAGCGACTCCTGTAACAATAACATTAGACTTTTATAAATCATTATAGAGAACTGGAATTTTATCAGTCATTTACCATATTATATACCCTTCCAGAGAGCCAATTTGGTGGACAGTAGTGGTTAAAAACATCATGGTAGAAACTGGGAGATTGTAAGTTCTGGACCTACATTAGGCACAAAACCAGCTAGGTGACCTTGGGCCAGTCACTTCTCTCAGGCCTAGGAAGCAGATCATGGCAACCATTTTGGAAAGCTTGCCAAGAAAAACACAGGGACTTGTCCAGGTGCTCTCCAGGAGTCAAAGAAACCCCTTCAAGTATTTTAAACAAGTCAGTGGTGAAATTTAGGACATTTAAATCTCAACATTGACCAATTGGAACCATAGTTAAGTCTATTTCCTCAAATCCTCTACATATATTGAAAAATTCATTAGGGCAATCTTGGAACTTTAAAATGTTTGGTTTTAAGGCTATGGGTTACTCTTTCACAGACATATGGAGATTAAAAGAGGACACACAGGATAATGGCATTCCCATAGACAATAGGTGAGGGTAGCAGTGACCACCAAGCCACTTGCCTAGGCACAAAGGTGAGTCGAGTGAGAAGGTTGAGACTTTCAATTTTGCATCCTACTGGCTTCAACCATCTGCCACAAGGATAGGGTGTTTGAAGGCTCCAAATCATGACTGAGGCTAGAGGTGGGGAAATGTGACCCATTTATGACTTGTGAACTTCAACTCCCAGGATTCCTCAGCCAGCATAGCTTGCTCAGGAATTCTGGGAGTAGAAAGCCATAAGTCATGAAGGAGTCATAGTTCCCCACCCTAACTTAGGCAAAATTGTTTTTCTTTCTGTTCCCAGACTCTAAAACTTCTGTTTATCCCTGGATGAATTTCAAGTCTTAATTCACTCGCCAACTTCTTGCTTAGTCATGGTCATCTGCTTTGCAAAAGGAAAGTCCACCATTATTTCCCTGGAAATCCTGTACTGGCAAATATGTATGTTATAACTACTTCTGGCCCAATATTTATACTACTACTATAGTTTATTGCCATTTGGTTGGTTATAAAACCTGTACTTGCTATATTTCAATAAGATTTTCGTAAAAATTATATGAGAATTTTCACAACAAAGAGGAGATGCAAGGTCAACAGAAAAAAAAATATTTTCCCAAATAGTTTCTGTAGGGTTGAAACTTTTTGAAATTCTTTTTAGTAGGCACATTTAATGAACTGATACTAGTGTTGGTTTTTTCTAAAATTGGTATGTAAAGCTTTTCTTCTTTTTGTTTTCTTAACCTTTGTTTGGAAAGAAAGCTCATGGAGTCCTGGATTTGGAAAGTTCATGAGTTTTGAACTGCAGATTCCTTCCCTGTGTTAAAAGAGTTTGAAGTGTTATGGTAAATGCTTATTCCAGTGTTTCTCATGCCCTTTGAGCAGTTTTTGCAATATTTGGATAATATATGCCCTAACGATTTATCTCCGTGCAGGGTTTTCTAAAATGATGCTGTGGAGAAAAAACAAACAAACATTGCATGGCATATCTTATTAAATTAGTATAAATAATAAATATGGATCATGGGGGAAGATACCAGGAGAATCTCTGCATCTCTAATTGACTAGAAAAACTCGTGGTCAGAACTTCTGATATTAATAGTCTTCTGTTCTTGAACAATCTTGTTTTGTTTTTTTGTTTTTATCTCATTTTGCCTTTATGAGCAATTCTGCATCAAATTTAGCACTGGCTACCTATTGGTCTCCGAACACAATTCAAAGTGTTGGTTATGACCTATAAAGCCCTTTATGGCAATGGACCAGGATACTTGCGGGACCGTCTTCTGCCTCATGAATCCCAGCGACCGGTTAGGGCGCATAGGGTTGGCCTCCTACGGGTCCCGTCTGTTAGACAATGTTGTCTGGCGGGGCCTAGGGCAAGGGCCTTCTCTGTTGCTGCCCCAGCCCTCTGGAACCAGCTTCCCTCAGAGGTTCGTACTGCTCCCTCTCTCCTAGCTTTCCGGAAACAGCTGAAGACGCATCTATGCCGACAGGCTTGGAGCGTATGAGCTGTGCTCTGCCCCCGGCCCTAGGAGTGTCCCTCCATCAACAACTGTGAGCTGAATGTGTTTGTATGTTGTGTGAATGAAACTAATTTTTAAATTTTTAATTTAATTGTGTTTTTAATTGTGTTGTTCTTGTGAGCCGCCCTGAGTCTGGGGAGAAGGGCGGCATATAAATTAAATAAAATAAATAAAATAAATAATGCAGTTCAAGGGGAGTGGGGAGCATGGCGATAGCAAGACTGTAGTGTTGTGTATATATAGATGCAACCTAAGCAATGTAATGGAGTGTTGGAGTATTTAAAATAATAAGTGTGCCTTATTATTTTAGCCAAGGGGGGAGGAGTGTTATGTCCTGGGCCAGCAGGCACAGGCTGCAGCGATTGGCCCGGGCAGACCATATGGATGCCCGGGACAAGAAAGGCTGCTTTCAGCCTTTGCAATGATTGGCCAGCAAGGTATTGTGCAGGGGGGCTATAAAAGGGGGCCGCACCATTTTAAAACCTGTTCTGTTGGCGTTGCAATAAAGGAGACTGTTGGAACTCATTGCTTCGTCTCAATGCCTCTTTTCCTGAAACAGAACAGGTGATATCTGGGCCATGGATTGCCTAGCTTTGATCTACCCAAGCACTTTTTATCTTGCCAGAGCTACCTCTTTTCTACAATAAGATAGCTTGTGTCAGATAAAGGCCACCTTTTATTAACAGCTCAATACTAGAAATCCCACTAATTACATTTTTTAAAATCTTCATGATTTTTAAAATTAAAGCATCAATTTAATGTGATCAGGATGTGAAAAATAAACCAGGAACATGAATCAGAAATCTTGTGCATTGTAGCTGCTCACAACAACTATTTTGCATTTTTTATAAAGATGGCTGGTGTTTTGCTTAAGCTTAGTGTTGCTATGTACGTCTTTGGAAATGGCTTGTTTCTTTACTACAAATTAAAATTCCAAAGATAAATTGCTTGAGAAAAAGCTCTAAAGGATATACTAGACAAGAAAGTGTATCCTTAATGTAATAGATTGTTTCACATTTTTCCGCTCTAAGGAGCATATTAGAATTCGAATGGTATCTAGAAAGATTATCTGTTTTTCTCTCAACTCATATTTACATCACTAAATATCATTGCAAGCACTGAGAGCCTAATTGCCAGCAGTTGTGACTGCTTTTGATGCCCTGACAAGAAATCCCAGGCAGCCTGGTAATTCTTCCTCAAAGGTTGCTTATTTGGCAGTTTAGGAAAATCACAGGGCAGATGGAAGTAGCTTGAGATGGGGCAGGAAATAGGGAATGGGGACAGGCAAGACTATTGATGGCCAACTGGACTGTAGCAACCCATTTTCCTTCCCTCAGTGCTTTGGTAGGGAGTATGAGGAAGAGATGAGGAACAGGGCATAGACTCCTGGCACAAATGGAAGCTGTTTGTATATTAAAGCCCAATATAAGATTAGCAGAAAGTGCTTGCCTAAGTTTTGTTCTAAAGTTCTTGCTTGGATTTTCTTCAGATGGAAATCCCAAATTGTTCCCAACCTGAGGATACCATTTCTGAATACTGTCAAGATTTTGCATAATTCTGTGTTTATTTTATTTCCTCCCTTAAGAATTGTAACCGATTCAATTTATTCCCATTTTTATAACGAAAAAGCTAGAACAATATCATAATAATTTGTCATAATAATAATTTCCCCACATCATACTGTGCCACAGAACAATCCAAACAATCCATAAAGTTACAGTAGGAAGGAATTCAATCATGTCAGTCCCCAAAGGCTTTTTAAAATTTCCAACAGGGCTGGTCACAGTCTGATCTCAAGAAGAATATTGCTATTACCCACCCAGAGTTATGAATTTGAGATTGGTAATCACTAAATTAAATTACATTCCAAATTATGGAATAAGGATGCAGAGTTAGAATGCTAAAGGCTAACTGCTTTTCTTGATTTTCATTTGAATTGAGAAGCTGATTGAAATAACTCTTGTTTAGACTTAGTTGAGACTTTTTTCATACTTGAATAACTTTCTTAAAAGTAATGAATAAAATTTGAAAAAAAACAACCTTGTGTTAATCTATTTTCCAATCACCAGCAGATGTTCCCAGATGCTATGGGGTCCAAGTTCCAATGTACAGTCACTGGACCTTAAATGCTTTAAAAAACAAACAAACCAACCAACCAACCCTCATTTCTACATTGTTCTGAATTACTATGTAGGATTACACACAATACTACTTGAGATCTATAGCTGAGGTCGGCAGGCAACAATTATGTCTTGCTCTTATTTATTGGATGGCCTGGCTGGCTGCTTAAATATACAAAAAGTCTTTATACAAGAAGAGTGGCTTACAGTAAATGCTATGTCCAGTATTTATTCCTTATTCTTCTCTAGCTAGGGGAATTCAGATTGTATGAGATAGCAGGAATTTCTGGTAGAATTGGGGAATCGTGGGGATTGGCAGTTGATTTTTTAAAAAAGTCACTGCTTCATCATTGAAATTTTATAAATATATTGAAAAGTAGCTCCCAAATCTCTGAAAGAAAGGACCATTTCTTACTGGTACTGTAAGTTAAAATAAAGACAAGATAGATTTGTTTAACAGGAGAAACAAAATGAACAATAACATATATATATATATGTAAGTCTTTGGTTATTCGGGTTTGATTGGCTGGGAGCTTGGCTGTGTTCTGATTGGGTGGAAGTGTGTTCTGATACATGCAAACACCTGCGAAAACCTCAGAAAACAATTTATATATATATATGTAGGTCTCTGGTAAGCCGAAAACACCAGCCTGAAGATGACAAATGGGACTTCATCGAAACGTCGCCAAGACACTTCCAATTTTACGTGGGAGAAAACCCGAATAACCAAAGACCTACATACAAACACCTGCGAAAACCTCAGAAAACACACACACACATATATATAACATGTATATTTATATGTATGTATACACACACACACACACACACACACACACACACACACACACACATTCTATATATTCTATATATAGGTCTTTGGTTCTTCGGGTTTTCTCCCACGTAGAATTTGAAGTGTCTTGGCGACGTTTCGATGAAGTCTCATTCGTCATCTTCAGGCTGGTGCTTTCGGCTTCTGCTTCTAGGAGCAATGTGAGATTTTAGCTGTTTCTTCCTTTTAACTGCCAGTGGGGGTTTGAACTGATTGGCTGGGAGCTCGGCTGTGTTCTGATTGGGTGGAGGTGTGTTCTGATTGGTTAGGGGCTTGGCTGTGCTCTGATTGGCTGGGGGAGTGTTCTGTTTGGGTGGGGGCTTTGTTGTGCTCAGGTTAGTCTGATTTACAAGGGGATTAGAGATGGTGAACTGTCATTCTTTGTGTTATGGACTCTTTTGTCAATAAGGGCGGGTTTCCAAATGGCTGGTAGGCGGGAGGTATCATCTCGTTTGTTCATGCTGTGAGGGCGTTTTTCTATCTTGATGGCTTCTCTGATTATTCTGTTATTAAAGTGTTCAGTTTTGGCAATAGTTCTGGTCTTTTTGAAATCAATTTCATGTCCTGTGGCTTTAAGGTGTTGGACCAGGGAAGAAGTTGGTTTCTCTTTTTTGACTGAGTTCTTGTGTTCTTCAATGCATGCACTTATTCTTCTGTTGGTTTGTTCGATGTATGTGGTGGGGCAAGCGGTGCATGGGATTTCATATACTCCTTGGTTTTCTAACTCAATTTTGTCTTTGGGGTTTCTTAGGATGGTGGATATTTTTCTGTTTGTGCAGAATGCTGTCTTGATGTTGTGTTTGTGGAGGATCTTGCTGTTTTGCAAAACTTGGATATGTTATAGGTCCCAGGATTTTTCTTATCTGATAGAAGAAAGTCAACATAATATACTCAAAATATTGTGCATATTCTCAACAATAAAGGAAAGATTAAGTTTTTTGGTTATTCTTGTAAAATGGACAATGAAACAATATGTGAAGGATAGATTACCACAAGGACAGGTATGACTAGCAATTGTAAGTTTATTACATTTCCCATATAGGAATACTGAGTGCATGCGGAATCTGGCCCTAAAACAGAGCCTTAATTGTCATGGAGTTCTAGGTTCTAGCTTGGGAAAGAATGATCTTGCAAATGATGGAATGTGTTGGTTGAATCATTAAAACTCACTTTGTTCCTCTTAAATGTTTTTGAGTAGCCAGTATAAGGATCACCAGGTAATCCCAGCTCTAAGCTAAATTGGGAAATTGAAAAATATTCTGAAAAAGGCAGTGGCAAATTGTAATTGCCAAGGAAATTACAAATATCCCTTCCGAAGTTATTAGGAGCTAAGCTTAAAGGCGAAATTACTGATTAACATTATATCAGTCACAAGGTTAATAATGAATGGTTGCTGCCTCAGTAATGCAGAAAGTTTAATCTGATCATTATTTCACTGCCTTGCCTCTTGAAAGAAAAAAAAGGTAATGATAAGCTTGTCTTCTTACTGATACAGAATAACGTAATCTCCATGGGAGCAGAATTACTCTTTTTTTAAAAATAAACTTTTTTAAAAGGTGGATTTGGATATCAGCAGTGAGATAATGACCACTCACAATAATGGAATGATTATAAATGGGAGGTGGCATTTTGTAATTCTGTAATAAATATGCTTGTCCAAAAACAGTCCAGGTTTTTTTTAAAAAAAGAATGAAGTGTAATATTCTAAGGGAAATCAATTTACCTTACCATTTTGTAGAAGCATATAAGAATAGTTTGTTTCCATTTTATTCTACTTCTGATGATTCCCCAACTGTTACATATAAAATAGGGTTCAACAAAGGCATTGATTCAATTATGAACATCTGGAGAGACAGCATAACAACACATCTGGTAGAACACGGGTGTCAAACTCATTCACGTCACATGACATATCATGATGTATCGCAACTTTTTGCCTTTGTGGAGCCGGGGAGGGTTTGGCCTGCACGTGATGCATCCATCCCGTGGGCTGCCAGTTTGACACCTCTATGGTAGAGACTCACAGGGAGAGAGAGTAATATGTAGACCTACAGTAGTTTCTCTTGTTTTTGTTTCAGGTGGTGGTAGTGGTCATATGAACTGTGTTACTATGTACTACGACCAAGTAAAGTTTTTTTTTAAAAAAACTTTTGATGAAGAATGTATACACCATATACAACTAACGATTCAACATATTTACTGCAATTTCAGCCTCTTATCACATCAAGCAAGAGGTCAGCAGGCATAACCTGCCCAATTTGGCAGCTTCCTGGACTCATGGCTATGCTTGAAGAACGAGCGGCAGCTGTGACGAGGAGAGCCTTTGCACAGGTTTCTGTTGTCGCCAGTTATGCCCATTCCTGGAAATGAAGACCTTTCAGTTGTCCACTCATTCCCCAGTTAGTTCGTGAATGGATTATAGTAACACAGCCTACATGGTGTTGTCCTTGAATAGCACCAAAAAACTACAGGTAATTGGAAGTGTAGTGGCACTTACAAAATGAGTGTGGGTTCTTCAGTGCTCTCTAAGCTTGGTTATTTTATTTTCTTGCAGAAGTTTCATTAGCCAAATAGGTAACATCATCAGTGCTAGAAGGCAGAGGACTTTGCTCTTTATTAATATATCAGTGGTTTGCCCTGTTATTGTTGTTGGGACTGTTCTTGGCAGATCCTTGATTAGTGAATGTACCTTAATATGCCAACTTGATATCATATTCCATAGATTGCATTGGTTGCCAGTTGCCTTTCAAGTATAGTTCAAGATGCTGGTTGCCTCTTATAAATTCCCTCATGGCATAAGCTAGTTATTTGAGAAAATGTCTGATTTTGTTGACCCTGTAAGTTTGGGCAGAATGAGGATGCTCTGGAGCCACCCAATTAATCAACATCAACTAGTGAGATCCCCAAAGTGCATCTTCTTGTTTGTGATGCTTGCTCTCTGGAACTGCATTCCCCTTAGAGATTTGCCTGTCTCTCATGCTACAAGGATTTATAAAATATGCTGTATTCCCAGGTCTGGGGTTAGGTTGTTTGTAGAGCTCCTGGCAGTCTTTGTAAAGTACTGTCAGCTGTGAAATGGGTTTTCTCCCAGGCATATATATTTACAGTATTCTCCTTTTGTTTTTCTCTTTTTAATTAAGTATAGCAAGACATCTAGATTAACTTTAGAATTAGGCATCCTTCTAATTAAACTTATACATACATGTATAAATAATCCTTTATGAAAAGTGTATTGTACTTTTTAACTTGTTTTATATTGATTTTATAATATAATTTTGTATGTATTGTTTGTTAGCCCACACACTTATTGTTGGTTTGTTAGCAGTCATATACAATAAACAAATAAATGTTAGAAGCATTACAGAATGTTTGGTTATTTCTGATTCTTTCACTGAAATCAGAAGTTTTACATTATAGTTTTTAAATATAGAGAACATTTTCAAATATTGATATAGGCAAAGCAAATATCCTCTACTATTAGTTATCATTTTTAAACCTCCCAGCAGATCTCGGGTAAGTTGCAAAGAGAAGTCAATATATTCTGGAAGCTTATGTGTATTCACAAAGCAAAGAAAAACAAGACTGAGTATTTGCTATTAGTCTGGCAAACATGAAAATTCATATAAATGAGTGAAGTCTGGAGTGAACTTTACTTATTTCCTAACATCAGATAATGTTAGCAGACATTTGTGCAGATGAGAGAACTATCCGGGCTTACATAAAACTAACAAAATGTGGCAGACATTAGTAGTTGCTTTTAAATAATTATTTATTGTAATTATTCTTGGGGCTTTTCTACTACCTGTACACCCTTGAACATGTTAGTCCAATTAGAGTTTGTAGCTTTTCAAAAGGAAAGCTTATATGATGCATGTAAAAATGCCATATAATAGCAAATCCATGTCAATATAGAACTCCAAAATTTGCCTTACAAAGAATATTGTATTGACCATAATGGTGCCAGTTCAGGGGCAACTTCAACCATCATACCAATAAGATACATATATCATATCTCCTTTTCAACAAAGGAATGCAGTTTACAAATACAAAATACTGTACAGCTTCATAAAGCTTTTCCATTAAAATAATGAGGATGGGAAACATATACTGTATACACAATCAAGCATATATAGAACTCAAAGTCAGGATTTATGGTGACATGTAAAGAGTTTTAAAATGTGCTGTTCCCTCTTGAAAGCAATTTTGATATTCCTGTATTGTAATTTCAGACATATCCTACTGAGCTTTATTGGCGTTAAACAGAGGAATGCTGCATCTGGAAATTGATCTCTTTTAATTGTTCAAGAATTGATGTAAAATATATAATACAGGAAACAAATTTAGTAAAGGAGACATTCTAAATTGTAGAAGACAGGTATTTATAAATTCAAAGACATTTGTTGTTATTACAATGCTGTGCTAAAAAACTGGCTGACATTTTGGGGAATTGCAATTGTTTAATTGGGGGCTGCATATAAATCCCTCAATAAATAAACAATGCTAGATGAGATGCCTTACAGTCTGCTGGGAGGGATAATGTTGCAGAATGTATTGTAACAGAAAATACATAATGACAGCCCAGAGGAAACTCATTGACAATTCAGAATCTGCCATTGTTAGGTCCTTAAATGTTTGTTTTGACTCATGCAATCTTCACAAAGTATATAGATGAGGAAAGTATATACTTTATCTTTAGGATGTCTGTGTCAAATTTCTTTTTGACTGCTTAATAAACTGTCTTCATCTTAAAAACAATGGATTTATAATTCAGCCACAGACTCTTCATCCACTACATAATTTGTAAGATTTTTCTTGGGTCACAAAGAAATTTCATGTGAAATTACTCTTTTAGAAATAGGTCAAAGTGTCCTTCTTTCATCAATAAAAAGAACAATAGTTGTGTGGATTCTACTGCCAAATGGCATTGATTTCTGTCATATTATCAAAGGTACTGATAAATACATATAGAATAGTTATAAATCAACCTTTAAGATGGGAAGAAAATGATCTATGTGTAGAAGAAATCTATAGAAGGAATTTGTGGAACCCACAAGTTAGAATAGAATAGACTTGGAAAGGACATTGTAGGTCTTCTAGTCCAGCCACCTGCTCAAGCAGGAGAACCTATACTGTCTCAGACAAGTGACTTGTCTAGTCTCTTTTTAAAAATGTCCAGTGATAGAGTGCCCATGATTTCTGGAGGCAAGCTGTTCCACTGGTTAATTGTCCTCACTGTCAGGAAGTTTCTCTTTAATTCCAGGTTGCTTCTCTCTTTGATCAGTTTCCAACCATTGTTTTTTTGTCCTGCCCTCTGGTACTTTGGAGAATAACGTGACCTCTTCTAGGGACGAGAGGGGAAAAAAGGAGAGGAGAGAGAAAAGAGTAAAGGAGGGGGGGAAGAAAGTAGGAAGGTTGGAGGAGAAGAGGAGAAGTGGGGAGAAAGGGAAGGAGAGTGGTGAAGGAAAGAGAAGAGGAGAGGAAGAAGAGGGAAGTAGGGAAGAAAGAGAAGAAAGGGAGAAAGAAGGTAGAGAAGAAGGAGTGTGGATACAGTGAAAGGGGAAATGGGCGAGCAACACCAAAAGTCATGTGTATTTATTTATTTTTATTTTATTTTGTTCGGACTTATATGCCGCTCCTCTCCGAAGACTCGGAGCGGCTCACAACATATATATAAAAACAACAATTTCAAACTAAGTCCAAGCAAAACATTAAAAATATAACCCCACACATATTCATCAGTCACACCACAGTCAACAATCATCCCCAGGCCTGCCGGCAGAGGTAGGTTTTTAGATTCTTTCGGAAGGCCAGGAGAGTGGGAGAAATGCGGACTTCAGGAGGCAGTTGGTTCCAGAGGGCGGGCACCACAACAGAGAAAGCCCTCCCCCTAGGGCCCGCCAGACGACATTGTTTCGCTGACAGGACCCGGAGAAGGCCGACCCTGTGCGCTCTCACCGGTTGTAGGGAAGTATGTGGCAGAAGACGGTCCCATAAGTATCCAGGTCCAATGCCATGAAGGGCTTTATAGGTAATGACCAACCCTTTGAATTGCGCTCGGAGACCGATAGGCAACCAATGCAGCATGCGGAGAGTTGGCAAAATGTGGGCACGACGTGGAAGGCCCACAATTGCTCACGCAGCTGCATTCTGCACTAACTGTAGTCTCCGAACACTCTTCAAGGGTAGCCCCATGTAGAGAGCATTGCAGTAGTCGATCCTCGAGGTGACAAGGGCATGTGTGACTGTGAGGAGAGACTCCCGATCCAAATAAGGGCACAACTGGTGCACCAGGCGAACCTGGGCAAATGCCCCCCTCGCCACAGCCGATAAATGATGTTCCAATGTCAGCTGTGGATCAAGGAGGACACCCAAGTTGCGAACCTTCTCTGAGGGGTTTATAGATTCACCCCCCAGGGTAATCGAAGGACGGATAGAAGTGTCCTTGGGAGGCATCACCCACAGCCACTCTGTCTTGTCAGGGTTGAGCCTTAATCTGTTAACGCCCATCCAGACCCTCATAGCCTCCAGACACTGGCACATCACCTCAACCGCTTCACTGATTTGGCCAGGAGTGGAAATGTACAGCTGAGTATCATCAGCGTACTGATGGTATCTCACTCCGTGCTGGTGGATGATCTCACCCAGTGGCTTCATGTAAATGTTAAAAAGTAGGGGGAAGAGAACCGACCCCTGAGGCACCCCACACGGGAGTAACCTAGAGGTGGACCTCTGACCCCCCACAAATACCGACTGTGACCGGCCAGAGAGATAGGAGGAGAACCACCGTAACACGGTGCCCCCCACTCCCAATCCCTCCAGCCGGCGCAGAAGGATACCATGGTCGATGGTATGTATTTATTTCATTTTATTAAAAGTATCTTATATATAAGAATGTAAAAAGAATGTATGTTAACATCTGATAAATATCACGGTATATGTATGGGGAAGAGTTTGGAAAAATAAAAAAAAATAATTTTTTTTTAAAAAAACAAAAACAAAACGTGACCTCTTCTTTGTGGCAGCCCCTCAAATACTGGAACACTGCTATCATGTCTCCCCTATGTCTTCTTTTCTTTAGACTACCCAAACCCAAGTCCTGCAGCCATTCTTCATATGTTTTAGTCTCCAGGTCTTTGATCATCTTAGTTGCTCTTCTCTGAATTTTTTCCAAACTCTCAACATCTTTTTTTGTAATATTGTGACCAAAACTGGCTGCAGTATTCCAGGTGCAATCTTACTAGGGTTTTATAAAGCGGTACTAATACCTTGCATGATCTTGATTCTACGCCTATGTTTATACAACCCAGGATTGTATTACCTTTTTTGGCTGCTGATGCACATTGCTGGCTCATCGTCAAGTGATCGTCCACTAGGACTCCAAGGTCCCTCTCATGGTTGCTGTTTTTAAGCCAGGTCTCACCTAATCTGTACGTATATCTTTGATTTTTCCTGTCTAAATGTAAAACTTTGCTTTTCTCCACATTGAAACCCATTTTGTTGGATAAGGCCCATTGTTCAAGTTTGTCAAGATCTTTTTGGATCCTGAGTTTGTCTTCTGGGGTTTTGGATAGTCCTGCAAGCTTAGTGTTATCTGCAAATGTGATGAGTTCCCCTCATCTAAGTCATTTATGAAGATACTGAAGAGTACTGGGTCTAAGACGGAACCTTGTGGTATCCCACTGCTTTCTTCTCTCCATGTAGATGTAATACCATTGAGGACTACTCTTTGAATACAGTTTGCCAGCCAGCTACAGATCTATCTGGTGGTGATATTGTCTATTCCACCTTTTTCTAGCTTACCAAGGAGTAGATTGTGGTCTATTTATCAAATGCCTTACTGAGATCTAAGTATACTACATCCACAGCATTTTGCTGGTCTACTAGTTTAGTCACTTTATCAAAGAATGAAATAAGATTGGTTTGGCATGATTTGCTTTTAACAAACCCATGCTGGCTATAGTTACAACTTGTTTGCTTCTAGTTGTTTGCAGATCTGTTTTTTATTATCTTTTCTAGGATCTTCCCAGGTATTGATGTTAAACTGATTAGTCTGTAGTTTCCTGGGCCTGTTTTTCCCCCCTTTCTTGAAGATGGGAACCACATCAGCCCTTTTCCAATCCTTAGGTACTTCCCCAGTGCTCCAGGATTTTTGAAAGGTATGGTGTAGTGGTTCTGAGATAACATCTGCCAGCTCCTTCAGATCTCTGGGATGTGATCTATCAGGTCCCAGTGATTTATACTTGTCAAGGTCAGATACTTGTATTGCATCCATTCTTCTCATGGATTTATCCATAAGGCATCAGTGTCTGAATTAATTTAGTTTATGCAAATTTAGGAATTAAGGTGAAAACCAGCTCCTAATACTGAGCGGAGTGGGGTGTGTTTGTGTGTGAAAGAGAAAAAAAGCCTACTGTTTATTAGATCCCAGCAGGGAGTCCAGAGCTGAGGGACTGGATCAACCAGGAAAAGGTCTCGGAATCTAGAAGGTGTACCTAGGAGTTTTATCAAGATTTACAAAATTCCTGGAAAGATAGAAATGGACAGAGACGATCGGAGCAATCACAAACCAGGCTCAGCTGAATGAATAGTGTATTCTAAAGTATATTCTTCAGCTCAGAAGTGCCAGCATACCTTAAACTCTTAACAAATTGGAGTGGCATGTGGGATTCCAGAGCTTTGGAAAAAATAGAAAAGATCCAGCCTGAGATATTGGGAGGAACCTGCACAACTTAGGTCTCCAACCAAACAGGTTATCTACTTCTGAGCTTGCAAGAAGATTTTAGGTAGCATTATAAAAACTACTACTTTGTAAAAACAGTTAAATGGAAGCTTTTTCTATCTCTTGATATGCTTACTTGCAAATCCCTGATTTACTGAATAAAAAACACAGATCCTCTGGCAGTCCTGGTTTCTCTCTTTCCTAAAAGTCTCTAAAATAAAGTTGAAAATTGTGTGCTAAAAGGTGGGAATGGCTCTAAAACTTATAAAACTGTTAAGAAGTTTTCTCTAAAGATAAAACTATCGCTAGAGTATATTTCTTTAAGTCCACTACGAATAAAAATCTTACCTTATCTTGTAGCCTATTCTGTGAACATTCTCCAGCCCAGAGTAAGGATCTTCTGCACTTCTGAGAAAATATGTACTGTAATTGTCAGAGACTTTTGAATATGAATTTTAATTAAAAGTTAGTCATATATGCTTGTATTCAGAGTCTGATAGCTGAAAGAGGAAAATAAATTAACTGATAAAATAAAAAAACCAGAGATCCGGTGAATGCTGTAACTATTAGGTTCTTTTATTTTGCCATTTTGCTCCATACTCCCATTTAAGTAATAAAAATATATGACCCTAAAATGTCTGAGTTGGCATGTCTGTTTAGTCATGGACCACTGTGGTGCAGTGGTTAGAATGTAGTATCACAGGCTAACTTTGCCGACTGCCAGCAGTTCAATTCTCACCGGCTCAAAGTTGACTTAGCCTTCCATCTTTCTGAGGTCAGTAAAATGAGGACCCAGATTGTTGAGGAAAATATGCTGACTCTGTAAACTGCTTAGAGATGGTTGTAAAGCAGTATATAAGTCTAAGTGCTATTGCTAGACTCAGGAAATAGATATTTAAAGAGGGGATAATCATTGGTTAATTCATACTAGTAGTTGTAGCATGCAATACCCACGAACAGGGCCTTTTTTCCCCTTCAAAATCTTATTAAAAATTAAAAACATTGGATGTAATGTGACATTCCAGTATATATATTCTTATCAGGTTGTTCCATATTTTACAATCGATTCTTCATCTATAATTATACATCTAAGTTTTATATACAGTACTTATTCTAAAATAACATATATTTCTATCTTAATGCTAACCTTTAATCCCAACCGTCCTCCTTGAATCCCTCCAGCAGTAAAATTTATCCCTGGTTTCGAAATAAACTGATCCACATTTGTCTTTCAATACCATTGTGACCCTGTCCATTTCCGCACATGCTAATATTTTATATAGTAACTCTTCCTCTGTGGGGATTTCTTTGCTCTTCCATTTTTGTGCAAATACAAGCCTAGCTGCAGTCAAGATGTGTAACAGCAAATAGAATGTTCCCTTATTGTATTTCTCTGTAGTTATTCCAAACAAGAAGAGTTCAGGTTTTAATTCTAAATCCAATATTAATATATCTTTCAGCCAACTTTGTATCCTATTCCAATACTCACGGGCCTTTGGGCATTCCCACCACATATGGTAATATGATCCAATTGCTATTTTACATTTCCAGCATAAAGGTGAGATATTTGAATCCATTTTATCTAGCCTTGCGGGTGGGAAGTGCCATCTATAGAACATCTGTAAAGATTTTCCTTGTACGAGGTAGCTAGAGTGAGTTTCCTATTTCTTTCCCACAGTTCTTGCCAAATCTGCAGGTCAATACTGAAACCAAAATCTCTACTCCAAATTAGCATAGTCTCCTTGACCTGTTCTTCGTACATTGCCTGGTCTAAGAGAAAGTGATATATTTTTAAAATCATTTTATCCTCGGGACCTAATAATATTTTATCTAGTTCTGTCGGTTCTATTTTTATACCTCACTCTTTTTCATCTTTCCTACATCTTGCTTGTAGTTGGAGATACGCCCACCATTCTAATTCTATCCCTGCATCTTGAACATTTTTCCTCGATTTTAATTCTCCTCTCTCATCTAATATGTTTTTATAGGTTATTACTTCCCCCAACTGAATGAACCTTGGGTGTATTTACATTTCTAGTGTCGAGATCCAATTGGGAACTTGCCTAAAATTCTGTCGCTGGATTTTGGTCCAAACATCTATTAATGCCTGTCTGATGTAATGCCTCTGGAAGTACTGGTGAACTTTATGTTTCTCGTCCCATAACATGGCAGAACAGGGCCTTTCTGTTGGGCTCCATAGAAGACTATTCTTCCAGAGAAAATGTAGAAAACAGGACTTGCTTTCAGTATATAATAATGTTATGGTTTGACTTACCATGATTTCCTAACCCAGACTACAGATCAAGTAGTTTAAGATAACTAAGGAAAAGTAATTTAACTGCTTGTTGCAGATTAGTAGCTATTACCAAAGGCCAGCAGGTCATCTGAACAAGCATGGATGGTTTGCTTAGGATTAATTAGCCATTACTTTCCCAAGAAATTGCAACAACTGCTGTTACATCTGGGCTGTTTCAGCATTATTTTTTTTACCCATTTTGGATGATAAGTAATTGAGGACAAATACAAGTGTTTTAAATGTGACATTTGTAAGGCAAGGCCAATTTACAAGGGAAAACATTTTAATCAATATGGACAATCAGTAGTGACAAAATTTCATTGAATTTGTGTTGCAGAGTAGAATTTTTCAAAGCTCTTTTAAATACTACCTAATAAAATATGTACTTTAGTTTTCTGATGTTTTGCAATAAAAAACCTAGCCCCTGAATACCTTTCATATGTTGCTTTAATTTACAAGCATTAAAAATTTCAGAATAAACCAACTAAACTTTCAGCAAAAAGGATTGATTAACTGAACACTGCAGGAAAGATGGTATTACATACTAATCTGTTTACAGTCCCAGATGAGAAAGATTGCAATTTATGTAGTGTAATTTTAACAGAGTATAATAACACCTAACCTTATTGCTAATTCTTGATGACTTGTTAAAATAAGTTTGCTCATTCTTTCAAGAGATGTTTGTCAAGTTCACAATCTGGATAATTTCTTCAGAGGTGTTTTTAAAAAGATGTTCAGAAAAAAATGTACTTTGTATAAGAGTTTTACATGACACTGATAAAATTCCCTTGCTCTTAAATGAGGTAAATATCTATTCTTCAAATGTTGTTAAAGTTTAATGACTTGCTTTATTCTAAATATTTTACAAAGAAATGATTGAACTAAATTCACTGGAAACCAGGTGGTACTTCCATCCATGCCTTTTCCAAAATAAATTCAGAACTTATAGGATTGTCATCTATAATTAAAATCTCTAGTTCTATAAAATCATCTTTCTTGCCATTCTTTATATTGAGCAAATTTAAGCTCATGGTTAAAAAGAATGGTTAGGAAAGGGTAGGAAAAAATGATGAAACAGGTTTTCCAACGTGTAAAAGAATTTTTATATATGGATTTGAGGAGACTAGTTTACATATTTATTGTGAGTAAGGATTGATATTGCTCTTATTGATAAAGAATGTAATGCTCACTCAGTTCGTCCTGGGGAACATTGTATTGTACTTTTTGCCCAAGGCAAAGAGACTTCACAGTGGATATGGGAATGCTGTTTGTAACCACTGGTGTATCCTAAAGAAGTTGTGTTTTTTCTGGGCCCATAAAGTAAGCACATGACAGCAGGAAAATATATATTTGAGTTAAATATATATTGTTTTGAAATCCCTTCTCATACCTCATACATTGTATTTGTTCAATATTAAGGCAAAGGTAATGCAAACCAGCTTATTTGGGGAACCTGATAGCAAAGAAGTTGGTAGTTTTGTTTCTCAGCTTCAAGGATAGATAATGGACAATGTGTTGGAAAGCAAAGAATAGATTAATCCTATATAGCAGTGATGGCAAACCTTTTAGAGACCGAGTGCCCAAACTGCAACCCAAAACCCACTTATGTATTATCGGGTGCCGGGAGGGTGTGGCCCATTGGGTGGGCATGGCTCATTAGGTGGGTGTGGCTGCAGTGGTAACGGCAGACTGGGTGGGACTAAAAAGTTCAATCAATCAATTCCAACTTTGTGAGATCTTTTTTTTCCTGCAAGAAGTTGAAATTGATTGATTGATTAAACCTTTTTTTTTTGTACACACCGTCGGAGACCTAAAGCGAAAAGGTTTTATAAAACCTAGCTGAAGGCATAGGACTAGGGTGATTGCTCATGTGTCCACAGAGAGGTCTCTGCTGTAGGTTTGCCACCACGGCTATATAAGATCTAGGAATACTAATATTTGGAAGATTATAAAAGGAGGTGGTTACAGCAATGACTTTTCCAGGGATGAAGTATTGAAAGCTAGACAATGAAATAGAATAACTGAAAGAAGATATGTGACTTAAAATTGTGGCTGCTAAAGTAGCATGTACTCCAACAAAAGTGAGTCAGTTGATCTTGGATGAACATTATAAGATCAACTGGAAGAGATTAATCTGCTTTGGGTGTGAGATATGAGCAAATTATGGGTTACAGAAAATAACCTTAGTTAGCTAGTTGAGAGAAATAGAAGGGAAGGACAGTGGATAAGTGGATGAATGGAATCAGGATTATACTTGGAAGAGCTACAGGTTATCAAGATGGATACATAAAGAGGGCAGGCATTTGTCATATACTTGCTCATTCAATGCCACTGACAATACATAAAGAAATAAGTCCTTGCCAAATGTGGAATCAATGCAATTATTTGCAAAAAATGAAGTTGATTGCAGGATAAATTCAAACAACCTTGTGAGGTCTTGAGCAGTGGAAATAAAAGTGTTGTGGAAGAGCCATTGGAGAGATATTTTTGCAGGGACAGTAAAGTCTGTAGTGATTCCCTATTTCATTCTTATTGGAAGCAGATTCATATGTAGTCAAATAGATTGACCAACCAGCTGAATAATTTGACCTTAGAATATTATTATGGGATTTTCCCCTCTCCTTTTGTAATACATAAATTATTTTTTTGCAACAAGATAGCACCCTTTTCTGGGTGGGGAGAGCACAAAAAGCATTTTTATTTTATTCTCAGTTTATAATTTATCATCTGCTAATCTGAAGACTAAATCTATTTGTCCAGTCAAGAGTTCTATTGCATCACAGTTCTTGTCTACAATTTATTTCAACAGGCCAAGGATAAGTGATCAATGGACTACAGGTTTCACAACTTTTTGTAAATAACCTTGCTGGTGGAGGCTGGCGGAAGTTAAATATCTTGAAGGCATCTATTTGGCTACTTTCCCTAAATTCTTTTTCTATTCCAGATACTTGATGCCCTCCATTTCTGTTGGCTACAACTTCCAAATTCTAGCTATCTCCAACTGCCTTAGATTGAAAAGGGGTCATAATGAGCATAGGAAATTCATTCTTTCTAATGTTTAAACATGGGAAAAGGAGAGAAGGAAAGTCTAATTAGAATTAACCTTAATTCCTGGTTATTTCTTATCCATGTAATTTTCCTGGAAACAATAAGGAAAAAGCTCCTTCTATACCTTTAACAAAATAAAAAACTGTTGCTCTCAGCCCTGGGATTCAGCCCTAATTCTAATTAGATCTGACCTCTCTCACCTTTTCAAGTCCAACCAAGGTCATATGTCCAAATCTTTGTTTAGCAATTTAATATTCACCAAGCAGCTTCTCAGATGAGGCTGATAGAGCCTCTCCTTTTACTCACTGGGTGGCTCTGACGTTAAATGAACTGAATAATGGGAAGTAATGCATATAATGACAAATAGAGTCAACAGCTGTGACAATAAAAAAAAACTGTTAAAAGTATTTGGCACTTGCATATATCTGGTGGTCTTAGATTAATTAGATCAGGCCTGTACATCACGGGAACCACTGAGCAAAATAACTTCATCTGTCATGTATCCTCAGACTACCAGGGGATTAACAAATGTCCTACTTTATTGCCTGACTAGAACAGCAAAAAACAAGGCAATTACAGGCCAGATAATATATGTCTGTTAATCTGTTTCACTCAGTGGCTCATAGATTTTGCAAGTCAGAGGAAGATGCCTTTTCAAAACGTTTGTATCTCATCACATCAATTCTTCATCTGGTCCAATCTTTTCTGGGCCCAGGCATCCATTCCCATTTCATCGCCAGTCTCTTTTTAAGGAATTTTTCAATCCAAAACTTCTGTCCAAGGACCAGATCTAGGACAACTCGCCACAGCCAGCTTGCCACAGGGGCAATTCAATGCTGTATTAATAGTTTCATTCAGTTACTTTTATTATAGGTGACCATGTTTTTGTCAATTATTGTAACTCTGGATTGAAGGGCCTGAATACTTATGCCAATATGATATTTCAGTTTTTTCTTTTTCATAAATTTACAGACATTTCTAAAATTCTGTTTTCGCTTTGTCATTATAAGGTACCATGTGTAGATTAATGAGAAAAAAAATTAATTTCAATAACTGTAGAATCAGGCTGCAGGATAACAAAATTGACAAAAGTAAAGGGGGTCTGAATATTTCATGAATGTAATGTAGACCTTTATTTATTAAGCTGCCAGGTCTAATTATTACAGCAATGCACCTATGCCAAACTCTTCTATTACAAGCTGGGAAGATTGTTAATATGAACTGAAGGCATTTTATTTAACTAAAAATCTATACAGTTTTCATTTCTACCATCCATATTATTATGGTACAATTAACTGTTTCTTTTTCTAGAAGGTAGCATTTTTCATGATACAACTGGCTGTGATAGCAAACATGGGTGATTAAATACCTAGCAGTTAGGAAGTAAAATGGGGTCACACAAAATTAAAATATGGTTTGTTCATATATGAAGCATTCAGAAAAACAGATATTTGCAAGTTAGTAGAAAAAGAGAAAGGTCTAAGAAAAACCGTGTGAGTTTTCATGATGTACAAATTTACCACAATATCCAAAGCAGCCCAAACCACCGTTTCAATCTTGAGCATAATCATCCAGCACACAGACAAGAACGTTTTAACTGGCCTCTGCAATGATCTCGATAGAGGTTAAAAAAAAAAAGAAAATAGCTGCTTTCTAGATCCTAGTTGGATTGCTGGGGATCAGAGTGTTCTGGGACTTGTGCAGATGTGTATCACTGCTGCACAGTGATACACTGTTAAAAGCGCTTCAAAAAGGATAGTCTCTCTGTCTCTACAAAGCATCAGAGGTCAGCATTGTTCACTGCTTTGCTTTGACATGAATAGCTACTGCACTTAGGGAAGCTACTTTTGATTAGTGGAACATCAAGGTCTCCGCACGGCCAGATAGCATCAGAACATTGTGGTGCTTCATTGAACTATCACGGAAACAAAGCACTCCTCGAGCGCCTACTCAGCCCTGTCCTTTATAGCAGTAGAGAAACAGCTCATCAAGCAACCTGGAAGGTGCTTCACTCTCTCGTTTTGCAGCCGCCATTCCATCTGGCTGCAAGAAAGGCAAAGATGAGATCGGTAGTAAGATTACGCCATCAGTTTGACAAAGCAAGGAGTCCCTTGGCTCCTCTTCTCTCTACATTTCCTTCTGTTCCTGTTAGTCATTGTAATAACCCTGTGACTTTCAGAGTTGGTTCCTCTGCTCATTTCTCACTTACTTTTCTCTCTCCCTCTACCTTTTCTTCGTAGGAGGGGCTTTTGGATTCGCCAGTCTGAGGGCTGGGGTTGTCTTGATTGTTCTTGATTTGTGAGAGATATTTTGCTGGCAGAGGAGAATAAAAAATGATTCATATTTCCAGTGCTTTTTTTGTAAAAAAAAAAAAAAGGTGCCGGAACTCACGCATGTCATACAACCCACCTTGCCTACCCTACAAGGTTCCATCCAAAAAAGGTGCCGGAACTCCATTCTGGGCGTTCCATGACAAAAAAAGCCCCGCATATTTCACATTTACCAATAGAAATATGAGGCATTTTCTCTCCCCCACCTCCTGTAATCACATGTGGGGCTAAAAGAAACTGCTGAAAACCAAGGAGTTAGCATGAAGTAGAAATGGCTGCTGAAGCAAAGCACCCATACTTTGGAAGATTATTGAATCAGTATTTTGGAGGGGACTCTTTGCTTTGCAAATTTAATCCTTTTTCTATTGACCAAGCAGGATTTTTCTTTTCTTATTTTTTCCCTGTTTAGTAACTTCTTTCCCTGACATCATTTCCAGTTAAATCTTCCTATCTCCTCTCAGTTTGGTTTCTCCTTCTCCTTAAGCTATCTCCATCTTGCTTTCTTCTTTTTTGTTATTTCTGCTGAAAGGAGAGTGCTGTGTGTATATGTATAGACCTGTATACTTATATCAGAAAGAGTGATAGATATATAAAGGCCAGGATCAATCAATTTGGTAAATGTGGTTTATTTTACAGAAATTAACTAGTCATTATTAATTCAAACAACATAAACATATTCTTCCAGCTTCAGGTTATTTTTGGAAGGGAGAAATCACCAAGATGAGTTTTGCTTGTTTAAGAATGTGGGAAGCTGGGAATTGAACAGGATTTTTATTTGTGCATATATATTTTTGTGCTTACCCCTTGGGGTATGTGAGTCTATATGTACTGTATGTATGTGTGAGGAATCACTCCATTCTTTACAGTATGGAAAATACATATAAAAGAATTAACCTCTGATCTATGTCAGAGATGATTTTCATCTGAATTATTGATTGGATTACACAAAACATGTTTTGAATCCTTAATGAAATTTGCTGAGATTAGAATTTCATGATTGTTTTGTTAAAATTCAATGTTACAAATCATCAAATTCTATAAGGATTGAAAGTCTTACATAAAACTGAAGGACAGATGTTCCTAAACTACTTATCCACAACTTTCTTTCCTATAATTTCTTATCTAATTGGAATCTGTTTTATTATCCTGATTTCAGTGTTCTGGGTTAATACCAAACTACCACATCTCAGCAGCTTACAATAAAAACAATAAAAATCAAACACTAAAACACAGTTAAAACAGCAAGTAAAACAAATAAAAACGAGTAATATGTGCAAACTGATAATTAACATCGACCGTTAAATCAGCCGTTTTGTTCAAAACCTCTTTTCAAAAGGAATGACAAGGTTCAGCCCCTGATCTCTGTAGAAGAGAGATTCCAAAGAGCTAGGGAGCCAGCAGAGAAGACTCAATCCCAAGTAATTCCCAGGTGAATTCTTGCTAATTGTAAATGAACCTTCTTGGATATCCAACTGCAGCAAGTGTACAGATTCATAAAGGAAGGAGTAACACTTTAAGATCATGTGAAGTGTTAACCCCACTTTATAATGCTTTGGTAAGACCACACTTGGAATATTGCATTCAGTTTTGGTTGCTACAATATAAAAAAAGATGTTGAGAGTCTTGAAAGAGTTCAGAGAAAAGCAACAAAGATGATTAGGGGACAGAAGGTTAAACCATATGAAGAATGATTGCTGGAATTGGGTGTACCTAGTCTAGGGAAAAGAAGGACTAGGGGTGACATGATACCATTATTCCAATATCTAAGAGGCTGCCACAAAGAAGGCGGAGTCAACCTATTCTCCAAAGCACCAGAAGGCAAGACAAGAAACAATGGATGGAAACTAATCAAGGAGAGAGACAACCTGGAATTAAAGAGAAACTTCCTAACAGTGAGAACAATTAACCAATGGAACAACTTGCCTTCAGAAGCTGTGAGTGTTCCAACACTAGAGTTTTTAAAGAAGAGATTGGACAACCACCTGGTATAGGGTTTTCTGCTTGAACAAGAGGTTGGACTAGAAAATCTCCAAGGTTTCTTCCATCTCTGTTATTATGTTATTCAGCTGTTTATCAAGCTGGCTCCCCACTTCTTTGAAATTATAGGCTTTACATCAAGCATTTCCATGTAATCTGACTTCAGTCTATTATTTGTCATCTAGCTCATACTGATTGCAAGCTGGCATTCAGGGACACACCATTATCCCTAGAGGTAGCAAAATGAAGTGTCATCAGCACACTGATAGAACTCAGTTCCATATCTTCTGATTATCTTCCCTAGTGGGTCTAATGTGAATACTTAAAAGCATTAGATTGAATAAAGTCACAGGGGACACCATATAATTGTTCCTTTTTCAATGAGAAGAAGTCTCCAAGCCATAGTAGCTGAAATTGACTTGCAAAATAGGAACAAAACTGGACCACTAAAAATTCCAGAAGGGTATCCAAAAGACATCGAGAAATGATGAGAAATTTTAAAATGCAAGAAAATCAAAATCACTTGTTTATTCACAAGTATAATTTATCCATTTGGTCAGCCAAGATAATCTTAGTGATGTAAGCCATTCTGAAGCCGATTTGAAATGGTTAAAAATATTATGTTTCCTAGCCAGTTTAATATAATGCTAAATGCACCAGGCTAGAAACAGGAGACAATGACATCTAGTCCCAGTTTAGATATGAAGCCAGCTGGGTGACCTTGGGCCAGTCACTCTCTTCAGACCTAGGAAGAAGGCAGTGGTAAACCACTTCTGAAAATCCTGCCAGGAAAACTGCAAAGACTGATCCAGATTGTTGTTAGGAGTTAACACAGGTATTATTAGGAGTCAACAAAGACTGACAAAGGTACAAATAACACCTAGAATGGCTTAGAAATTGGCCAATTATTCTTCATCTCTGAGGGATCCAGAGCAGTTTCTTTAGAAGGTGACTAATAATCACCTTCCACCAAAGAGGTATGTATGATGTTATCTAAGATCTCTCTGATACTATCTAGTTGAAAACTAAAAGCCAAGTTGGATAAGGTTCCAAAGATGTCTTGAGACCTACTATGTCAAGCAGCCTGTCCATACCCTCTGATATCACACATGTCTACTGGTCACTTATATAACATGATTAATTACTGATACCTCCTAAAGCTAATTCTGTATGCAACCATAATATAAGCAAGGTTTTAATAACAGCAACCCACCACAAATCTCACTGTTTTGTACTAAAACTTTGGGGAAAAATTGCTATATAAATCAGACTTCCAGTAACTCAAACAATCAGCAGAATATAAGCTTGTGAAGAAAATAGCATGCAAATCAAATTGGCACAGTATCAAAATAGCATGAACTTTCAAATGGACCTCTTGCTGTGTGAGATCAGGTTTCAGTTAGGGTCTCCTTTATTCTATCCATCCATCTTACTGTTAAGATCCTGCAGTTCATCTGTGTACCATTTCTGAATAACTTATTTATTAATTACACCACCTGACTCTCAGTGACTTATAAGCTATCTTTTGAGAAGGTGGATGTAAACAGTTACATTGACTGCAGGTTTAGAACCATCTTTGAAAACTGACAAAGCTGTTAAAATGGAAATGGTTCTTAATTCTCTAATTCTCTTGTCTCATAATGACTTCCTGACTTGTTAAAACCAGATCTGCCATTTTCCATTAATACAGTAATTACCATATCAAGTTTCACATATGCAGAACTTACTGCTTCACATACTGACCTATTAAATACATAATTTAACATTCTAGTTTTTAAAAAGATGTAACTATACAGACAAAGAATTCCCTCAGTCCAACATCCAAGTGGGAAAGCTCCCCCAAAGCTCTTAATGACTTACCACTCACCAGGCAGGTTGGCTGCATCTTCTGAGATGGTGCTTAGCTCTCAATTTGGCTGCTTATCAATGCCCTACCACTCACCAAAAGGCTAACTGGGACCACAGCTACCTTCCCAGACACTCTTTGCTTTCACCCAAGACCAATCCCAATATACAACAACTGTCCAACTGGAAGCAAACTCCATCCCTCCATACACAGACCAACAGTGGCCCACATATTGTCACCCTCATAGTGCCTTCCCCAAAGGGCTAGCCCAGGGGTAGGCAACCTTGGCTCTTTTATGACTCATGGACTTCAATTCCCAGAATTCCTGAGCCAGCCATGCTGAGGGGAAAGGGAGAGGTTTCCAAGCTGAGCCATACTGGTTCAGGAATTCCGGGAGTTGAAGTCCACGAGTCATAAAAGAGCCACAGTTGCCTACCCTGGGGCTAGCCCATTTGATGTAGATGATTTGGATTTGGTGTAGCCTAAAGTAGCCTCCGAATCATTTCTCAGAAATGAACTGAATTATCCATTTTTTTTTACAAATACAAGTCTTTCTAAAAGTGAAGTTCTTAGCGATTTAGCACATAAATTTATTGCCAATCAGGACTTAATCTAAATTTTAATCAATCAAAATTGCAAAACAATAAACTGCTTCCAGAAGATATGAAGAAATATCAGGAAGATAAGAAGAAATCACATCAGGTTATCACATGAAATAATATTAATCTCAGGACATAAATATGATAGTTGAATGAAAAGAACTCACTGAAAAGAAAATTTCATTATTTCATTTATTAACTGCTGTATGTAAAGCTTATGGGAAAACTTCTTTAAGTAATGTCAGTGTTACTGCAGTGGTGTAAACATTCCTGTCACATAGTTTTTTGAGATTCTCTGTGGGTCTCAACTTACAGAAAAAGGTAAAGGACAAGCTGTTCTACTTAGGGTGCCAACCAGCTGGCCAAGATTTAGCCCATCTGGCAAGTGTTTCATTTGTAAAAGCTAGTTCAGATTCCAAACTCATGGAAAGCCTCCTGACTATTGAGCTGAATGTGACTTGGCACAACATAAACCAAGTGATTGCTGATTTTGGAGCAAAATAATGGCATGAAATACTAATGGCAATTTGAGGGTGCATAAAAGAGTGTACAGAAAACTGCCATAAAACTCCAAATCAAAATTAATTTTTCCCTAGGTGACTAGAAATTCAAAGAGTTCCATCTTCAAGCATTTGATTTTGAAAGTGCAACTTTGGTATTCACTCAATGTGCAGCTTAAAAATGAATGGATAAAATACTGCTTTTCCAAGATTTGGAGTAATTTATAGTAAAACAATTCAATATCTCAAAATGACAAGGCATTCTGTGAACTTTTTTTAAAAATTTGGAACTGGTTTAATCTGGAACTTATACTATCATGTTATAGAGAAAAGATGTGTGCTTACTGATGTTTGTGCAATAGTGTGCTAGTGATTATTGCCAATACATACATAGAATGTATACATGTATACATGTATATATGTATATGTATATGCATTTATATCTATTGGTATGTATATGTATATATAAATATATACTCTGTGTGCATGCATGTGTGTTTATATGTGTATATGCATATATATACATATATATTAACACAGAGATATACACACATGCATACACACAGAGTCTAATTTCAATAAAGTAATGAGAGATGGTAATTCACTTACACAAAAATTCCTTGTGACCATACATGCAATTCATTTGAACTAAAAATGTTGATACTTGAAGAAAACAACACAAATTCATTTTTATATCATTTCATCTATGCATCAAATACTTACAATTGAATTACAATTTAATTCAACCAAGTCCAGATACATTAGAAAAACATTTTCTGGGTGTATGGGGGAATGTGTGTGAAGATTTCATTAATAACAAAACTTGTTACACATAGATACCACTAAAATCTATCAGATAGAAATCATGGCTTTCTTATCTTCCATATCATCTTTATTTCAAAGGCACCGATAGTTAATCCATACACTGTATGTAAGATCCACTCTCTTTTGACTATTATATTTCTAGGTCAAAAATACTTCTGGATTCTTAATTTTTTTTAAAAAAAATCATGGACATTAAAACATGTCAGTTGACGGTAGCAACTAAAGAAAGGTGGGTCTGGATAGAAATTGAATGGAGGACCCCAGAAAATTCCAGGACTTAAGTACCCAAGGAAATCAAAGGACAACAATTCCCCTTTCTAAAAATAATGGAAGAGTACTATTTGGAATCGCCACTTCCAGGTGAACTGAAATATTTATATTCTGTCTGGGCTTTGATCCAAAGGACATGGGGTCAGTAACGAGTCAGGCAGAGCTAGTTTCAGATAGAAAAGTATGAAAAAATAAAAGTATGAAAAAATAAAAGCCCTTGGTGGCAGCGTACAACTATGGGAAAGCAATGGAAGGGAAGCACTAAGATAATTTGAGGAAAGTCTGGAGGAATTAGTTGAATTCATCATGCTTAGTGGTCCATAGCAAAGACAACTGATTATCTGTAATATAGAAAGTGACCAGCAAAAGTGTCCTCATAAAAGAATAAAAATTAAAATGCGGGAAGGTATAGCATAGGGAAGAAAGTATTAATATTATCTAGAAAGTACAATTAAATGCCTAAAGTCTGAAATATTTCTAAGTTATCAACCAGAATACATATGACATTTGCTGCAGTACAATAAATATGGATAGCAAAATATTAAAAGTAGAACTAAAAACTGCAGTATTACAAGTCTCGCTTTGGGAAGTCCCAGGGCTAGGAGGCTATTACCTGACTAACCATACTGATGTGAGCCACATTCAATTCTGCTGACAAGCCACTATTCCAGAACCAAAATTATGATCTTTTCAAATAGACCCAGACATTGTAAACATTGATGGCAGACAAATAATCATAGTGTAGACCAAATTTCCTCTTTTTTTCCTTCATATTAAGAAGTATTCATCATAGAACATAAAATACAACATTAGGTATTAGTCTTTGTAAACGTTTGATTTGGTAAACATTCTTCACTCCTCACGTCGAGCCTCAATTAAACGCCAGATACATTTTATTTGATTGGTGTTTCTCTTGTATATAGTCTATCCACTGTTTCCAGTCTGTCAAATATTGTTCATTTGAGCGATCTTTCAAGTATGCCGATATTTTCGCCATTTTCGCCAAATTTGTTACTTTCAAAGTCCATTCTTCCATAGGCGGTATTTCTGGATTCTTCCAGTATTGTCCCACCAACAATCTGGCTGCTGTGATCAAGTTCAAAAATAAGTTCGTCTCTGAGGCAGTGCAATCCTTTGTGATCCCTAACAAAAAAACCTGAGGTAGAAATTCAATACTCTTTTTGAAAATGGTTTGGAGTGTCCACCATATCTTCCTCCAGAAGGCTTTGATTTTTCTGCATGTCCACCATACATGGAAGTAGGTAGCCTCCCCATCGCCACACCTCCAGCATTTGGACTGGGAGTCTGGATAGATGTATGATAGCTTTTTCGGGTCTAGGTGCCACCTATAGAACATCTTTTAAGTATCTCAGCGTAACAGTCCAGCCATCAGGCGTTGGGTGGGAATAGGGTACAATAATTACTAAGGGAAGGTCAAGGAAAGGAAATCACAGTGAAGATTAGAGGAAGTGCAGGCAGGACACTTGTATTCAAGCATGGTGGCAACTAAGGATAAGGAAAGAAAAGCAAGATGATGGGAAAATTGTTGGCTGAAGTGGCACAGACGCAATACATATGGATGGAAGGAGAAATATACCAGCCTTGCCCTATATTTGTTCTAAGGCCATTTTTGACTTTTGTTGGGACTAAAAGCTGAACCAATCATGATGCTCTAGCTTTGAGTTCAGCCAAATGTTTGAGCAACCATTTGTTTGTTCTGCTTTGAAACAAAATACCTTTCCTATTTCACGCATACCTCTAATAAGTTGCTTTTGAAGCTAGTTTGTGATATATGAAAGCCAAGTGGAGGAATGATAAGATTTAATCTATCATAGCCTTGAAGTAATTGTGATTCCTTTAATTATCACAATATAGTGCATCACTAGTATAATAAAAGTGGTGGTTCTGGTTTGATTCTGAAATGATTTAATACCTGGGCTTGTAAGATATTTTATTCTTGTTCATAACAGTTCTTAACAATATTGCAGCTATTATAAAGGAATAGATTCTCTTTGTTTGAAAAACATTTGTACATGAAACCTCAGCGGGATTTCAAAAGGTTCATGTTGCAGCTTGAACTATACATGCATTGTTTCTGAAAAAAGTAATGACCAAGCTGTGCATTGCAATTATTGTAATGATTGTCCAAATGAAGTTTTCCTTGCGCAATAGCTATGTTTCATTCAAATATTTTTTTGAAAGGGGGGGGTAATCTGGATGACCTCTTCTATATGTACCTATTGTTCCATCTTTTAAAGTTTTGTAACAAGTTCATTAAAAGGGGAAGGCAGAATAGCTGCAAATTGTTGATTTGTCATTCTGGGAGATTTCTATATTAATCCTGAAATATTGATGGGCTAAAACTGCTTTTATTACATTTCTCATAATCTCTCTGATACAAACATACAGACTCTCATTAAACATGTGCAAGCAATGTAAAATATTTATTGCTTTATTAACAGCACCCATTCATTAACATTTGAGAGATATTTTTTTAAAGCTTCATATATTTCCCACAGTGAAGAATCAGCACATGTTCATGGAGTACACATATTTATCATTTTCATAAATGCCTGATCATGGTTTGCAGCCAAAAGCTTAGTGGAGAGAGGAATCAGATTACACAATAACTTCTGCTATCATAAGAGAAAGCAATCACTGTAGTAGAGACAAGCAGAAATGTTTGTGTAAACATTATTTTAAAGTTTGTAAATAATGACAAAGCTGGGCACATGCACTTCTAGATAGTTCTTACAACATTAGTGTGATTAGTTTTTCAATCTAAAAATTCATACCAAAAGCAAGAACCAGATTTTATTTACAATTGATAAATACACTTATGGGACTGAGAAAGTGCTAGAAAAGTTATATGTTAGTGAGAAAGCTGTAAAAAAGTTCCATAGTAGTGAATCTGAATCACATCCATTTATTCTGTTTGTAAGGAATCCATTGAAAAGAATGCAAAAGAGAGACAGAAGGAAGGAACTTGAAAAAAAAATGAGTGGAATTTTTATTTGAAGGGAAAGCAAGAACCTTAATTCAAAATACAGATTACTAATTTTGAGCCCAAAATAAATCCAACTTTATCCACCTTGGACATGGTGAAAAATGAATAATAATGCATTTTGGTATGAAACCTATTCTTGTGGGACGTGAGAGCTCAAAGGTTGGAAGAAGCTATTCATAAGATGGAGAAAACCTTGACTAAATTTATTGGCATAAGAATGGGTAGTGATATAGCTGAATGTATAAAAGGATGCTGATGCTTAGAGCTCCATAGTAATTTATGGATTAAGCCAATGATGTCAAGTGAATGTGATTGCGACTATGGGAGAGGCATTCATAAATGCACTTACAGAAACATTTTCTGAGCTCACTTTACCTCAGATACCGAATGAAGCTGGAATGGTGGAATTCCTGACTTCCAAACTGTCAAGAAGTCTCAGCATAAGTTTATTGAGCTTGAGTATAACTATAACATGAAGATGACCCAGCAATATTTTTTTTCTATCATGACTTGTCATTTCATTACCAACCCACACCAGAGGGAGCATACAGATGGTTTTCAACTTATGACCATTCATTTAACAACAGCTGAAGTTACCACAGCCTTTGAAAAAATGACTTAAAAGCAATTCCCGAAGTTATGACCATTGCACCATCCCCACTGTCATGTGACTGTAACTTGGTTGCTTGGCAACCGGCTTACATTTATGTCAGTGGCTGTGTCTTGCAATCCCATGGTCTTCTGACAAACAAAATCAACAGGGGAAGCTGTATTCACTTTAATACCATAATAAAAATGGTCATAAAAATCATCCAGTCAAATTATGACCTATTTATAACTGCATAGACCTACAACAGAGATTCTAGTCCCAATTGTGGTTGTAAGCTGAGGAACATCTGCAAAGTCATTAGAACTTGTCCTGCATTTGATACCCTTTTGAACCTCTATTTTTGTACTGGGATGATTACTGCATTATTGCTCAACTGATTCTGGATTTCTGTCTGATGCCTTAATTCAGTTGGAGGATCCAGGTTCCAGGATCCTCTTTCTGTTTTGGAACTAGAAATCTAGTCTTCTGAATGTTCATGTTCCTTTGATTTGACTCAGTTCTTTATCTTCATAATAAAAACTTTGTTTTTTTCCATTTTTTCCAAAATGAATAGGCTGAACTTTAAACACACCCTTGAAACATGAATAGAGAAAAAAGATACCCTATGTAGAAAATGGCATAATAAATGAATACTGGTGTTATTCAGTGAAAATGGGGATTTAATTCAATCAATTAAATTTAAATTTATTCATATTCATGTTCATGTTCACGTTCACGTTCACATTCACATTTACATTCATGTTCATATTCATACTCATATTCATGTCTTCCAATATTGTGCCTTTTGTTTACAGTAGTAAACAATATGTAGCAATGTGAAAAATTGTCAAAATATTTGGCTGGATTCACTATGGACAGATGCTGATTTTCTAACAGTTAAGAGACTAATTTTTATTCTCCATAGAGTTACATTGAAAATGAAGAGGAATGCAAAATAGATAATTAATTCATAGTTTTATAAAATATTATCTTTGTATACATGTTATATTTTACTCAGTATGTTTTAACTCTTTAGGTTTTAATCTGAAAAAGTAGTCCTTTTACTTTTTTAATCTGAAAAAAAATAAAAGTAACATTACTGACTACAGTATACTTGTAAATTATATTAATATTGATAACATGGTCAACTCAAGTGAATTAACCACAGTTGAAATGATGTATGGACTAATCAGAAGAGTTTGCTACAAAGCATTGATTTTTAGTAGTAACAATGCAAGAAAATAGTTTTTAAGCATAATTTGATGAAACAACTTAGCTGTTGTCACTGTGAATCTCAGTAAGAATATGTGGTTTCTTGCTGAAATGAAAGTAAAGGCCTTTGTAAGAAGTAAAAACCCCTACAAAGATAAATGTCCAGCATTAGTTTAATTGTTTTAGTGCAAAAAATATGTTAAAAGCTCTGAAACTTAGGGTTTGGAATCTAAATCTAAATCCTGTTTGCCAATGTGCACATATAAACAAACACACAGCATTATCATCTTTCACTGCAATATTGGTTAATCTTCAGAATAACAGGGGACCGTGGAGATTTTCTAGTCCAACCCCCTGCTCAGGCACAAAGCCCTATACCATTTCAGACAAATGGTTGCCCAATCTCTTCTTAAAAACTTTCAGTCTTCAAAGGTAAAACAAACCATTACTTTACAATATTTACAATACTTTAAAAAAAACCTATTGTAAAGCATAAAGGAATAAAATGAATGATGTGTCTCAAAACGAAAAACAATGAAGTCCTAATCTGATCACGGGACTCTAGACCAGGGGTGTCAAACTCAATTTCATTGAGGGCTGCATCAGCATTGCGGTTGTCCTCAGGGGGCCGGGTAGGTGTGGCCAGGGTGGGCGTGGCCTACTGGGTGGGCATGGCCAGCTCTACATCATTTGCGTCAAGGGGGACTGTGGGGGCCTGGGCAGGAATGGAACAGATCTGAGGGTCTCTGGCACAAGGGGGTGGGACCAGGGCAAGCGCCAAGGCATGGTCCACTGGAAGAGCCTCACTGTTCCTTTCAGGCCATGTGAGGGGGGCTGGATGGTGCCGCGGGCTTCCTGGAACCCTGGGCAGCAGAGGTCAAATATCCAGCCCAGCCCTCAAGCACCCACGACACCAAGCCCAGCCCCACTACCCCAAGGGGGTGCCCAGCTGCACTTACCTCCTCCTCAAGGCTGCTGCTGCTGTGCTTGCTCTCCTTAGCCAGGTTGCTCATGATGGGTATGAGAGCAAAGTCAGAGGGAGGCCCACTCCCTTTCCATGGGAGGAGACCCAGCTTTGTATCCAAAGCTTCCTTAGCAATAAGATGGGAGACCCCCAGGATAGGCCAGGAGGAGGGAGCAAGATGAAAGGGCAGCAGGGCAGGACTAAGGCAGGACTTCCCTCAGACCCTCCCTCTCTTTACTTACTTACTTACTGACTGAATGACTTACTGACTTCCTAAGAACAGAGTGGTGGGAAAATATTTAAGATGAGGGAGGGAGAAAAACAGACAAGAAACGCAGCTGGGGAGGTGTCACCCTTTGTGAGGAATGAAGAAATGCACCATCACTTGGAAATAGCCAGCACATGGCCCTCGCCTTCTTCACATATCTGGCTTGGTGGGCTTTGGGGAAGGGGACGCCATGAGCAATGTGAGAGTTGACGTTACCTGCGCAATGCCATCCAGCCCCCAGCCTGCCTGGTTTCGGCAAGCAGCGAGACACTCTCCTTACAGTGCCAAGAGACTGAGCCAGGCAGCGCAAATCCGAAAAGAAGCGCGACTTCACCCAGCCCCCAGTCTGCCTGGTTTTAGCAGGCAGTGGGGCGCTTTCCTCATAGCATCGAGAGGCTGAGCCGAGTAGTGTGAAGCTCACCAGCTTACCATCTTGCTGCCTGCTGAAATCGTGGCCGGTGCCGGTCCTTTGCTGTTTCCAGACGGCCTTGTGGAGCTAAGACTGAATGCGTTTCACCATAGATGGCCACCACAAAATTGTACATTGGCTCCTGGGCAGCCAGGGCCAAGGCAGTGGGAGCCATTACCTGTTTCCAGGATGGCTTCGTGGGCCACATGAAACCACGCCGCGGGCCGCATCCAGCCTCCGGGCCTTGTGTTTGACATGTCTGCTCTAGACCATTGTTTCTGCAGCTGAATGGAAAGCATCCTTTACATTGTATATGTTTAGCTGCTTTGCATATCATACTCATCTGTAATTTGCACAAATATGTTTCTGAACAAAGTAATCCCTCTCACCTATGAACTAATAGATGTCCCTCCTGTGATTTTAAAATGTGCATTAAAAAACTTATTGCTGTTAGGAACATGAGTTTCTAATGTTTGTGGTTATGACACTTTTGAAAGTAATCAACATCCAGATGGGAGGTTGGTGAAATCTGAAAGCTTGGACATTTCCAGGCTACTAATTTTTATAGGCACTTAATTGGACACATTGGAAAGATTTGATATCATCTCATTTTTTTTTATCGCTAGGGAAAATAACTCTGGTTCAAGCTGCACTGCTGCTTAAAAGAACCTTTTTCAATCTCATCTAGTTGACCCCTAAGTCAAAGGCAAAATATGAAAGGAACAGTGTAACACACAGACAGACAGACAGACAGACAGACAGACAGACAGACAGACAGACAGAGAGAATTGGAACAGAAACTGTAATAATGCTAAAAAATATGTAACTGATACATAGATATTTTTAGTCAGCTTAAATGCTGAACATCTAAGTTCTCAGCATCATTTTTAAAACCACTTCTTTGAAACTCTGGCAAGCAGTGGGACACAGAGGAGCAATAAAGCATTTGAGACTTATCAAATTCTTATTAAGAGTTCCAAACATCTTTCCTTGCGTGTCGTTCTCTTAAAAAACAAATAAATTAGATTCATACCTGCAGGGGATGCTGTGTTGGTAATAGTGGGGAAGAAAGTGGCAAAATGACACTTTTTTATTTTGCCTTAGAGTCATAAGCAATGAGAAATTCAACTGACTAGTTCTAGACAGAAAAAGGTTACTCTAAATAAATATTAATGGCATAATCTAAAATAGTCACAAACTCTATGTTATATGAGTTTAAATGAATTCATTTCCCATTTACAATCGGTAAAGAATTGTTTAACTCTAGTTTTCCTGATTCAATTGTCTCCTCAAGATCCATTTTTTCTTTGTAAGTGATTCTGAGGCTAGAAAGAAAGAAAGAAAGAAAGAAAGAAAGAAAGAAAGAAAGAAAGAAAGAAAGAAAGAAAGAAAGAAAGAAAGAATGGCAGATGATGCATCTCATTACAGGCTTATTTAATAAATGGACCCTTGGTACACCATCCAAACATTTTGGGAGAGTGTGACTCCTAGCTTAATGAACTGTAAAAAAAAAGAGATCTGGCATTTTCCCTATCTCAGTTTTCAAGATTGTGTACTTTAAACCCCAATCCTGGGGTTAAAACTCATTAGAGAAAGGCTGTACGAATCTTGCTTCCTTGACTGTGCTCTCCTACATAAGGAGCTTTATACTTTGGCAGAGACCCACAGTTCAGATTCCCTGGTATCTGAATTACCATTGAACTAAGCAGGAATGCGTTTGCTTTGTTGTATGAATGATCAATTGTGGTTTATTTAAATAACCACAGTAAAGTAATAATTACACTTCGTTTTATACAATAAAAATAAACCCACTGAACACTGCCAATCCATAAGTGAAGCAAAACTCAAATGCAAACAGAAGTCTAACCATAAGATTTGTTTGCTTATTTCTTTTCCCACTTCTTTTCTTTGTGTTGCAGTTTCTCTTGTTTCAAAGTTTAGACTGTAAACTTCAGGGAAAGAAACCTCTCTTTTTACTCAGTAAAAGATCTTATCCTAAATAGGACAAATAAATTAAGAACTCTAATTCTAACTCCTTTATGGTAGGGAATGTATTTCTGCGTTCAAGAAACTGGCTTCTGCATGTGGGCTTGAAGAGAAAGTGAGAATCTAGTACAACAAGGCTCCTTCAGTCAACTTAGAACTGTGATGGCCAAACCTATGTGAAAAAAACCCCTATATATGTAAACTGTGGCTGTATTTTTTAAGATAACAAACTTTTTTTTTTTTTTGCTTTGGACAATCTTCTTTACCTCTGCATTCTTCCTGGAGGCTAAAAAGGACATGACTAGAAATTTCATGATGTCACTGAAGTAGAAGAAACCCTGAGTGAGAAAAAGATTAACTTTCAATTCTACTCATTTATAGGATGAGCTGAAATAAGTGGTAGATGTGTGTGCAGATGGATCGCACTCTTATATTTTTAGAACAATGTTGTTCTAGACTAGCAGGTGCACTGATGTCAGGGAGATGTGACTAACACTCATAATCCTACCTCTACTTTACTACATGGGTGAAGATATTTACCTAAGAGTTTTTATCGTCATACCATTCCTCATCTTAGAGCAAAGGCTGCCATTTGTGATTATATTCTTCTCCATGAAATGAAATAAAGCCAACACTGTAACTGCACAATCTGATTCAGGTCTCATCCAGATGCTGATGCTCACTGTAAGGTGCTTTCCTCCTTTCTATAAGGCAACACAGAAGGATGCTGGCATAATGTGCTGTGACCTGGCAGCCATTTTGTTAAGTGAGGGATGCTGCTTTTACAGGTTTAATCAAAGGCACTGATTGGAGCTTGCATTTCCCTTCTCACCAGCTCTTTGAGGAAGATGGGCAATACAGAAATGTGAAAAATAAATAAAATAAAACATTCCCACACCCTCTTGGCAGGCAAAGAAAGCTACTACTGTTTTTCTTAATAATGTGGTATGGCAGAGTTGGACAATGAGAATCTGCATATCCAGTGGAAGCTATTATTGGTCTGGTCAGTTCTGCAATCATATTGAAATAAATAAGTAAATAGTTGCACCAACTTTCAAGTTTTCCACATGATACGTTGGTGGTATGAGTGCTCCTAGATAATGGGCTGTCACTTGGGCTAGTTTTGAAGTTTCTTTATAAAAGACACACATACAAAAAAATTCCTCTAGGTGGTATAATGTAAGGCAAAATGAGAGGAAGTACAGGGAGGGTGGCGTCTGAATTCCCTTTTGCAAGCCCTTTTTTGACCAATTACTATGAAGATTGATAATGAGACTACTATGTAGATTGCCCAACATACTACTGGTATAGCTGCTGGAGAGTAGTCTTCACAAAGATGGTGCTACTGTTACTCATCCTCCATTGGGATATAACGGAAATGGAAGGGAGCATTGGAGGGAGACCTGAGTATGCAAATGGTGGCAGAAAGGCCATTTCTTCACCGTTTATGCAAACTAGCCAGTTGATAACCATGGGGAAGATCTAAGCATGAACAGAAGTACAGTATAACAGCTGGCATAGAAAACTATCCTTTATTAAAAAGTGCTCTACTACTAACCCTCACAGCACTTCTGAATATACTGTATGTTTTGAAAAAAAAAAACTAACACTGTATCCTAAGATTGATGAACATATATTAATAATGAGCCTGCAGAAGACTTAACTTGCACTTTAGAAGAAACCAGCCAGACTTTGCACACATATCTGTCACTGGACTCCAAAGCATGTAAATTGCAGCCCAAAATGTGCAACATGATCTGGGCAGATTCCAGCTTTTAACTGCATCTTCCCTTTCAAAATGCCAGATATCACACATACGGCAAAACAGGTATTTGAACAAGATGTTAAATTCCATTTTACCTTTGGATCAGTTAATTATAAAATTGGGGAGTGAACTGAAGGTGGTGTCATGAGGACATCTTTAAAGTGAGGATACATGCAGATGACTCCTTTGCTGGTGAACTCCAAAGAACTCCAGCCATCTGCCCTCTCTTTTCCAGCTTTGATATCTTCTAGACAATAGGAGATACAGTAATATTCAGGGGACAAGTCCAAAGCAGTTACTTCAGCTATGTTAACAGAAAATCTCTCTCTCTCTTTTGTCTGTCTGTCTGTCTGTCTGTCTGTCTATCTATCTATCTATCTATCATCTTCCTAAAGAAACTTTTGAAGCATAAATTATTGTATATCTGTGAATGCACAGATATTTATTATATACCCAGTGCTTTTTTTGTATATATATAAAAAAAGGTGCTGGAACTCACACATGTCATACAACCCGTCTTGCCTATCCTACAAGATTCCATCTCAAAAACGTGCCGGAACTCCGTTCTGGGCGTTCTATGACAAAAAAAGCCCTGTATATACCACAAGATATTCTAATAGTATATGGATCCCCTCTCCAAACAGCTGCCCCTGTGGCTGTTATTTTTTTTGCACAAATAATTTTTTTCAGCAAATTGACAACTGTGTTAAATGAAAGGGAATTTTAGAAATGCTATTTTGTCTTAGAGACGAATTGCAGTCATTGGGATCAATTGAAGCCTCATTTTTAAAGTTTTCTCTTTAACTTCTTTGATAAAGAACCTCATTATCGTTGGTCAGGACAGATCTATCTGTGCTTTTTAAAACTAATACATCTACTTGTTTGTGCTGTTTTTGTGGGTGGTCTACCAAATCAACTGTTATGTTTTCAAATCTCTATTTTACATGCCTAAATGCATCCTCGCATCACACCTGCCATGCCAACTTCTCTTCTTTTGAGTTAATATATTCATACAGAATGATTTGCATACTCATTTCCCCTTTTCACATGGCTGGTGCTTCTTCCTTGCTGACTGCATTCTGATATTTTGACTAAAGGCTCTGACTATTAAAATGGATGCTAATGGAATGCTGCTATTGATTTGGAGCATCAGAAGTGCTGATATTTGTGACCAAGCTAAATGGGCTTTGCTTATTTATTAAAATATGTAGAAAATTGCTGCATGATCTCTAGGACATAATATCCAGCAACTGGGTTAGAAAAAGCTGTATTAAAACATCATACAGTAATTATAATATATTGTGGCTATTAAAAGGTTACATAACCAGGAAGACATTCACGAAGTTTTGTCTGTTTCTTCCCACCACAGACAAAGTAACATGCACCATGGAAGGAACAGAAAAATACATATTGCAATCATAAAAATCACTGAAGCTAGGTGGATACTTCGGTTTAAAACAGCTGTGGGAAAAGTCTCATTTCCAGAGCTAATGATCTTCATTTCTCAATTGTTACCCAAGATCTCATTAAAAATTATATTTATTCTGCTGTAAAATATTACATTTGGCTCTTATCTCTTAATTTAACCTTTATAAATCAATTGTTATAGATCAGTGTTTGAAGAGGAAATCTAATTATTTTACCTGTGTTTTTCCTGCTGTATTTCTTGTTTTGAGAATTTAATAGAAGTAATTTGGCTAAACTAAATCTTGTCAATATTTTTTTAAAAAAAACATACTATAAAGTATATATGGGGAAAACGTGTTCGAACAATAAGATTCAAAGATATCTATGCTTGAGAATCAAAACAATGAGAATCAACAACACCTAAAGTCATGTCTGATGGTATCATCAGAAACAAACTGTTTAAAATTCTAAAAAAGTTTTTTAACTTATAGCTTGAAAAAAGAATTACAAAAGCCCTAACAGGTGATGCATAAAGCTTTGACATGAGATAATGATCACAGTCATTTTTTCCTAAGTATTAATTTCTATAAATGCAGTTTAAATCTGAAGTGTATCAAATTTTAATCTTACATAGAGAAAAACAACCTCAACTTTAAACCAGAATGGTTTATTTTTATTAAACATAGTAAAGATTAAAGACAATAAGGAAAATTTGGGACCAGGAAGATTTACTAAACTTAATTAATGCAAAATGCAAGTAAAAACATCCAATTTCTACCCCTCTCTATATTAAAGTATTGGAATAAATAAACCCCAAAGAGCCTGGTTCTATTCCGTTAATGCAGAACTATAGCTCAATATCCATCTTACATCTTTTTATTTTAATGACCTTGTAATTCCTTGCATCAGGATGGAGTCAGGGTGACTGAATGGAGCTGAGTGTTTACTGGCTGGATGCCCTTCCTGATGCCTATGTGGAGTATGCAACAGATACTTTCCCCTTAGCACCCAGAGAGAGAAACATCTGCTGCTACCCAGAATCGAACTCACAGTCTCCTGATTGTGAGGCAAGAGCTCCATTATCCAGGCCACCATGCCACTCATTGTATCCATATTACATTTAAGAGGGTGTGATTATGTTTAGTATTTTGACCATATGCAACCATTCTGCTGATTGTAGTGGACTGCAATTTGGATTTGGGAGACAACTTTGAGAAGCCTAAGGTTACCCTAAAAGGACTATATAGTTGTCATAATTTGTCTTGACTTGTCATTCTAAATTATCTTTTTAAAATATGTAAAGTGGATATTAAGTTGAAGCTCTAAGAAATGGAAAATATGGAGATGTATTTTGTGATGGTAGGCTGAAGGGCATGGGACTGATACGAACCATCTTCAGTATATCCTGAGGTATTAAGCATAACTGTGCAGTAAGCAGAGATTATTGAAAGGGAAAATACAATGTCAAATGTTTAAAATGTTCTTGCTTAATATGTGCAGTAATAGAAATATTACTGTGTACTGAATGTAAGTGAAGATCTGGCCTTAAAGGGAATCACTGTTATGAGGTATTTTATGCACTGGTATTAAACAGTCTCTTGGACCAAAAATACCACAATCTAGAAGCCTCTAGGCATTATAAAAAAAAAAAAGTTTGACTACTTGAAATATATATACATTCAATTTCAAACAGTTAAATATAGATTGATTCAGCCTTATCATAATTGTTACTTATTGTGTACATGTGCCTTATCTGCTTGCAATGCATTCCTTGGCAAATGGATCTGGTTTTTTTGCTATATTTTTCCATCATGGCTGATATTTTTTAGATTATCAATTTATACAACTAGATGTATTCATTTTCCTCCAACCAGAAGTTTTGGAATTGAGAGAATGGCTATGCATTTCTTTAGAAAGTTCATTAATTTCTAGTTCGGCACAGAAAGCTTAAACCATTAAACACCGTGATTTAGAGTCTCTCCTTTTATGAGATCATCCATCACCTCACATAATAAATTACGTTACTATCATCAGCTTGAAATTCTGTCAAGAAAAAAATCAATCCTGTAAATTTGGTAAAAGTTGAACCTAACTTTTCATAACTTTACTACTTAGTTCACAGATGAGAACTTCCAGTCCTAGGCTAATATTTGGTTCTCAGATACATTCAGACACCCATCAGAAGTTAAGCAATTATGATTGTGGGAACTACTGAAAAGTGAATACTGCATTTTGATGTGAACATGGATGAAAGTTGCAATTGGAAAATATTAAAAGAAGCATATAACAGATAAAATAAACATAAAGAAAACTCATCAAATTCCCCCTCAGTAATGTATTTAACTCAAATAGGTGTGATCCATTACTTGGAAGCTCCCAATCTCTTTCAAAAGTTATGTGCAGTTACCAAAAGATTCTAATTAAACCATTTTGTTGCTAAATTAAGTGCTGTTAATTTGTTAAATACAATACATACAAATTGGAGCTTGAATAGCCTTGTCTTCTTCACCTGATGCCTTGCAGAAGCATTGACTACAAACTTCTGGGACTCAAAGGTTCAAAACAGCTGGAAGACATAAGCACTGGGAAGACTGTATCAGCATTATTTTTTTTAAATAACACTATTTTGCTTTTAAACCAACAGCATACCAATAAAAAGATGAATCATACTTACCTCAGTCAACTTCAACAGTAGTCTTTAGGGTTATGACCTGTATTGTTCTTTTATCAAAAGCCTTCCATTTAAATTTCATAACCTTTCCCAGGTAGACCAGGCAGGAAACAAGACCAATTCTACTTTAATGCATCCACAAAGTCCTGAACTGTTCCATTGAAAATGGTCCCAGTGTAAATTTGAAGTCTTCCAAGATCAAAAATATCTGGTCTTTAACACTACTCTGAAACCTTGACATTGTCAGCACGACCCTCAGTTCCAACATAACAACCACCCCCAATCATCAGATAACTATTCCTTACCATTAGATATCTTAACATTCATAGCTAGTATGGATAGTATGATTAATATACAATAATATATAATATACAATATACAATTAATGTTCTAATATCATCAATATACAATGAAGTCCTGAAAATCTGACGTCCTCAGCTATGATGAACTCTTCAGTATTGAGTTAACTATTCTAAATAATCTTCTGAATAATACTGATGATGACTGATTGCTGGTTAGTATATAGTCTTCAAATTACTGGGATCTTCTATGGCTCTTCTATCTAACTCTCCAGATTCTGGAAAGATGATGCACACAGTAAGTAGTAAACAACTGGATGACTGACTGTTTCAGGAGCATCTGTAAAACTGGTCATTCTTGCATGATCCATGGATGATAGTGTTGGAAGAAAAATCAGATCTGGTTCCAAGCTAGAAGAAAGACGCTGAAACAAAATGCTCTGACACTGGAAATTGTAAAGAAGAGATTGGACAACCATTTGACTGAAATGGTATAAGGTTTCCTGCCTGAGCAGGGGATTGGACTAGAAGACCTCCAAGGTCCCTTCCAACTTTGTTATTTCTATTCTATTCTAAAATGGAGGCAGATACCAGGAAAGAAGGTCTCTGTTTATTTGGTAGCCAGAAACTAGTGACAGCAGCATGTTTCTGGGGTGGCTGACAAAATGGAGTTGAGAGTAGGTGAGTTTATATACATTGTTTGGGGTTTTGCAATTGTGATGCCTGTTCCTGTGTAAGGATGTGTCCTTTAATATTTTAATGGCTGTTGCCAGATTCCTATGGGGTCATGTAAAGGTCATGGCTGGCTCTATAGGCAAGAGGGGAAATGTAAATCCTGGGTGTTTTGTTTGAGCTAATCTTGGCAGTTTGGGCTCTTTGCCTTTTGTGTTGCTTATTTGGAATTTCTGGCTGCTCTTTGTTTATGAATAGTGGCCCAGTCTTTCTGAATGGATTACAAAATGTCCATTCCTAAAGACTAGCCTCTTCAGGTTTCTGCTTGACCAGCAAGAGGACTGGGGCTGCTTTCTGCCTTTAAGAAAATGTCTCTTCTCTTCTTCTTCAGAGGAAATATTCTATTCTGCCCTTTAAATGATTAAGAATAAAGAATATTTTATTCTGGGTGGGGGGCTTCCTACAATAATACATTAGTGTTTCATGGCAACATCCCTGAGTAACTGTGATCTAGCTAATATTGTCATATTGGAAAACATACAGGATTTCAGTTATAATGCCCTTCATGGCATAGGGCTAAGTTATTTCTGCCCCTCTGTATGATCAGGCAGAATGAATCCCATTGATTAAACAATGTCATCTGCGGGACTCAAAAAGAGTGGATTTTCAGTTGCAGTACCTGGCTCGGTGTTTAAGAAGTCCCTGAAAACCTCCTGATCCACCGGCTTTGGGTTATGGTCCATGTTGAGCCTTGTATAGGATCTTATCAATTAGCAGGAATTGCTTTTTCTGGAGAGAATTCGGTTATTGTCTTGTTTTCAATGCTTTTATTACTTTTAATATTGCATACTGCCAGGAGTATTATGGAGTTGGATGCCCTATTTTAATAAATAAGCAAACAAAACAAATAAAGTGCCTTTTCTATTTTTAATTATGACCTTGCATTTTATTTGCATCTTTTGCTCTTCACCTTCTTGAGAATTCATTTTTTAGTCTGTGAAAAGACAGGTTAGACATTCAAGCTACCAATAAATGTTTAAAGATGCTGGGTTACTGCTGTCTGGTATCTGCTGAGCCAAACGAAAACAACAACACAAAAACACAATGAGGTGAAGGCTATATATATTCAGCTGCTTACCAAATAATATGAAAATAAAATGACTGTGGGCCCGTATAAGCCACACTGAGCTCTTTGAGAAAGGTAGGAAGGGGAGCAAAATAATGAAGAACTAAACTTGGCACATTTAAAAGACTGTCTCAGAAAAACTTTTTTATGCAAAACTGCCTTCTTGCTCTAGCAGTTTAATCTAAAGGTATGAAAAATGGACCAAATCAATTTAAACTTATGCAATTAAATTTATAGAAGCAATTTGTAGATGTATGATTTCTCCAAATAGTAGTATAATAGACTGAATGAGGAAGCAAAGTCACATATTTTGTAAAGAAAAGAAAAGAAATAAGAAAAGGGAGCTGCAGTCCAGCAAAGTAAAGTTCACTGGAATGGATATTAAAGCGACAAATACAACCCATTGTCCACCTATGGTTATACAAGTCTGGAAAAATAACAATCAATTAATTATCATTCTTGTGACATACATATTTGCTGTCAATAGTTGAATCACTTTACCTAAAGTCAGGGCTAGATCTAACTTGAAAAACTAATGTAGGTTACACAGATATATACTTGTGTCCCTTATTTGCAAAGTTTTGATAAAAGCCAAAATAAACATGAAATTAATCACTTGTTCCGTTATCTTGAAATACAGTCTTAATGAGAACCAAAGACTATGAAATTTTTATCCATGATATGAATATTGTAGCTTTAAGTTATAGCTGGCAAACAGGTATAACCAATACAGGTAAAACAATACAGGTAAGCATTTTTCCATTTGTGTTGTTTTATTAATTCGGAACCCATTAATAAAATTCCTGTAGTTACTAAATTGTTGATTTTAAAACAAAACAATAAAAGAACATCCAGCATGCTTAGATTTAAAGCTAGTATGTATGGATCATATGTGAAAAGCAAAAACCAAAACATAATATACTGCATACTTGGGCACTTTCTGGCTATCTCTATACATTAGCATTCTAATGTCTTAGAGATCTTCACTCTTTGATGGTCTGAATTTGGCATTGGATTGAAATTGGAAGCCATTGCACAAACTGCAATCCTATTTTGTGATAATAATTAATGACCTACTATCAGAAAACCTAACAGTTGAGATAATAAGCATAAGACCAACAGTTGACAGTACAATTTCCCCTGTTTGTAAAGTATTGACTCTGCTGAGTAAATCAAGGAAGTAGTAAGATTTAAAACAGGACAAAGAAAGGACTAAGAGAGAGCAAGGCAGGATTATAGGCTTTTGATTAAGTATTATTTTATAGTCATCCAGGATAGAGATGAAGGTAACAACTGAACTGACATATTCTGATAGATCAAAAAAGCACAAATCTAAAGGATACCCAGTTGGTTGTAAGGGAGAAAAAGAGGTAAAATTTGTTTTAGTAAGTTTAAACCCCAATATCTGCTTTATCTACGAAGACTTGTGAGTTCTATGACATAAGTGTATCTGAAAGCCCTCCTTATTAGTTTCAATAAAATATGTCCTATGAATAAATAAGCACTCTTTCAATTTTTTCACTATAAAACAGCCTGCCATTGCTCAAGCTTGGGACTTTGAATAAGACAGTAAAATACTTTATGAAGTTAACAAATACCCACTCAAGTTTAAATAAACAAGCATACAAATAAATGGAACTGAATGAGAAGATGTGTGATAATCTTTTTTGTATAGAAAGGTTCAAAGGAAATATACTGAGGAAACTAGATTAGTGTTCTGGATAAGGCGTTTAGCTGAGGCTCGATGGGAGGAGGGAAGAAGGGTCAACAAATCAAATGTTTACAAAAACTAACACCCAATGTTGAATGCATATGTTCTACAACTAATGCCTCTTAACATAACCTTATGTCCAATGTTGTTTGCTTTAATACTGTTAAAGCGGACTGAATCTCTACCTCAGGATATGAAACTTTTACCTCAGGATCTCTGGCTAGGGACTATAAAAGATTGCACTAGTAATGGGACGAAGTCAATTCAGAAGTGCAAACGAACAATATGCAATAGACTAGACACAGTAGTTAGACCATATATAAGAGAAACACCAACCAAACAAAAGGTACTCGGAGTATACTTGAAGGGGGAAGGGAGGAGGAAAGAACGTTTACTAAAACAGATGTTTACAAAGATTAATACCTAATGTTGTATGCTATATCCTAGGATGATTGTTTAGCAATAGGATCTTTGGTTTAATGTTGATCACATTAATATGGAACCAGATAAGAGAAACACCAATCAAACAAAGTGTAACAGGAGTATAGTTGAGGCTAGACGCGAAGGGTGGGAAAAAGGCTTACTAAATCAGACGTTTTCAATGACTAACACTTAGTATTGTATATCAGGTGCCATGATGATTGCTGCACAATATGCTTTTATGTCCAATGAAACTAACAAAAGTGAGCTTCTTCAATGGAGATAGTCAAAAGGAAAGGTAAGTGTTACCTCTATTTTATTCTTGTAATTTCATGATCTCTTTTCTCTAGAATTTTTCAGGTGGCTTTTTATGTGTGGATTCTTTGTTTTCTTTTTCTATACTTTCTTGAGCTATCAGATTCCTCTAAGACCAATGTAGCTACTTGTACACCTGTGGGAGTTAGTTTTTGGGTCAAATGAAAACCTCCTGGAATTTCAGTTGATTTCGAGCAGACGCCATTTACCTGTATAACTCATTCTTCCAAGAATAAATAACAATGCACAATGTTGTCATTTTGGAAATTGTACTCATTTATCACACCACTATATATTTCGGTCTCTGCATGCTTGGCTTCATTAGCCCAGGCTAATCCATGATGATCCATATTCATTACAAAATATTAATATGTATATATATTCAGTAGTCTGACTTCATGAGCTGCATTGAGTGTAACAGAAGTTAAGCACACATCTACAAATGAAGCACAATTTATAGAGAACATTGCTATAAAGCAGCGGTTCTCAACCTTTTTCAGGCCGCGACCCTGACCTGCACTGTGCATGCGCAGCGCGATGGCCCACACCGCGCATGCGCGGCATGCCGCGACGGCCCACATCACACATGCGTGGCGCGATGGCTTGCATCGCGCATGTGCGGTGCTACCCCACGCATGCGCGGTGCTGACCCCTGCGCCGGCCAAGGGGAAAAGGGGAAAAAAATTGCGGACTGCGTTGTTTGGCGACCCCCGTGAAATGGTCATTCGACCCCAAATGGGGTCGCGACCCACAGGTTGAGAACCGCTGCTATAAAGCCTATGCACTTGACACAAAAATTACGAACTTGAAGACATTTCTCAGAAAAGAAAGCTGAATTTCTATAGACAGTAGCTTAGAAGGTTAGAAAAGTTAATTAAAAGCAAGTGGAAGATAGAGTACTGAGCTCAATGTGGATTAGCTTGTTCGGTAATCTAACAAAAGCTAAATAATGTTTGATAGAACATGTTAAAAACCAGACAACTGGAATTCATCAATTCAGTGGCATTCTAAAAACCAATCCATGCTGAGTTCAGCATTTGTCACTAGCTGCTCGGCTATGTCACTGGATCTGGAATTCAGTACTTTTCTTTTTCTTATGCCTCTCTATATTGAGTAGGTTTGGGCTATCAATAACTGGCTGTTGAAGATATTCAACCACAATATCTGTTCTTCTTGCCTTTTTTTAGTCCATTGCAAAATACGGAATGGACAGTTCTTCAATCATTCTTCAGATTGTTATTAGGGAAAGCAGGCTAATTATATGCACATTGCAGCAAGCTTCAACTTGTCATTCTCCTATTATAGGAATTATTTTCCACTATATTTTAAACACTGAAAGGAAATTACCATCATAAATAAGCCCAGCTAAAAAGATTAGGGATAAATTTTATTCGGTTAAAAAAAAATCTAGGTTATCCTATTTTGTGCAGCATGCCTAGGATCTGAATAGTAAGAAAGTGAGAGTCTGCCTTCTGAGTCTTTATAACTGCAATCACTGTAACAGCGGAACAAGTCACTGAAAAATATATCGATGGATTGCTTGATGAGAGCATTAATATACAGTAATACTTTAAAAAAATGGCATAGTGCTGATTTCTCAAAAAGTGGGTTGGAACCCTTCCCACAAATGATCCAAGCAACTTAGAGAGGGTTGCAGAAATTTTAAAATCCTGATCATACAAGTAAAGCAGGAACATTCTCTAGACTCGCTCTAGGCCAGGGGTAGGCAACCCAAAAGACTCAAAGAGCCACTTGGACCTGTTTCCCAACGAAAACAAAACACTGGGAGCCGCAAAACTCTTTTGATATCTAAAATGAAAATAACACTGCATATATCCTTTTTTACCATATACATACATACATGCATATATATATAACTAATTTCGTTAAAAACACGAATCCTGGGTATAGTCATATTATAAAAACAAACAAACATGAACACCAGGAATTTTTTTTTTAAACTAAAAACGTTTAATCTAGTGCCAAGCTTTCGTCGGCCAACTGCCGACATCATCAGGGCTTAAAACCGGTTGATGGGAGTCTCCTTTATAGTGCTAGTCAGTTTGTGCACACGGCTCCTGGACCTCGTCATCGGTCCTACTTAATTGGGCTGCGTGTCGGTTATATTCTTGATGTTGATTGATGCTACCGCTCCGTTACTTGCTCTGCTTCCTCCACTATCCTTCTTTTTGCATGTGTTGTTATCTATCTATCTCCTCACTACAGGCTCCTGAGTTCGGCAAACTCCTTCCCCCTTTTTTGGTCGTTTGTTTCCTCCGTGTTTTCCCAGTTACTCCTTCTCGCTCCATTGGGCTGTGCGCTGGGTATTCTCCTCTCATCTCCCCCCTGCTATCCTTCCCATATGTTCATGGCCATGTCCTACGCATATATCACCTCCTATGGTCTCCACCCCTTCTTCCTCGTCTCCGATGTTCATTACGTTCGCATTGCCCTGATCATCGCGTTGCAGTCTCTGTTTTGATCCGTTGCCTTAGTCTAATGTGGATCGTACGCATTCCCTCTTCATGGGGGTATTGTTGCATTGTATGTTTGAGCCTACACCCCTCTTTCTCATGGCCCTATGCTTGCATATAGGGTTAGTTGGTGGGGTGGCCATTCGTTCCTCCCCCCTTTTTTGTTTGTTATAAATCTATCGTTGCGATCCTCATATTGTCTATGGTGTTCTGAGTTGTCCTCTTTTTTCAATCGTGATTGGGTTTTTATTGTGGGGCTGTCAATACACTGTCCAATTGGTTCCACTCCACTGTTTTTATGTTTTGTTGTTACTGCATGTGCATGAATATCTTTGATGTCATTCGTTGGGCAACCTGGAATCTCTGATGTGAAGGCTTTTTGCTGGTGTGTTCTGACCTTTGTTCTTTCATTGGGGAGTGTTGTTATTCCTCTTGCGTGTCTTAAGGGATCTGGGGGACTTCCTGCTGTATTGGATTTTACTCTCCCATTTAACAGCTCTTTTGCTCTTTTGGAACGTGTGCATACCTCCAGGGAAGGGGCTTCTGTTGGTTGCTTATTGGTAACCACTGTCTGATTGTCCGCAGGTTGCAATGGCATTTTCACTTCCCCTATGGTCCTGTCTCCTTGATCTTGTGGCACATAGTTGGATTGTCTTTGTTGGGATGCATGATTTTGTTTATCCCACGCTCTCTATGCCTGGTGTGCCAGGCAGAGTTCTATGTGCCAGTTGATCGAATTTTTGTCGGAGAGCCAAGCCTCTTTAAGCAAGCGGCCTCCTTTGGTGGTGTCACTGGATAGGGTATGCATGTCATTAAAGTCGAACTGATGGCCAAGGTCAGCCATATGCGTCCACACTTGTGAGTGCTGTTCACACCTTTTGATGGCCAGCTTGTGTTCATGTATCTGGGTTTTCAGTCTTTTGGAGGTCTCCCCAACATAATTGCTAGGACAGTTTTTGCAGTTGATCTTATACACCACTGCGGATTTTTCTGCGTTGGGGAGCGGGTCCTTGGGGCGCATGATCTTAGAGCGCAGTGTCTGGTTCAGTTTATGGGCTACTTTTATGTTAGGGGGGGCTAGTAACCTAGCTGTTGCTTCGGACACATTGTTGATGTAAGGAAGGGAAATGCATGTCATCTGTGGTGCTGTCTTGTTAATCTATAAATTCTCCCGGGGTTTGGGTGGTGCGCTGTGGTGTTTGATAAACCTCACTGGATAGCCATTGCATTTGCAGATGCGGAAAAGGTGGTTCCTTTCCTCTGCTTTTGCTTCGGCCATGCTGCAGTGAGAGTCTATCCGTTTGAATAATGTTCTGATGCAGCTTGCTTTATGGGCCACCGGATGATTATTCTTGTAGTGGAGGGTTCTATTGGTGTGTGTTGGTTTTCGGTATATCCTTGTATGCAGGGTTCCATCTGGTTGGTGGTTCACTAGCACATCCAGGAAAGCTAATGAGCCCTGATTCTCCTCCTCTGCTGTAAACTTGATGTCTGGGTATACCGAGTTCAGTGTGTCCATAAAGTTTATTTTTTGGCATCTTTTGATAACCACGAACGTATCATCCATGTAGCGGATCCAAAATTTGGGTTGGTATTTAGCCATCGTTGTAAGCTCTAACCATTGGAGAACTGCTTCCACTATTACGCTTGAGATAGGGGATCCCATGGGTGTCCTTTTAACTTGCTCAAACCTGGTCCCCTGAAAGGTGAAGATAGATGATGACACCTTGAGGAGGATACACCCGAGTGACTCAGCAATGGCTAGGTTTTATGGACTACCCAAGATCCATAAGGAAGGCTTCCCCATCTGCCCTATTGTCTCATTCAGAGGCACTCCAACCTCGGAACTGGCCAGATGGCTGAGTAACAGGATCAACCATCTTGTTAGTAACTACCATAACATTGGCAGAGGAGTTTCTTGAAAGGATTAAAACCCTAAGAGTGGAGGAGGATGAGATGATGATGTCTTTTGATGTCACCTCACTCTTCACCTCCATTTCACAAGACCTGGCAGTCACAGTCCTAAGAGACTGCCTGAATGAAGGGAATAGGGAACAACACCAAGACTCCCTACAAACCGAGGATTTGGTAAAATTAATAGAGGTGTGTTTGAAAACCTACTTCACCTTTCAGGGGATGGAGGAGGCTCAGACCTGCATCAGAAGGCTCAAAGAGCCGCATGTGGCTCCGGAACCGTGGGTTGCCGACCAGTGCTCTAGGCAGTGCTCCTACTTTCCCTGGCAGGCAATTGTAGTACTGTAATATTTGAAGGCTCCTGTGATGTAAATATTATATAATGCACTTGTGTTTTTTTAATACAGCTAAAGAAATAAAGCTAAGAATTCATTAGTTTTCCTTATGGTGAGAGTTGCATTTATTGTTTTAGAAGATCACAGTATCAAAACATTTGTGAAGCTTCATTATAGTACATATAATGACTGGGAATGTTAATTCACTCTCTTTTTTCTTTATTGAACATTTAATGCTAATCTTATCCATTAAAAGATTTAATTCTTACATTCATACTCTGAGTGGGACAATTCAGACAAATACATAACAGGTGGAGATTACATTGCAATGCACTTTTTCTTACATAGCTTCATTTGAAGGATCTGCTAGCATCAACCACCTTCCTATTGATGCCAAAATTAGAAAGGCATATATTAGTGCTGAAAGATGCATAATCTTGATTCAATCTTAGAGAAAGATTGCCTAGTAGTTGTATGCAGCTGACAAAATGTATAATACATTAACATTTTGTACATTTTAATAAGGTTTGCAAAAATAATTTGACCTTGCTTTTAATTGTTGATCATTAAAATTTTGATTTAATTTTTTTACATTTTGATTCTGTTGTATATTTTTATTATAAATAGGAAAAAATTAAAAGCTTTATACAGGAATATATACACAAGTATTTCATTAATTGATAATCACTGTTGATTTCTTTGACATAATCATAAGTTAATGGTAGTTCAATTAATTGTTTTGAAATTCTTTAAGAAAAGTAATACAAAAAATAAACACATAACTAAAATGCAATCAATAGCTGCAGAAGCTGCAAAAGAATCTAAGTTAAACATGCAAGGATATATTTAAGTAGACAGATCTTTCTATTATTTCTGCACTCTCACCATGGCAAATGGAATGAGCTGCTAGCATTAAAATGAACTGTCCACAAGGTAATGTGTTTTGCATCTGCAGGTGCCTTGTAGTATAGCAAATAACGTAAAACATTTGCATAAATCATGGCCTGGGGAATGTTACACAGTCAACATGGGACTGCCAAGCTATTCAGTGATGCTATAATGGACTAATGAATAAAGGCTTAGTGTGCATAGAACTGTACTTCTAGCCAGATAAAATTAAAGTGGAAGAGAAGAGGGCTGTAGATAAGCAAAACCCTTATTATTTTTATTTTTATTATTTTATTTTTGTGTTGTAAGAAATAACAAACAAAAAAAACCTTTGGGGCATAAGAGTTGCTTGAACTGTGAGATGGGTTGCAAATAAATTTGATGAATAAATAAATAAGCTGGCTTTAAAATTAATAACCAAACAATGAAGGTGTTAACAAAGAATATGATAATGGTAAATCAAGTGAAACTGGTAGAAAAAACTAATTCAGATACAGAAAAAAGTGTAATACTTGGGCATATTATTTTATTTATTTATTTATTTATTAAACAAATATATATGATTGCTCAATTCACACAAGAGTGGCTTGAGCAGTGTGGTGGCCTAGAGGTCAAGACACTCGCCTCCCACTTGGAAGGTTGAGAGTTCAATCCTAGACATTGACAAATGTTTCTTTATCAGGGCGCAAAGAGAATATATATAGACAACAGAATATTTGGAAAGGAGCAGGAGAATTTCAAGTTGAATTATGTACAAATGATGAACTGTTAGTAAATGACTCCAGAAAAAATTATCTAGAATGTATAAAAGCTCTTCAAAGTTATGCTGGAAATGTGGGAAGTATAAAGAGTAATTTTACTGTCCCTGGTGGACTTCTAAAAAAGTCAGAAAAGTTTGGGTTTAAATATCTACAGTGATACAAAGACTTTTAAAGAGTAATATTCACTGAAACCAGAACTTTTTTCCTTGGGACTAATGGACAGACAATAAGAAAAGAACCATGAAATATTAATTTTAGATATGATCACTCTAGAGAGACTTCTATATGCACAAAAAAGGAAATATCACAATGGAGGAATGGTTTGGTGAATAGTACGGAACTAGCAGAGATGGCAAAATTGACTTGTTTGATGATAAGATAAGGTAAGGTAAGGTAAGATAAGGTGAGGCGAGATAAGGCAAGGCAAGGCAAGGCAAGCTTTTTTGCTGTGAATACACTGACACATATTAAAAATGATATTCTGAGTTCTCAAAAAAAGTATATATCTATACACATAAAAACACACATATACACATGCTATATACATACACACAAGCTTGAGAGTTCACAAGATTAATACTGTATGGAACAAAACTGTGACTGAATCTGGATGTTCTGCTTTGGATACCACAGAGCCTCCTCCTAGAAGGTAACAAGGAAAACAGCTCATGAAGAGACTATGTAGCATCCCAGACAATCCTGTGGACCCTGCTCAAGCATCCTTTATATCAGGGGTCTTCAACTTGGCCTTTTTATGACTTGTGGACTTCAATTCCCAGAATTCCTCAGCCAGCGTGCCTTCAATTCTGGGAATTGAAGTCCACAAGTCATAAAAGGGCCAAGTTTGAATACCCTGGTTTATATGCTATGTCTTGAATAGAAGGAAGTGAACTACCAATAATCTTTTCTGCCATCCTCACTGAAAGAACAGAAAATGTGAACTTAGCATCTTTTAAAAATCTTGGTCTTTGTGGTGGTCTTTGCCTCTGCTTTCTAGGAAAAAAAATTCCATTCACCAAATTTTCCCTAGAAGCCCAAGAGAGAATTTTTATGGATAAAGCTAGTCTTAGACTGATGTTATATGGGTTTGCCTGCTTGAGTTACTTCTGGAATAAAAAAAAAATCTATCAACATTAGGCGAAATTAGGATTTCATGTGATCTATGTTTAGATTTAGTAGGTTTAACATTGGGATAAGTATTTCGTAGTAGTCTTACATTCAAGTTATGGTGGGAATTGTCTGCCAGGATAACAGTTAGAATAGAAAATTGGTATTCACAACAGAACAAATATAAACTTAGGGTAGACTTCCTTGAGATCTGGATTCACTTTGGCATAGGGCTAGCTTATTAATAACAAGTGCTTATTGGTGTAGTTAATTATTCCTGGATCTCTTCCAGTATACCTCTATCTCCTTGTCCTTGATTGGGTGGCCTTGAGGAGCATTATCAGTTTAAACTGCTGGTGTTTACTTTCTGGGCTATACATACAGGTAACATCCCATTATTTGAAAAACCTGATTAGAATTTATGTTCCTCTGTTCAATAGTGTAATCAAGGTTAATCAGTTTTCCCTTGTGTTAAAATTGCACTTCACTTTTTAGGATTTCTTTGTCATTTAGTTCTTCCTTTCTGGAATTGAATTCTCCTTGAGTTATCTGGAGTTCTATCTAAAAAGCTTTAAAAAGCTTTAAAAATACTTTTCAGTGGACATTTATAAAACTGGAAGAACCTTATTTCTCATTTTTTGGTGTAAAGTGTCCTTCTATCAGGAATTATTTATACTGATTATTGCACTATATTAGGAGATTTTTTACATTGATTATTATATTATATTATTTTATTGTGATACTGATTTATATTCTGTATAATTTTTATTTATCTACCTTTTATTTAGTTGTAAACGAACTCATTATTTCTCTAAGATTTTTTTAAAAAGAAAATTAGAGGGAAAAATAGTAAGATGCTCAGGGAAAGAAAAATATTTTATTTTTTAATTCTGAAAATATCACTCTCTGGACCAGCGAGAGGTTTTGGAAATTGTTCTTGATGAGCAAAAGGCTCTAATTTAATTAAGCGAGTTCTAAAAATTAATCTTTTAAGTAGTTTTTTCATTGGTTTCTTAAAAGACTTTAAATAGTGGTTTTGATTTGTTTGTAATATATTTGGTTTTAATTTTAATTATATTATAAACTGTGACAAGAGTTGATAGTCATTGGTATAAGTTAAAAGTTTAAAAAGTAAGCAGAAATAAATATCTTTCATACACTTCTAAAAGCAATTCCCCTTTTTCAAGGATATAGCAATCCAACATATTTTTGGATCTTGACTTCAAGGTGTGAAATATATTAGCTATTTGTTATGTTTGAGTTGCTCAAGGTAAATGTTTCTACACTGCCTGTCCATAAAAAGGATATTTGGGGAACTTTAATGAGAAAGATTTAACTATTTTAACATAATATCATTTTACTGATTTTATTATTGATTTTAAGAGGATTTTTCATAGCTTCATGCTCTTATTATCAGTCTGAAATCTTTACTTTGTAATATTTGTCTCAACCTGCTCTCTATGTCCGCACTGCCACCTTGATTTAATTGTCACCAGGACAATGTGTCATCTTATATTTTGGTTCAAATGTCTGCATTTCATTATTTAAGTTTAACATGGGTTTGTTGGTTAACTTTGGTTACTGTTCTACTTCTCCTGATTCCTTCATGCCATCATCCTAATTACAATCATTCAGTTTTCTATTTTTCATTATATAAGCATTCTTGAGATCATTCCCCCCCAAAAAAGAACAATTATTTTTCATAATCTGGACTTGATGCCACTAATGCACTCTAAGGTACCATTTTAGCAGCTGCATCACACTGCTAGCATATGTTTAACTTGTGGTCAACAATAATACCCAGATCCTTTCTCACCCAGCTGCCAATTCAGTTTTCCTCCCATATTATCCTTATGCCTTCTTTTTGTTTTCTTACCAAGGTGGAGAATATTACATTTTCCCCCAATCAGCCCATTGAACAAGCTTTAATGTATATGTATACTACTGTGTTTTAGAGTCTGTGTCTTCCTTCTAGAACAGTGATGGAGAACCTTTTAGAGACCGAGTGCCCAAACCGCAACCCAGAACCCACTTATTTATTGCAAAGTGCCAGGGTTGCATCAGCATTGTGGTGCCCTCAGGGGGGGGGACAGGGAGGCTCCTGTGGCACGCAAAACCTGGGGGCACAAAAATAGGCCATCATGCTGCAAGGCGCAAAACAGTCGCCACCATGCCACGGGGTGCAGATACAAGGTGCTGCACCACATAAGAACAGAGCAGGGCTAGTGAGTATCATGCAGGCACTAGCCCTGCCCCATTTGCAGTGCGTCGATGTTTGCAGCCCTGTGTGCACATGCACGCATGTAAAATATTTCCCCCTCCCTTTTCTTCCAATCCACCAATCGACAATGGTTGGTGACCTCTGTTCTACCACCTCTACTCGAGCTTGCTAGTCGGCTGCTTCGCCTCTTTTGCGCTGGGTGGGGCTCCTGCTCCAGGTGGCGGTGGTGGCCTGATGGACCTGCTGCTGGCGGTGGTGGTGCGTGTGCCAACAGAGAGGACTCTGAGTGCCGCCTCTGGCATGCATGCCATAGGTTTACCACCACTGTTCTAGAATAAAGCAAGAAATTTATGGCAAAAGTTTTTTTTTCCATTTTGACTGTCTCTGATGATTTGGCAATTGGTTTTTCTCTAGGTGGTAGATTCCCTCTTCTGTTCTATCATCTGCTGGCATCCTTCAATATTGTTCTGTGTTAGTGGTTGTCCTCAGTCCTCTTCAGTCTATTCTGTCTTCAGCACACTTTTAAAAATCTTGGTCCATTCTGCAACATGGACTTCAGACCCCTCTGAAACCAATGAGCCTTCAGCGGTATAAATATTATCCAGTCTCTTTTGTGACTGACTGCCAATTTTTCTTTCTTTCCTAAAACTAACCATCGCTTTATAGCAGCCGGTGGTATCAGTTCTATTTTAGTTGTTAGTTCTTTTCCAAATCTCCAGTTATTTTTCTAGGGTTCTATATGATATATTAAATCATATTCTCCTTGATACTGACTCAATCCAGTTGCCCCACCTTCTTTGGGAAATTTAAATTAGCACCTGCTCTCAGCATCTTGTTATTAGAAAGCTAGCCTGACAATGTAGAACATGAGAGTTGGACATGTCATGAGCTTATGAGGAAACATGGTGGTTGTGGTGCATCACATATCCTATTTCTTTCTTGCCTATTCAGCTGCAGATGATGTGTGTCGTATTGATTACTCCCAATGGTGGGATATAGGAAACCTATATTTTATATGTGCACGCAAACATACATACATACACACACACACACACAGATGTACATATGCATATATACACACATTTACACATATGTTATCTCTACAGATATTCAGATTTAGGAAATCTGCTTTTTATATATTGCTAACTATTCCAATGTAGGCAATGTGCCAGTCAGTCACTTAGGAAAAATAAGCTTGGGTTTGTCAAATGTTCTGGAAAGATTCATGCAAATTGCAATTCCACCATCATAGTACTGCAGTAATTTTGCTGCATTTATTATAAATCAGGACACAGCAAAAAGGGTTGGCCACCATCCGGCATAGAGTGATAGATATCTTTTCACATCCACAGCATTTTTGCCATTCATACCAGCTGGGGAATATTGCTCAGAAAAGAATGGTAGCCTCAGTGTGAGCCCATGATCTAATGTTACAAATTAATTCCAAAAAAGAAAGTGTTGACATAAGACAAAAACAAAGCATTACATAGTACCTTAACGTGTTTTTGATACAAGTAACTTTCAGATGCAACTCTAAGTTGTAAAACTAGGAACTGCTGCAGTGTTATGGATTTCTGTCACATTGAAGAGAGCATTCATTAAAGAGGTGCAGACATCCTTTCTATCTTTGCCACAAAACTAGTGCAATTTTGTTCAATAAAATAAAAAAAACCAGATATTCCCATGATGGGGGCATTGATTACAAGTAGTGCTTAATCAATGGGAGTGTTCACCAAAAACCACAAGCCGAGATCTGATGGTTAAAAACAAGAAAACATTCTTATCGTAGAATTAAAATCAATCTAACCATTCAAAATGTTGAATCTATATTTACATCTCTATATATATTGGCCTTTGCAACAGTTATATGATATATTAAATATGTATTTGTCTGAGCTTCAAACAGCATGAAGTTAAAATGGTGAATAATTATTCATAAAGTGAATTAATGATTACATCTGTGGTGGGGCTTCCAGAATAAAATCTATACTCAAGAATGTATCCATCTTTTTCTGTTGATTTTAGGTTGATCCATTCAATGCCTCCTTCTTTTTTTCCAAGATGGCCTCATATCTCAGCAGATGAAATAAATCATTGAAGGAAATGGAAGAACGTGGAAGATGTAAGACAATTTGGAAAAACACTGCCAAATAACTTTGGTAAAAATGCTGCCAAACAACACCTGGGAGGCTAAACCCAGTCCAACAGGATTTTAATAATGGTTACTTTAATTAGGCATCAAGTTTATTTGAAACTGAAGGTGGGAGATAAACAGCTCTCCTAGATTGAAGGTAGTCTATTTATTAAATCAGACAAAATACAAAAAGATCATTATCTCACATTGCAATTTCTAAATCATTAGTAGCTAATTTATATTAATAATGACTTTGCTTACAGTAACTAATTGGAAATATTGTTTTCTCTTCTATTAAAGGGAGCGTGTCCATTCTTGTTTCCATGCAATCAGATAAATATGTTAACTTATAGAATATAGAATCACACAGAGCTTGAAATCTTTGGGATTTGCTTGCAGTTTTGTATCTACATCTTACTGTAATTTATAGAAATGAAAGAAACTTCTCTGCATCAGGGCAGACCAATCATCTGTTTAGGTCAGTATTCACTGTTTGACTGCAATGATTCTCTAGAGCAGCGGTTCTCAACCTTGGGGTCGCGACCCCATTTGGGGTCGCGAGACCATTTTGCGGGGGTCGCCGGACACCGCGGGCCGCCATTTAGTGCCACAGCCGAGCTGGCCTCGGTGAAGTGCAGGCCCGCCTTGAGGTCCGGTTGCCCCAACCACTTGGCCGGCTGCCGGAGGGCGAGTTGGAGGCCAGGCCTGGGATGTGGCGGAGCGGAGCGGAGCGGGAAGGAGGCAGCTTTGCGCCCGCCTGCTCCGGACCGCTCTTCCGTGTGCCTGCCGGAGGCGAGGCCAGCCTGGTGTGGAGCCGGCAGGCCCGCCGGTTCTGCGCATGTGCAGTTCGGCGCTTCGCGCGCATGCGTGGTTTGGGCCTGTCGCACACACATGCGCAGATCGGTCATCGCACGCGCATGCGCAGATCGGCATGTTGCAACCCGCCATTTTTTTTGGGGGTGCGCGCATGCGCGCGCGCGCGCGCGCACACGCACCCAGGTCGGGGTCGCAGCGCGCATGGGTGGCGCAAGTGGGGTCTCAGCCTAAAAAAGGTTGAGAACCACTGCTCTAGAGTCATTTCCATGTTGTTTTTCCATTGTCTTATTTCTAACCATGAGAGATAATAAACTCAGGGGAGCTGGCAAGGACAAATGGAAGGGAATGGGTACATTTAGTTTAGAGCAGCAGTTCTCAACCTGTGGGTCGCGACCCCATTTGGGGTCAAACGACCATTTCACGAGGGTCACCAAACAACGCAGTCCGCCATTTTTTCCCCTTTTCCTTAGCTGTGCTACTCCCTCCCTCTTATTCTATTGGCTTTTGAAAGCCAATAGAATAGACTCTCTTGAGCCCGCCAAAAGTCCCAGTCTGCAAACAGTGCTGCAAGTTCTCTGCAGTGAAGGCGAGCTATCTGGAAGTTTCCACCTCTCCCTGCTGAGCAACTACTAAAAATGTAAGAGGGCCAGGGGTGGGAGGTGGTAGCCAGCAGGCACAGGGAGAGTTGCTGGCGCGCGTGGGGCCTGGCGGGTGCCTTACCTCCCTTGGGCTGGGCCAGCTGGTGGCCCAGTCGGTGGTTGCCCTGCAGCATCGATGCCCCTTGCCAGGTACACCTTGGCCAATGCAGGGGGTGGCACCACTCATGCGTAGCGCTCCCGGGCAGGGAAAGTCCTTGACTTACGACCAGTTGGGTAGTCCTCGACTTACGACCGGTTGGGTCCTCGACTTACGGCCAGTTGGGTAGTCCTCGACTTACGACTGGTTGGGGGTCGCGGCATTAAAAAGGTTGAGAACCACTGGTTTAGAGAGAAGATTGGTGGGTGTGGAACTGATAGCACTTTTAAAGAACCTTGTTTTCACATGGAAAAAGATTGTCTATTCTTTCAGTGGGCAGAAACAATGGACTTAAGAGACAGAAGGCAGATTCTGGATGAATGTTAGGTAAAAGCTCCTAATGGCAAGAACTATTCAACGTGGACAATGATGGCTTTAGGAATGGACAAATTGGACAATTCTCAGGGGCCTGAACCTGAAGATTTCAATATCTCAGAGGCTGCCACAAAGAAGAGGAGGTTAACCTATTTTCCAAAGCACCTGAAGGCAGGGCAAAAAGCAATGGATGGAAACTAATCAAGGAAAGAAGCAACCTCGAAATAAGGAGAAATTTCCTGACAGAGCAATTAATCAGTGGAACTATTTGCTTCCAAAAGTTGTGAGTATTCCAACACCAGAGATTTTTAAAACCATTTGTCTGAAATGATGTAGGGCTTCCTGCTTGAACAGGGGGTTGGACTAGAATGCTTCCAATTCCTTCCAACTCTATTATTGTGTTAATTTTGGCATAATACATAATAAAAACAGTTCATTGGAAACAGCTGGTTTTCTTTTGTTAGCCAGCAAAACTGGCTCCATCAATATATTTTCTGACTGGGATAGTCTCTTGATGTATAGCATTTGATGAATGATACAGCATAAAGGTTGCTCTTTGGGATTTTTAAAAATCTTCTTATTAAGAAGCATATTAAAGTAAGAAGCATAAGCAGTTTCATTTTCTTAACTTGACAAGGAGACTAACTGCACTGCCTTCTACAGTGTTTAATTCTTCCTTTCAGGAGTGGATAAGTAATGTAAATAGCAAGGGAAGAACTTTTTTTTTAAAATCAAGAAAGCCAGCATATTTGCAGACTACAATATGAGTTTAATTTATCTGTTTGATATTTTATTTTTTAACTTTATTTTTTTCCTATTTTTAGAGTTAATGAAGAGTTTACAGTGATTGATGACAATTTTCTTTGTGCCTAGCCAAGCCTTGAACATCTATCCTTTTTTTTAAATATCCTTTTGGGGAATTATCAGTATCTGTCCAGGGACACCTCTTCATTCTTGGATCTTTAGAATGTTTCTCTGGATTGTTCAACAATTTTCATCAGCAAATACCTCTCAATTTGTCCCCGAGCCAACAAGTCTTCAGTTGTGTAAGCGTTGTTCAGTTGTATAAGCATCCATTACAGCTGCTATTACCTTCGATTTTAGTTATTTCTTTTTCCCAGCGTTATTTCTGATGATCAAAAGAGAAAGACATTCCAATTTATAAAATTCAGCCTCTCTCTGTGTGTTCTTATCTGTGTATCTATGTGTATCTGTTAGTGATACTCTTATCCAAGACCCAGAAATCCTAGGCTCTCATGGGGGACAATGGAACCAACTGAAGAGGGCAGAATTAACTCCTCTTTGTTGTTTATATTCAAGCTCAACAGCCATCTGTTCTTGGATAGCTAACTTAGACTATGCACTGAACATTAGATTAAAGGTCTAAATGGGACTTCCTAACTGTATATTCTATGACCCTTTGCATGCAATCCCTTCCTACCTGATGAGGGATGAATCCATTTGGAAATATCTGAGCCACTAGGTCAGGGGTGTCAAACTCGTAATGTCGTGTAATGTGTCGCAATGTATCACGGCTTTTTTGCCATTGCTGGCAATGGGGTGGGCACGGTTTTGGTATGATGCATCTGGCCCGTGGGCTGGCAGTTTGACACCCCTGTACTAGGCAGACTGTTTAAACCCATAAGGGATTCAAAAGCCCCATGTAGCATGAGAATAAGGAGAAAGATCATTTTTAAAATCTTAAAAGAAAATAAAAAAGGAAAACTAGAGAACTGGCTCAAGGCCTAATTGTAGGGTTAAGTAGTTCTTCATTTATTGTCTTATACCCATACTACAAACATCTCACTTTACTGCATAAAGTCAGATGCTTATATAATGGGTTTCTAAATTTAGTGCCAAAATAAATAAATTAATGAAATATAAGTTAAACTGCAAGACCTTTGGGTGAGGTAGATATGAACTTTTTCCTTCCTTCCTTCCTTCCTTCCTTCCTTCCTTCCTTCCTTCCTTCCTTCCTTCCTTCCTTCCTTCCTTCCTTCCTTCCTTCCTTCCTTCTTTCTTTCTTTCTTTTTCTTTTTTTCCTTATAAGATTATCAAAGGATGAAATCCTGCTGCTGGACCTGCTTTTGATGTCAAATACACTACTGGTCTAGTTAACTTGCAGGTCACATTTCCCACTATTGAAATGTAGACTCCCTGTATGACCATGTCCATCTCAATATAAGATTAATATATGTGAATAACTTCCACAAGAAGGTCCTACAACCATAGCCTTCTACATTTCTGATATTAATTGCACAGTATGTTTAGGATCAGAGCCTAGATATGTTTGTATTCTTGCTCTTTGGTAACTACATGAAGTGCCATTTGTACAATTAATAGGTGAAAAGGAATGCTGTCACTATGTGATGTGTCAGTATGGGTTTTTTGGAGGCTTTGGGACAAACAAGTCAATGTGTAGGAGACCCGTGGTCAGTACTTCCTATGGAACTGTCAATATTTCATGGTTATAATCTGAATTTATAGATGCTTTCAAAATAAATCTTTGTTTTAAACTTCAGCACTACTATTATCCAGTGACATTGACACATAATCACATGATGTCACTCTTTGAAATATCTGTGTTTAATGTATATTGAACATCCACGTATACAAGGCCATGCTGGCATTTCTTCCACACTTTATTTATACCTTCATTGACAACTCTTCACTACTGCGAGAAGGTTGAAAAAGAGTACAGACAACAGCTTTGAAAAAGAATAGTATATTCTAGCACATTCCAGCAATTCGTGAGTGGCTTCATTGGCTTTAGGCCACTAATTATTTTTATCTGTCTTGTACCATTTGGGAAACTGATTCACAACTGTAAAAAAGTGGTAGTGCATCAAGTTATCATATTACGGACTGAATGATCACTGCTTTGTTTATGGCTGTCCAGGATTGTATTGTGTACGTGTTGAAAAAGTACCAGGCACAGAAGAGAAGTTTTATCCTCATTTTCCTTCTAGTACAATGTTTGGAAAAACCTTAGGATTTTTTTTTATACATTACAGGTAGTCCTTGACTTATGACCACAATTGACCCCAAAATTTCTGTTGCTAAGTGAAAGATTTCTTAAGTGAATTTTGCCCCATTCTATGACCTTTCTTGCCACACTTGTTAAGTGAATCACTTAAGTTGTTAATTTGGTAACATGGTGAATCTGGCTTCTCCATTGACTTTGCTTGTGAGAAGGTCATAAAAGGTCATAAAAGGGGATCACGTGACCCCAGGACATTGCAACCTTCATAAGTATGAGTCAGTTGCCAAGCACCAGAATTTTGATCACATGTCCATGGGGATACTACATGGCCATAAGTATGAAAAATGGCCATAAGTCACTTTTTTCAGTGCCAATGTAACTTCAAATGGTCACTAAATGAACTGCTGTAAGTCGAGGATTACCTGTATTTAGTTATTAGATATCAGTCTCAAGACCTGATGTGTTGCTTCAGGAAGGGAAGAGACGGAGACTGATGAGCAAGGAATTCTCAGAATATATGCCAAGAATATATGTTCCCAAGACGGTCACCCAAATATATGAAGATCATCCCTGCTGCCTATCCAAAGCAAGCCAATACCTATATGGGGCAGCAGCAAAGGAGATAGATGGTCACATTGTAGCAACTGCAAAGACATTATTTTGTACTGTGTAGGAGATAGAAATGACACCCCCCCCCACACGCACACACATGGATTGATGCAGTGGTGGGATTCAAATATGTCAACAACCGGTTCTCTGTGTGGATGCCACTTCCAGAAGTCTCTTCTGGGCCTGGGTAACAAAAAATTAGCTACCGGTTCTGCTGAACTGGTGAGCTGGCTGAATCCCACCACTGGATAGATGCTATAAAATGATTAATAATGTAATGTCTTTAGGACACTCAACATGTTTCTGAGGAATTTCTGAGGATTTTTTGGAGTGCAAAACTTGTTTATGACAGGGCTAGATAAAACCCTAGTACAGATGTAGCCATGGAGGAAAATTTTTTTTTAAGCTGCAGAGATCCATTCACAGAATGTGAAAGAAAAGAAATATGAATATGGAAAAACTCTGCACAGTGAAAGATGAAATAAATCAACTACACGTTGACAGGCATCAGTGAAATTGGGCACATTCAATCAAATCATACTGTTTACTATTCAGGACGTGAAAAACAGAGAAGGAGTGATGTTGTTTTTATAGTCAGGAATGAGATAACAAGAATAATATTTGGGTACAACGCAACCAATGACTGAACAATATGTATAGTATTATATTTATTGAATAACTCTTTAATGTAATATTTATCCAAGTTTATGCTCCAACCATTAATAAAAAAGAGAGGAGGTTGATGGGTTTTATGGACAGTTCAATCTGAAATTGGCAGTTGGTGTAACTTGGTGAGGGGCTGACTGTGGAACAGATCATGAATTGCTCAGCTATGGTTTCCAAGTCAGGCTAAAGCAGAAAAACAAGGGCAACCATTTTCCACAATATCCTCCTGAACATATGCCTTCCATTTGCAAGAACATCAGGAATTACTATGAAATATCTCTGATGATCCTCTCCCTAGTTCACAGAAAGATAAAGTGAGGGAGAAGAAAGCACATTCAAATTTGTAAGATTTTGTTCCTATAGCTATTACAATAGCAATAGTTTTGGTCACCATGATGTAAAAAAAGATGTTGAAACTCTAGAAAGAGTACAGAGAAGAGCAACAAAGATGACTAGAGGCTAAAACATATAAGGAATGGTTGTGGAATTGGGGTTGTCTAATTTAATGAAGAGAAAAACGAGGGGGGACATGATAGCAGTGTTCCAATATTTCAGGGGCTGCGGTGTCAAGCTTTTCTCCAAAGCACCTGAAGGCAGGGTAAGAAGCAACAGATGAAAACTAATCAAGGAGAGAAGCAACCTAGAACTAAGGAGAAACTGCCTGATAGAACAATTAACTTGCCTCCAGAAGTGGTGAATGCTCCAGCACTGGAAGATTTTAAGAAGAGACTGGACAGCCATTTGTCTGAAATGGTATAGGGTTTCCTGCCTGAGCAGGGGGTTGGACTAGATGACTTCCAAGATCCCTTCCAACTTGATGATGATGATTACTATTATTATTATTATGGATCATCGCACAGTCAGTCAGATGTTCAGACTGGATTTGGCATTTTGTCTACTTATCGAGTCCTTACCAAGGACCTGGGATAAGTAGATGTGGATGTTTGATGTTATTACAGATATCGTCGCAAGATGGAAGCGGTTCCTAGTAAGGCCGCCTTTTGCAATTGACTAATGGCAAATTTGTCAATGCCAATGGTGTTCAAGTACTGCTCCAGTTGTTTTGGGATTGCACCTAAGGCGCCTATTACTATTGGTACTACCCTTACTTGCTTTTGCCACAGTCTTTCTATTTCTATTTGTAGGTCTTTGTATTTTGTTATCTTTGCCAGTTCTTTCTTGTCTGTTCTGCTGTCTCCAGGCACTGCCACGTCCACTATCCAGACTTTTTTGTCTTTCTTATCGACAATTGTTAAGTCCGGGGTGTTATGTTTCAGGTGCTTGTCTGTTTGAATTCTGAAGTCCCAGAGCAGTTTAACTTTATCATTTTCTATGACTTTCTCTATTTTATGATCCCACCAGTTCTTGCTTACAGGCAAATGATATTTCTTGCAGATCTTCCAATGCACCATTGTTGCTAATTTGTCATGCCGCTGCTTGTAGTCAGTCTGTGCGATCTTCTTGCAGCAGCTTACCAGGTGGTCCACTGTTTCTTCAGCGTGTTTGCATAGGTGGCACTTACTGTCTGTTGCTGTCTTCTCAATTTTGACTTTATATGCATTTGTCCTTAAGGCTTGGTTTTGTGCAGCCAGAATTAGTCCCTTGGTCTCTTTCTTCAATTTTCCTGCTCTTAGCCATTGTCAGGTCTTGTTATTTTCTGCTTTCCCAGCTATTTTTTTTAATGTACTGGCTCTGTAGTGCTTTGTGTTCCCATGCCTCTATTCTGTTCTTCATTTGGTCTTTCTTGTAGGCCAGTTTGGTCTCTCCAGTAGTCAGTAACCCTTCCTGATATACTAATTTCGTACATCTTCATCATTGTCCTTCAGATATTCTTCCAAAGTCATTTTTTCTTCTTCAACCATCTGATGTACTTGCAGCATTCCACACCCACCTATTTTCTATTATTATTATTATTATTATTATTATTATTATTATTATTATTATTATTATTATTATCCACTTCATAGTGCTTTACTGCACTCTCTAAGTGGTTTACAGAATCAACATATTGCCCAACAATCCAGGTCCTCATTTTAGGATCCTTGGAAGAATGAAAAGCTGAGTCAACCTTGAGCCAGTTAGGATCAAATTCCTGGCAGTGGAATTCAGAGTTAGCCTTCAATACTGCATTCTAACCACTGCCCCATCATGGCTCCTAAAGTTATAAAGTTATACCTAAAGCATCACGTAGATCAGGTTAATTCTGATCGAAGCAGGTGGTTCTGTAGGTAGCTAACTGCCAAACCCTGAAGGGTTTCAGAAATTGAAAATCGCATCTTATATTGTACCCCAAAACCAATTGGCAACCAAAGAAAGAGCACTATTTCCAGCATTAGGAACCCCACATCCATGTAATTTTAAAAATAGTATTGTCATTCACATTTTAGCTTTTTTTTTTTAATCTTCCCAATGGCCTTGAAATGCCCTAATGGTCTCACCCTAAGAACTGTGTCTGATGCTTCTTAGATTTTGAGATGCTGTCACCTAAATGAGTTTGTCCACCATACTACCTTTCCCTAGGGACATCCACCCATCCTACTAGATCAGATAGGGTGGCCACTCTCATAATTCCTTCCTCTAAATATTGTCATCTGATGGGAGGTATAGGGAGGTGCCTTTTCTGTGGCAGCCCCTGCCCTATAAAATGTCTTGCTCCCTGAGGTTTGGTGAATCTTCGTGCTTTTAGCTTAGATAATGAAAATCAGTTTAAACTACGCAGATATTTCAGTATAAAACTAGCTTCCATAGTTTATCAGATGTTTTGACCTCCGTTTTCCATAACCTTGGAAGATTTTGATAATGGTTATTATTTATTTTTATTTTTTAGCTGTTCACTAGGCCACTAGTCTTCACGGTTTTTGATATGAAAAGAGGTGGTGCCAAAAGCAGCAGGAGATAAAGGTTGATGATAGCACATATTACTTCAGGAAGGAATTTCAGAAGAATTTCAGCCTAAAATTTAAGTGGATAATCCAACTTGGCCTGAGTGAATTACTTCTCTTCTCAGATAATGCAGTTGGGAATTGTTCTCATTTTCCTAAATGTCATTTAAAGGACAGGAGCCTAAGGAAGGGACTTCTGTCCTGACCTCTCTCCAATCTGTCCAGATTCCCAACAGCAGGAGCAAATTTATCCATTTTTCTTTAAAGAATGATGTTAAAATTCATGGCAAGATTGTCCAATTGACTTTTGTGGAAAAAAATTATCCTTTCCCTTAAGATGGAACAAAAGCAGAAGGGGCACGTTACTAAGCCAAGATGCAATGATCATTTTGGTTAAATTAGAATTAGAGCTCATTCCAAAACTCCTAGTACAATTATGCAAATGCTTAATAGCCTCATTAAGTTAGCTCATTCAATCAACATTTTTAGCCATGTCTTTCCTAGTTCATTTCCAGGTGATTATTTGTGCAAAGTATTTTGTGAATAATATCCTGCTGCTCTTTTATTTTCTTCTTAAAATGTGTGCCAGAGTTGAGTTTGTCTGGTGTACTTTGCATGGCTCCTTAGATGATGCTCCTTAGATTTAATTAAGCATTGGTAATCACTGGCACACATTCACAAGCACCAATTTTTATTGATGATTGCAGCTTTTTCCCAGATGGTGCCAATTAGATGTGTTGTGGTTAGAATATGATCTGGAAGAAATCAAATTGGGAAAGGCTGAATTAAAGAACAGCCAATAAGATATTTTAAAACTGCAACAACCAATAGCTTTTACTACGGGGGGGGGAAAGAGTTGTTGGCATAATGATGGATTATTCTAATTCTCTTTGCTCTCTGTGTTTTGCAGCTGGTAGGGATTTTTGTGATGCAGAAAACAACAGAGAAAGGCAGCACAAATTAAGATGAGAAACATGGGAATGACAACTAGAAGCAATGTTCAGCTTGCCAGCCCTTCTTACAATGCTGTAAATCACTAACAAAAACTGACATTTAGAGAATTAATTCAGAAAGATTTATTCCAAGAAAACTTCAGAGAGTGTCAGCCACAGTTTTCAATTCCTCTTTCAATCTGGATAGGCCTATGTAAGAAAGCAATCCAATACCATCAGATATATCCTTGTGTGTTTGCTTGTGGCATGCTGTCTCTTTTCTGCCTAACGGAAAAGAAATTAGCAGAATTAGTTTTGACAGAAAACCTAGATCTGGTTAGTATTTTATTTGTCATATTTCTTGCCCATTTAGCCTATTCACGTGTGGGCAAGACTTCAGGACAGTTGTGGCACATGGCCATTGGTAGAAGAAGTGGAACATAATGATAAATAGAGTCATGTTCTGGTTTGCCCTATTTCGCTTCCTTACAGTGGGGAGATTTGCAGTTAAGATTTAATATTGTGACCTATGAGACAATTACTCAGAAGACAGGGTTCCTCTGCACATACGCCCCTGCCCCTGAAAGCCGAGTAGTATGTACTATTTGTGTGTTTTGAAATGAGCTTTAGCATGAATTGGGTTTATAAGTGAAATTTATTTAAGACCGTCAAGACATGATCCAAGCAAATATTGTATTCTGGATTCACAGAAATTTCCTATAACAGTTTCAGAGGCAGTTGTATGTTATATTGCATTCCAGTCATCCCAGCCATATGTTATTAAAGCTTAGAGAATTGTGACCAAATTATTTCTGTTTGGAAGAGACTGCATATGATTATTTTATCTGAAGCCGAAGCTATCTGTAGAAAATTAGTGGGAGTTAAATGCAAGCATTAAAATCCAGAAAGAAAGAATTAGTCTCAATTCCCATGAAAACAAAACAAAACAAAACAAAACAAACAAAACAAAACAAAACAAAACAAAACAAAACAAAACATGGGGCATTAAAGTCTGTGAAAAATAAATGTTTCTATTTTTACCCATCTTTGAACCTCAGATAAATGCAGGAAGATGCATGCTCATCTCACCAAGGCTTATAACATGTCATAGAATTTATGAGCTAATCAAATCAACAAACTGGGAAGATTGCCCCCCCCTTTTTTTTAAAAAAAGAAAAATGAATATTGCATAAGAAAAGGTACAGTTCTGGTTCGTGGCATCTCTAGTCGTATGGGGAGACTTCTCGTCAGCTAGCTTTCCCTCCGCCGGCAGACCCTTATGCGGGTCCAAAGTCACCCTGGAGGGTGCGACTTCTGTCGAAGAGACTCTGCAAAGGCTACTACAAGCAACAAAGACAGATCTACTGGCTGAAAAGGAAGCGTCCCTATGGAAATCTGCTTGGCACAAGAAAAAAGCCAGAATTAGACTGAAAAGAGAAATTTAAAATTGTGTAATGGATTTAAAGGCAATCTTTATGGTTTGTTTTAAAGATTATGATTTAGAGTTAGAAGCAAGAAAAATATAAACATATATATATATATGTGTGTGTGTGTGTGTGTGTGTGTGTGTGTCAAGTGGTTATTTTTTAGATTGCACCCTGTAAACCCAAATATGGGAGGAAGAAATCATTCTTTCCTTTGCTTGTTTCAGCTCAACCCAGAGCCATCTGCAAGCACAAATATATATATGTTTTTAAAATTGTTAACAAAGAAATAAGGGATTTCTGAGATAGCTATTTCGAGTTATTTAACTCTCTTCAGTCAGAACTCACCCTTTCTGGGATTCGAACCTGGGCAGTCTGCATGCTAGGCAGAAGCTTTAGTCTCAAGCCACAGGCTCTCTCCCGCTTTGTTAATATTCAGGGAGTGAATATGTGTGTCAAGTAGTTATTTTTTTAGATTGCACCCTGTAAACCCAAATATGGGAGGAAGAAATCATTCTTTCCTTTGCTTGTTTCAGCTCAACCCAGAGCCATCTGCAAGCACAAATATATATATGTTTTTAAAATTGTTAACAAAGAAATAAGGGATTTCTGAGATAGCTATTTCGAGTTATTTAACTCTCTTCAGTCAGAACTCACCCTTTCTGGGATTCGAACCTGGGCAGTCTGCATGCTAGGCAGAAGCTTTAGTCTCAAGCCACAGGCTCTGTCCCGCTTTGTTAATATTCAGGGAGTGAATATGTGTGTCAAGTGGTTATTTTTTAGATTGCACCCTGTAAACCCAAATATGGGAGGAAGAAATCATTCTTTCCTTTGCTTGTTTCAGCTCAACCCAGAGCCATCTGCAAGCACAAATATATATATATGTTTTTAAAATTGTTAACAAAGAAATAAGGGATTTCTGAGATAGCTATTTCGAGTTATTTAACTCTCTTCAGTCAGAACTCACCCTTTCTGGGATTCGAACCTGGGCAGTCTGCATGCTAGGCAGAAGCTTTAGTCTCAAGCCACAGGCTCTCTCCCACTTTGTTAATATTCAGGGAGTGAATATGTGTGTCAAGTGGTTATTTTTTAGATTGCACCCTGTAAACCCAAATATGGGAGGAAGAAATCATTCTTTCCTTTGCTTGTTTTAGCTCAACCCAGAGCCATCTCTTGTTTCAGCTCAACCCAGAGCCATATTTGTGCTTGCAGAAATCTTTTTGGTGTGAGTAGCCAAGGTATTTTTTATTTGCTAAGAGAACACATGCACAAAATTATGGTGCTATTGACTAATTGGAGGGAATCCTAGTCTGCCCATGAACAGTTTGTGGCATTGAAAATGTAAACTGGTTTGTGAGGGCTTGGAGAATGAAAGTATGTGTATGAAAATACCATTTATCAACAATTCTATAATCAGATCAGTTGAATTCTGCATATACCTAAGAAAGACAAATACACTCAGTTTAATACAGTAGAGGGTTACTGTTGAGAAAACAAGGATCAAGTTGTTCAGCAAAGGTCCCAAAAACAATTAGACTGGCCAACCCTCTTCTGGATCAAACATTAAATTATGATTTATGTAACCATGACTCAGTCACAGCTGGATTCATACAATAGAAACCATAAGAGACAATAAAGGTTTGGTTTGCATAAAACACTAAGAGCCAAAGGAAGCATATTTTGGCCTAGTGCTATGTGCAGCTTTGGCCACTGGCTCTCACTTCAAATCTATAATATAAATGATGATATTTAATTAAGATAGATACAGCATGAAGATACAGAGAAATTAATTTATTTCACTCAGTTAATATAATTTATTCTCCCTGCATTTTAGAAAAGCTTTATCATGCTTAGATAAGACCTGGAATGTGGCATCTTCTGAAAGCATGATTTAACCATTAAATAAGAAATCTTTGAATCACAAGTTTGCATTATCCAAGTGCGCTTTTAAAGGATAACATGTTTAATAATGCGAGGCTTCCTTTCCCTTCATTGATGGATAAATGCATATTTGAATAATAAAACAATATTGTATATAAATACCTTGTAAATTAGCCAAGAAACTATTTAGAACAGAGGCAACCAGAGACAACTTGATTTTAATAACAGTCCAAACTTACTGCAAGAATGTAGATTTTGTTCAATCAGCTGGTTTTGATATATAACTATTAAAAGTCAATAAATGAATATTTGTAGAAATTGCCAGCAAAATCAGAATAGCCATAGTTGATTTTTAAAGGAGAAATGTTTCAATCCTGAGAACACATATTAAAAAAATTATTTGAAAAGGTGAGTCAAATCTTTCCTGATAAAAAAGAACAGTTGGACACATTTTCCCTAGCCTTATACAATGATATGGTATCCACAAAATAAGAGGTCCTATTTCAAACTAATAAAACTTATGACAATCTACCTCATGGTGAGCATAAAGACAAAAGTTCATTCTCTTTCTTTTTATGAATGGCCATTTAGGCTATTCCTGAATACTGGGGCAAAACACTGACTTATTGGCCAGCCATTAAGTGTTTTCTATGAATTCTACATGTCTAAAACATGTGGACAGCCCCATGCTCATCATATTCTAATGTTCAGATTATTTCTAACAATATGAAATAGTCATGGTCAATCCTAGGTGTTTTTAAACTGGATAAAAAAACACTGGTGAAAGGATGGTCATCCGGAAATGCATATATATATATTCTGGGCAAATGCAATAAATCATGTAAATCAGTTAAATCACGTGTATATATGATATACAACAAGGTTTTCTAAAATCAAACTGCATAGTCATGCAATATATTTGATGTGGGCTTCATCAGTTATATAAAGGTGATTATGTTGTTGTTTGAAGATTAGCATAGGCTCTAGACCAGGGGTGTCAAACTCAATTTCATTGAGGGCCGCATCAGCATTGTGGTTGCACCTGGGGGGGCAGGTGGATGTGGCCAGGGTGGGTGCAGCTTACTGGGTGGGCGTGGATGGAGTGGGTGTGGCCTACTGGGTGGGCATGGCCAGCTCTACATTATTCGCGTCAAGGGTGCCTGTGGGGGCCTGGGCAGGAATGGGACAGATCTGTGGGTCTCTGGCAGAAGGGGGTGGGACCGGGGCAAGCGCCAAGGCATGGTGCATTTCTTCATTCCTCACAAAGGGTGACACCTCCCCAGCATGCACCCAGGGGGCAGGGCTGATGTGGCAGGGGCTGGTTCCTTGCTGTTTCCAGATGGCCTTGTGAAGCTAAGACTGAATGCGTTTCAGCATAGATGGCCACCACAAAATTGTACATTGGCTCCCGGACAGCCTGGGCCAGGGCCAAGGTAGCGGAGGCAGTTCCCTCACTGTTTTCAGGATGGCTTCGTGGGCCACATGAAACCACTTTGCGGGCCGTATCTGGCCCCCTGGCCATGTGTTTGACATGTCTGCTATAGTCAGGACACCTCTAATGCTGTTCCAGATAGCTGAAATTTAGTTAGCTTCTATTATTCTCCATATTTAGTATTCTATTTTTTTTCCAAATTTAGAAGGTCAACAAAAGTAAATGTACACTAGGATGTGATGAACATAGATAAAAGACTAATGATGAATGCTTATGTCTTTATTCCTTTTAACATTTCCTCAATGTTTATTTATATCTGTATAATTGTTAGACTATTTCCAACTTTTTTTCCAAAAAATCTGGACATAAATATCCATTTATATTGTTGGTTGCATAAATTGTGGGTCCCTAATGTTTTGGAGCTATGACCATATTTGGATTTATCAAGGATATTGCTGTATAATGGTTGTAGGTTGTGCAACATATTTGTCTCGTATATTTATAATATCTAATGTATTACTAATTAGTAAAACTCTCATATCTGCTTGATTGTTTGTAATTATCAGTTGGGCAAAATGGTGCATCGTAGGGCCACCATTTTTGAATGATATACCTCAAATGGATTAAGTTATAGAATGTGTCAAAATTCCAGGATCCATGACTCCCATGGCATTGAAATTTGGCAAAGTTGTGGCTGCTGCTGTGTTGCTGTGCTGCAATCAGCCATGGTCATATTTTTGTAATTTTCAGTGCTGCCTGCCAACTTTCTACAAGGAAAACTGGGGAAGATTGGAAATCGCTCCCATTCCATAGAAATGTGTGTATTTTCTGAAGCCTATTTCCTTCACCAAGAAAAAGTGCAGATATTGGTTTATCTGATGCACTAATAGATTTTTTCATTTATAGTCATATTTTCTGTGTAGTTGAAATCCCTGAACTAAAATCATATAAATCAGAATTTGAGCTAACAATAGTAGATTGAATAATACTTATAAAAACTGCTCCCCTAAGTGAGCACTTGATTTCTTATTGATCATAAATTTATATTCCTCTAATCTGGGGCCATGTACATAATTTCACTAAAGTACTGAAAATGGGTTATGCAAAACATTTACTTCAACAGTTTTTTGTTTCTGTATTTCTGTTTCATATTTATGTTGGAAATGGATAGGACAGGACTTAAATTTCTCCAGTTGTTAGGATAGTTTGATGTTAGTAGTTGGTGTACAATTTAGAACTAAAGTTTGACTGACTTTCAAAAAGAAGTATTCACATTTGGAGTTCAAAAATTAATTAAATCTAATTTAATTAAATCTATATACCACTGTGCAATCCCTGGGATTGACTTGATGAGTTGCGTATTTTTTTACTATTTGGGGATTTAGATCTGGTTATTATATTTGAGAACTGGAACAATTCTTTTCCCATTGGTCAAATTAGCTATGGCTGAAGAGTTTATTCATTTATTTTTGCCTTTCCCTGCAGCATGATTTTCGGTCTTCTTAACTGCTTCATCTCTAACTTTCTCCTTTGAAAACAACTTTTACAAAATGCAGTTTTTAAGATAGGCAGCTATATAAAGGTGATAAATAGAAACAAGAGAAGTCAAACATTTTCATTCTTTATTATACAGCCATTTTAATTATTACAATATGTTTCATGATTCATTTGATATAGTCCTAAATATTACTTTATTATCTAATGTTATATATTTTCCATTGTTTTTGTTGTTTATATTTCCTTTGTTTTCCATTTGACAAGTCAGATCTCTCAAAAATTAGATGAACAGACAGGGCCAAATGTTATGCAATCTTACAACTTAACTATTACCTAAAATATTACATTTTGGATGAAATAGATAGTGGGCCTATTATAGATTGTATTATCTATTTTTGTATTGAACATCATTATATATTTTTGTGAAAATATTCATTCATACATTCTTCAAAACCATAAAAATTAAGGAAACATGGATTATTTAGCACAATCAGTAATAGCCTTTTGCTTTTCTGCCTTAAGCTGTTTGGAGATTAGCTTCTATAAAGCCGGGTTGGATAAGGTTTGCAAGAATCTCTCTTAATGATGAACAAGCATTACTTGGTGAAATGATTAGTCATTTGAGTTTTAAACATTTGATACATGTTTTTAAATCCAAGACTTGTAAAATATATTAACCCCAAACTCCTTTAATTCTCTGCAAGTGAAACCACATACATACATACATGCATGCATGCATACATACATACATACATACATACATACATACATATATTCCAAATGAATGATTATGTTAACCAAAAGAAAATTCTAAAAAAATAAAAAATGGTGCTTGGCCTTAGGCTAGAACTAGCCATGACTGTCATCCATTTCTGTAATCCACATTCAATATTCTTTAGACTCTGAAGGTATGTAAATGTACAATGCTATGTATGTTGCCCCCATTGTAATATCATCACAGGGAAAAAGCTCTCTTTTATATTCCCTGAATTTACAATATTTAAGGGAGAACAAATAAAAACTTGTGTGTAAGCCAGAATCTTGATTGCATAGAGTTGTCATAGGCAAACTATGATTTCTCTGTGGTTTCATAGAATCATACAGTAGTGGCCAAAATTGTGGAAACCTTTTGGGAAAAGTGTACAGTAGAAATGCCACCTTTGGTTAAGTTTCCACCAATTTTTCTTCTAATTTCTTTATAACTGTAGCCTTGTTTACTTAATAATACTATTTTACATCGCTTTCTGGGCAACCAGTCAACTCTTTGCACCATTACTTTAATTTTATTACGTTTTACAAGCTCACTAAATGAAAGAAAAAAAACCCCAACTAACTTGATAGTGATCACATAACACACTGACAAATATCCTCCTCTCAGCTTCAATACATGACATCAATAACTGAATCCTACTGTGATCTGATTGGCTCATTGCCAAAACAAGATGACACCTGATTGGCTCTCTAAACACTCATGCTTATTGGCTACAATCAGATGAAGGAAAGTTATCTGATATCAACCTAATCAAGTTGTGTTTCCTTTTTCTGGTTATTTGGCTATAACTTTTCATAGAATACAGTACAGATAATTGAACAAACTTTGTTGCAGTACATTCTTGATTAAATTATCTTTCCATTGATATATAATTTTATGGTACTATTCCAAAAAAGTGGTGTTATTAGCCATCAAACCAAAGCCATCAAAAATACACATTTCCCAAAAAAATCCACAATTTTGGCCACTACTTATTTACATTTTCAATTGTGACTTGTCAAATCCTGTGCCAAAACTTACTAGTAAAAGTGCTGAATCAGGGCATTCCCAACAATTGGCATTCTGAGACACCTTTGGAATTCTGAAAATGTATTACAGATATGGCTATAATATGCTGTGGGGAAGCTGTTTCTAAAATGGCTGCCACAGGAATATAACCAGTTCCAAAGCACCAATTCACCCAGAATGCTACCTGCCTTCTCCATCTACAGGATATTTCCCATTATTCCTGTTTCTCAACAAGTAATTCATCTGGCTGCAATTGCCTTTATTTTCTAAGAAATCTTATGGAACAAAGAATCATTCTTGAAATACAGTATTAATTAATTAATTAATTAATTAATTAATTAATTATTTATTAATTGGATTTTTATGCCGCTCCTCTCCAAAGGACTCGGAGCGGCTAACAACATCAACAAAAAAACAACATCACAGCATTTAAAAACCAAAAACCGAGTCGACAAAACATTTAAAAGACCCCCCAAACACATTCATCATACAGACACAATCACAATCATCCCCAGGCCTGCCGGCATAGATAAGTTTTCAAATTCTTCTGGAAGGCCGGGAGAGTGGGGGAAATGCGGACTTCAGGGGGCAGTTGGTTCCAGAGGGTGGGCGCCACAACAGAGAAGGCCCTCCCCCTAGGACCCACCAGACGGCATTGTTTCGCTGACGGGACCTGGAGGAGGCTGACCCTGTGCGCTCTCACCAGTCGAAGGGAAGTATGTGGCAGAAAACGGTCCTGTAAGTATCCTAGTCCAATGCCATAAAGGGCTTTATAGGTAATAATATAGTAAGGTGACTAACCGTCCTCCTTTAGGGAGGACAGTCCTCCTTTTGTAAGTTCTGTCCTCCCTTGGAAAGTGTCCTCCTACATGCCCTCCTTTTTGATATTTGAAGACTAACTAATCTGCAGGGCTTTTTTTTCTCATAGAACACTCAGATCAACGTTCTGGCACCTTTTTTGTTGGTTTTTTTTTCAACTTTTGCATGAGCTGTGCTACTCCCCTATTGGCTTTTGAAAGCCAATAGGAATTGCTGCTGAGCGCACCAAAACACCCCGCTGGCAAACTTTGCACATGCAAGTTGTCTGCAGCAAAGGCGAATTGGCAGGAACTTTGCATCCCTCTCTGCTACCCAACTACACCATCTCCTAGTTAGTCCCGAAGATACCTGGAGGAGACTAACTTCCAATTAGGGATGGAAAAATCAAAAAAGAGGAAATGCCATTTCCTCGATAAATTGAATAAGGAATTTCCAGTCATCACATCAAACAAGGATAACATTATTTTCTGCAATATTTGCAGCGGAGAATTTTGTATTGCAGTTGGGGGCAGAGCAGCTATTACGAAACACTTGACCACCAAGAAACATAAACAATCATCAGATGCATCTGCTTCCAGTAGTAAAGTAACAAGTTTTTTTAAAACTTCAAAGTATTCTGAAGATGAAAACCAGTTAGCTGCAATGGAGGGAACATTTGCATTCCATACCATACCATAAATTCACAAAGTTTTCGTAGTATGGATTGTACAACTAAATTATTGAAAAAATTTCACGATGCTAAATTTTCATGAGCCAGGAGAAAATGTGAGGCTATTATTAAATCAGTATTTAAAAATTACTGTGACAAAATACTTACAGAAGACTTGGAAACTGCAGCATTTGTAACGGTTTTATCTGATGCATCCAATCATAATGAAACTAAATTGTATCCAATACTAGTAAGATATTTTAATGTTACCAAGGGCATTCAAGTAAAAATTTTAAATTTAGAATCCATTGAGGGCGAAACTGCTGAAATTTTGTCAAACCATCTATACAGAGTAATAAATGAAAACAATTTGAAATCCAAAGTTGTTGCACTAACAGCGGATAATACAAACACAAATTTTGGTGGGTGAAGACGCAAAGGGGTGAATAATGTGTATGTAAAATTACAAGATTTACTCCAAAAGAAAATACTAGGAATAGGTTGTAATGCACATATTTTGTCAAATGCAATCAATACGGTGTCATGTGCCATGCCAATTGATGTAGAAGTAATAATAACTACAATTTATTTGTATTTTAGTCATTTTACTGTTCGTGTGGCTACTTTAAAACAATATTGTGAAGAAGCGAGTGGTCAATACAAAATTTTTTTAGGATATTCGAAAGATAGATGGCTTGCTCTAACACCTGCTATAGAGCGTGTTCTACAATTATTTGAGCCTCTCCATTCAACCTGCGGCTCTGGAACTGCATGCGGCTCTTTGAGCCTTCCCCTGTGACTCCCAGCTTCCTCTGCCTTTTGCAGAGAGAGACAGAGACAGAGACAGAAAGAGGCACTTGTGCTTCCCTGCCCCCCTCTCTCTCTGTGCGCATGTGTGTAAAAGAGAGTACACTCACAGTGTTCTCCAAGGAACTGAAAAGCTTATTGGGTGGAGCTCCTCTCTTTGTTATGTCTCTGCAGGAAGCAGGAAGGGCAGGAGAGAGCTAGCTAGCCCAGCTATGCTGACTCAGGAATTCTGGGAATTGAAGTCCATGAGTCATAAAAGAGCCGAGGTTGCCTACCCCTGAGCTTGTTGGAGAACAGCGTGAAGCCAGCTTGCCAGGTGAGCAGCAGATAGGAGAGAGGGAGAGAGGGGGGGAGAGAAAGAGAGAGAGAAAGAGAGAGAGAGAGAGAGAGGAAAAAGAGAGAAAGAAATAAAGAGAGTGGGGGAAGAGGACTGGCAGACCAAGGGCAGATAGAGAGAGAGGGAGGGAGAGAGAGAGAGAGACAGAGAGAGAGAGACCCTTTTGACATCTAAAATGAAGATAACACTGCATATATCCTTTTTTACTTCTGTGTGTATGTATATATATATTTGTTTTCTGAGGTTTTCGCGGGTGTTTGTATGTAGGCCTTTGGTTCTTCGGGTTTTCTCCCACGTAGAATTTGAAGTGTCTTGGCGACGTTTCGACGAAGTCCCATTCATCATCTTCAGGCTGGTGCTTTCGGCTTCGTGCTTCTAGGAGCAATGTGTGACTGTAGCTGTTTCTTCCTTTTAACTGCCAGTGGTGGTTTGAACTGATTGGCTGGGAGCTCAGCTGTGTTCTGATTGGGTGAAGGTGTGTTCTGATTGGTTAGGGGCTTGGCTGTGCTCTGATTGGATGGGGGGTTGGCTGTGCTCTGATTGTATGGGAGAGTGTTCTGTTTGGGTGGGGACTTTGTTGTGCTCAAGTTAGTCTGAGTTACAGGGGGATTAGAGATGGTGAGCTGCATAGCTGTTTGGCTTCACGTTCGTGGTCGTGCCTCATCTTCATGGTGGGTGTCAGTTTGTTTCATGTATGGATTGGAGGGGTTTAAGGTGGCTAATGATGCAGCTGTGGTCTGGCTTCTGGTTTGTGGTCGTGCCTCATCATCGGTGTGGGTTTGGGTTTGCTTTTTGCCTGGATGTGTGGTGGTGACATCCTGTGTGGTTTTTGTGAGTGTAGGTCTGGTGTTATTCTTTGTGTTATGGACTCGTTTGTCAATAAGGGCGGGTTTCCAAATGGCTGGTAGGCGGGAGGTATCATCTCGTTTGTTCATGCTATGAGGGCGTTTTTCTATCTCGATGGCTTCTCTGATTATTCTGTTATTAAAGTGTTCAGTTTTGGCAATCAGCAAGATCCTGCACAAACATAACATAAAAACAGCATTCTGCACAAACAGAAAAATATCCACCATCCTAAGAAACCCCAAAGACAAAACTGAGTTAGAAAATCAAGGAGTATATGAAATCCCATGTACTGCTTGCCCCACCACATACATCGGACAAACCAACAGAAGAATAAGTGCACGCATTGAAGAACACAAAAACTCAGTCAAAAAAGAGGAACCAACTTCTTCCCTGGTCCAACACCTTAAAGCCACAGGACATGAAATTGATTTCAAAAAGACCAGAACTATTGCCAAAACTGAACACTTTAATCCCGGAAGGGTGAGTTCTGACTGAAGAGAGTTAAGAAACTCGAAATAGCTATATCAGAAATCCCTTATTTCTTTGTCAACAATTTTAAAAACTATATATATATATATATATATATATATATATATATATATATATATATATATATATATATATATATATATATATATATATATATATATATATATATATATATATATATATATATATATATATATATATATATATATATATATATATATATATATATATATATATATATATATACATACACACACACACACACACACACACACACATACATACATACACACACAAACACACGTATAATAAAGTTAAAAAAGGATATATGCAGTGTTATTTTCATTTTAGATATCAAAAGGGTTTTGCAGCTCCCAATATTTTGTTTTCAGTGGGAAACGGGTCCAAGTGGCTCTTTGAGTGTTTTGGGTTGCCTACCCCTGGGTTAGACAAATGTCCTAAAATCCTGGAATTGTTTTTCAATAATGAAATATCTGAGATATTAATGTATTTTGTACATAATCAAGAATCTATTTTTCACAAATCGATTCAAAAGATTGAAGGTGAACACATTTCAGCTACAGAAGTTAGTCTTATTTTGAATGACTTTATCCTTCAATATAAAACTCAATTTGAAGAAAAATTTCTTCCTTTAGTTATAAAAAGAAAATTGTCAGACTTAAAGGAATCAAATCCGGGCATAATGGAAAAGAAGTGCAGAATTTTTACCAAACATGTTTTCAATATATCGAAGAATGGTCTGAAACAAACATCACAGGAAATAACAGTTTTCAAAGGTGTTTTTTGACTTCATCACAAGTATATTGGACAGATATTGAATCTTGTGTTGAGTTTTTATCTAAAGAAATGCCAGACATTAAAATAGACGACAATTGTCTCTTTGAAGAAATTAGAAGACTGAATGTATTTTTAAATTCTGAAAAATTAATACAATGGGAAAATAAACACGTTGGAACTGATAAAAGATGGGTGGAAATATTCAGCCATTTCAAAAATGAACATATTCCATGTGAAAATGTATTTATTCTTGTTCAATTTACATTGTGCTGTCCTGGAACTAATGTAGCAGTTGAAAAGGTTTTTTCAATTGCTAATGATTTTTGGAAAAGTGAGAAATCAAGATTGAATGTTGATACTCTAGCTGTAGCACTTGCTGTAAAATTCAATATGAAGGATATTTCTTGTTCATGTATTTCCAATATATTGTTAGAAGATGATACATTGATAAAAATATTCATTCAGTGGAAAAGTACTCATTTAAATAATAATTAATAAGCATGTGAGCATAATTACAATATAAAATGTTATTGTTACAAATGTTTTTATTATGCATTTATTCTGTATTATTGTTGCAATTAATACAATGTTTCTTTTATTTACAATATTTTTTTCTTCAATTTATTTGTGTCCTTTTCATTGTAAAAAAGTTGGTCACCTTAAATATAGATGACACTGGAGAGTCGTGCTTTTCAAGTTTGCCTTTGGATATGCAAAGAGGAGAAATGTGTTACATCTCTAATAGGCTTACTATGCCTTTAATATATATTTAATATATATTTTAAAAAAATCAGCCTCCTTGAAACAGTCTTTAAAATATGGTTACATTCGTCTATCACTACTACTATCAGCCTTCAGAGACCACTGCAAAGTTTCCCTGTTTCATCCTACTCAATGTGGGAATTCAGTAGTAAAGACGTGAGGTGAATATGTGGGAGGTAGAGTTAGTTTGGGCCATCTTACATAGAGTAGCACTACATTTACCTCTCGCCGTCCGGTACGCTCCCACAGAGTCGGTCTCCTCAGGGTGCCGTTGGCCAGACAATGTTGGCTGGCGACCCCCAGGGGGAGGGCCTTCTCTGTGGGAGCTCCAACGCTTTGGAACGAGCTCCCCCCGAACTCCGTACGTTGACGGAATTGCGTTCCTTCCGTCTAGAATTAAAGACATATTTATTTCGACAAGCCGGCCTGGGATAGTAGCTCCGGTTCCAACAAGGCCATAATCGTTTTTAGGGGATTGAGTTTTAAAATTAAGCATTGGTTTTAAATGATCGGACTAAATTACTTTTAGGTAATTGGGTTTTTAAATGATTGGGCCAAATTATTTAATTTATTTTTAATAATTTTACCTTTTGTATGTTAATGTTTTTAATTGGGCTGTACACCGCCCCGAGTCCTTCGGGAGGGGGGCGGTATAAAAATCGTAAAATAAATAAATAAATTGATAGCTATTTATTCCATAGTTTTCATTTGCAGGGTCCAAGGTACCTTCTTGAATCATATAGTTGAAATCGTTTTAGCTGTAGATTTACCTTAAATGGTTCATTAGAGGTTTCTCCCATAATGGAAGCACTGGAAAACATAGCAAGAAAGTAGAGTAATTGCTTTTTTACCCAGTGGCAGTTAATTTTCTGATACAGGAAAACAGGTTTAGATCTTTCACTGTTCTGCGCCTTGTCAGATAATGCTAATATTACTTTTTGTCTTCATAAATCAATCTATGGAAAGGACAGCACTGAAGTGAGCTTTAGTTTGATAAGGTGTTTCAGAATTTCTTTCAGGGAGCTCTGAGGATTTTTTTACCTTGCTTTGCTGTTGAAAAATGTGTTATCTTGTATGCATAATTTACTCAGAAGATGGATCACTTTTCTAATGTAGATAGTGAACAATCCATACATTTCTCATACCAACCCTGCTCAATGTTGTTATTTATCAAATCGAACATATATTTCTCCAGCTTTAAACATCTCATCTTATTATCACTCTAAGTTGCTACTTCATCAGTTCTGTCCTTGGATCTGAATGTGACTTTAAGCTTCTTTTTCACAGCAACACCAGATTCACAGATTACTCTTTGTAGTTGACAGCATGTCTCACTGCCAAAGAACTTTGTTTTACCTCCTGTGTCTTGTCTGCTTTTAACTAAAGACAAGTGGATATTTTATTTTTTTTGAATGAATATAAGAAGATAAGAGACTGTCTGCTTCCTTTTCAAGATGAACTCTGTGTTTCTATGGCTTTTGTTGAATCTGAACCTGATCTCCAATAGTGTCCTCTGAACACTAGATGAAGCCAGTACACAAGCATCTCGTGCTGCATGCACAATTCACATTAGTATTAGAGATGCATTCATTTGCAAAGTTTAATAACTGGTGTATTAGATGCAGAGTTTTGACAGTACAAAAGAAATTCCTTTGTTATAGAACATTAGCTGCTTATCCTGATGACATTGTCATCATTTTGTACAAAGTCTATTTGTTGTGTCTTTTCTTAACAACAAATTAGATCTTTCCTGATATACCCACTCCATTTGTGACAGGATTTTTCTTTGCTCTTTTTCCAGAGGCCTGTTTATCACCACTTCTCTTCATATGTCCATAAATCTCCATATATTGTTTGCATCCTATATAGAAATATAGGAAATGTAAGAAATATTAGGGAATTCCAAACCACTTCAATTTACACTTTATACATTCATACAGTTTCCACCTTTATATTCAACTAGAAGTTTTAAAACCTCTAACCAGCTTCCAAAAAAATTAGTTTGTTGTGCCAAGATTGAAAGACAATGAGTGCCTTGTAAGTGACAGACGGGCAGACCAATTTTTTTATTCTTTATGTAGGAGCAGAGCTGAAAAGATGTTCTGTCAATTCTCGGATTCAAGGATGTTTGGGAAATGAGAAGAGGGAAAGTTTTTCAAAAGAGAGTCATTTGGTGGAATCTAGTTGGATTCCTAGGAAGGAGGGAGTGCATTCCAGAGGAGCAAATACAGTGAAGTTTAGATAGTTTGGGGTTGCAGGAAGAGAGTTAAGCTGACTCCTCCATAGGAGTTCTCAGAGTATATATTTAATGGTGCAAATAGTCTGATTTAGTTTGGCAAGATAGAATGGAATGGAATGGAATGGAATAGAATAATAGAGTTGGAAGAGACTTGGAGGTCTTCTAGTCCAACCCCCTGCTCAGATAGTTGTCCAATTTCTTCTTAAAAACTTCAAGTGTTGGAGCATTCACAACTTCTGGAGGCAAGTTGTTCCATATTAATTGTTCTAACTGTCAGAAAAGTTCTCCTTAGTTCTAGATTGCTTCTCTCCTTGATTACTATCCCTCCATTGCTTCTTGTCCTGCCTTTTAGGTACTTTGGAGAATAGGTTGACTTCCTTTTCTTTGTGGAAATCCCTGAGATATTGGAATACTGCTTTCATGTCACTCCTAATCCTTCTCTTCATTAAACTAGACATACCTGCAAGCTTGGTGTTGTCTGCAAATCTGATGTGTTCCCCATCTATCCCTTCATCCAAATCATTGATGAAGATATTGAAGAATTCTGGGCCTAAAACAGAGCCTTGGGGTACTCCACTGCAAGCTTCCCTCAATGCAGTTCCATTGAGTTTTCTGTCTATAGATGAGGAAACTGCTTAGAAGAATTTCAGTGTGTTTGTCTTGGTTTTTGGAGTCTAATAGTCAATAATTGTTTTTCAAAGGAAAGCTGTGTCAAGTTTTGAAGTTTTTGCTTCAGCTGCCAGTCCCCCAAAGTTGTTTTTGTTAGGGATCATAAAAGACTGTACTACCACAGAGACGAACTTAATTCTCAACTTGATCACAGCAGCGAGACTGTTGGTGGGACAATACTGGAAGAAGCCAGAAATACCATCTATTGAAGAATGGACTTTGAAAGTTATAAATTTGGCAGAAATGGCTAAAATATTGGCATATTTGAAGGATCGGTCAAATGAAAAATATATGTTGGATTGGAAACATTGGATAGACTACATACAAGAGAAACACCAATCAAAGAAAATGTATCTGGCTTATAGTTAAATCTTGATATATGGAGTGAAGAATGTTTACAAATTTAAAATGATTGTATTAAGTTGAATAGCATTTAACTTGAATTTTTTCTTTGTTTACATGTACAAATATATATCTAATAATAAAAAATGTTATAAAAATATGTTAATGATCACAAGCATTTTCATAACTCACATATTTTGAATAGTTTATAACTGATGTATTTCATCAAATACTTTAAATTCTGTGAAAGGAATATTCAATATACATATAGTTGGGGGTGGGCTGTGAGGAAGAGAAAACAAAAGGAGAACGAGAAGAAAGAGATTAAAAAGAACAGAGAACTATTTTAGATAGTAACTGTTGAGCGGTTGCGAATGATGAAGAGGCATTGTTGTTGAAACAGCTCTTTATTGCTTGCATTCACAACTCCAACAGAACTCAGAGGCGCGTAGGCCTCTTTCTTTTTTTTTTAAAATGAAAAAATTCTTTTATTAAAACAATCAGCATTGAACATAAAATCATAGTATGCATCAATCATCATAGCACCTGATATACATCACTAAGTATTAATCTTTATAAACGTCTGGTTTGGTAAACATTTTTCACTCCGCACATCAAGCCTCAGCTAAACGCCTGTTACAATTTATTTGCTTGGTGTTTCTCTTTTCTATAGTCTATCCACAGTTCCTAGTCTATCACATATTATTCATCTCAGTATTAGTACAATCTTTTATGATCCCTAACCAAAAATCCTGAGGTAGAAATTCAGTATCCTGAGGTAGAAATTCAGTACGCTTTCCCAATATTAAAGCAATCAACATTAAATCTGGGTTCATATTAATAAGCTGTCCTCATAAGACCCGAAAATACATCTCTTGTATATGGTCTATCTACATTCATACAATCAGCATTGAACATAAAATCATAGTATGCATCAATCATCATAGCACCTGATATACATCACTAAGTATTAATCTTTATAAACATCTGGTTTGGTAAACATTTTTCACTCCTCACATCAAGCCTCAACTAGACGCCTGTTACAATTTATTTGATTGGTGTTTTTCTTTTCTATAGTCTATCCACAGTTTCTAGTCTATCACATATTGTTCATTCACGCTTCTGAATTAACTTCGTCTCAGTAATAGTGCAATCTTTTATAGTCCCTAACCAAAGATCCTGAGGTAGAAGTTAACTGCTCGGATTCCCTGGACAGAAAAGTAACAACAAATGGCTTTTCGCGCCTCCTGCATGTGTGCGAGGCCTGCGCCACTCAGTCTGGTCCCGGGCAGCTTCTGCAAAGCCTGGGATGGTTGCAACGTCCCAAGCCTGCCTTTGCTGCAGGTTCAGGACACAACAGTAACCATAAATAAAGTTGCAGTAAAACTCACAGTTCTTGACAGTTATGTTATTTTACCCCCTCTGGAAATAAGAAACACCTCTGTCTCAGCCGATTACCCCTCATTCAGACCATTTTAAAATATTTTCTTGGCAAAGAAGCAAAGAGCCACAGAAATGCATGCAATCAGGATATTGGTAGTTCTTCAGTGAAGCGCTGAATAAACATTCCCAGTGGATTCCTAAAATCAGAAGCACAGGACAGGGGAAGGGAAAATGAGTTCGTTCATTACAGAGAGCCAACAATTGTGTCTGCTATGCTAAGTCTCAAGAGAGTGGAACGATCCCCTGTTGATTCTTTTTCTGTTTGATTTGTATCCATGCTCTTGATTGGGTTTTGACATTTATTTGATCCAGTTTTGTAGAGTGACAAACTTATTGTTGTTTCTTACACTATTTGAGCTCAGCGGCTGCTTGGTAAAAAAGAGAAATTGTACCCGTGCCATAGATATCTGCCTGTTCAATATTTATGGCTTTTATTTGAATTATATGCATCTGTTGTCAGGCTTTTCAAGATAGGGACAAACCAGGCAGAAACTTCTCAAAGGCTTGACTAAAATGTTACTGGAACATAGATGACAGTCACTGAATGTTGCAAAGCTGGTCTTGACTTACATTTCTTTTTAAATGCTTCTCCATCTATTTAACAATCTTCCAAACTTATAGTTTCAGTTCCCACGGTTGCTTTGTAATAGCAATTGCATGATATTCACCATATACTGTACTTTCTCTGAGAATCCCTTGCCAATACCTTTCAGGCACATTGGCTTTTTGATCATGGGTGCCTGATGTCTTTCTTTCCTTCTGACATAAAAAAAATGGATCTTTGTATAAATTTATTCTTTGTGATAAATGCCATTTGAATCCCTTGGTAGGTTTGGTTAAGATGTGTTTTTTAAATTGTATCCCTTGGTCAGGTCAGGCCCTTATATTTGCAATCTCTATGCATCAAGAACAATTTGAAACCAAACATTTTTTCCTTCTCATCATACCTTGCTGGTGTACACCTCCATTAGAACACTCATTTCGTTGGCTGAAACTTACATATTCACTCTTTTCATACAAGATATGTGGAAGTGATAATAATATGTAGTTATTGAAAGGATAGTAGAACTTAGAAAAGAAGCAAATTACTTTGATGCAGCAAAAACAGTGGGATGGAAATATTCAAACAGGAACAAGCTGTGAAGTTCACAGAGTTCTGGATCACATTCTGGGTTTGCCTTGTTATGGAGCACATCAAATAATGTATTCATATACATCATACAACTTTTCTACAAAACTGATAAATCTCCAGTTGATTTCCTATCAGGCCTGTGAAGAGACCTCACTAGAGTTATTGTTGTCATGTCATTTTACATTTAAAAATGAGCTTGGTAAGAGAACACCTTTTAAATGAATGATGTTTATACATTTTCAAAGTCAGATGTTTCCAAGTAAATCAGCATGAAGGACACATCATTTTTTTGTCTTTCTTTTGCTCATATTTACTATGTGGCTAAGCAGTTTGCAACATTTAAATTAGAAATGGTTACAGATAGTTCTTCATTTACGATCACAATTGACCCCAACATTTATGTTGCTAAGCGAGAGAGTTGTTAAATGAATTTTGCTCCATTTTACGACCTTTCCTGCCACAGTTGTTACATGAATCGCTGTAATTGTTAAGTTAGTAACACGGTTGTGAAGTGAATTTGGCTTCCCATTGACTTTGCTTGTCAGAAGGTCACAAAAGATGATCACATGACCATGGGACACTTCAACCGTCATAAATATGAGTCAGTTGCCAAGTGTCTGAATTTTGATCACATGACAATGGGGACATGCTGCAATGCTGTAAGTGAAAAACCATCACATCACTTTTTTCAGTGCCTTTGAACGGTCACTAAATGAACTGTTGTAAGTTGAGGACTATCTGTGTATCTCATAAATGGAAATTAGGATAAAGTATATACTAGATCACATCAATACTGCATAAAGAAATGCCCGCCACTATTTAGAAACCTAAATAACCAGCTTAAATCTACAAAATTCGTTGTTAATTAATGTTAGAAATCTTATTTTCTGTGCAAAATTCTTGCTTCATCCTTCACCCGGACAACCAGTCTATGCACTGCTATCAGAGTTCATGCTATTTCATTTAGTGGCATCAGATCCTATATATACCCAATGAGTAGTGTGTTACATCTTTGTGAATCTTCTTGCTACTTCAGCAAGGGAACTGTAGTCAAGTCATCCTTTATGCCCGACAGAATAACCTCCGATCCTACCTTTTCCTTGAAAAAAGACGTTTCTCTTTGCAGCTGAGGAGAGAACTGCAAAAGGTTCCTTGACAAGGAATGTTGTTTAACTTTTTGGTAAGCCCAAATATGTTTTTAATCCACTTGGGGAAAGGGTGCTGACAGGAAAGACTAGAAGAAAAGTGGGCTGTAGGCCTACTAGCAGGTGTCCACAGGATCTGCACATTGAAACTCTGCCTGTTTTTAATGTGTGTCGCAACACACATAAATATAGGCAGTGTTTCAATTGCATTGTTGCAGCACCATCTTGACTTTTTTTGATTACACCAAACACTAGTCACCCCAGGTACAGATTGTGCTTTCAGGTTTACTGATTTCAAAAACTTATCCAGACTTTATTGTCCTCCATTATTTAATCTGCTATGATAATTTTTAGTTGAAAATCTAGCAAATCAGTCTTCCACAGAAATAGATGCATATCAGGCATAGATGTATTGTTTTTTTTTTGTAAATGAGAGTTTCTTGAGAGTGCAAACTGAGCTGCATAAAAGACAACCAGCATTACATTCTTTTTGTCTTAGACTATTTTTTAACCTTCTGGGTAAGAAACTTTATTAATGATTCCAGTGTTAATCTTGCAATACTCTTCTGATTTTCTTGATTTGGTGAATCTTATCTTAATTAATTTAACAGGTGTTTAATAGCCTGCCCCTGAGAAAACAAGAGCTATACCCTAGTGTCTACATGTATTGAATAACATTTGTGAATTTTATTACATGCAATAAATAAGCTCCATGGATGGCACTATTTGCATTTTTAAAATGGCTTAGTAAGCAAGTAACGTTAAGTCCTGTGGTAAAGTACAATAGCAAACGTAGTGCCTTTATCAAATAAACTGGAAAAGAAACTTATTCTGGTTATGGTATTTATTTTCTGTTTCCATAGGTGTTTGATTCATGACTCTAGTATTGTTAATCACATTTTATTGGAGGACCAAAAAGAAAGATTTATATCAAGGGAAAGAAAACAGCAAAGTTGAATTGGCTTTAATTCAGACCAGTAAATAAAGACTTTAATCTAAATAAGTATAAAATGATGTTCAAAAGGACTTGGGAAGAGGCATTCCAGATAAAAGAAATGGATATTAGCAGATTTGCCATAACATAAATTTACTGAAAGAAAGTTGAACATGAAGCACAAATTGCATAGCCTAGAGCAGGGGTGCCAGATTGCCGGTCCACGGACTGGATGCGTCACACCAAAATCGCGCCCATTCCATTACCAGCAATGGGAAAAAAGTCACGATACATTGCGACATGTCACGTGACATTGCAGGTTTGACACCCGTGGCCTAGACAATGACCTAGAAGATTCCTCCACCCTTATGAGGCCCTCACAGGATGGACTTTGTAATACTTGCTAATGGTTTTTCAAGTACTGTTGCACTGGCTAATCAGCCTGGGTTTTCTTATATTTTAATTTTTCTTTGTTAAATGTATTACTAATACATTTGCCATAAGCCTTAACCTTCCAGAAAAAGCCTCACTGTCAGTAACCAGGACTGGCAGGAGAGCATTGGGTACATTGTAGATAACCGTTTCATTTTTAGCTGTTCTCAAGCCTCCATGAACAAAGCAAATATATCCTACCATACCTATTTTGATGCTTTTCCTTTGCAAATGTTTCTTTTACCTTTACTCAGAATACAATGCTCTTTTCTATGATTTTGCTCACATATTATTGATCATCATCAATGATTTGGATGAGGGGATATATGAGGAACTCATCAAATTTGCAGAAGACACCAAGCTGGCAGGAATAGCCAACACTCCAGTAGATAGGCTTAAGATACAGAAGGATCTTGACAGATTTGAAAATTGAGTGCTATCTAGCAAAATGAAATTCAATGGTGAAAAAGTTAAGTTCTGTATTTAGGTAAGAAAAACCAAATGCACAGATATAGGTGATACCTCACTCAATAGTAATAACTGTGAGAGGGATCTTGGAGTCCTAGTGGACAATCACTTAAATATGAGCCAGCAGCATGCTACAGTTGCCAAAAAAGCCAACACAGTTCTAGGCTGCATTAACAGAGGGATAGAATCAAGATTAATACCACTTTATAATGCCTTGGTAAGATCACACTTGGAATACTGCATCCAATTTTGATCATCATGATGTAGAAAAATATGTAACTCTAGAAAGAGCACAGAGAAGACCAACAAAGATGATCAGAGACTGACAGCTAAAACTTGTAAAGAACAGTTGCTAGAATTGGGTATGTCTAGTTTAATGAGGAGAAGGACTAGGGCTGACATGATGGCAATGTTCCAATACCTCAGGGGTTGCCACAAAAAAGAGGGAGTCAAATTATTCTCCAAAGCACCTGAAGGCATGACAAGAAGCAGTAGATGAAAACTAATCAAGGAGAGATGCAACCTAGAACTAAGAAGAAATTTTCTGACAGTTAGAACAATTAATCAGTGGAACAACATGGCTTCAGAAGTTGTGAATGCTCCAACACTGGAAGTTTTTAAGAAGAGACTGGACAGCCATTTGTCTGAAATGGTTTAGGGGTTCCTATCCAAGCAGGGCCTTGGACTAGAAGACCTCCGAAGTCCCTTCCAACTCTTTTATTCTATTCTATTCTGTTCTGTTCTGTGCTTTAATTCTTCTGATGTAACTGAACAGATGACCATTTCTAAACCAATCAACTTTTGCTTTAAAATTATTTGTTGTGCTAAGTATAAAAGTAAATGTAAGCCATTTTTCTGGGTTCCCCCTTTTCATAGGGAGACCCCACTATATCAGAGTACTCTAATAAATTGCTTTTAAATGATCTTCCGACTCGGTTGCTTATTGAAAAAGGTAAACTGAGGCAGAACCTAGGACCAGATTCGGCCAACAGTTAATAGTTTTGATTATTGCAGGAGGTGCAGGGTTTTGTCTCTTTTGTTCTTTGTTCACTATAACTAGTTCTGCCTCTACAGAATCCGGATATGTTTTGTCTCAAATGTGAGATTGCTTCTTATAATTAATTAAAGGCTTCAATCTTCCATGGTACCTAAGGGAAGATCAATATTAAAATGGAATCAAGGATTGATCCAGAAAAATCACAATATACTTTGCATAAATTGTTTTGTTTTTAATAAGCAAGTCTTTAGAAAAATGTCATTGCTAAAGAAGAGTGCTTCTTCCTCTTTTTTTAAAAAAATGCTTTATGATTGTTGAAATACCACCTGCACAATTTAATTACTGGGATGAGCATATCAATGAATCAAATATACAAAATGTCATTGAAACATGTTTTGATTACAGATGGATAAAACCAACAGGATTTGTGGAAGAAGCAGTTAACAGTGAACGGGATTAAATGTATCCTATATTCCATATATTCCGACGATAGAATCTAGCCACACTGTAACATTGAAACTCCAACCTAGAAAGGATCATAAAAATGAACCAAACTAGAGTCATAAATATACAGACCTTTGTAAAATGACCGAAATGTTGTTAAATAAAACTGTGAACAAATATTTCAGAATATGTGATTTTTGTTTATATCAATCTTGGAACAAGCAGTTTGATATAAGAATAGCTTACAGCTTTGGAGACAGTAAAAGTACACTTTACTAATTTAAATAAATTCAAGTCTTCAGAGGCAAATATATTACGTCCTAGGGAACTGAAGGAAGTAGCAGAAATGATTACAGAACCATTAACTGTACATTTTTTGGGAATCCATGGAGAACTAGTGAGGTCCCAGAAGTCTGAAAGAGCAAAAGTCACGACCTTCTTCAAACAGGGGAGAACTCGGAACATTATAGACAAGGTTTTGGCATATTCAGTAAGATCCCTAAGCATATTATTAAATAGTATACATGAGAGTAGTCCCAAAGATGTCTTTAGGCAATGGGACTTTCTTTGTTTTTTCTTGAAGACATTTCGCTTCTCATCCAAGAAGTTGTTCCAGTGAATGGCACAATACCACTTTTGTCATTTTGATGACAGGATCAAATCTATGGACAGATCCTGTGTCTCCACTGTATACTAACACTGCATGCAGTCTCAGAATACAGCTCATTACATACATTACATCTGTTCACCAAGGAAGTACAGGTGGTCTTTGACTTACAAGACTTTGTTTAGTGACCATTCAAAATTACAACAGCACTGAAAAACATGACTTATGACCATTTTTCACACTTATGCCCATTACGGAATCCTCATGGCCATGTGATCAAAATTCAGATGCTTAGCAACTGGTTCATATTTATGATGGTTGCTGTGTCCCGGGGGGATCATGTGGTCAACTTTTGCAACCTTATCACCAGCAAAGTCAATGGGGAAGCCAGATTCACTTAACAACCGGCTTACTAACTTAACATCTGCGGTGATTCACTTAACAACTGTGGCAGGAAAGGTCATAAAATGGGGCAAAACTCACTTAACAAATGTCTCACTTAGCAACGTAAAATTTTGGGCTCAGTTGTGGTTGCAAGTGGAAGACCACCTGTAAGCTCAACTTTGAGAGAATAAGAGGCTTGGCTGAAGTGTGAACAAAAAAAATCGTTAGGAATAAAAACGTTAACATACACAAACCAAAAATTGCAGTGAAGAGTCATCACACTTACTAGCCATAGAATAGAAATTAACATGTACAGAGTGGGTGGAGGGAGCACCGAAAAGGAAAAGGAGAATAAAATGGTACAGACTCTTTGAGAGAATATCAGAGCTGACTGCAGTTTTGCCAAGCTGTAGCACAGCTTTGCCATGGTCTATGTTCCAGTTTTTGCTGGTTTCATTTGTTATAGTTATTGGCCATTGAAAAATTTATTACCTGGGTTGTTTTCAAAAAAGGTGTTCTAAATCTGTCTTCATTTAAGTTGTTTTTCTCTCTTCTTCAGTCAATTTTACGCTGTGCTGTAACAAAACTTCATTCCTCTTGTATGAAGTGAAATAGGTACCTTTAAAAAAAATTCTATAATTCATCCTCTTCTCACACAAAGATTCTTGCAGGCTTTTATGCCTCCATGTTAAAAATGTTCTGCCTTCTCATCTCATAATTTATTTTTGTAGGAAAGTTTCTACCCGTGACTACTCTAGTGAATTTAGCATTTACAGAGGATTTCTGATGCGTCAGCTAAACTGAACGTTTATGCAGGACAAATGATATGAAATGGACATACTTCAGGCCTCTTTGTATAAAAAACATTTCCAACCCCCGTATAATTTTTTTCTAAATAAGTGGGCCCCAGTGCTACATTACGTATGTTTATTTCATATTTTAAAAGAGATATCTGAAATACCTAATTAAATATTCTATCAAAAAATCTTCAAAATATTTTTTAAATTAAAATAAACTTTTTCATAAATCTTCCTTTAATTTAAGATCAGTCATTTGTCATATTTTGGCTGAAGATGTAAATCTATCAGAGTATCCTATAAAATTTGCACAAATATAAATATTTCTGTTCGATATTCTGTTTTATACACAGAACACACACACACACATATTAAGCACTAACACATACACATGTACACATACATGCACACAAATACAAATGCACAAACACACATAGGAATAAGCATTGCAGTTAAGTAAATTATCTAGGCCTTTAATTTGTCCAAATAAAGGAAAAATATATAAGTTTTCAATTTTTTTATCATACGATATTGCTACAATTCTGGAAAAAAATCAGTTATTTCCTCCCCAAATAAATCATTTAAGACTTTTTTTGTTGTTGGGCTTCGGTCATACAAAATCAGTACACACACACACACACACACACACACACACACATTAACACAATTCCACGTCCAGTCTACCAAGGCCCATTTATTTCACAAAATAGTTGCCCTCTTCTTTGAGCTTAGGGAAGTATTAGCTAAGTCTTTTAGGACTTTTTTAATATAGGATTTTAAAAATACTCCATGTCTCTGTTCTAGTTTTAAGGATGTATGTATCAATGGCTGTTCTTCCAGGAAAAAAAAATCATAATTGCATATATAAAATATGTTCTGTACGTACTTAAAAATTCAACAACTGTTTCCTACATAGTGATGGAATATAAAAAAACCTAAATTATATTGAGTCAGAACATTACTGCTCTACAGTTTATTGTCTGTTCAGCAGGCTGGACAAGCAGGCTGGGAATTATGCATGTTGAGATTATTTATTGTGGAAAACAAATACATTAAATAATACTTGTTTCTTTCATATTTTCATTTGGAGTACCTTACCTTAGATGACGGGAACTGAACCTGGGATTTTCCCTATACAAAATAACTATTCAGTATCATTCTTGCCACATGAATTGCTTGATGAAAGAACAGAATAAGAACTGTTGAAACATAAGAAAAGGCCTACTATCCAGGATGTTTTTTTTAATTTGATTTTTTTTACATTATTATAACAGAAGCAATACTTTATATTATTTTAATGCAGTTATATTTACATAGCATTGACTAGAGATTATTAACACTCTAATATTTAGATAACTTCAATTTTTAAAGAAAAAGAAAATAAGAGTTTTATATCAATATGAACTATGATTTGAAATGTTGATCTTAATAAGCATCCAAAACTATAACATTAACAAACAACTGTAAATTGCATCAAAATATTTGGTATAAAGTTTTTTTATTTTAAGTTGAATATGTAATACTAAGGTCTTTGTTGTATTTATTATTGTTTGTACCTATCAAAGAAAAAAAAAGAAACCAAAGGAAACCACCACACAAGAATCTAAGAGATAAAAAAGGCTATTTATTTTCTAACTTACCCTTTTTTGTGTCCCTACCAAATTGTAGCATTTGCAAACATTAAGCCCAATTAGAAGCTAAACTATAAGAGTTTATATTTGCTGTGCTGCATAACAGATTGTACGTATGGGAACCAGTTTTGCTTAAATTCTGTTAAACTTCTGTTGTAAACAGATATTTTTAATTTTGCCACTCCTGAATATTAAGAACATAAGAACATAAGAAGAGCCATGCTGAATCAGGCCAAAACCCATCGAGTCCAGCATTCTGTGTCACACAGTGGCCCACCAATTGTACATGGGGATCTTGAGCAGAAAGAGAAGGCAAAACCCTCCCTTTCCCTTGACCCCCAACAAATGGTACTCAAGGGAATCCTGCCTGCCTCAACCAACATAGAGGCAGCACATGGACATCCGTTTTAATAACCACCGATACACTTGGCATCGATGAATCTATCTAGCCCTGCCTTGAAGCTGTCAAGGCTGACAGCTGTCACGACCCCTTCTGGAAGTGAATTCCATAAATCAACGACCCTCTGGGTGAAGAAATATTTCCCTTTATTTGTCCTCACTTTCTTAGCTATGAGCTTTAGGGAGTGCCCCCTTGTCCTGGTATTGTGTGATAGAGAAAAGAATTTTTCTCTATCCACCTTTTCTATCCCAGGTTTTCTTTCTCCAGGTTTACTATTCTCCAGGTTTACTTTCCCTATTTGATATTGTTGGAATTATGTCTTTTTTCAGTGTTGGCCAACATTTATTTTGCTGCCATAAGATGTATCTCAGTAAATCAGGTTATTATTGTTGATGTGCTCTCAGATTATACCTAAGAAAATTTATGGTATCATTTCAAATTTAATTTCCAAAATGTTCTGCATAGTACTCTGTATATAATCTGTATATCTTTCCAGTACTTTTGCATTTTTTTACACTTCACTACATTTAAAAAAAAGCTCACCAGCAGGAATTGAGAGATACCTATTTTCTCATGCCATTATTCTCCAGCAAATGATTTTCTGATATATCTATAGTAGGGGTGTCAAACTGCCGGCCTGTGGGCCAGATGTGTCATGCTGAAATCACACCCCTCCCATTGCCAGCAATGGAGAAAAAGTCACGATATGTCATGCCACGCCACGTGACGATGCGAGTTTGACACCCCTGATCTATAGTAATAATATATATTCATCATGATTAGATCGTATTTTATTGCATTCATCCTATTTAACAGTGAATGCTATATCTTGTGCTAATGATTTTCACAATTTAAATATGTGCTGGGTCAAATATTTGTCTTCAGTGAAGAGGAACTTTCTTTGTACTTCACGAGGCAACCTGTTCCAATGTTTGACAGTTCTTGACTTTACTAAATTACGCTTAACATGTAATTTTAATCCACTTGTTTGAAATTTCAACATATTTGAAGAAATTTGTTTATATATTTGAAGATGGTTATCATACCTCTCTTCTATCTTCTTTCCTGCAGAAAAAATGTAACCAGTTTCTTTAAACATATGACTTCACTACCTAATCCTTTATCACTTTGTTAGCCCTCTTCTGGACCTGTTCTAATTTATAGTTCCAGTTTTAGATTGCAGTGCTCAGAGCTGACAACAATATTCAAGTGCATTGTGACTACAGTTATAGAATGCCAGAGAGAGAACTTTAGAAAAACCATACAGTTATGAAAACAAAAGCATGTATTAAGCCCTGGCAATACAAGAAAAAGTTTAGACTAAACTCTATCTAATTCACTGGAATATAAGACGGAGGAAAGGAGAATACAGTCAGACATTTAAGAGCCTGTCACTATAACAGTTGGTTAGAAAGTTGGTTTGGTCTGGTATTTAGAAACCAGGACATGTGAGTTCTAGTCCTGGGTGACTTTGGGCCAGTCATTCTCTCTCAGCTCTGTACACCCAAGTGTTGTAGTAGAAAGCAGTATTATATACATTTACCACCTTGAGCTACTTATAATGCAATAAAGATAGAATAAAAAATGTGTATGTATGTATGTATGTATGTATGTATGTATGTATGTATGTATGTATGTATGTATACCTACCTACCTACCTACCTACCTACCTACCTACCTATCTATCTATCTATCTATCTATCTATCTATCTATCTATCTATCTATCTATCTATATCTCGACAAAGTCCCATTTGTCATCTTCAGGCTGGTGCTTTCGGCTTCGTGCTTCTAGGAGCAATGTGTGATCGTAGCTGTTTCTTCCTTTTAACTGCCAGTGGGGGTATGAACTGATTGGCTGGGAGCTTGGCTGTGTTCTGATTGGATGGAGGTGTGTTCTGATTGGTTAGGGGCTTGGCTGTGCTCTGATTGGATGGGGGAGTGTTCTGTTTGGGTGTGGGCTTTGTTGTGCTCAGGTTAGTCTGAGTTGGGATTAGAGATGGTGAGCTGCATAGCTGTTTGGCTTCGCGTTCGTGGTCGTGCCTCATCTTCATGGTGGGTGTCAGTTTGCTTCATGTATGGATTGGAGGGGTTTAAAGTGGCTAATGATGCAGCTGTGGTCTGGCTTCTGGTTTGTGGATGTGCCTCATCATCGGTGTGGGTTTGGGTTTGCCTTTTGCGTGGATGTGTGGTGGTGACATCCTGTGTGGTTTTCGTGAGTGTAGGTCTGGTGTCATTCTTTGTGTTATGGACTCATTTGTCAATAAGGGCGGGTTTCCAAATGGCTGGTAGGTGGGAGGTATCATCTCGTTTGTTCATGCTGTGGGGGCGTTTTTCTATCTCGATGGCTTCTCTGATTATTCTGTTATTAAAGTGTTCAGTTTTGGTAATAGTTCTGGTCTTTTTGAAGTCAATTTCATGTCCTGTGGCTTTAAGGTGTTGGACCAGGGAAGAAGTTGGTTCCTCTTTTTTGACTGAGTTTTTGTGTTCTTCAATGCGTGCACTTATTCTTCTGTTGGTTTGTCCGATGTATGTGGTGGGGCAAGCAGTACATGGGATTTCATATACTCCTTGATTTTCTAACTTAAGTTTCCATTTTATGTGACTTCGCATTCCTACGCAACTGCTGAGATCAAAATTTAATCCCCACATGCTTCCAATTGAAATTCCACTCCAACTCTGCAGCCACCAAACGCATCCTGAAAAGAACAGAATTGGCCCTAATCAGAAATGAACTTCACACAAAAAGATTCCTCCTAGACCGAATCAACAAAGATCTCCTCACACTTCACCTCAAACTCAGCAACAAGATCCACCCCGCACTTTGGGACAAATCCAAACAACTTGTCATCTGGAGAGCTGAAACACAGACCACCCTCAAGACAGACACACACACACCAACAAACTCCGAAGACTACAAGAACACCAGAAACAAACCCCTCCTCCCTCACAGCCACACATGAAACAAACAGTGCATAACATCTCAGATAGGATCCTCACCAAAGCTGAAACCAATGTCCTTTCCAAAGGATTCAACTTTGCAGTCGCTCCCAAACACATCACCACTGAAACCATTATATTTAGAGTTGAAACCAGCCTGACCAAAATCAACCCCGACGACGCTAACAGAATCAGACTCGAAATCACCAACATACTCTGCACCAGCAAGCCACCCAAAAGCAACTTACCCAAAGAGGAGCAGACAGCACTACTTAACCTGAAACAAGACACCAGCAAAATAATCCTACCAGCAGACAAGGGCAACGCCACGGTGGTCATGAATACATCTGACTACCGAACCAAATTAACCAACCTACTCCAAGACTCCACATACAAACCCCTAAACACAGATCCCACCACCACCTGGAAAAAACCACTAGATCCAAAATAAAAGCCTCCCCCATTAGCGAAGAGGTCCAGCAAAGAATCATTCCCAGAGAGAAATAATCCAGATGCCCTAAGCTCTATGGTCTCCCCAAGACACACAAAGAAGGAACCCCACTTAGACCCATAGTCAGCTCCATAGGCTCACCTCTACAAAACCTAGCCAAATTTCTCACCAAACAACTACAGCTGTATGCAGAATCCATCACCTCACACATAAAAAACTCATTCCAGTTCATAGAGATCATAAAGAAACAAAACTTACAGCCCAGCGACCTACTTGTTAGCTTCAATGTCATATCCCTCTTCACCCACGTGCCAATCAAAGAAGCCTTAACAGCTATCCAAAACAAATATAACCCCCCCAAACACATCCTAGATCTGACCAATCACTGTCTATCCAACACATACTTCATCTATAATGGAGAAAATACAAACAAATAGAAGGAGCACCCATGGGATCACCCCTCTCACCTGTCATTGCAAACCTCTACATGGAACACTTTGAAACCCAAGCTCTAGAAAAATCTGATCACAAACCCAAACTCTGGCTCAGATATGTAGATGACACCTTTGTAATCTGGCCACATGGGAAAGAAAAACTGGACAACTTCCTCACACACCTCAACAGCCTACACCCCAAAATACAGTTCACCATGGAAACAGAAGCTAATAACTGTTCTGTCTGGCCCCTCTCAGCTCATTAAAATCCACATAAATATGTCTTTAAGAGGTTTATTTAACACATTTCAAAAGAATTCACTTCAAAGCACGCTGCTGGCATTTTGCTGGCAGAAACAGCCAAGTCTCATTTAGTTACATTTAGATTAAAACATGCTCCTTCCACACCTTCCAATTAACTCACTCTTTCTTTATCACATTGGCCAAGACCTCATTATTCTCCCGTAGATTTCCAAAACATCAGAAGACTGAATTCAAACGCACGGCTCCAGATATCAGGCTACTCCTTGATTAACGTTGCTCGTGACAAAGGTGTAGTCTCTCTGTCCCCTTCTAATATAGTGTCCGATACGTCACTTCCCCCCATTACTTCCTTTTTCCACTTAACTGACACCTTTGTTTATCAAACCTTCGGAATCTCGGATCAAGCCATCTATCTTCTTGATCCAAATCTGACCCCTCACTTTGTGAATCTGACCCAGACTGCCTGTAAATCTCCTCCCTGTCTGGCTCAGCTGCCGGGAGGGGAAAATACCCAGAGGGGCCTGGCTGCTCTTCCTCGGCTGCCGGGAGGGGAAAACACCCAGAGGGGCCTGGCTGCTGATCCTCATCCTCTGATACTTCCCAAGCTGGTCTAGGGACACTCACAACAATAACCAACTTCCCTTCCTGGATGTCTTAGTCTACAAGTAATCCAATGGCTCCCTAGGACACACCATCTACCAGAAGAAAACGCACACAAACCGCTATCTGCACACACTCTCACACCACCACCCAGCACAGATCAACTCCGTAGCCAAGACACTCATCTCCAGAACCAAATGCCTAGCTGACGAACAACACCTAAAAACCGAACTACACACTCTTACTAATGTACTAACATCCAACGGATTCCAAAGAAATAAGATTTCCAACTTAATCCGAAAAGAAACTCCCAGTAAAATCCAAGACAGAGAACAAGAAAACGGCAAAGCCCTCCTCCCATACATAAAAGGCACCAAAGACAGGATCAGACAGATCCTGCACAAACATAACGTCAAGACAGCATTCTGCACAAACAGAAAAATATCCACCATCCTAAGAAACCCTAAAGACAAAATTGAGTTAGAAAATCAAGGAGTATATGAAATCCCATGTACTGCTTGCCCCACCACATACATCGGACAAACCAACAGAAGAATAAATGCACGCATTGAAGAACACAAAAACCCAGTCAAAAAAGAGGAACCAACTTCTTCCCTGGTCCAACACCTTAAAGTCACAGGACATGAAATTGATTTCAAAAAGACCAGAACTATTGCCAAAACTGAACACTTTAATAACAGAATAATCAGAGAAGCCATCGAGATGGAAAAAACGTCCTCACAGCATGAACAAACGAGATGATACCTCCCGCCTACCAGCCATTTGGAAACCCGCCCTTATTGACAAACGAGTCCATAACACAAAGAATGACACCAGACCTACACTCACGAAAACCACACAGGATGTCACCACCACACATCCAGGCAAAAAGCAAACCCAAACCCACACCGTTGTTGAGGCATGACCACAAACCAGAAGCCAGACCACAGCTGCATCATTAGCCACTTTAAACCCCTCCAATCCATACATGAAGCAAACTGACACCCACCATGAAGATGAGGCACGACCATGAACGCGAAGCCAAACAGCTATGCAGCTCACCATCTCTAATCCCCCTGTAACTCAGACTAACCTGAGCACAACAAAGCCCCCACCCAAACAGAACACTCCTCCAGCCAATCAGAGCACAGCCAAGCCCCTAACCAATCAGAACACACCTCCACCCAATCAGAACACAGCCGAGTTCCAAGCCAATCAGTTCAAACCCCCACTGGCAGTTAAAAGGAAGAAACAGCTACAATCACTCATTGCTCCTAGAAATATGAAGCCGAAAGCACCAGCCTGAAGATGACGAATGGGACTTTGTTGAAACGTCACCAAGACACTTCAAATTCTACGTGGGAGAAAACCCGAAGAACCAAAGACCTACATATATCAACACCATTTTCCTACCTTTAAAGGTAAAGGGGGCTATAGTTCATCAGGCATAACTTTGTGATAAATCCATGCTGGTTCTTGCTAATTGTTGCTTTCTGTTTAATGCAACAATTAGGTCTATGAAAATTCTCAGTCATCCAGATCATGGTTGTCCCGAAAGTGCTTTTTGCGTTGTGCCATTAACTACTCTCCTTTCTCAGGTGTGTGCAATATCACAACACATTTATGAGAAGGATGCTTTTGGCACAATCATGTGATGCTACTTTCATCGTCTGACCCTTTGGTGGTTTCCTCTGAGAGAGATTTAAAACTTTTTCCAGGCTGAGAGCTGCATTTAGTGCATTTTGTTCTGAGTAGCTTGCTGAAGTTATATTCTGGAAAAAAAATGAAACAAAGACCAAATTGGAAATTATATTTTATTATATTTTGGCAAATGGTAATTTATTAGCTTCAACTATAGCTTCTGATTCTCCCTTGTCCAAATGAATCTGTTTATAACTTGTTGTAATGAGACATGGATTGTAGCAGGAAAAACACTACTTCCTTTGGCCTAATTTGTTCATATCAGAAAATAAGAAGGCAGGAAGATATGTTTAAGTGTAGGAATAAAGCAGTCTGTATTTGAACTACAATGTATGCCAAACTGGGCTAGATAGTTTTAAGCCTGTACAGATGGATTAAAAGTTAAACTTTTCTCTAACTAGCTGCTCCAGAGTCTGCTTAGGTTGTCCACCTTGACCAACAGATTTGGGTTTTCTTCTTCACATCACTATATTCTTGGCTATTTTTATGAGAATCGTGTTAGGATGTAATTCTTTCTTTATCAGTTGCTTTTCTCCTAGCACTAAGTTGCTTCTGTCATTAGCTGTAACATCTGTACAGGCTTAAAACTATCTAGCCCAGTTTGGCATACATTGTAGTTCAAATACAAGTTTAAGACATGACATTGTCCTCTTTGATTTATTTCAAAGGATGGAAGAGATTCATGAATCAATTCTTCCATTGTATATTTCCTTTCTTCCTTGACTTGTTTACATTTCATTGTGCAACTAAAGAGAGATATTCTCTGACAATGTAATGTTAAAAAAGGATATTGCTCTGTCCTAAAGTTTCAACATGACATCTTCAGTGAGTATCTTTCTTTTATTACCCAATGAAATGTAAATAACAGCTAAGGAAAAAAGGAAACACAACATGAGGGAATTGATTGATGAATTTCTTCCATCCTTTGACAGAATCAAAGAGGAGAATGTAATTTCCCCTTTCCCTGTCCTTCTCCTCCTCCTTCTCTGCTGTATGTTTCACAGAAGGCATACAGCAACTGAGAAGGGATTAAAAAAAACAACCTATGGTTAGAATTATTATTCACCAGTGGCAAATGTAGAAAGTAGGTAGAAGATATATTGCCTTAAAGCTAGAATAAAGTATTAGAAGAACCTACCTATCTCTAAATAATGAATTAAATAAAATATAGCTATATGTCTAGTGTCACTTGCATCTTATGCCTGTACAACTTGACAGGATTCAGAAAGTTTTTTTTTATCTTTGCAGTGATGCCTAAGAGAATATTCCCACAAAATCCATAAAGGGACTATGGAAATTTTAAAAAACAGAATGTACTTTGATTTCATTCTGCTGCAGCTCAGAGTATAGTAATATTTTATCATTTGTTCTCCCTATGTTTCCTACATTTACTCCAGGCAGAGATCTAGGAAAACATGGAAGAGTTTAATATAATATATAGTATAAATCTTATGAGAAATTGCAGAGTCTACTCTAGGGGCTAAGGTAACCAGGTATGGTTACAAAGATCTGGATGAATACTAGACGGAAGCAAAGGAAAAAAAGTCATGTAATGGTCATTTAGATTTTTGCTGTATGAATTCTTTAGATATACACAGAGATAGTGGTATAAAGTTTCAAGCAGTATAGTGGGTATAAATCCATTTTTCTGACCTCACTCATAATCCATAATTTTTACAACTTTAAATATTTATTACATGAAATACAAACAGAATAGAAATGGAATGCAAGCAAAATTATTACAGTACAATGTAATATTTAGTTACAGTAGTTATAATAAATGGTACCAATTAACAAAACTGATGCTGAGATTATAGTTAAATGCCTAAAGTGCCTAACATACAATTCTTTTCCTGAATTTAAAGGACACCATGGTAAAATGGACACTTCATAACTAGCATTTGGTGCCTTTTTGTGGAAGATCAGTCCATGAAACTGAATGAGTTTATTATTGATTGTTTTATTCTTGGTAGTAATTTTTTCTTTTGTTATGTTGTTATGTTCTATTTGTTACACTTTCTTATTTGTTGTATATTGTATTTGATTTAGCTACCCAGAATATGTGACGTGGGCAGCACATAAATCTAGTAAAGAAATAAAATATAAATAGCATCCTGATCCCACCAGAAATAATCCACAAATGCAGTCAGAAAGTTTCATATAATCCGCTTCCTCCAGAACCCTTTAAAGGTGTAGCCCAATCACATTCTTAATAATATTCCCTAAAAAGGGAAGAAGGATGAAAATTATCTAATACTTTTGAGGGAGCTGACAGATCATTACCATGGAGAATATGTTTCCGATGTGCTATTAAAAATGCCTGTTCCATACCCAGTGGTGACCGAACTTAATATTTCTAGTTGTTAATAACTATAATTGTCATTGTGACAAGAAGGCCACTACCCTTTTACTAGGTGATCACTTTTCAGAAACCCCCAAGAAGATGGCAAAAACTCTGTCAATTGTTATGGCTCCCTGAAGTCACTTTCATACTATTAATTGTTAGCTGTTAATTATCTGAAGATTTTCTTGCATTTTTAATATCTTTTAATGTATTTACTGTATTGTTATTCTTTTTCTTGCATCTGGTTCCAGACTGAAAATAAATTTTGATTGACTAATTGATGCCACAAAGATTATACAGCCATAACATTTTGATTAAAAATAGTTCTTTGAAATAATTATTTTCAATGAAAACCTCATGAACTATTGTGCACAAAAGTTCTAATTGCTAAAAATAAATGAAAGCAGATGAGTTGTGGGTGACCTTTGTATTCACAACCAAGGAGATTTACCAGATATACAGTACGTTAATCTACCTATTTAGGTCTGCTCTCAGAAACAGAAACAGAAAAATATAATAAATACCATGGTAACAATAATATATATATAGCAATCTGATCAAAAAACATTCTGAGTAGTCCCACTCAAGCACATCTACATGTTGTCAAGTTGGAGAAAGATGTCATCTTTGTCAATTTTCCTGCTAGATAAAGTAAGTCCTATATTCACAGTGAAAGTAAGTCCTATATTCACAGCTCCCATATTTCCTAAAGACCGTGTTCACTTGAAATAAATTAAACAAAAGCATTGCCAGTTTTTTAGATTTTAACTGCCTTTCTGCAATATGCTAAGTCTCAAAACACCTAACCAAACTTAGGATTTTTTGCCACTTCTTTTTTTTTTTAACAAGGTCTTCAACTGACATGGTTATACATATTGTATGAATAAAGCCATTCCTTCCCATGCAACTATGAGATCATATGGCTGGTTTGTTTTGGGCTTGTCGTATGTGAATCGACCTATTATGTCTCAACATTGTGGGTGAATGTAATGATTTGATCAGCAAGCCATGATTAATAGAAATTGATTTTCATATATGTATGAATGCATGAAGACATCCCTCAAATATTTTACCCTTTGTTATTATGATTAATTGTAATAATTTGCATTTTACTACAGTTAATTTGAAAAGACTTCTGAACATAAACCATTTAAGCATCCAATAATAATTACCTCCCTGCAGAATTGTTGCAAAGATTATTGAAATATTACATGTATTGCTACATAAAAATAGCTTAATAAGGGTAGTCCTTGACTTATGGCCACAAGTGAGCCCAAAATTACTTTTGCTAAGTGAGACACTGTTAAGTGAGTTTTGCCCCATTTTACAACATTTCTTGCCTCAGTTGTTAAGTGAATGACTGCAGTTGTCAGATTAATAACCTGGTTGTTAAGCGAATCTGCCTTCCCATTGACTTTTCTTGGCAGAAAATTGCAAAAGGCGATCCCTGGGACAATGCAACCCTCATAAATATGGGTCAGTTGCCAAGCATCTGAGTTTTGATCACATGACCATGGGGATGCTACCACGGTTGTAAGTGTGAAAAACGATCATAAGTCACTTTTTTCAGTGCCGTGACTTTGAGCTATTGTAAACTGAGGACTACCTGTATGTATTATATGTACATAATATGTACTAAGTATATTTGGGGAAAGAGTTCTACAATAAACAAATGAAACAAGTCAATAAAATTCATAGTCCGTGTATTAAAATGTTCTCTTTGTTCTCTTTTCCACTTTTCTTTTTTCTTCTAACTGAAGCACATTCTAGAATGTGAATCAAAGATGTTGGAGTATTTGGCAGCTATGAGGCAATTCCTAATAGATTAGTGACCCCTTTCTCCCCTGTGCTAAAGTAAGAAATTACGGCTGTCAACTTGTTCCAAGATGGAGTATTTTGACTCATGCCAACAAGGCAGAAAAGTCCTAATCTGTTGTTGAGGCATTTTAAAGCTCAGCTAAGGCCACAGGTGCCTTTCCTAATGATTGCTATTCACAGAGCATTAGGGAGAATTGGATTAGATGTCAGCTTGTCTCATTATAAGAAAATGCTGAGATATCTCCTATGAATATGCTGGCAATATTCAAATTAGACAGTTGCACACAGCAACAGGAGAATATGCAAGGAAATCAAACAACTTGCATTGTTAGATTTTCAGGATTTGCTATCTAGACCTGTAAGCATTCACCACAAACACACCATCCATAAATACATAGAAAAAGAATTGCCATAAGGTCATACCAGCAATAGATTTTTGTGTCTCTCTCTGTTTGTGTATGATTTCTTAGTAGGGAGTTTTGGAGAAATCACCCTACCTTAGCCACAGAATTTTATGAGAAGGTGGGGAGCTCTTGGTAGATTTTTATTTTATTCATCTTTTTTCTCAGTAGGTGAAAAAAAAAGTAAAGTAAAGAAGACTTCCCAATGTATTTTGGCTGATAGTGCAAATGGAACACTGCAGCATGTTTAAAACTGAAGAAGCAACAATCACAGCGGTGTATTTGCTATTAAAGGTTTCTCACAAGAGAGATTTGGGGATATCTAGTATGGACCTCAATCCTCCTTGTCATGTTGCCCAGTCACAACAAATATTATACATTCCTGTGATTTTCCTTAACATGTTGAATAATAAAAATAAAAGCTTATAATGGATAGTTATCCATGTTATAAAAGCCTGCTTTTTTGATTTTATGTTAATCTCTGGAAAGAATGGGAAGGAAAAATGGCCAATGAAATAATAAACTAATGACAGATCTATCACGGACAAATCTGATTCTGAACCCTCAAAGGCCAGCCATTTTATATTTCAGAACTTTGAATACAGACACAAAAAGCACATTTGGATAATTGACTGAGGACCCTGTAAAAAACCTGTATTTCAATAATGTTTTTAACGTCTTTTTCTTTTTTTAAAGTATTGACATTATAAAAACTGTAAATTACCTTGGAGGTCTGAAGCCTTCCTAAATGATAAAGGTATAAAAGCAAGAAAAAGAAATCAAAGGCACTGTCTTTAGTGTGAAAGCCAAGGAGAAATACACATAAAATACATTTTGAGACCTGCTTTCCTCATCTATATTGAAACAGCATAAACTGGTAAATATTTAATTGCTTCTGAGTTTTTTAGGCAACATTCATTATAAAATTCATGATTAAATGATGTCTCACTACTCAGTTAATAATAAAAGGTTAACCAAAGTCACAGTAAGGTTCAGTCCATCAAGAAAAGAAGAAAATGTGCCACATACTCAGCAGCTTATTGTTATCTTAAAACGAAGAAGCAATTTCCTCAATGGAGAAACCATTACTGAAATAAAAAGTCTCCTGACTTTGAGTCTGAACAAAGCCAAAGAACTGCGAACTAAGAAGTGTACATTTAAATACTGCAAATTTTACTGTATATTATCAGCAGGTAAGGAGATGAAAGCATGCTGGTAATTATTCTAGAAGCTCACTAAAATACTTTAAAATTCAATTATTTGAGAAAGGACATATTTGTAAAAAGCCTTTGTGCGGAAGAGTTTAATGGCTTTGAAAATGTTTTATGTTTATTTGTTTGTGAAATGCACACTGTGCCAAATGGGGTTAATAGCCCTTAGATTCTGTTTAGATCAGTGGTTCTCAACTTTCCTAATGCCGCGACCCTTTAGTACAGTTCCTCATGTTGTGATCCCCAACCATAAAATTATTTTCGTTGCTACTTCATAACTGTAATTTTGCTACTGTTATGAATCGTAATGTAAATATCTGATATGCAGGGTGTAGTTTCATTGTTATGAATTGAACATAATTAAAGCATAGTGATTAATCACAAAAACAATATAGCAATGCTAGCTGGAGAAGCTTACTCTTCCTTGCTCAAAAATGTTGGGAGGGAGGGAAGGGGAAGGAAGGAAGGAAGATTGAAGGGGGAAGGAAGGAAGGAAGGAGAAAAAGATTGAAGGGGAAGGGATGGAGATGGAAGAAAGGAAGGAAAGAAGGAAGAAGATTGAAGGGGAAAGGAAGGAGATGGAGAAGGAAGGAAGATTGAAGGGAAAAGGAACAAGATGGAGAATGAAGGAGATTGAAGGGGGAAGGAAGGAAGGAAAGAAAGAAGGAAGGAAGGAAGGAAGGAGAGAAAGATTGAAGGGGAAGGGATGGAGATGGAGATGGAAGGAAGGAAGATTGAAGGGGAAAGGAAGGAGATGGAGAAGGAAGGAGATTGAAGGGGGGAGGCGCTGCCAGGGACACACAAGCAGCTCCGTACAATTGCCCGGGAAGGGGGGGAAGGCTCTGGTGGAGAGCCTGGCGGAGAGCCAAGCAGCATCACCTCCTGGAGCCGGCATCACCCTTTCGCGCCTGCCAACCTGGAACTCTCCATCCTCATCCTGGCACCTCTTGCCCTCTCCCAGACGCCTCCCCGGGACCTGCCCGCCCCTCCAGCCTCCTAAGCGTCATCGGAGCGACGGGGTTGTGGGAGCCCCTTTCCATGCTGTGCAGCCCTTCACCGCCAAACCCTTCCCCGACTCGTCGCACGTGAGAGGGGCGTGGCCAGAGCGCCAGCTCCTGCTTGGAAGGCGCCGCTTCTCCCCTCCTGGCCTGGCCGGCTGGCCTCTGACACACATGCGGGCATCGCCACCATCTCACCCTCTTCCCTGCCTCCTGGCTCCCTTTGCCGCTCCTGCCCGGCAGCCCCACAGTTGCACTGGGCGCCAGAGGGCCGAGGCGGCCTCCGATGGCGAGGGAGGTGGGCCAGGTGGCACGGGGAGGCTCCGGCATGGTGTGGAGGGTGGCCGGGAGCAGAGTGCGGCCAGACAACCAGGAGGCGTGGGGACCGGCTCACTGCCGCAGCTCAGCTAAGTTATCAGTGCAGCAGTGGCGGAGCAGCCCAGCAGCAGTTCCAGTAGCGGCCCAGATCCGGCTCGGCTCGGCTGCCAACACAGCTGAGCCAGCCCGGGGTGGCATTGGGGGCGTGTGCGATGGTGCTGCAGTGGCAGGAGCAGGTGCTGTTGGAGAAGGGCGCCCTGGAGGCGGAGGAGCTGGCAGAGGAGGAAGAGGAGGGCGGCGGCGGCCGGATAGAGGAACAGTTTCTCGGTTCCTAAGACCATCTGAAATATGTGTTTTCCGATGGTCTTAGGTGACCCCTCTGAAAGCATCGTTAGACTCCCCAAAAGGGTCGCGACCCACAGGTTGAGAACTGCTGGTTTAGATGATAGGAGGACATTTGCCCAGGTTCGCCTGGTGCACCAGCTGCGGCCCTATTTGGACCGGGAGTCTTTTCTCACAGTCACTCATGCCCTTATCACCTCGAGGCTCGACTACTGCAATGCTCTCTACATGGGGCTACCTTTGAAAAACGTTCGGAGACTTCAGGTAATGCAGAATGCAGCCGCGCGAGCTGTATTGGGCTTACCCAGAAATGCCCATATTTCAACATCACTCCGCGAGCTGCATTGGCTGCCAATTGGTCTCCGAACGCAATTCAAAGTGTTGGTTATGACCTATAAAGCCCTACATGGCATCAGACCAGGTTACTTGCGGGACTGTCTGCTGCTGCATGAAACCCAGCGACCGGTTAGGGCCCACAGGGTCGGCCTTCTCCGGGTCCCCTCAGCCAGACAGTGTCGCCTGGCGGGGCCTAGGGGAAGAGCCTTTTCTGTTGCGGCCCTGGCCCTCTGGAATCAACTCCCCCCAGAGGTCCGTATTGCCCCACCCTCTCCGCCTTTCGCAAACTGTTAAAGACACATCTTTGCCGGCAGGCCTGGGGCAGTTAACACCTTGCCCCAGCCAGTGTATGTTTGTTGTGAGTTTGTTTCGGATGATTGCTTTTAATTTAGGGGTTTTATAATGTATTTGATTTCTATATGCTACTGATTATGTTGTAAGCCGCCCTGAGTTTTTGGAATAGGATGGCCTAGAAATTGAAATAAATAAATAAATAAATAAATAAATAAATAAATAAATAAATAAATAAATAAATAAAAATCTGGGTATAGATTTTACTGTTTGGACAACCTTCTTTGCAGGATAAGTAAAAAACAGAGTTGCATTTTCTTATTGAAAGGCATCTGCAGTTTCATTATTGGAAGATACTGGCAAGCGCAGCTAGTCCTTGACTTACAACAATTCTTTTAGTGACTGCTTGAAGTTAGAATGGCACTGAAAAAAATGATGTATGACTGTTGTAGCATCCTCATAGTTCAAAATTCAAGTCAATGGGAAAGTCAGATTCATTTAACAACCATGTTATTAACTTAACAACTTCCTTCCTTCCTCATCAGCATCAACTCTTGGATAAAGAGAATTGGCTTATGCCCTCTATGTTGAACTGGCAGTCTACAAGAACCCACGTACATGGACTAAATGAAAGTATATAATGTTAACAGTCCTGGCATGTACTGGGAAGGAATGAATCACTACTAAGCATGATGAATTGCAATCTTTATATATTTCCGAAGAAATGTCCAGTTAAATTCAGTAGAGTTTACCCTTAGATAACTGGGTACTTGAATCTAGCTTTAACTGTGGGACAAGGCCATTATTCAAACAGAAATATGAAATATATTTCATTTACATTTTGTTTTTAGGTAGGTGTAAATTATGGAGGTTTGGTGACAGTGAAAATGAATCTGACCTTTGATGGCTGACCTTTTCTCTTGACTAAAATTCTAGTGTTGTCAAATACCAGCTGTAACCATCTGACCACAACCTCTTTGCTCTCTCTGTTAGGAGTTTTTACACTCCCTCTGGTTTCCCTGAAGAGAATGAGTTTTACGTTCAAGACTTTGTCTGCAGTACTATTGATTTTTTAAATACAGTTTACTTGTCTAAAGTACCTTGAAGCATATTGTGAAAATCAGCTTGGCCGAGAAGGAAACATGTCAAACTCTGGCCTGCAGAAACTCATGGGATCTCTGTAAAATTGGCAATCGTTGGGGATGTCAGCAGTAGCTGCAAAAATGGGCAGGACAGTACAAATTGCATGCCTTTACCACTTTCTGCCCTTTATATAGCTAACTGTGCCATGAGACCTGGGTGGCTTCAAGACATTCAGCCTAGTTTTGTTTATTTGATTGTACTAAGTAGAGTGTGCCATCAAATGAGAGATAATGTGAATGACTCTAGGTGCTGTACATAAATGATTTTGCATTTGCAAATTTCTTGTACTAAGCTTATACAATATGTACATTTATGAAGTTAACAGCTAATTACTATCTATATTTATATATCATCTATATCTATATAATCTATCTATAACAATGCAGAGGCTAGGCTGTGGATATACCTGGAGTAGTTGGGTCTTGACAGAAACTACTACAGGTGATAATATTTTCCTGACATGTATTTTGGAAAAGACCACCTCTGTGTACCAGCTTTGGCCAGTCCTCTCTAATGTAGAAGAGGTCTACTTATGTCTATGAATATATATGTACAATGGGAAACAATTTGGTGGTCTATGTTGTTTCTATAATAAGAGCAGCCAGATAAATGATACAGTAAGAGCAATTGCAAATAATAATTATCTCCTACATGCTTCTATCATTCGTGTGTCGGTGAACGTGTTTGCATGTCTTGTTAATTCCCTTATACTGGACCTGAAATGAAAAAAAGTTGCTCCTCGCATATAAAACTACAAAATGAATTTATTTGATCTTGCCTCTTTCTTTTGCTTGAATTAGTTCTGAACTACAGACTATAACTAAGCAGGATGGTACGGTGTTAACTTTTGACACAGGCAGATCTAATTTTTGAAAACAGTCTCTCTGATGTATAGTGTGAATAAAGATAGCGATTATTTATTTGAGAGGATTCTTTTTCTGTAGGGCATTTTAGTTCCCTTTGCTTTGAACAGTAAAACTGAAACAGGACGTAAGTAAGATTAAATGTGTATTTGAGTATAGACAGTTCTTGGGTAGCAGCTGCATAATTAGCAAAAATAAGCATTTATTTTCCAGGACAAGCAGTCACTATGTTTATTGTAGCAGTTCAACACATCTTACATTTCATTAGTTCCAACAGGTCCTGAGGTGCTGGTAAAGTAGTTGCATAGTATTTGTTTATGTGATTTCAGAAAGAAAATGGATGGAGGTACCATCTTCCCTACCACTAGTAGCATTAAGATAAATGTGGAATAGCAGTTTTTCATTTAGTACAAATTAGTAGACTTCAAAGATTGTTTCATTTTCAAAGGTTGAGAGGAAATTAAAATTAAAATACTGGGATGAATGAAGCATTAGAACAGTATAAGATAGGGGTCAGCTGAGCTTATTTAAGGATAGCTTTCCAAAGCTGGAACACATGTTCTTTCCAGTGGCCTGCCAGTTTTGAAATGTCACCCTTTCCTTTTTTAAATGTGCAGCATGCTTAGGAGGAGAAAGGAACTTGGTGATAATGCTCAGTGACAAATCCAAGGTTAAAGCAGGTAGGACTGAGAAATCCCTTTTATTGTATTTGAGATTCATATACATTAGTGGACTATGTGGAGCATGGAGGGAAAGCTGGATGAATACAAACACAATGATAAAATATAAAGCCAGAGTAAATTGTTATAGCCAAACCAAATTCAGCAGTCTGTTTTTTTTCTTCATTGATAAGAATATCTATTCTTAAGCACTAATATTGCCCAATAAGTTCCGAATGAAAATAATTGAAAATCTCCAAGTTTTTCAAGGTGGTGGAAGTATATATATATCAAATAGAGCACCATTTTTTTTCCAAATACTAGATTTATTTATATTCATGTGGGACAACCATTTTATTCCCCCAATGGCTTGATTTTATTCAGTCATTCATGAGTAACTCTGTCAGCACAGTCCACTGTACATAAACCTTACACAGTAAAGAAACTTAGAATCTAAATTCCCCTGACAATTAAAGAAAGACAAATCATAGGAATTTGCTGTATATATGTTACACAGTGTTGAGAGTGATAAATGTATTCATTGTGACATACCAAAGTATGACAACATGTATCCAGAAACACAGAAATATCAAAATGATAGCCAGAATTTGGTGACAGGGTAATGATCTGTCTTTGTAAAAAATGAATATTTAGTCTTTATTCATTGACAGTGAAAATATTTTCATTTATGAATTCTTGAGTTGCAAAAGTTTAATGATATATAAAGGATATGGATTGTGACAGTCAAAGGAGGATCACATTTCCATGATACCTTTCACAAAATATTTTTTTTCGCTTGTTAGAAATTATCAACTGACATATTAGTGAGGTACCATTATATAAGTTCTGAAACCAAAGACTCAGGGATAGAATATTCTCTATATTTATGTAATTACCTTCACTATCCCGCATTCTTATTATCTGAAGATAGTTGTGGTCCAGAGGTAGAAAAAATATATTTCTCTTCAGCTACTTATAATATTTACATTTTGTACTGTTGGTATACAGAATTGTTATTTATTTATTTAATTAACATTTAGTTTATACTTTCAATATTTATTTCTTTATATCAAGAAAGTATATATAATAACAAATTACAATGTTGCAATAAAATTAATCATGGTTTATTAGGGAATTAGGGAATTAGCTTTATGATTAGATTTTTTTATTCTCTGCATTGTAATGCCAAATTTACATCTGAACAATATAGCTACTGTTTAATCTATAAACTCACAGGTAAGAACGATCTGATTTTAATTTTGCAGTCTCATATGAATTATTGTGTTCTGCTTTCTTTATAAAGTATCATATTCTATTAAAGCACACATAATCTGTATTACCAGAATTTGTTTTTAATCTCATAATCAGAATTATAATTATTTGGGGGACTGACATAATTACATAAGTATTTGGCCAGTATCTTTTCAGGGAGAGAAGAATTTCAATGGAATAAGTTTTCCTTGGGCTACCAGATCTAGATCAGGGGTTCTCAACCTTGGCCACTTTAAGACTTGTGGACTTCAACTCCCAGAATTCCTCAGCCAAATGTGGCTGAGGAATTCTGGGAGTTGAAGTCCACAAGTCTTAAAGTGGCCAAGGTTGAGAACCCCTGATCTAGATGATCACCAAATGACAATAATAGTTTTCTTGTCTCTTCAGTGCCCTCTAGTAGCTTTCTGTATTTCTGCAGTCCAGATCTGACTGTGAAAGCCATAAAGTTCTTTTATCCATGTTGAAAAATCAGAAGAAAATATTTACCTACTAATATTTCTACTTTGCAACAGTGTGAAAGTGAACCCAGATTTTTCCCTGGATAAAAGTTTGTATCCCTATTCTTTGGCTCATGAAGTTCTAATTGTAGAAGAAAAATAGAAATGTTAATTGTGTATGTCATTTTGAATAGGATGGAAGATACTATGCTGATGGATATAAATGGTGCTGGGATTAGATTTTAGCCTACTATCTGACTTTTTTTTCAGCCATGAAGCTCTATTGACCCAATTATTACCAGTCTAATTCATCTAACTGAACTGAATATAATGTTGTATGGACAAAAAGGAAATCCATAGCTCCTGGTTGGAATTTTTTGAAAAAAGGTCTACAGATAAATATAGTAAATGTCTAAAAAAATCATTAACTTTATAGCATGTGTCCACTCCTTCATACTCTATGCATCCAGGGCAAAGATAATTCTCTTCCAAGATTCCTAATATTTAAGCAGTTCCTGAAAAATGTATTATTTAAAACATAAACTTCAGTCATTCTAGGCTTTGCATCTCAGAGGATGGTGGTATTTAGCTTATTAATTCAGCCTGCAGAACTGGGACGATGTTGTTATCTCCAGCTGCGTCTCTTTGACTCCATAGTATATCCAGTATGACATCACCAAGTAGTCTGTCAAGAATCTCTGTGCTTGTATGTTGTGTGGAAAAGACTACGAAGTTTTATTTATTTATTAAATTTATTTGCTGCCCATCGAAATGACTCTGGGTGGTTTATAGCATTAACATATTAAAATCCTAACATAACTAGTTATAAAACAAGAAAAATGGAAATAAAAATCAAAATAAAATTACAGTTAAAAGATGGGGAGGGAGGGAACAGGATATGTGGGGGGGAGGCAAGGTGGGATTGTCTCTTAATTCATCAACCATCTCCAGTGCTTCCCCATTGGGACCCCAAGCCATCTGTCAAAGACACACCTTAAGGCACCTGTGGAAGGTCAGGAAGGTGGGAACCAATCTCACTTCAGAGGGTAAGATGTTCCAAAGGGCAGGAGCCACAAGCACAGAAGGCCCTTCTCATGGACTCCTCCGGTCAGAATTTCTTGACTGTTGGGGCCCACAGCATGCCTCCTCTGCCGAAATGGGTGAGGTGGGCCAGTCCCAGTGGGGTGACATGGTTCCTCAAATAATCTGGAGCCATGTCATGCAAGGCTTTAAAATTAATAATCAACACCTTGAATTGCACCTGGAAGCAGGCCAGCAGTCAGTGCAGCTCAAGGACCAGCAGTGTAACTTGGGTCATCTTAGGGACTCCAAGAACTGCCCATGCCACACCATTCTGCATCAACTTGAAGCTTCAAAATGTTCTTCAAGGGTAGCCCCATGTAGAGCTCATTGCAGTAGTCCAGACGTGAGATGACCAGAGTTTGAATGATTGAATACAGGGATTTCTGATCCAGGAGACACTGCAACTGCCACACAACCAAAGTTGTACAAAGGCTGTGACTATCATCTGCTCTTCAAACAGGAGTTGCAAGCCCAGGAGGATGCCCAAACTGCGATCCTGGTCTGTTTGGGGTAGTTCAAAGAAAAGAATTGCAAAGAATGTTCACACTAGAGCTTCTCTAGAATGTATATTCAGTTACAAGTAATCAATAATTTTCTGATTGCTTTTATTTGCATGTTATGTACCTGCATGTGTTTTTATTTGTAATTCCAACTTTTTTTTAAAATAATCCTTAGTAATCTTTAGTCTAAGGCATTAGCTGTAAGGGCCTGTCTTGAATAGGGATTCTTTAACCACAATAGGTTGGACGGCAATTATATAGATGGAACTGCCCTTGAATTCAGAGGTTTCAGCTAGCTCAGAAAAGGGCTGCTTGGCATCCAAATAATTTGTTTGGAAAAGGGACCTTCAGCTTACAGGCTCTGTGAATGTCTTTGATTTCAACCTGCAATCTCCAGAGTGTTCCTTATGCATCTGAAGTTCAAATTTCTGATTTTTTTTATTAGGTATTTTTGTGAGAAATGACTTACATAAGGATGGACATGGATGAGTGAAAGTTTTATTCGTGCATTTGTTCTTGGCAGATGCAATCTGAAACCAAATAAAATACAATCTCAAGCTACAATCTCAAACCAAATCAATGTTTGCACTAAATTGTGTCTCTAACCAGACCCATTGCAGCCATCAGCCCCACTTCTGAAAAAGAAATTGGCATGCTCAACTCTATCCAGGATTCCTATTGTAGCTTATAGCATCTTCAACCAATAATTATTGTGTCTAAATAACAGTAATGAGGACAGCTTTATATCACCTCAAGGACTGATGAAAAATCTAGAAGATGCTGTAAGTCATTAATGGAAAAATAATCCATTATTATCTGTAGGACATGATACTTCAATTCCAGCAATGCATATGTTTTCTTAGTCAATTCAAGGATTTTTTTCACCGTTAAAGGAGTAGTATACCTTTTCTCTATTTTCTGTGTTATATTTTTTTAAAAAATATATAAGTTAGAGAAATGCAACTCCTAAAACAAAGATTGATTTTCAATGTTATTTAAGTCATAGGCATAGTAATGCCAAATCAATTTATTTAGGAAAAAATATACATAGGGTGAGAACTGGAATCTTATTAATTTAGCTTAAGTGTGTAGAGTCATGCGGTTGTTATTTATGCAGCCAATTGAATGACTTTTGCCCTTTTACGTTCTGCTCCAGTGGTGAAATCCACTTTACCCACTTACACATTTAAAATGCCTGCATTTTGCACTTTTCTGGTTTATTCCATTCAACAATTCTTATTCACTATTATAGAGATTTATTAGAACTGCAAGGTGTATGCAACACCCAGGATAAATCATGTCACTAGTCATCGGAATGTTGTAAGAACTCATAATTTTTACAAAAGTATATTACATTATCAAAAAAATTTGAAGGGACAGTAGCTTTTTGATGGGAAAATACCCTGAATATTTTGAAGCACATAAACACACATATACAGACAGACATTTTTGTCATGTCAATCAAAAATGAAAGCGAACACATGTTAACTTTCACACATATTAGACCAGGGGTGTCAAACTCACAACATCACATAATGTGTTGCAACGTATCGTGACTTTTTTCCATTGTGGGAATGAAGTAGGCGCGGTTTTGCCATGATGCATCTGGCCCAAGGACTGACAGTTTGACACCCCTGCCTTAGACTAAGATACGCCAATGTCTAGAAGTCAGTTTGAGATAAAGTTGGTGTTTAGAGTAATATCATTAACCACTGAACAGCAGTTCTAATTAAAAGCACTGTGTTGGAAGTGCCTTAACTTTAATTATATTTAGGACTGAAGGGCTATAATGATTTCATAAGAACTTGCCAATGTCAGCCAATTGTACTGCAATTGAAAAGAAAATCTTTGTGACAGTTGAAAAGGACATTATAGGATTTGCATGTATGATAGTGTCCAGCTTCCTCAGTGCTACAATATTTGCAGTGTGAGAAATACAGCCAGTGTGTTGAACAGTATAATAAGTTAAAGTTCATAGCCTCAATTAAACACATCCTATTTGAGACAGTTCAAAGGTAAATATTAGTTTTTAATGCAGTTGTTCTACAGCTGATTGAAAATATATTAACTACAGAAACTTAGAGCATATGAGAACATAATTTGATGTACATGTTTGGACATGTACTTAAAAGGATAAATGTGCAGAAACAGAAAAAGTGACTTCCCCTCTACCAAATAGTATAAAATAATATACAAAAGTTTCTTTGGTGTGCTTCAGATGAATCAATCATTTAGTATTGCAATATTATCCTTGGAAACTATGATTAACATTCCATTATATGTTCATATGGTATATACAATTTGTATGCTGAATACTATAAATGCATATAATTTATTCCAAAAGATCAGAAGATCTAGCGCAGCTTTCCTTGTCCTGATTGATTTGATTAATTATGTGCCAGCAAGTCATTTTCAATTTCCAAGGATCCCACAGAAAGATTTTTCTCCATGATGATATATCACTAATCTGTGCTTTCAGGTCTTCCAACTGTGCGCTTATCACTATTATAACTGATTCTATCCGCTTTGCTACTGGTTGTCTTCTTCCTCTTTTTCTTTTCACCTTTCCAAGCATTATAGCCTTTACCAGAAAGTGGGTCTTTGCATAATGTGTTTGAAGTAAAATAATTTTATCCTGGTCATTTTTGCCTTTTATAAGTACTCTGGATTGATTTGTTTGATGATCTATTGGTTTGTTTTCTTAGTTATCCACAAGATTCTCAGGAGTCTTCTACAATTCCAAAATTCAAAGGTGTCACTATTCTTCCTATTCTACTTCTTTAAAGTCCAACTTTTGCTTCCATATAGTGTCATGAGGAATATCATGGTTTGTGTGATTCTGATTGGCTGTGTTCTGATTGGGTGGAGGTGTGTTCTGTTTGGGTGGGGGCTTTGTTGTGCTCAGGTTAGTCTGATTTACAAGGGGATTAGAGATGGTGAACTGCATAGTTGTTTGGCTTCGCGTTCGTGGTCGTGCCTCATCTTCATGGTGGGTGTCAGTTTGTTTCGTGTATGGATTGGAGGGGTTTAAGGTGGCTAATGAGGCAGCTGTGGTCTGGCTTCTGGTTTGTGGTCGTGCCTCCTCATCAGTGTGGGTTTGGGTTTGCTTTTTGCCTGGATGTGTGGTGGTGACATCTTGTGTGGTTTTTGTGAGTGTAGGTCTGGTGTCATTCCCCGTACTATGGACTCGTCTGTCAATAAGGGCAGGTTTCCAAATGGCTGGTAGGCGGGAGGCATCATCTCGTTTGTTCATGCTGTGAGGGCGTTTTTCTATCTCGATGGCTTCTCTGATTATTCTGTTATTAAAGTGTTCAGTTTTGGCAATATTTCTGGTCTTTTTGAAATCAATTTCATGTCCTGTGGCTTTAAGGTGTTGGACCAGGGAAGAAGTTGGTTCCTCTTTTTTGACTGAGTTTTTGTGTTCTTCAATGCGTGCACTTATTCTTCTGTTGGTTTGTCCAATGTATGTGGTGGAGCAAGCAGTACATGGGATTTCATATACTCCTTGATTTTCTAACTCAATTTTGTCTTTAGGGTTTCTTAGGATGGTGGATATTTTTTTGTTTGTGCAGAATGCTGTCTTAATGTTATGTTTGTGCAAGATTTTGCTGATCCTGTCTGTGGTGCCTTTTATGTATGGGAGGAGGGCTTTGCCATTTTCTTGTTCTCTGTCTTGTATTTTAGTGGGAGTTTCTTTTTGGATTAAGTTGGCTTATTTCATTAGCCACCTTAAACCCCTCCAATCCATACACGAAACAAACTGACACCCACCATGAAGATGAGGCACGACCACGAACGCGAAGCCAAACAACTATGCAGTTCACCATCTCTAATCCCCTTGTAAATCAGACTAACCTGAGCACAACAAAGCCCCCACCCAAACAGAACACTCCCCCAGCCAATCAGAGCACAGCCAAGCCCCTAACCAATCAGAACACACCTCCACCCAATCAGAACACAGCCGAGCTCCCAGCCAATCAGTTCAAACCCCCACTGGCAGTTAAAAGGACGAAACAGCTAAAATCTCACATTGCTCCTAGAAGCAGAAACCGAAAGCACCAGCCTGAAGATGACGAATGAGACTTCGTCGAAACGTCGCCAAGACACTTCAAATTCTACGTGGGAGAAAACCCGAAGAACCAAAGACCTACATATATATATATACTACTAAGTGCTGCTAGACTGTGGCATATTTTTTGACTGGCTATTCTTTTACTGTTGATAGTTGATTCTAAAATGTAGGAGCTAGCCACCATTTCAATATCTTCACTGTCAATTCTAAGGTCTTTCTTCAATCTGTTATTAATTTGGTGCCCTCAAAGGTGTAGAGTACACCAATACTTCTCTTTTTCAAAAGGAAAAAAGTCATTGTCTGATATTGTGGGTTGCCATAGTTAAACTTTTCAACTCTGCCTCCCAATAGTCTTTCTTAATGATGAATTTAAACATGGATATCTTGCAATCTGCTTTCATGTGAATCTTTAAGGAAAACATAACTTTAGAATAGATTTCAATTACATGATGATTTCCATATATCCCCATATGGAGATGATCGCAACTGTAATCCAATACTTCTAGAGAATATCAAAATGGGTAGAACATCCATAGCATAATGTGACACTTATTTAATGTGTAGATAAAATGAATCAAGATTTTATTATAGTAGAAGCACTGGAGATAAGATGCTGACCTTTTTGAATTCTTCTCAGGTATACACAGACAGTAATATTTTGCTGGTTCATTATCAGGAAACCAAGAGCATTTATAATGTTGTAAAAGATATATGGCAAGACAAATAAATCACAGTTTAAAAACATGGCCATGGTATCCATAATTTATTGAGTTCAAGGAATTTTTATCCTCTTCAACTTTCAGACTCAACTCTAAAAACTTATCTTACATTTTTCTATATTATAATAAGACCAATATTTTCTCTCCAATTTTGAAAAATGAAAATATTTATGCTACATATTGATCTTTCACTTGGCTTTCAAATAGAATGATCTCATAAATAATGGAAATTACTAAATTTTTAATAGAATATCTATGAAAAAGTACATTGTCTAGATTCTCACATTACACTAAACTGTTTTTATCACCGTTGTTCCTGGATAAATTTGCATATTTTGTTTCTAACTCATAAACTATGATCTACAAATTACAATTTCTGGTTTTACATAGTGTTCTAGGTCAGAGAGAAACCATTTTTGGCTTAGCATGCTGTTCAGACAAGCCCTTGTGAAAATATAACCAATAACTATATGCAATTTATTTCATTTATTGTTCCTAGGTGCACAACATTGTAGAATGTACCCATTTTGATTAATCTAAGGATAGTTTGAGTACAATGAATAGGACTGTGAAAAATGAAGATACTGAATTTTATTCCTAACACTGGAAGGAAAACTTCTTTTCTTTCCACTGAATAGCCATAGCAATATCACTTAGATTTATATACTGCTTCACAGTGCTTTACAGCCCTCTCTAAGGGGTTTACAGAGTCGGTATATTGCCCCCAACAATCTGGGTCCTCATTTTACAGAAGGATGGAAGGCTGAGTCTATCTTGAACTGGTCAGAATCGAACTATCAAACTGCTGGCAAATCAGCAGAAGTAGCCTGCAGTACTGCATTCTAGCCACTGTACCAGCAGGGCTCTGATAGATAATTATATGGAGAGAAATTATGTTTATTCATTAAAAATTTCATTTTTATTCATTGCTCCAAATATTATATCTTAACAGACTTTTAAATTTTCACTTCAATTTTTAATCACATGAATTGATTTTGTCTTCCAAAGATTAATTTTATTGTGGTGATGTCCAGTAAACTGGTTTATGTTTGAGTGTTATTCTAAAGATCACAAGCTCAGATCCACAGTGTATGAACATTTGTTCTCTATGAAAATGAGATGGTAAGTTCATTTCATGAACTTCTTTGGGTTATGTGTTTTGGGTTATGTGTCTTTTTTATGAGGAAACTGTTTTTAAAAAATGCTTTATCCAAATCATTTCTAAATTCTTACTGTCTTATAATGGAAAACAACTTTGGTTTCTAGGGGTACCTGCCATGAAGCATTTATGCCATTCTTGAATCAACTCTACATCTGCAGTTCCATATCATAGTCTCATCATTGTATAGATTTATGTGAAACTATTTCTTAAGAGTTGGGTAGGGCTACCAAAATTGGGCTGCAAAAGTCCCAATAGCTGTAGATGGCACAAAAGAGAATGGTGTCTTTGAACTACTTTTCAATCTCTTTTGACATGTTTTTTTATTTAATTTCTTTGGGTGGCATTTTGAACTGTCTACTTTGTTATGACAAGGTGACATAAGATGCTTTTTTCCCTCTTTGTTGTTATTGATTTTCTGCTACATGAGTCTATTTCTCTTCTCTTCCCTCTGACTAATAATGCTTCTTGATCTAAAAAAGCCCCAGAGGAAGAATTGCCCCATGCTCCTTTCTTTCAGGATTTAATGGAAGAATGGGAAGTTAAGGAGGCTGTAGATCACTGAATAGAATAGAAAATTGTGAAAGATGACATATGGTAGTCTCCCAAGATGACACATGGCAATCTCGCAATTTTCCTATTAGTTAGGAAATATGTCCAGATCTCTGCAATTGCCTTTTATAAGAGATGCAATCCCCATTCCACACTCCTGGCTAAAATTGCGGTTTAGTTCAAATCAGAGTACAGTTTATATTTTCTTTGCAGGATGACTGGGGTGCTCACTTCTCCATTTGCAAAAGTCCCTTGAATTTTAAATATCTGCGCATTTCCCTGAGTTTTTAGGTATCTGTCACTGTAATAGTTCTTTTCAAGGAGAAAGGTGCTTTAACAGCTTTGCAGCTTTCAGAACAACCATTTGGTATGATTTATCTATGATAAGACAAACATACATAGCATGGAATAAGAAGGCAGGCGGAAGAGGAATGCAAGCAACTTATTGCATTTCGCTTTTGTTTGGAGTGGAGAAGGAGGGATCCTTTTTGGTTTTCCAGAACCTGTAACAACATGGGATGGAGTGGCCAGACTCTGCTTCTTGTTCTTAAGATTGTGAGGCCAGTGGCAGTAATGATAATCAAAGATCATCATCTTTGAAAGTCTGTGGAGTGGAAACAGGGTGACACTGTCCAGGTGTCATATTTTATCTATGGGAATTTCGTTGAAATGCTGTATTCTTCTGGGGAATGATCTTTCTGAAAACAATTCTTCTTTCACCCCATTGAATAAAATATATTTCACAAAATTGTAGAAGTCCCTCCCTCTTTGTTCAGTTTAATTTAGCAAAAATCCTTACTTAGCTCCCTAGATAGAATGAAAAGGAAGTATCCCAGGACTTGTAGATCCTATTGTGTGTCCTGAGTGTGAGTAGAATGGAGGTAGAAGTATCCTGATTTTGGCTCTCTGTCATTGAATCAATAAAAACCCTCAGCTGAGAAGTTTATTTCTTCATTACCTTTTTGAGAATGTTGCATGCTCTGTTCTTATTGTTATAGCTGTTGGGCAATCATTTGATTGTCGGGCATATTGCTTGTTAATAGTCCCAAATGATTGGCTGATGTTTCTACAATGAGAACTAATGGTTAGGAAACAATTGGGAAATTTCTCTTGAGTGCTTTCAGAGAGAAAGCTGGCAGAATTTGGGAAAAGCCTTCAGTTAACCAAGAAAGAGCTGGGGGTGAATATGCAGTACCCTTGTTTGGAAGAGAAAGAAAAGAAAGAAAAAAAAATCAAAAAGAGATATTGTCCTTTCCTTTTTTCTTTGAAAATGATGTTACCAGCAAAACAAATTGGAATTTTTGCTATAATAATTTTTCTTTTTTCTCACACCATTTCCCCCTTATGCTTCCTCTGTAGAGATAGCATGGGAAGCATGTAGCAAGAAAAAGAGTTGTAGTATATATTTGGCTCACATTAATATTATAACTCTAAACAAAGATTTAAATCTTAAAATGAGGAGTCCTTGGTGCTCTCTGAGCATGCTTGTTTTCTTGCAGATATTTCATTCCCTAACTAAGTAACATCATCAGTGCTAGTAAGGAGTGCTGTTTGCTATCTGTTTATATTCTGGTGTCTTGCATGTCTGGGTGGGTGGGGACGGTCTTAGGGATTCTTTGATTGGGCTGTTTACTAATGGCTCTTTGGTAGTTTCTTGACTGGAGTATTGCTTACTTGATTGTTGGTCTGAAGATGACCTTGGAGTTAATCTGTGCTGATCTGAGTGCTGATTACTGGTGGAGAGGTGCTGGGAATCTTTTTCTCTTTTAGGCTGGTTGACTGTCTCTTTTGCATAGTCTATAGATCAGCGGTTCTCAACCTTTTCTGGGGCTCGAGCCCAGCCCGCATCACGCATGCGCGGCGCGACGGCCCGCATCGCAAAGGGGGAAAAATGGCTGACCAAAAAAAATGGCCGACCAAAAAAAATAAAAATAAAAATGGCGGACTGCGGTGTTTGGCAACCCCCGTGAAATGGTTGTTTGACCCCAAATGGGGTCGTGACCCACAGGTTGAGAACCGCTGCTATAGATGTTGTTAATGTCTGTGTGTCTATTGATGGATGATTTGTCAGAGTGCCAGGCTTCTAGAAATTCCCTGGCATTTTTGGATTTGGTCTAGTAGTCTAGGATTGTCACATCTTCCCAATTGAAATTATGGTTAAATCTGTCTATATGTTGTGAAATTAAAGAATTTTTGTTATGCCTTTTGACTGCCAGTTGGTGTTCATGGATGCGTTCTGCCAGTCTTCTGCCTGTTTGTCCTACATAGTGGTTGTTGTAGTTCTTACACTGTATGTGGTAGATGACTGCTGTTTTTTCTTCTGGGGTTGCTGGGTCTTTGGGTTTACTTAGGATGTTTTGAAGGGCTTTAGTGGGCTTATGTATAATTCTTACAGTGAGTATGAGCCTTGTGTGTGTGTGTGTGTGTGAGAGAGAGAGAGAGGGGGGGGAGGATGCTGTGCTAAAGTGGAAAGTGGTTTGCCTCTTTCCTCAGTGATCAGTTACAATTAGTGTTGCTGGAAATAGAGGTCCTGTCCACAGCTTCTCACCTATAAGGTGCATCAAAGCTTGACACTCTCATCCCTCCTATTTAACATTTACATGAAACATCTTAATCTAAGGATGCATAGAAGAAGCGGTCAACGTACTGACATGGAGAAAGGACAATATATGAGTCTGCATGGGAAGAAATAGACTGTCTATTTATTATCAAACTTGTATTCTGCCTGACTCCCAACAACTACGTGTGACTCAACAATTAAAACAAAAAATTGCAATAAATCCAATTAAAAGAAAAAAAAGATGGCAAATGCAAAAGATTGGATAAAATGAAGCAAGTGATCTTGCTATCCCTCATCAAAAATCTGGGAAAAAAGCCAGTTTCTCATAGCTTTTCTAAATAGCAGCAGAATAGGGGCCATCTGGATCCGGGGTAGTGGGGGTGGGGAATCTCATTCCAGAGAATAGGGAAGACACAATGCACTTCTGCCATCCTGATAGATTGCATTGTTTAATTGAATGAATCCGGAGCACATCAACCTTGCCAACTCAGATTGACTGTGCAGATATTATGGGAACAGGTAGTCTCTCAAGTAACCATATTCTGTGTCATGTAGGGCTTTATACATAGCAACCAGAACGTTGAGTTATACCTGGAAGCAAACTGGCAAAATAGAGGAGTTACATGGGCATATCAATGCATGCCAACATTGCCCATGCCATGGTATCTGGACCACTTGAAGTCTCTGGCTGATATTTAAGGAGAGCCCTATATCGACTTTAGTCAAGCTGCAAGGTGACCAGGGCATGAGCAACTGCTTATGAGGCTGTGTAACTGTGGCTGTTTGCCCCTCCCTGGTTTGGGGACATTTTCATATTTGGTGTTGATTGGAGTTGCACTTCGTTATCTGAGACTAGTGAGCAATTTGGAGGTTCTCTTGATCTCACAGCTAGTGCTCAAAGAACAATTGGAAGCTGTGGTCAGGAAGCACTTTGCACAGGTCAACTTTGTATGCCAGTTGCAACTATTCCTCAATTGGAAGGCTTTCAGATGGCCAGTCATGCCTTAATCACCTTACAATTGGACTATTTCAATGTAATTATGTGAGGCAGCTCTTGAAAACTATCTGGAAGCTACCACTAGTTCAAAATGCAGTGGCATGGCAAATAATGGGTATTGCACTCATTTGTCATCACTTGATGTGCACTGGTTATCAATTGCCTTCTGGTACAATTCAAGGGTCGTATCATTGTTTATCAATTCTTTTATGCCATACTGCCTGCTTATTTGATGGGCCACTTGTCTCCAATTGTTTCTGCCTAGACAATATGATTGGGCAGGTTGAGTATACTCTGGGTCTCTTCAATTAAATGTTGTCATTTTGAGAGACTCAGGAAGTGAATTTTCTTTGTCATGAACTCTGGATAGGATTTCCCCAGAGATATCTGCATCTCCCATCCTTCAAATCTTCTGGAAGTCTCTTAAGATTTGGCTGTGTTCCCAGACCTGACATTAGGGTAACTGTGGAGTTACCTGACATTTTTTATGGATGTTATTTATATTTCTGTCAGAAGTCATGTTATTTTTGCAAGTATATATATTTAAAAATATTATAAGTTTCCCAGAGTCTTTTGGAGTCAGGTGGCCTAGCAATACAACAAATGAACAAATGATAAGGTGGTGTAGCAATTGGTGTGGTTATCAAAAAGGTTTAACTATGCTTTTCTTTTTTTTAAGAAATCAATGTCACAGTATTAGTTTCTTTGATTTATTACTTTTATACTTTTTTGCACTCTGCAAAATATTGCTTAAGCCAGATGGGGACAGAATATTGAGTATGTATAATTTCATAGATCAGGGGTAGGAATTCCTGGGAGTTGAAGTCCACGAGTCATAAAAGAGCCAAGGTTGCCTACCCATGTCATAGATGATGTCATTGAAATAATGTTGTTACATATCAGATGATTCCATATAGACGCTGTAATACGGGGAATGGGTTTGCCCCTGGCCTTGTATTCTGGATAGGAATAGAAAAAAAAATGACCTTTTTTTGTACTGAAACATTTTTCATTGCCCTGGGTAACTGCTTTTGTATATCACGTTTCCCACAATATAATTAAAAACAAATGCATATAATAACAGTTCAGGAAGTAAGAAAGCCAAGAGAGTGACAGATACAAAGAAATGTAGCAAAATGTGGCCATGGTTTGGGCTACTCGGTAAAATTTAATGGCTCTGATGTGGATTGTATAACCTGAAAGGCAAAACATACAATTCTTCATCCAGATGCTCTTCTATTATAATGGGACTGTGCTTCAGAGCTAACAACAAACCTCTGATATTGTCAGCTTCCCAAGTAGACCAGACCAGAAACAAAACAAGATGAGCTTTTATACTGTTTCTTTTGGACACATGTCTCTGTATGTATCCACCAACAGTGCTGTTATGTTCATGAACATATTTTTCTGAAAACCAAATCGGAGGCAGACATAGCGTAAATCTGTTAGTTTGGGGGCTAGTTTCAGAATCCAGCCAAGGAACTAAGATAATTGCCTAAATATACCAGATTACAGTGAGTCTGGATAGCAGAACAAGTAGATAAGGTACTTAGGGAAACAGCAGAGACAATAACAGATTATTTCTAGAAAGGGAAATTATTTTTAAAAATGTAACAAAGAAGCCACAGTTATCTCTGAGAAATGTACCTGGTATGAGAAATGGGATGAAGGATAGAGATGAATGAAAAATGACGTTGCAGTGAGTCCTTTGGAGGTTTAGCTGTTGGATGAGAAAAAGAAAACCCCGATTGTGAAATTCCTGGTTGCGAATGATGTTTGTTTAAATATGTCTAGGAAGCAACAAGCTGGGAAGACTGACCTCGATATCACTGGGAATTTTGTTCACAATGCAGAATCAAGCTATCCTTTCCGAGTAGAATTTAAGCCTTTGAAATAAAGAACATCTGAGAGGACATACAAAATAATGGTGTAAAGTGGCATCAGCAGTATGTTAATACAGAGGTCCCCAATCTTTTGGGCACCAGGGACTGCTTATGTGGAGAGAGGTTTTTCCACAGACCGGAGGGAGCGTGGTTTTGTGTGCTGCTTGCATCCGCGGATGGGGCTTTGCTTGTTTGTGCGGCCCAGTTGCTGGCATGCCACAGCCTGGTACCAGTCCACGGACTGGGGGTTGGAACCCCCTGTGTTAATAGATACCTAGGTTGATGATGACAGAAATATTGGAAAAGGTATTAAACTTTAGCTGAGCTAAAGTGCCTCTTTAAAAATGACAAATTTTATTAGGTCAAATCAAGATCACAACATAATGTTTGAATTATTAAAAAGCATAAATCAGGGAAGTTGCTTGGTGGTGATAACAATCTTATTTGATAAATGTTTCTGCAGAACTCAAAAGATTATATAAAGACTTGGTCTGTTATGCAGAATTGTGGGTGATATGCATATGCATTTTTTTGTTAATGTCTACAAGTGGCTCAAATTTGTGATGTAGTTTAGACATTTTCTACTTGGAATTCTCATAGATTTCTTTCCTTCCTTCTAAGACAGAATGACAGCAAATATAGTCCCTGAGAATTGTTTAGATTCACAGAGAAATGTAAAAAAGGCATTTAAGAAGATTAGCTAACATATAGCTCAGCTTCTTGAAAAAGTTTGCTTGTCCTGTTTTGGAAAAACAGCTTTTGTTTTTCACCTGCAAAGCTGAAGTGCTTCTAGAGCAGACATTATTCAGAAGGTTTCATTTATCTACTCTTTGCCCTCTAGAAAATGGATAAAGCATTTTAAATTGGGATGTTATTAAGATGAAGCTAGTGGTGTATTTTTAAGTAGGCAGAATATGAGTAATCTGTTGGTTTTTAAAATATATTCTAAAGGCTAGTTAATTTTGTTGGAGATCTCATTAGCATTTTACCACAATACAAAAGGGATGGCCAATTAATCAAAGATGGTGTATTGTTGGATATTTCTGTCAGTTGACTGAAAGTCTGTATCATGGAAATTATTGTTTTTTTAAAAAATATTTTATTGATTTTATAATTTTAAACAACAAAAAGAAAAAACCAAATTAAATATAACTCAACTAATACATCCCACACTAAACAACAAACCAGCATACATTTTTTAAAATGCATATATACAATACTTAGCTATGGGTGTTGCTCGGTAGCACCCCCCCTACCACATCCCCTCTCTTCGTCCCTCTCTCCTACTTCCCTCCTCCTCACCTCTCTCCCTCCCTCTCTCCACCCTCCTCTCCTCCAACCATTCTACTTCCTTCCCCTCTTTCAGTCCTCCCTCACGACCCCCTCCAGATGTAGTACAGAGGTACTGTCCGAGCAACCCCTCTTCTGACATTAAATATTTCTTTCTAATATATGACAAATGTTACAGTTGAGTACATTATTACCCCCCCAACCTACCCCCCCACTTCCCAGAGTGAATACAGGGTAAAGAAAAAAAAGAAAAAACCCACTATATTAAACAAAATTATTATATGAATCCTAATAAAAATGTAACTATATACTAAATACAATTTCTTAGATTGATATTTCCCTTGAATATAGTCTATCCATTTTTTCCATTCTAACATATATTTTTCATTCAAATAGTCTTTCAAATATGCAGATATTTTGGCCATTTCCCCCAAATTTATAACTTTCAAAATCCATTCGTTGATAGATGGTAATTCCGCCTTCTTCCAATATTGTCCAACCAACAGTCTCGCAGCTGTAATCAAGTTCAAAATCAAGTTCATCTCTATGGTGGTACAGTCTTTTGTAATACCTAAAACAGCTGTGGTGAAAATTCAGTACGTTTTTTCAGAATATTTTAAAGTATCCACCAAATTTTTATCCAAAAAGCCTTAATTTTTTTACAAGTCCACCATACATGAAAATAAATAGCATCCATACATTCACATCTCCAACACTTAGGTTGTAAATTAGGGTACATACATGATATTTTTTTCGGATCCAAATGCCACCTATAAAACATTTTATAAAAGTTTTCTCTTATGTGTTGCGCTTGTGTAAATTTTACATTTTTCACCCAGATCCTCTCCCAAGTTTCCATCATGATTGGTTGTCCGAAATTTTGTCCCCACTTTATCATACAATCCTTAACTAATTCAGTTTCCGAATCAATTTCTATCAATGCATTATACAATCTTTTAATATGCATTAACCTTTGATCTCTAATTTGTTTAATTAAATTTTCATCTATTTGAGATAAACTCACCTTCAAATCTTTTTTCCATCTATTCTGCAATTGTAAATATTGAAACCAAGTAAGGATTATTCCTTCCTCCCTTAAAATATTCAAGGACTTCAATTGTAAAACATTCCCTTCTTTAAATAGGAGTTTCTCATAAGGCACCACATCATGTAATTGTTTTCTATTTATATTCTCTATTGCGTGTCTGGGAACCGCCCATACAGGAATCTTATCATTTAATTTATACTGATATTTTTTCCAAACACGCAGCAGAGCATTTCTCAATAGGTGCTCTTTGAAACTCCTATCCACCTTTTTATCATAAACAAGATATGCATGCCAACCATAGTAAATTGTACCCTTCAATATTCAATATTCTATCATTAGTTAAATTGACCCAATCACTTATCGCTACTAAAACAGCTGCGTGATAGTATAACTTGAAATTAGGCATTTTCAAACCACCTCTTTCCCTTGTATCCTGAATTATTTTTAATTTGACCCTCGGTTTCTTCCCATTCCAAATAAATCTATCAATACCCTTCTGCCACTCCTCCAAATTCGTATCCTTTTTAAGTATAGGTAGCATTTGAAAAAGAAATAAAAATTTAGGCAATATATTCATTTTAACTGCTGCTATCCTACCCAACATAGATAATTGTAATTTCTTCCATTTTTCCAGTTCTATTTGTGTCTTATTCCACAAAACTTCATAATTATTTTATATAACTTCCCATTAGAGGCTTCAATGTCAATTCCTAAATATTTAATTTTCTTAACTATCTCACATCCAGTTATTCTTTCCAATTCCTGTTTTAAATTAATATTTAAATTTTTAACTAACATCTTTGTCTTAGATATATTTAGTTTAAACCCTGATACCCTACCATAATTTTTAATTATCTGCATCTATCTCTTGGCTGACTGTATTGGTTGAGTCAATGTCACAACCAAATCATCTGCAAAAGCACGTAATCTGTAAGTCTTGTTGTCTAATCTCTATACCTTTTAAATCATCTGCTCCTCTTATCTTATTCAATAAAACCTCTAAAGTTAAAACAAACAACAAAGGGGATAATGGACATCCCTGTCTTGTACCTTTCTCTATATTAAATGAATCTGTTAAATCCCCATTCACAATAATCTGTCCTGTTTGTTTCTGATAAATCACCAGTATAGAATTAATAAACTGATCCTCATTTCCATCCTAACAATCAATTTTTTCAAAAACAACCAATTCAATCTATCAAATACTTTTTCCGCATCCAAAAACATAAGAACTGCGGGCACCTGAGTATGCTTCTCCAAATATTCTATTATATTGATAAGTTGTCTAACATTAGTTTTCATCTGCCTCCCTTGTAAAAAAACCGGTTTGATCAGTATGAATTGTTTGTTGTAAAACTGTCATTAATCTGTTAGCCATCACTTTTGCAAAAATCTTGTAATCCGTATTCAACAATGATATAGGTCTAAAATTTTCTGGTTGAACATTATCTCTTCCCTCCATGGGAATTAAAGAAACATAGGCTGTTTTCCATGAAGGTGGAACCTGACCCCCCTTTTATATATTAACAAACAACTCTCTAAGAGGTTCCACCATTTCCATTTGAAGATGCTTATAATAAATCGCCGTTAACCCATCAGTCCCAGGAGATTTTCCCATTTTCAATTGTTTAATCACTGAAATTATTTCTTCTGATGTAATCAATGTATTTAATCTATCTCTTTGTTCATTGTTAAGTACTGATACATTTTCATTTTGCAAAAAAATATCTATATCATTCTCTTGTATCTTCTCTTGAGCATATAACCTAGAATAAAATTCTAAAAAAGCTTTCTTAATAATTTCTTGTTGGAACACCTCTTTCCCTTTATATTCTATTTTTTCAATTATTCGGGATTTTTGTTTTTTCCTTAATATATAGGCCAGCCATCTGCCAGGCTTATTGGAATTAAAAAACGTATTATGTTTTACATATTGTATATTCCTAGCAACTTGGTCAGCCATCAACAAATCAAATTGTTTCCGTAAAACCTTAATCCCCTCTTTAATATTTTTATCGTCTGCTCTCTTTATTAATAACTGTTCCTTCTTTCTTATTTCCTCTTCTAGCTCTTTCCGTTTTTTCTCTTATTTACCTCTATGCCTTTTATTCAAATCAATTAAAATCCCACGCATATACGCTTTACTTGCATCCCATACCATTTCTATAGTTGTACCCTTATGCATATTTAACATAAAAAATTCCTTCATTACATTTTTACATTCATTCACATTTATATCATATTTTAACAAATTTTCATTTAATCTTCAAGATCTTTTGGGTCTTTGTCCTTCCATTAATTCCATCCAAACCGGATTATGATCTGTTAAAACTTTAGGTAGGATCTTCACCTTCTTTAAGCTAAAAAGAAAATCACTTGAAGTTAATATAAAATCAATTCTAGAAAATGACTGATGCCTATCAGAAAAAAAGTAAATTCTTGCTCTTTACCATTTATTTCTCTCCATATGTCTATCAAATCAAAATAATCCTTTATGTCAAAAAAAGATTTAGGCAACTTAGAACGTGTTTGAGGAATTGGTAATATCTTCTTTTTATCTAAACCAATATCTATCACACCGTTCCAGTCCCCCATTATAATACAAGACCTATAATCAAATTGTATTAACTTTTTATATATTAACTTGTAAAATTTTCCTTGCTGTTGATTTGGCGCATATATTCCCATCAAAAGTACTTTTTTCCATCTTTTAAATTTTCAATTGCTAAATATCGACCTTGTGTATCTGATTCTATTAGTTTAGATCTTATATGATTTTTAACATAGATAACAATTCTATTCTTCTTCTCAGCAGCCGCTGCAACAAAATGTGTGCCTAATTTATTATTTATCAAATATTTCTGATCACTATTTCTAAATTATTGTTGTAGTTGTCTTGGAAGGCTACATTACCTAGACTTAAATTTTCTGACACTTCAGTAGCTGAAAATTGACAAAATGTCTTGCCAATCTGAAAGTGAGTGATTTATCATCCATTGTTACTTTAGATTATTTTCAATTTGTAAAATTTGAGGATGTAGACAAGATACATGGAGAGAGGAAGGCTACTATATGCTTTCTTAAGCCTTGCCACTCAGTTCAGCCCACGGTGGAAGTGGCTCTCTGATTAAACCAAGTGTTAAGTATCTCTCTGTTGATGGGAGTATATACTCTGTCAAAAAAAAGACAGTATATATGCGAGCCGCGCATGTGCGGTGCGATGGGATGAGCCATGCATGCGCGGCGTGATGGGCCGAGCCGCGCATGCACGGCGCTCACACGATGGATTGAACCACGCATGCGTGGCGCACGCGCAATGGGACGAACTGCGCATGCGCGGCGTGCGCATGATGGGCCGAACCATGCATGCGCGGCACGCGCGCGACGGGCCGAGCCACGCATGCGTGGCACATGCACGACGGGCCGAGCCGCGCGTGCGCGGCACGCGCGTGATGGCCCGAATCGCGCATGTGCGGCGTGACGGGCCGAGCCGCGCATGCACAGTGCGTGCAACGGACCAAACCACACATGCGCGGCATGACAGCCCGAACCGCGCATGCGCGGTGCCCGCGCGACGGGCGAGGGGAAATGGGGAAAAAATGGCAGACGGCGGTGGTTGGCGACCCCCGTGAAACGGTCGTTCGACCCCAAATGGGGTTGCGACCCACAGGTTGAGAACCGCTGATGTAGGTCTTTGGTTGTTCGGGTTTTCTCCCGCGTAGAATCTGAGGTGTCTTGGCGACGTTTCGACGAAGTCCCATTCGTCATCTTCAGGCTGGTGCTTTCGGCTTCCAGCATAATATATATGCCTATATATATATATATATATATATATATATATATATATATATATATATATATATATATATATATATATATATATATATATATATATATATATATATATATATATATATATATATATATATATATATATATATATATATATATATATATATATATATATATATTCAATATATATATATATATATATATATATTCAATATATATATATATATATATATTCAATATATATGTGCTATTACAGACCAATCTCAAATGCTCCATTTCTAGGATAGTGATCAAAAACATGGTGGCTTTGCAGCTCCAAATAATATTGATTTTCTAGTTCCATTTCAATTCTGTCATCTATCCTATGGTATTGATATTACATCAGATGTTTTGTTGATAACCTATGCCAAAAACTGAATAGGGATCATAGCCTTGCTACTTATCCTAGATCTCTCAAAGCTCTTACGTGTTTCCCCGATAGTAAGACACCCCCGATTGTAAGACGTATCGGGAGTTTCAGGGGGTCGGCTAATATAAGCCGTACCCCGAAAGTAAGACATATTACTCCTGCCCACTTCCGCCTCCTGCTTAAAATACTTAAATACTTAAAATACTTAAATACTTAAAATACTTAAAATACTTAAATACTTAAAATACTTAATATACTTAAAATACTTAAAATAAAACTGACAATTGTTTTCCAATCAATATAAGCCGTACCCCGAAAGTAAGACATAGTGGGGCTTTTGGGGATAAAAAGAAAGTAAGACACTTCTTCCTTTCGGGGAAACACGTAATATTGACATAGTATTCCTCTTCACTACCTACCAAAAGTTGGTCTTTCTGGTGTTTTTGTCAAACCTTTAAGTGTTTGATATTTTTTCTCATTGAAGTCCATCTTGTCCTCCATGCTGTACAGCATCTGTATAAAGGTATTGAGAGAACTTTACTGTTCCTTACCAATCAGCTTTCAGGAAGCAGTCAGTATCCATGAATATTGCCTAGGTCTGATAATGGCCCCAATGAGAATAAACAAGTTCAAATTAAATTCAGTAAAGATGGAGGTGGTGTTTTGTTTTCACAGGAACTAAATCTGAACTGGACATAATTTTATATTCTGGCATAGACCACCTTATTGCTAAAGTATATGAAATGTTAATCAAGATGAATCTGTAAGATTGTATGGTAAAATGGGCAAAACATTTTGGGAATAGCATAATGTTAGATAAATGGGAGAATGTATGGACTAATGGACTAAAATTTAGATTAAATTATAGCTTGAAAGAAATTTTGTATAAAATGAGGTATCATTGGTATTTGACCCCAATGTATAAAGGGATGTCTAATAAGTGCTGGAAATATTTTATATATTTCTCCCGCGTAAAGTTGGAAATGTCTTGGCGACGTTTCGACGAAGTCCCATTCGTCATCTTCAGGCTGGTGTTTTCGGCTTCGTGCTTCTAGGAGCACAAAGCCGAAAACACCAGCCTGAAGATGACGAACGGGACTTTGTCAAAATGTTGCCAAGACACAGCACAATGGGTATCCACCCAAGTTTATAAAACGATATGGCATAACATCTAGACCCCGAGCCAATCAGCAGAGGAATGAGCCACTACAGCAAAAGACACGCATCTCACTACCTTATATCAACAATGCCTCGGAAGCGATTGTTGGTCCCCCATAATATAGAGGTGGCTCATAAACCAAATCAAACGCTACGCTCTAAATTCATGCGCCCAAAGGACCCACTTCCCGCCATGGAAAAATCGGCGGTAATTTACAAAATTGACTGCAAGAACTGTCAGAGCAACTATGTGGGTGAAACAGCTAAATGCTAAAAACTCGGTTACACGAGCACAAGTTGGCCATAAAAAGGGGTGAACAACACTCCCAAGTATGGATGCACATGGCACAGCATGGCCATTGTTTTGACTTTGACAATATACGGGTTGTATCCAGCGATGCCACAAAAGGGGACTGGCTATTAAAAGAAGCTTGGTTCTCAGACAAAAATTCCATTAACCGCCATATAGATCTTTGCCCAACACAACAGACACTGAGGAAATGGAGTGCAAATCAACACCCCACTCGCCATAAACAACTTGCCTGACGTTTGCAAAACCGAGGAGGTACTGCGACATCTAATTCCCGATATGAATGGGGGTATGAGACTTTAATCAATCCTCAATGGTCCACAGGCACCTGTCTGGCACCTTACCAATGCCAAATCCACTCCGACGAACAGCCGAGGAGCCCGTCGGTGCCTGACATGGATAGACATCTACCGGGAGGTGAGTACTCTCTGTAAAATGAAAGAGAGCAGGCCCGTTGTACAGATGGTCTATGCATCTCCCAGAAGCACTCCAATGGACCCCCACCCTTCAGGTGGAGGAGGAGCAACGGTTGTGTCAGCAGGGAACCCGAGAGACTCAGCAGTAAAGCTTTAGAGCCTAACATTGCTCGTGACAACGAAGAGGGACGATTGATACGAAAAAGAAGGAGGTGCGGAATGATGACTCACTTGTGCCATACAGAAGAGGGAGGTATCTCCCCCTCTCATTCCATAGACATGCGAAGAATTACGCATGGGAGATGCCCACACCCACAATTGAAATCTTCTCTGACAAAATGTAGGACACCTACTTTGGACAAGAACGATGACTGCTGGCAACAGACAGAACCACCAGAGATATCTAATATGGACAGCACCAAGATGGGGGTTGGGGGCACAGACACTAGATTGCATGACACCTGGATGGGTATTACCCACGTGGGAGGGGGAGGGAGGGGGGTGAGTACAGAGCAGAGAGAAACCATCAACCCACAACTGAAAGGGGTGGGAGGAATTATTTGGAGCCCTAATGGGACATATGACAATACAAAGGAAAAACCAAATACCCCCCCCCAAGACCCGCAGTAGAGGGAAAGGTGATATGAGGGTAAACATCATTAGAGGGAAGGAAGATGCAAAGATCCTGACAAACTTAGGAACTAATGTTGGAAGAATAGGTGAGAAGGTTCGAGGCAATGACAGAGGAGGGGAAACATCCAGAATGCAAATTAACCGGCTAGGACCGGTGACACGGTCTAGGAGCCGAGTGCAAGCGTTGACTAACCCTATTTAAGGCACCCTTATCAACTGGCTTTTTAACCCTGACGATGTTGGAAGTTCCCAATGAAAGCTAGGTTGTATTAAAGTAATTTCTTTTTTTAATCTCCTTGTGATCGTAAATTATTTATTTTATACCATGAATGTGCCCAGGAGTCGCATTTTTACAGATATCATTAACTATATGTATAGAAGCATGAAGCCGAATATATATATATATGCAGGTCTTTGGTTCTTCGGGTTTTCTCCCACGTAGAATTTGAAGTGTCTTGGCAACGTTTCGATGAAATCTCATTCATCATCGTCAGGCTGGTGCTTTTGGCTTCTGCTACCAGGAGCAATGTGTGGTCTATTAAACAATATATATTAAACAATATATATATATATTTGTTAATATATAACAAATATATATTAAACAATATATATATTGTTTAAAATTGTTGACAAAGAAATAAGGGAATTTCTGATATAGCTATTTCGAGTTTCTTAACTCTCTTCAGTATATGTATGTATATGTATGTATGTATGTACGTATGTACGTACGTACGTACGTACGTACGCACGCACGCACGCACGCACGTACGTACGTACGTACGTACGTACGTATGTATGTATATAATTTTAAATGTTACATTTATTTGGTATTTGGATCACTTTTTTCCCTTTTGTACACATTTTATTATTTTTTGTTGCTGTTAGTGCTGGATGTATACACACACACACACACACACACATTTGTATTTTACCTTTTATGATAAAACAAAATAAATATACTTAAACCAAAAAGGATTCATAGTATAGTCCAAATGCTGGTTAATTTTGTTGGAGAGCTTGTTAGCCTTTTGCCACATAGAAAAGGGATGGCCTTAAATTGTGATAAAGAATATTTTTGCCCAATTACACTCGGTGTACACTTGGGTCCCTTTTTAGATGCCCCCTTGACCTTTCCAGAATATGAGAGAGGCCTTCCTCTGCATTGCTTCCAGGGTGCAGATCACATTATCTCCATATTTGTGTTTGGCTCTTATTTTCTTAGAGTTTAGGAAATTTGTACAGATATATCTATTTACAAGTCATTTACTATTAGTTACTTGACTTGTTATGTTTTTGTTTTTAATACCATTCATCTTGAGTGCCTTCCAGAATAGTAAAATGAAATAAATGAAATCATACCATTATCATAATTAATGATTTTGCATGAAGGGAATTTGTGGGTTGTGTTGTTGCATATAATTTTGAACTTTTCTCATACAAATGAAATATCTGTAGCAATAAGTTCTATATATCTTCTGAGATTCTCACATTAAGACTTCCACAGATTTGTTTGTAATAAGAAAAATGCAAACATTTGAGTGTTCTGTTTCTATCCTGTATAGGGGTAGAAGAATCAATATTATTTTACAAGCAGTTACAAATAATTAATGTATAAATTTAAATTGCATTTCAGATTTTTGAATGCTTTTTAAAAATTACTTATGCCTTTTGCTTAGTCTTTTTGTTTTTTTGCCTTATTTGACACCAGTCAAAACAGGAAATAAATTCACCACAACAAATATTACATGTCTAAGTTATTTTCATTGCAAGATGGAAGGTAATAAGAGAATGACAGATGGTTGAGGCATGCTTTCTCTCTATAAGCAGTTTCCTCTACAAAGAAGTGATTTCAGCATGTATTTATATTAAGGTGTTTGAGGCAAATCTTAATTCAGCCTTATTCAAACAGACAACCTCAAAATGCGTTGGGGACTGCAACTCCAAGTAAATTCAGCAAGCTATCTTCATTTGGTTAGAAGGGGAAGTGTGATTTATTTAGAATTCTGCTATGTAGTAAATTTTTCACTCTTCTTTAACAGCATGTGCATTTTTTATCTTAGTAATAAAGCCCTCGTATATTGTTGTTTATAAATATTAAAAACAATAGAACAGAAAGACATATAAATATTGAATATCCTTTTTTGTTCTACAGTCAATTTGCAGTATCTATTAGTCTAAACCTTAAAAGCCATGGTCTCAATATTTACATTTGCCTTGCTGCATAACGTGTAATATATATGGAAGTCATTCTTGCTTGAATTTAGTTAAATTTCTCTTTTGCATATACACCGTCAACACCATGTGCATTTTGAACATCACCTCTCCATCCCAAATATGGGCAGCAAACCAGCAGCTACCCTTTACAAAATTGCAAATACGCTATTTCCTTGCCATTCTTACAAAATCTTGGCATTGGATGTACATCCCACTGGGTTTCTCCTGTCCTCTCAATGGACAGACTGTCTACCATGCTCCCTATCTTTCATCTCCCAGCTCTGTTTTGAATGATAAAATCTGGGGAAAAGCCCAGAAATGCTTTTTTGTTAGCATGAAGTTCTCACTGGATTTGCGGCTGTCATAGTATGTACCAATTCTCTCAGGATTTTGAGCAAGATAGATTAATAGGCTAAAAGTCCAGTAATGAAATTATAATTAGTAATTAATTTATCTTATTTGATTTAATAGGGCTTAAGATTAAGGGTACATAGGACAATCAAATAATAATCAGTTGACAATTTATTGAAAATCTAGCAGAGAGAATATTTAAGGTTAATGACACACAAGGCCCTCAAACAATCAGTTAATAATCTAAAAGAATATTTTACTCATTCAATTTAATGAGAGAAATGCAAAATGAGTTCAAAGAAAGCTGGAGAGGGAAGGGATTTTGAGAAGTGATTCAATTTAATACAGCATATGCAGAGATCAGCTATGGGTGGGGATGGGGAGGGCAAAGGATCCAGCAATATAAAACTACTAGACAACATGACAAGTTGAATGATCATTTCAGAGAAATTTTCTTACCTAAACAGAGAAACAAAATAACCACAGCAATTGAAGCAGGAACAAGTTCCAGCTTCCTATCAGCTTCCTAGCTGAGTTTCCTTGGGTGAAGCTTGCAGGAAGCATGAGAATTCTTCCTTCCTTCCTTCCTTCCTTCCTTCCTTCCTTCCTTCCTTCCTTCCTTCCTTCCTTCCTTCCTTCCTTCCTTCCTTCCTCCCTCCCTCCCTCCCTCCCTCCCTCCATCCCTTCCTTCCTTTCTCCCTCCCTCCCTCCTTTATTATACATTCACAACAGTCTCTATACAGCTTCAAATATTTTTGTACTTCAGAAGTAATAAGATGAGAATAATTCAATCATTCTCAGTTCAGTTTCTTTACACAACTGGGACTTCACTGGGTTTCTGAAAAAGCATCTAATTTGTTTTTGACAAGACACACAGTCAACATTTATCTTAATTAGCCGTATTGTTTAATAAGATCCCTTAGTGCTAACAATTATCAGTGAATATATAAACCAACAAGTAAGATGGCAATTATCTATTTCACAGAATAGGGAAAAATATATCTTTCCAAGCTCTTGATTGTTCCTTTGAGTTGCTTCCTTGGAACAAATGTTTGGAAGGAACTTCAGTTTTTATATTATAACTCTTCTCCACTGTCCTTTTAATTTTTGTTTTGATTAATACATTTTAAAACCAATATAATTTGGGGAAAATTAAATTGTCATATTTTATTTATATCACATTTGACTGTCTAAAAATCAAGATCTTTATGTTGGGTTTATAAAGACATTTTTGATATTTTTTGATGAAAAATTGAGGATTTTTTTTACCCATTTAGACTATTGGACAACACTATGTTGTCTAACACGTTACTATGCTGGGTAATTGTTGAAACGGAAGAATTATCCTCTTCTCAAAGTCCGTAATGTTGCCCCATATCAGATACAAAGAAAGTTAAACTCAGATGTTTTATTAATCAAATCAATTATTTTGACTTAAAATCATGTTGTTTGTCATATTTGTAAATTTTAATAAATTCTTGGTGTGGTAGAAGCAAATGATCATTTCTAAGATTCATTTATATCTTAACATTCAATTCTTTCCTGATGTATCCAAATAATTTTCATTATTTTAATAATAATGATAAAGTTGGAAGGGACCTTGGAGGTCATCTAGTCCAACCCCCTCCTCAGGCAGGAAACCCTATACCCTTCTGGACAAATGGCTGTCCAGTTTCTTCTTAAAAACTTCCAGTGTTGGAGCATTCACCGCTTCTGGAGGCAGGTTTTTCCACTGGTTAATTGTTCTAACTGTTAGGAAGTTTCTCCTTAGTTCTAGGTTGCTTCTCTCTTTGTTTAGTTTCCACCCGTTGCTTCTTGTCCTGCCTTCAGGCGCTTTGGAAAATATTTTTGTTTTTTAAAGTGTAAAAAAGTATTTTGTTCAATCCTAAGTATAAAATAGCAAAGCATAAGTTAGATATTATTGGATCTCTCTTCACTTTTATCTTCTTTTCTCAATGTTCTATTTCTTCAATCAATTGTAGATAGTATGTTAGGGAAATCTTGATGGAGGCAAAAATGATATAGTACATTGGCAAGTCCAAAGGGACAAAGTGGGGTCATGTTTACTGCAGAACAACTTTAACAACTAATAGTTATGAATGTCATCAGAGTTCCATACTATTGCCGCCTTTTTTGATATATTTACCTTATCACTTTTCCCATCTGTAACCTCTTTTTCATTTTACTATTTAGATTGAAGAAGTTTAATTTGTTTTGAAAAAACCCCACTCATTTGATTTCATTCAAAAACTCCATCTCCTCCTCTTCTGTGATTGAATCTGATTACAAGATAATTTATAGGTTTTTTCAGCAGCATACATAATTTCATGTCTGTTGCAAATCTCTCTTATCCAATAAGTTGTTTTGATTTAGTTATAATTTATTCATTTACTTGTATTATCACACAGTAAAATAAAATATCTTTATTCCCCTTTCATCTTGCTATTGCTCCTGATTCCTGTTATAGCACTCACTAAAATGAAATCATCTTTAAAGTACTTTAGGCTTTCTCAGTGACAATTCAACTATAATATTATCCAACTGATGTGGAGTTAGGCCCTTTCATAATATCCTTCTGATCTGAAGTTTCTTTCATAGTATCCTTCTGATCTGAAATTACAGCAGGATAATAATAAGTCTTTAGTTCTCCTTTTCTAAACCCACATTTGTTTAAAAAAAGGTTTTTTTTCACAAAAGGAAGGCAAGTTGAAATTTCTTTCAAAGGAACCATAGTGAAACTTTAAAAAAGAATCAATTCAAAAGATACAATATCTTGATTTAGGACACTACACATCTTCACGACCTGTTTTCCTTGTTACCTTCTGGGAGGAGGCTTTGTGGTATTCGAAGCAGAACATCCAGATTCAATCACAGTTTTGCTCCATACAGTATTAACCTTGTAAACTCTAAAGTTTTCTCCTTCCGTTATGTATTCAAGATGGACAATATTTAATATTTATTTGCTACATATATGTAGAGATGTGGGTCTGTACATATGTTGTTCATAGTATGTTTAGGTGTGTGTCATGTATGTGTTTCATTTTGAGAGCGGGCAACTAAATCTCATTTTTGATGTGTGCCATTGTGCCCACAGTATAAAAATGACAATAAAGGTTATCTTATCTTATCTTATTATCTTGATAATCTAAGGGATGACATTCAATTGTGGCAGTGTAGCTTTGTTGATTATTTTTGAACTTTTCTCAGTATCCTACAGCAGAGGTCACCAACCTTTTGGGCACCAGGGACCGGTTCCGTGAAAAGAGAGGTTTTTCTGTGGAATTGAGGCTGTGTGGTTTCATGTACTGCCTGTATTCCATGGATGGGGCTTTGCTTGTTTGCGCAGACCGGTTTGTGGCATGTCGTGGCCTGGTGCCAGTCCACGGACTGGGGGTTGGGGACCCCTGTCTTACAGAACCTTCAAGGATTGTATCCTTTTAGGTCACCTAGCCAGGATGAATAAAGAGGAGCTCCTCAATGATTTTTTTATTTCAAGGACTAGTATTGGAGAAAACAATTAAGGACTTTTTTGTTAGTTCCTTTGTAGAAGAGCATCCTAAGGAAGCTTTTCTCCCTCTAGTCTCTGGCTATTTCAAAGGAACCTTTTTATCTGAAACTTTTTCATTCTGCGTAATGTGATGAGTATAAATCAGCCTTTAAGTCTCTCTCTTTTGAAACTGAATTGTTTTTAAATGGGGACTTTGTGATATTATTTGCACTTTTTGTGTTCTTAGTATATTTTAATAAATATTAACATTTTCATATTTATGTTATCGCCCAGTTATTTATATTTCTTACTTTGAAATCTCCTTGAGTATCTTGCTATAAAAGGAGGGCAGAACTATTTAAACAAACCAAGTGCTCAAATTGATGATATGTCTGTTGTTGAATAATGAATGCTTTATACTTTTGATTTCTTCCTATTAAGATGTGCTTAGTAGTGGATTTTATCGACAATGTCACTATTGAACAATAGTTACACTTAGTCTTTTGTATGCAAAGAATGTGTCGATGGGGAAGAACCACGAGTATTGAGTGTAATTTTAAGGATAATGAATCACAACTGCCACCTGCTCTTCTGGAAACCACTGAATTCAATTAATGCATGAACTGGCTTTTCTCAGAAGTAGCCAAAGGTGACTCAAAGACCTAAAGCCATCCGATTAGCCCTACATGTCTAGTTATTTGGCACTGTGATATGACTGAACAAATATTTGTAGCCAGTTGAATGAATTAATGGATTAACTAGGAGTATATTTCAAGCAAATGAAATAATGATATGTGTTTTAAAACAGAAACGGGAAACTTTTTGTCTGTTCCCTGTGGCCTGTTTTGTGGTCCACTCTAAGCAAGGCCTTTCATAAGCTTCTTCTTTGTTATCCACAGGTAAAACAAGCAAGATGCAGCAGTGACAAATCCCCAAAGTATAGGGTAGTGTTTCTCAACCTCAGCCACTTAAAGAACCTGCTGGCTGCAGAATTAAGAAGTCCATGCATCTTAAAATGGTTGAAGCTGAGAAACACTGCTGTAGGGTATAGAAGTGCTGTTTCTGACTGCTCGTGTTTGCTCACAAGAGCCTTTATACTGTCAGAAAAAAAGTAAGGATGATATTATTCCTTGCTTTCCCCTTTCATGCAGAAAACTTCTTTCTGGAACAACAGAAAGAAGGAATAAAAGACGCGTTTACTTCCTATGCTGTGGAAAAATAAAAAAATGTCTGAAGTAGGGCAAAGCAAGGAATGCTAGCTCTCTCTTCAGTCCTATCCTGTCCATATACTCTTTAGCCTTGCCTGGCAGATACATCAACCTTCCTTTAATACTAATGCTAAAGAAAAGCAGGACCCCTTCTTTTTGACTTCCCAGCTGGGAATCAACATGGAGAATGGAGTTCTACTCCAGCAGCATTGTGTCCAGTTCTTGCCTGCGACATCTGAATTCAGACACACAAAAGTAGAGGGGAAAGACTGGCGTCTCTGTACGGAAGGCTGTGATTGTCTTGTGAATATTGTAATGAAATTAAGCTTTGTTATAGGGTTGGTTGATTCTGTCTGGGTGGTTCTACCCCAGACATAATACTCAAGAGAATGAATGCAATGCAGGATGTGCTGCCTGACTTGATTCTCACCAACCCTTCATTTCTTCTGACAGGGCTGTTAAGGCAGATAAGAAGAGAAGCTGAATGTATTAAATCCGTTCCTGTGCCAGGCTTTCTCTTTCAGAATGTGTGCCAGATTATGAAAATCAGATCAGACCTCAAATGGTAGAGCGCTAAAAAAAATATCGTGGAAGAAAGCAGTCACAAGCTATGTCCATAATGCTGCCAAGAAAACTCCATGGAGCCAGAAATTGGCAATTGATTTGAAAATTTCTTTTCTTTTTTTCCTAAAACGATACCATATGTGTTTTAAACCCTCGGCATTGGAAAAACAATTAAAAAGGAGGCTAATGAAGGGCACTGTTTGTATTGCACTGTGGCCCCTTGCAAGAAAAATTCAGTTAGGCAGAATTTTCATGACAGGATTGCATTTGACAGCCTGTTGAGAACAAGGGAAGATTAAATGCTTATTCTCAAAGCAGTAAATGCCTGGACAGTTTGATAATAAAAATGCAGGCACATTGTTCTAATGCTAGGAAAAGTAGTAAAAATAATTGGCTGTAAGGAAATAGCAAAACCAAACAAAGCTATCTGTATTTCACCTACAAGATAATCCTGTGGTTTAATTGGGACTAAGAAATAGAGAAACAGGCTAGGTGCAAATGCTGTTTTTGGCAGCAGCCCTCAAAACACTGACAGGAAAGTAAGTTGCACTAAATGCAATGCGTTTTACTTCTGTGTAAATACAAATAAAGATGGATATAATGCTGTAATTGTGCGTATGCGTATATGTATGTATGTGTGAGAGAGTATGTGTATGCAAATATATTTTATATGTTTATATACGCATTACATATATACATATACTGTTTGTGTACCTGTGTGTGCCTGTGCATGCACTTGTATAAATGATTTGATTTGATTTGATTTGCACAAGGCTGATTGGCCCTATGAATGGTGGATGTCATAGACAGCAAAATTAGGGTGCTATAAAAAGACAGCTGTTGAAAGTTGTTATAGTTTTATTATTAGGTTTGGGATAGATACTCAGTTTGGTGCAGCAGTTAAGGCATTGGGCTAGAAACCAGGATACCATAAGTTCTAATTCTGCCTTAGGCACAAAGCCAACTGAACGACCTTAGGCCAGTGACACTCTCTCAGCCCTAGGAAGGAGGCAATGGCAAACCACTTCTAAAATCTTACCAAGAAAACTGCAGGGTCTTGTTCAGGTGTCGCCAGGAGTCAAGACTGATTCAAAGACAAAAGGGGGAGTTACAGTAAAACCTTGTAGAATTTTATGTGTCATGTGCCAGAATAATATGGCTATTTTTTTAATGGATTATACATCTTGATTTGAGCATCCTTTTCTGTTTTACTTCAAACTGATATGGTTTTGGTGAGGTTTTATTTTTCTGGTTTACCTTTAGCTGAATATTATGTTGCAACTTATCTAACAATAAGGCACTTATTAATGATGTGATGATGAGATTCTGATCAACTTCCAAAAAAGAAATGTTGTCTTTTTTGGTGTCTGGTATTATTTGTGTTGGGATGATCAAATGTAATATTGCCCTTGTTCTAGAACATGTTCTTTACTGTTAGGTGCAAAAGATATATTAATTAATGAAATAATTCTTTAGGCACAAATGACATGTGAGATAGAACCTCTGTTTGTAGGACTGATGGTGATAATATATGTGTGCATCCAAAAGGAGGAAGTTGTCAGATGCTGTCAAGTACCAGGGAAACCAGGAGATCCAGGCAGTTCAAATGTGTATAAAGATTTATTGTAAGCTTGAACTTTGTACAAGAATCTGAACTACTAAAAGTCAAGGGAAATTAGTGGGAGATTAGAATAGAAGAAATTCAAGGTAGGCTGGACTTAGATCTCTTGTAGGCGCGAAGGGACTCATAACTGAAGATGCATTTGACCCCTTTCTTGGGCTCGGCCTGGTCATCTCCTACAACATTGGATACAAAAATAGCTTTAAACACAGATTAAAACACCACTGGAAGCTATGTGGTTTTCATCCTACAGCAGTGTTTTTCCAATTTTGTTCTTAACCGATTGAAGAAATCATCCTCACCATTTCTCCAGAATCAATCTGGCACAACATTGGAAAAAAGAAACTTTGCTGACATATAAGTCTAAAATACAAGGCAGAGGGGAAAATGATATGATATTTATACTAGAAGTCTAACCAAATTCAAGCAGGAATAATTTCCCTTATATAAAATATTATAATACAACACAGCAAGGCAAGCTAAGACACTTAGGATATGCTTTTTGAAGAAAAAGATAAATGAAGAAAAAGATAAACATCACATTGCCATTTTATAATTGGCTTTTCAATTAAAATATAATGAATGTTAAAAATAAAATGAGCTTTTCATACATCGGAAATGTTGATCATAATTATGCTGAATATTCCCCCACCCATTTAATCATGGACATTTTCTTCCAGTTATTTTCTCTATTCTACATATTTTAAAAATATTTTCTCTTCCCCGCTGTCCTTTTCAGTAGTATTGCAATTTTAATAATGTTATAATTTCACTTCACGTTCATTAAATAAACTTAGCACTAAAACAAAATGTGTTCATGCTTCATATTTTGTGCTAGCTTACAACAGATTTTATAGCTAGATTTTATACATACATGCCTAGATAGATATAGCTATTTAGATTTATACATGGATAATCTTTATTTTACTCTATGTTCATTAACTATCTTGAATCAACTTATATTTAATATTTTTCTTGAGGAATATATAATGCTGAGTACTGTCTGCATAGATTCTGTAGTTCTAAAACCTATTGGTAGTAATGTCTCATTTTAGAAACAGTTTTCTTCTTATTTCTTCTGTTTTTATATTAATGCATGAGAGAAATGAAGACCTTAATCTTTAAGCACTCAAATAGCTGTTAAAGTGAGGTAAATTAATTTTACTTTACAATAATATAGACAGGAAAAGCATGACACGACAATATTGGGTGAAACTGATATTATTGTTCCATACTGATTAACAGGGAGAAAAGAACATCTTTTTAAAGCTTAATATAGAAAAAAAATAACTGTTCAGCCTATATTCTCTTTGCTTGTTAAAACTATTATTTCCAGAGTGGGCCAATCAACATGCTTCAGCAATAGTGTTATGTAGTGAGTTCTTTTTTTTTTTGTAAAAAATTCTTTTATTGAAACAATCAACATCAAACATAAGATCGTATTAAAAAGCAATCATCATATAACCTGCAATACAACACTAAGGAGTAGTCTTTGTAAATGTCTGGTTTAGTAAACATTCCTCTTATATATGTTCTAACTACTGTTTCTAGTCTGTCACATATTGTTCTTGAAGGCATCGACCAGACTGATCTAATGCAACATGTTTTATTGCAAGAATAACAGAGCTGAACTCAACCGACAGACTGACAGATATTTATACATGCCTCCAGTAAGCGGCGACCAATCAGATTTAGAGCTGGTTACCCGCTCAAATATAAACTTCAGTTTCCCTCCAAAACAGCTGGAGACACATTTACCCGAACACATTAACGGTCAATATCAATACATAACATATAGCTTCCAAGTAAATGCAGCCCTTTCACTATAATCTTAAGAGGTAAAGGACCCATTATATTTTGCATGCTTTTTTGAAAAGGCTTAATGAAATCCCACATTTTTATTTAAAAGAAAAGCAATCTGTAGTGTTAGATCAGTCCCCAACATTACTTTCCAGTCAATCTCTCCTTGCTTATTTCCCCACAAAAGCGCTGATTGCACTATCATTCTCATTTTGTGTGCACTTTTCTTGAGCTGTTGCAGTTGTGGGCCTTAATACTACAATAATATTGCTTGTATTGTTGAACTGTGTATCAGGGAATTTTATTTCAGGATACAATATGGATAAAGCTGTGGCAAAAAATGTTTTCCAGTATATAGTACCAGAAGCAATGCTTTTAGAGTGCCAGGCTGCTAACCTCAATATGTAACTGCCAGTTAGCTAATATATTGCTGCATATAGAGCAATTCTGCTTCTGTATGTGCAACTAAGTGTATGTAAAGAGAATTTATGATGGAGTCATTCATATTAAAAGCATGAAGGAAATAACAGAAAATAACAGGGGAAAAATACTTTTGAAAATGATGTCTTGCATTAACTCTAAATGTAAAAGGAATAAGTAATGCCAGTCTAAGGGATGGTATAAACATGTTTGAAGAATGTTCCAGTGGAATGAGGGGCATATAATGGCATATTACTATTAGAACACTGGTAGTGAAGATTTACAGAGAAATATTTGCAGTTGTGTGACACAACTGCTTTTACCCCCTTGGCTCCTCCTCTTTTGATGGCGGATAGGATTTATATTTCCCTTGCCCTATGAATGGCAGGTGTTTTATTGTTCTGATTTCAATTGGTGAAAATTTCTTCTTTTTTTAAAAAATATATTTTATTGATTTTATGATTTTAACAATAAATGCTTAAAACACACCGTGGTGATTGGGTAAACAAAAATTCCAGAATAAAAACATACATAAACAGCTCAACTTAATATATTCACTTTCATCTTTCTATTTCCCTCTCCCACACAAGACAAAAAAACAACCAAAAACATATAAATTTAATATATTCTATTTCTGTCATAAATTTCTGTTAAACCTATTTTAAGATTTTATCTTTTTTATATATATTTTTTGTTTGTTTTTTTTAAATATATTTTATTGGTTTTTTTGATTTTTACAGAAAAAAGAAACTACTCAAATCAAATCATAGTGTTTAAATAAACAATCATCCATAAACAAAACATAAATACATTTTTCAATACATCTAATACTAATAACTCAACTGAAAATAATCATACCAAACAATTAACATTACTGCTCGGTACCCCCACCACCACATCCCCCTAACCCTATCCTTCCCCCCTCACTTACCAACTAACTACCTACTTTCCTCCCTCCTTCTCTACTTCTCTACTCACCCACCTATCCCTACTCATCCCCCCTCTTACCAACTTTCTTTCTACTTTCTTTCTCTCTATCTCCATCCTACTCTTCCCCCTTCTTATCAACTTCCACTTACATCAGCCTTCACTCCTCCTTCCTCTTTCCATCAGATGTGGTGCCCAGAGGCCACCCGAGCAACCCCTTAATAACAGTAATTACATATTCTTACATCGACCCCAATTACAGTTGAGAAAACATCGTATATAAAATTGTAAACCCTCCCTAACCCTCCCCCCCGACTTCCCAGAGTGAGTACAGGGTGAAACAAAAGAAAACCCACTACATCAAACAAAATTATTATATAATCCTAACAAGAATTTTAAACTATATACTATATACAATCTCTAAATCAATTCAATCCATTAAACAAAACAAACAACTCATCTTGTTAAGAATAATAATTTTCATTTACATATCTAAACCATCAATCTAAGTCAAACCTTAAATCACTTCAATCCATTGAGAGGTTATATAAAATCACCCAAACCATCAAGTTTTATATATATCTTCCAGTAATCAACCTCTTTCAAACCATTGAACATCAAAAAAAAATCATCTTTTTAGAAAAATAAACAAATAATATCAATAAACCCCTCAATTCAAAAAAAAATTATATTCTTAATCAATTTAATATATCTTCCATTAAACATCCTCTCTTACATCTTACTTATAAAATTGGTCTTTGATTCAGCCCATAATCTTAGATTAACCTTAATTCCTTACATTTAATTTTAAATTTCGCTTCTTCAATCGACTTCTGGGCTTTCTCATCTGACAAATAAACCTCCATAACAAATACAATCTATTTATTCCATTTCTAACTTACATTCCTTCAACCTTATCAAATCACATAATGCTTATCTATCCCATCAATCAATCAATCTAATGTCAAACCTAGATCATTTCAGAGCAAATACTCTTCCACTCTTCCAGTGGCTCCGCCGGCGTCGCTAGAGTCTCCCCTGTGAGGCTCCGTTCCCTGGGTTTGTAAAGCCGCAAAAAACAGCGCACATCAGCTGTTTTTTGCGGTGAAAAATCCCCTCTTCGGGCAAAGAAGAGGTGTAGAGCATCGGGAGCAGGGTTGAGCTTCTCTTAAATCCCTGGAAAAAGTTTTCAGGGATTAAGAGTGATAGCTCCCTAAGCTGCTGAAAACGCTCCTGCCCAGAGACGCTTCTGTCATCAGACAGAGAAAGACGCCGCGACCGCTTCTGCTTATAAAAATAGAAACAAGAGAGACTGTAAGCAGACTGAGTGAATACAGGAGTTCTTATTGGATTGCAAGTATTTTTTTATTGTTTTTCTGGCTATATATTTCTAACTTCTACAATCAACATAATGCTTTCAAAATGGCGTATAGCTTTTACTGCTTTCACTGTTAAGGGAAAGTGTTTGAAAGTGAAAGTGAATTCTCCATTCTTTTCTCTCTCCTTGTTCTCGTAAGCGAAGCTAGAGAGACGGCTGTAGGAATTGGATTAAAGCCAGAGTGATTGTTTTAAATTTAAAATGGAGATGAATTTACATTCAAATGTTAAACCTATTTTGGATCGTATTGATGAATTTCATGAAGAAAGGCTTGCAATAGTGAAAGAGATTAAAGCAATACTGAAAGAGACTATTACAGAAATATTAACCAGATTCTTTCTTCCAAATGAAACTGATTTACAATCGACTGCTGAACATTTTATAATACAATCTAAACAAGAAGAAGAACAAGAAAAAGAAGAAGACAGTACTGAGAATAAAGAGAATAAAGGGAAATGGATCTTGCTTGATAAACAGTTCATCTATGGAATGGAGGAAGAGGATTTGTTTCAAGAAAGGAAGGGATGGCTATTCCTTTTAGATAAGCAGCAAGAAGAGGATTTAATTGAGAAAAAAGAGACATTGATTCAGTTTAAGAAGCAACTTATTTATGGGGCTGAGGATCAGAAAAAGCAAAGACAGAGATTTGAATTGTTACCTCAACAAAAGTTCATGGCTAACAGTAACAGAGGACTAATGCAAAGGTTAAGACGGTTTATTTGGACTCAAATGATATTGCAAGTAAAGAAGAGAGACTTATTATTTGGAAGGGAGGCTACATTATGGAGGTTTACCTGGTTGAAAAAAAAACCTAGAATTCGACTGAAGGAATGAAATTTAAAATTGTATGCAAGGAACTATGGGTAATTTAAAATTATGGACTGATTTAAGGACTAAGATTATGAGTAAGATGTAAGAGAAGATGATTAATGGAAGATATAATTAAATTGATGAAGAATCTATTTTAAGATTTTATCAATTTCATTCCAAACTCTCCCCGATGCATATACCATGATATTTGTAAGATGTTAGCATACATTCTTTTACATTCATATATGCAATACTTTAAATGAAATGAAATAAATACTTACACATAACTTTTGGTGTTGCTCGCCCATTTCCCCCTTCAACACATCCACCCTCTTTCTTCTCTACCTTCTTTCTCCCTTTCTTCTCTTCCTACTTCCCTCTTCCTCCACCCCTCTCCTTCCCTTTCTCTCCCCTTCTCCTCTTCTCCTCCAACCTTCCTACTTCCTTCTCCCCTCTTTCACTCTTTCTTCCCTCTCATCCCTCTTCAGATGTAGCCCAGGGGTAATGTCCGAGCAACTCCTCTCTCGAAATTTCCCTATATTAATACTTCTATCTCAATAAATATTTACTAATTTTTCCCATCTTTCCCCAAAGGCTTAAGACACAACATAGTGATCGGGATGTCTTATTCGACAACAAAGTTATAAATGAAGCTCAAATTGAGTATGGTATTGCTTATTAAAATTTATACAATTACAAAAGTCATCAAGCACATACAATTATAATTTATATCCTGTTTTTAGGCTATACTCTTAGAGTCATCATACTTCAAGTACATATAATAAATATATAATTGTGATTTCAGGTAACCTTAATACACAATCGTTCATTGAGACAGATTTTCCCCCTTATCACAAATAACTTTTTCTCTCTCTCTTTTGCAACATAGTTATCATATTTAAAATAATAATATAGATCCAACAAATAGTTTTTAAGGCCTTGATAAAGTTTATATTTTCAAATATTTGTTAATTATAATATCAGGCAATTCTCCTCTTTCATTCCTAATTGAATCAGACATATTCTCTTTCTTTTTTTCTTTTTTTTACTGGGTATATTCAATCATTTCATCAATCTACTTCTATAAAGTCCTTTTGTCCTCTAGCAAGATTTACTCCCTCAAATAATTATCAACCATAGTAACAATCAATTTACATCCTTCATACATTGTTAAATCAGAAATAGTTTCTAAGCCTTTTTAACCCGTCAAGTAACATTTTGTATCACACTTGAACCTGACTCTAGCTTTCTTTGTATGCCAATTTGGTTCCCATAATAAAGCTTTTCGATTCTCAAATCTCAAGAGTTGATTACGAGGCTTCCTAACAAATTCAAACTGGCCAATTTTTTTCCCCTTTCCTCTTTATTGTAATTTCCGAAAAGTTGTGTCAGGGTGTCAATCTTTGTTATTTTTGGTAATTGAATTGGGTCAATTACAGCTATTTTTTGATTATCAAAATTGTCCATCAGTTGTAAGTAACGCATGGCATTAGTTGATTCAATGGTTTTCACATTTTCTCTTAATGCAGATTCATAATTAGGTTGTAAGAATAGTATCTCTGTCTCTTTAAGTTGTAAATAGGTCTGTTCAGACAGTTGTAGATAACGCGTAGCATTAGTTGATTCCGTAGTTTCCACAATTTCTCTTGATGCAGATTCATGATTAGGTTGTAAAAATAGTGTCTATGTCTCTTTAAATTGTAAGTACCGGTAGGTCTGTTCAGAATTATTCTGTTCATCTTCTGTTGTTCCTTGTTCCATAACTTGATTCGTTATTAAAGGATCAAAATGAGATTTCCAATAAGTTTTAAACTCCTCTCTGATTTCTAATATTTTTTCCAGTATTGAATCATAGTCAAGATGAGAATAACTTTCAGCCATTTTGGTGGTAGCTTTGCCTATTCCTTTATTAGAGACTACTTAAGGAAAATCCACAAATATCCGCCACCAAAAGTCTAATAGCCAGCTTCACCACCCAGCTGTCCAGTTATGTTTTCTCTCTTTTTTTTGTCACCTAAATCCAATCCTCTCCAGATAACAGGGAGAAATACAATTGAAATTTTGCTTTTTCACCACCAGATGTCCTCAGTGGACTATAGAGTCTTTCTTCTTTCTTCTTTCTTTTCCCCCCAAGTTAATCAAGTTAGAGAAAGTTAAAAAAAGAACAAAAAAGGAAAGTTTTCTCTCTCTCTTTCAAAAACTATCTTCTGCGTTATCAAATTAAAAAAGGAAAGTAGCAATGTCTCTTTTTCCTTTTTTGTCCTGAAATTCACCCCACAGCAGTCAAATAGTAAAATAGTACACAAAAATTAATCCCATTTTTTTGCTCTTCTTTCCACATATAGGCAGCCGCCGCTTTCTTAATAAAGGAAAATAAAAACTCTTACAGGAAAAATCAGGATAGCGAGGGAGGGAAAGGTCTCACCCGAATTCACCATGATGGTTCTTCATGTTTAGTTGTTCTTGTGACTTGCGGTTGGCGCGGCTAGGTGAACGGCCATTTTGGCTGGTCTTCTGCTCCGTCACCCCTCGGAGTCAGCTCGGACAGCTAGAGGAGCCGCTGCTCCTCTGCAGCCAAGCGAAGCCTCATCGAGGGTAGTCACGCCCTCTACCGATGGAGGGAAACTAGCCAGATGAGGAGAGAAGTCTTCCCGTACGGCTAGAGGCGCCGCGATACGGAACCGGAAGTCAAAAATTTCTTCTTTAGATCTTTAAAATTTAGAGAAAACTTTTCAGATGGCTTAACAGTCCAAACATCAAAGAATAAAATCAAACCAAAAATATTATTATGAAAGCAAAAATGTTTCAAAATTTCACCAGATTCGTAATCTGAATCAAGTAGATAAAAAGATAAGATTTTATTTTTCCACTTGATGTTCTCTCAAAGTTTTAGAATCAAAATTCTCTGAATTTCCAAGTATATTTCCTAGAAATTCTGAGAGATGTGGTAGGCCCACCACAGCTTAGGAAAAAGGTAGGGAATGTAGGAGTATATGCTGAACTAAATGATGGACAGATTGGTTTTTAGTAATTCTTAAGCTCCATCTTTGACATGAGATGAAAGGCTTTTGATATCTTAAGAAACCGTATTTTGATAGAAGGGAAAATCAAAGGAAGCACAAATTGATATCAGACTACAGAAACATATCTCCAAAGCCTAAATATTAAAAATAAAAAACAAACAAGGAAGAAGTGAGTGTTAAGTAGTTTTAAAAAGGGGTTTATGGCTAGATAGATAGATATAGGTATAGATATAGATATAGATTAGACAAAGACTAGAATACAGCTTTGGTGATAGATGTAGTAGTGCCAGGTAATAGTAACATCAAGAAGAAGGAGTATAAAAAACCTGAATAGTACCAGGGCCTGACAAACTGGAGTAGTACCAGGGCCTGAAGGAGGAACCAAGAGGATATGTAAAGTAAAGGCCAAAGTGGTCCCAATGGTGGTAGCAATACTTGGAGCGGTGACTCCTAAGCTGGAAGAACGGTTCCAACAGATCTCAGGAATGACATCAGAACTCTTTGTCCAGAAGTGTAAGGGGACAGGTAGGAACAGCTAAGATCTTGTACAGAACCCTCAAACTCCCAGGCCTCTGGTAAATTGAAGAAGACAGAGCACCCAAAAAGGTGATAAGGGAATTTATTTTTATATATCATTATTTCTAGCAATTTTGCATTAATAGAGCTTTCAGGATAAAATTATTACTGTCATGATCCTGATCAGTCTTATTTGTAAATTATGTCGTGATTAAAATAGACTATTTACCATGAAGTAATCACAAAAATGGGATAAGAATCTAGGCTAGAAATAGTCCATACAAATGGGAAATATAACAAAATCCATTTACAAAAACCTCATTATCCTTACCACCCAATAATCTGAAATCTGGTAAGGAGGTGAGTCAGATGGAAGTGATTTTCACTGCATTTTTCTTATCCTTTCAGACTTTTCTTTCTCTGAATAACTATTCCTGAAACCCAGCAAATCTCTGAAGCAGTGTGGTTCAAAATGTAGATGGAGAAGGAATAGATGAAAATTGCCTTCTGTCATCTCACCTTGGTCTCTGTTCACAGCTATTGAATTGGGAACAGAGATATTCCTACTCATAGATAAAAAAACAGGATAGAGATTTTGGTTTATATTCAGATGTATTGAATTAGGATTTAGCTAGCAAGCATAATGATAATTTTCTTCTCTATCCACCAACTTTGTATTACTGGAGAATTTCTTCATTCAGGAGCACTCATCAATATCTAATTTACAAATGCAATATATTATACTTTAGCATTTATGGGAAAGAAACCATATTCATTATGTAGATTAATCTCTGTAGATATAAGATTCAAATTATTCTGGAATCAGCACACTGTGGCAAGTTTACCTGGTTTTAATTGCTACTAATAATTTCAGCTGCTGAGTTCTTGCCAAAAAACTACCAAGTGATATGCCATCATCAGCTTTGAAATTCTTTGGAATTTAATTTAATTAGGCCTGCTCTCAGAAAATATAATTAGTGAATTAGTGAATGGAGGAAAAATGTTCCAAGTAATAAATGATGACAAAAGTTAGAATTTAAATATATTATTGATTGAAAAAAAGATCACAAAGCCTAATTAAGAAACATTGAGTGATGTGAATTTGAACATCTCCAAAACCTGACAGTGAAACCCCAGATTTAGAATTCCTCTGTGGCCCTGAAGGTCAGCCATTTTATCATTCAAAACTTAACAACAGCTGTTATTCTTTTTTTTTTAAAGCTCCATAACTTGAAATATTAAATGCAGCACAACATTGGCTTCTTTATACAATCAAATATAAAACTAATGACCATCCAAAAATGTATTATGATTAGTGCATTATTCCTGCAATGATATCTATTTTGGGCCCAAACAATCCAACTTATCCACAAACTTTTACACATGAACAGAAAGGGTGGCCTGTCATTTAATTAACAATGAAAACCAACAATTTTGGAGCTTGGATGAGTTTAACCAACTTGATGTTTTCCAAAATTGAAAGAAAAAGCTGAAGACTTGGATGAGAAGAAACAAGAAAAGGAAAAGATAACTTGACTCATTCTGATCATTAAATTAAGCTTTGATGATGGGACATAACAATCTCTTTGTCTCACTCTCTTGCTTTTATTTACTTGGAAATATAAATCTTTATATCTTTATCTGTCACTACATTGAAAAATATAATCCTTGGTACTATTATGACTGTAATAATGGTTTTTATTTTGAGGATTTCTAAGGCTTGTATTTAGAAGCTCACTTTCCCCCTGTTTGTGTTTTCATTACATGGTGTTGCCTGGGTTTCTACACTTGACTTTTATTTGGGGAATTAACTGCATCATTTTCCTTGTTAAGCAGTCTGGCAGAGCTTTGGAAATTAAAACATTAGAACTATTGACTAATGAAAGGCCGTATTTCTTTGTGGATATCAAAAAGAAAAATAAAGCAAATAGCAAATGGATGAAAAGTACACAATTCTGTATTATTTAGTAACCAGTCTGGCTTGTGGGAATATATGTTCTCCTTCCTTATAATTATTAATTCACAAATACATTTTTTCTGTCAGAAGCTGACTGTGATCAGATGAAACCCCAGAGTTAAAACTAAAAAAAGAAAATAAGTAACATTGGAGTAAAATTTTTCTTCCAAGATATCAAGAAGCATGGGTGAATTATAAAATAAAAGGTGAATTTGAAGCCCCTAGGTAGGATGACATAAGAGAGGCAATAATTCATGAAAAGAAAAGGGAGAAACAGGTTTGGCTTAGTTTTATGAATCTTATAAGATGGTAGAATTATTTTGAAAATTCTTTCTGGAAAAGTGGTAGTGGTGGCGATTGTGGAACAGGTATTAATAAGACTCACCAAAGTAGACAATTTAAGCGGGGGGACTTTAAAACCTCCCCCAAAGTCTCAAAGATTCTTATAAACAGAGAGAATGACTAGATTCAGAAAAGATACTTTAATTAATGAGAACGCTAGTGGAAATAGACAGTCAAGGACAGATAAATAATCAAAAGCTTGACAAGACCTGCAACATTTGAACATTTTATTTCTCTACTAAGAAGATGCCCTGGGCCTTTTGCTGTTAGTGGCACTAGAGATGAATGGAGAAAATGGACTGAAAATGCTTAGGGGAATATGAGAAGAAGAAGAAATCAACTGACAAGCCACTCTGAAGCAAAGTTGCTGTAGAACAGACTTAATTGTCAGTGTCATAGAAACCTTGTTCTAAATCCAAGAGTATTCCACAGAGAGAAAGAAGCTGGATTGTGGTAGCTGTGATAGAGTCCGAGCAATAATTAAACCCTGAAGGCAACAGTATAAAGAGCAGAGATCTTTCTCTTCCCAGTGCTTGCCAGTTTTGTTGTAAGAAAGACTCAGAATTTCTACAAATGGCAAATTGATATTACACTAATTATCTTTGTGTGACACACTGCATTTTAGTTTGGTGTATTATGCAAACCCAGTCAATTGGCTTAATAAATAGTTTTAAATTAATCATAGATATGTGAATGCAGGTTATGTGAATGCAGTCTCTGGTGAAAAAAATATCAGTCTTGTTTGGGTAATGTACGTAGAATTTGAAGTGTCTTGGCGACGTTTCGACGAAGTCTCATTCGTCATCTTCAGGCAAAAAGCAAACCCAAACCCACACTGATGAGGAGGCACGACCACAAACCAGAAGCCAGACCACAGCTGCATCATTAGCCACCTTAAACCCCTCCAATCCATACACGAAGCAAACTGACACTCACCATGAAGATGAGGCACGACCACGAACGCAAAGCCAAACAGCTATACAGTTCACCATCTCTAATCCCCTTGTAACACTGACTAACCTGAGCACAACAAAGCCCCCACCCAAACAGAACACTCCCCCATCCAATCAGAGCACAGCCAACCCCCCATCCAATCAGAGCACAGCCAAGCCCCTAACCAATCAGAACACACCTCCACCCAATCAGAACACAGCTGAGCTCCCAGCCAATCAGTTCAAACCCCCACTGGCAGTTAAAAGGAAGAAACAGCTAAAATCTCACATTGCTCCTAGAAGCAGAAGCCGAAAGCACCAGCCTGAAGATGACAAATGAGACTTTGTCGAAACGTCGCCAAGACACTTCAAATTCTACGTGGGAGAAAACCCGAAGAACCAAAGACCTACATATATATATGCATAAGGAATATGTGTTTGATCTTGCTGCATTGCGTAGGAAGATCTGAAGGAAGCATCAGTTTACACTTGTTTGTTTAGTCAATATATGTGCTGCCCTCCCAACAAATGCATGAGGCTGGCATAGAATTAAAATAACAATAAAAATAATATGTAAAAATGGAACATTGGTCAAAATGATAAAATGTAAACATATTGCAAAGTGTAAAACAGAATTCCAGGGGCGATTCAACAATCAAAACATTGAATGAAGCCACAGCCACAGATCCTCTATGGGCAGAGAATGGGCACATAGGTACAATCCAATCCAAGGCAACAGTCACCCTTTCATTCCATGAGGAAATTATGGTCTTATTTGAACTGTGTACCAGTTTCTCAGAGGTTTCTTAGAAACTTCTCCGTATGCTTTGAAACTTAATGGGGTTCATCTGAGGCAAACCAATTTAATGGGTTTTCTCTTCCCTGCAGTGGGAAGCTAGCATGGTGAACTCCAAAACAATCACATAACTTTGATGTTAATTGATGTTAAATTTTCCCATTTACCAATCATGTCTGACATTGCCCTGAGAGAAAAAAAAACAGGTCCAACATATGACTTCCATTGTCCATCGGGCTCTCATTGACTTCAGTCAGATTCATGTTGTTATGAACTGCAAAGCCACTTGGATTGTCAGTGGAGTTTATTAGATATATAGTATTTGGAAACTTTATCTTTCTGGGCGGTGAAATATCCCATTATGATAAATCTAAAAAACTCTTCTGACAATCTAACTACAGCATTGGCATCGCCAGACAGGGAAGTTACTATCTAGTGGTGAGGCTGATATAGTAACAGCAATTCCATCTGTTCCCTAGAGCCCATCTTTACAAAAAAGATCTCACATGCAGTTCCATATGGATCAGCACTTCCCAAAGCCATAGAAGACTCAAAATTAGCAATAGCCACCTCTTCTTTCTTTACTCTGGGGTCATGATTAATGCCACAGAAAAGTGACATGGGGACATTTCCAGTATGGGCCACCTTTATCTTTAAACCTCCTGAAAATGGATCAATTTGTCTGCTTGTATGCTTACTTTGTACTGAATAAGGTGGTATATCTTAAAGTAAAATTTTGTCACATTTATGAGTGAAAAAGTAGGTCACCAAAATTAGGGAAGTGTAAAATCCAAAGCATTTCATCTAGGAGCTGCAGATAAAGTTGTATTGCTTCAAAATGGAGACCAAATAAAATCTTCAAGAACTTCTATTCCTATGTGTATGTCCTTAGAATTTCAGCAGCATCTTTCTTGGGAAGTAAGCACTGATGAATTAAGAGGAATGTATATCTGCTTACATAAGTTTAAGATTCTGTAAAACAGCTTGTTACTGTTGTATCTGATTTTCAACTTTTTGTAAATAATCAGGTTAACCCATTCCCTACTGGCTGGGTTGAAGAGATAATGTTAGCTTGGCAATTAATTTAATCCATACTAATATAAATGCGGGCAATTAATTCTACTTCTAAATTATACTAATTAGTGTAATTCATTCCACTTCAACAAACATCAGAAAGCAAAGAAGATCCTGAAATATTTTGTCATATCTTCATATCTTATAATTTAAGAATTATAGAAAGTTTAGGGAGAAAATGAATGTGGAAAAAGAAGTGGAGGAAACTTCAATGATATTAGCTACTGACACATTTTAAATGATAAATTTAAAGAAGCTTTGCCATCCATTATTTATTAAAAAAGCACAATGTTTATAATAAAAATATAGTCTTGACTCTACAGTATATGAATACTTCACATGCCTCTCAATTTCAGAAAAGGAACAGGATTTTATTTATCACTACCTAGACTAACAAATTGCAGAATTATTAATCACGGAATTTATAAGAAGCAGGATTTATGTTTAATCCAAAACAGAAAATATATTTCAAATCAATTCATTTTTTAAAAATTGAACAACATTAAATCTTTCTATTGAACATTCATGAACATGGGTTATTTATTTATATTTATTTATTTCATATTTCTATATACATAGCCACCCATGTCACAATTGTGATGCAATATTATTAGCAATAGTAATAGCATAATAGCAATATGGAAAAAGAAGCATATTTTAAAAGTTTGTTGGGTACAATATAGACTTTGGCCAGAATTAAATTATGTGCTTTCCTGTATACTAATATTCTTTTTAGTTAGAAACCTAAGCAACCCAACATAACTAATGGAAAAAGCATAAAAGGACAATTAGAAAATATACAAAAAAAGTAAATATAAAGTGATTAAATTATATTTCCATTGGGTTTGAAACACGTCATTTGATGCCACTTCTGTTTAAATAATGGACGTTCAATACAATCACTTTGGGATGTATTAGGCCTATATGTTTTTCTTAATATTGATCTCTCATTCCCTGCAGATTAGAGATTCCTGCATTGTCATATCTAATGTTGGAAGCAAAGAGGAATGCCTTTGAAAACTCCTCCAGTTTAAAATCTGGCACAGAAATTGATTATCAAGATATATCTTACATTAAGTACTTTAAAGTCCCTTTATTACTCATGAAGTCCATTTGAATAAACATAGAAAGGATGATTGACAGTTAGCTGGGAACAAGAACCTCTTTAAACAATAGGGGTCAACATTCATGGAGGTTGCAATTACTAGTATTGTTATAATGGCAATGTATTTCCTTTCATATTAGAGACAATGATGCTCTTAGTATTGGTTATTGGGCAACCCAAATGGAAGATAGCAGTCATTTCTTGCTAATGGGCTTCTAACAGAACATGTTGTTAGCCAATCTAGGAAGACAATCTAGGAAGAGAGTTGTGGATCTTTTCAACTCCAATCTCCAACAGTTGTCTCTAAGCATTTAGGGTTGTGAACACTGCAACTGTCTACAGCACTTTAGAGAAGGAAGCTGGCTGCTTGAAGATGTTAGAAACACGGCCCTACATTTGCTTGTCTTATGTTTCAAAGCACTGGTTGGAAAATAGATCCGAAGCACTGCACTGCTCTATCAGTAAAATTTCAGTTTGACCAAGTAAAATTGTTTTTGCATTCATGAATAAGATCCAAGTCTTCCTTGGAATAAGTAGATAGATTCTGAAAGCACCTGAAGATTGATGTTCCTCCCCCTCCCCTCTTCTTCTTCTTCTTCTTCTTCTTCTTCTTCTTCTTCTTCTTCTTCTTCTTCTTCTTCTTCTTCTTCTTCTTCTTCTTCTTCTTCTTCTTCTTCTTCTTCTTCTTCTTCTTCTTCTTCTTCTTCTTCTTCTTCTTCTTCTTCTTCTTCTTCTTCTTCTTCTTCTTCTTCTTCCTCCTCCTCCTCCTCCTCCTCCTCCCTCCTCCTCCTCCTCCTCCTCCTCCTCCTCCTCTTCCTCCTCCTCCTCCTCCTCCTCCTCCTCCTCCTCCTCCTCCTCCTCCTCCTCCTCCTCCTCCTCCTCCTCCTCCTCCTCCTCCTCCTCCTCCTCCTTCTTCTTCTTCTTCTTCTTCTTCTTCTTCTTCTTCTTCTTCTTCTTCTTCTTCTTCTTCTTCTTCCTTTCTATCTCATAATCCTTTTCAAAAGCCAGAAAAGACATGTAAAATGACTAAATGTAGATCTTTATTCACAGGTTTGGAAGGCGGGAGGAGAATTAAAGGTAGAAATCATACTAATTTAGAGCCTTACTGCTCCAATTCTATCTTTAACCTTGTCTCATACCTGCCAACAAAACATCTCCCCAACTTTCAACCACATGTCCATCAATGCTACTCCATTACTGATGTCCTCTGCAGTTTTCAAGAAGGTTTAAAGGCTAGGTAACAACTAGTTGATGATTATGTTGTCTAATTCAATCTATAATGTTATATAACAGCGGTTCTCAACCTGTGGGTCGCGACCCCATTTGGGGTCGAACGACCATTTCACGGGGGTCGCCAAGCACCGCAGTCCGCCATTTATTTTATTTTATTTTTTTGGTCGGCCATTTTTTTTGGTCGGCCATTTTTTTCCCTTTTGCGATGTGGGCTGTCGCGCCACGCATGCGCGATGTGCCCCATTGCGCCGCGCATGCGCAGTGCGGGCAGTGCGGGCCCGCCATATTTTTTTTGGGGTCGGCCATTTTTTTGGGGGGTCGGCCATTTTTTTCCCTATCGCGATGTGCCCCGTCGCGCCGCGCATGCGCGATGTGCCCCGTCACGCCGCGCATGCGCGGCGCAGGCCGGGGTCGAGCCCCGGAAAAGGTTGAGAGGTTGTTATATAAACTATAGATATCTGAACTCAAACAAATATGACATGTTCAATAAGCAGCAATCAAACAAATCATGACTTGCGGAGGTTGTGGAAACATTTTTGATGAGGTACTTCCCTGAAAGCCTCTACATTATACCATATGTAGAGATTGTGCACACGCATTCATAAACACACACACACACACACAGAGACACACACACACACAAAGAGAATAAATACATACATACTTGCAAAGGCTCGGATGCCTTTGATTTTTCTTTAAAAACACAATACTCTAAAATGGTATCAAGCACAGAGTTCTAAAACTCAGAAATGGAAATTCTCTATTCCAGATAAGTAACATTCATTCATATGAACTAGCATCTCTAACATTAACTCAGCAAAATGGCAGTAATATGATTGCAGTAACATTGTAATGCCTAAAACTGATTATTGTCTGTTACCAATCCTCTATTTGACCATCAGAAAGTTTATTGACACAGTAAATAAGAGACATGATAGAGTGACATCTTTGCTCATCTATTTGTATCACAGGTTGTGGAGCGATTTCAGCAATATCTGAAATGGTTATGCTCCTGCCAATCTGGAGGTGGTTTGGATGGGGAATCTGGAGATTAACGAAAATAGCTATGATCTGTTTTACTGTTTTTGACTATAATCCAGTTATCTTGACACTCCAGGTAGTTTTCAGATTTGTACATTTCTGCCTTCCAGTGATCTCCTTATCTCCTTACTTTATCTTTTTCTATCTTTTTTTGTTTTTTTCCTTCATTTTTTTCCCAACTCTTTGAAGACATGTTTGTCCTTCCCACTGAAATAAATACACCAAATACACTAAAATGCATTTGTGACTTTATGAGGTACCATTTTTCTTTTCTAAAAATAACAATTTATTTTCTCAGAACCCTCAAAACTTGCAAAGGTTTCAGAAAGTATAATGCATTATATCTCTATTCCTCTGGGTGGATTCCTTTTAGATAGCTGTGCAAAATGCCAGAACAAATCCTGAAAATGCTAAGTGCCATTTGAAAGCTGAACATTCTTGTTCTTGATGAATGAACCAATGGAAAAATGTACAAACTGATGGCCAAATTGTTTATGTTTCATTAATATAAATTACTTAATGACTTGGATACAAACTGTTGTCTAAACTCTGATGCTACAATTTGAAAAGCAAATTTCTACTAGCCTTAACAGGATGCTTGCTCACTATTTATCCCATTCCTATGTATTTTTGTACCTATTTCACTGTGATACATGCATACATGCAGATAACTATGAACTGCAGATGCAACACTGCTGCCAGCTGAAAACATTGAAAATATGAGATTTAGGTTGGAGAACCTTAGCCATGCACCCTCCAGTTATTGTGTCTCTAATAGCAGGACTAGAACTCACAATTTTCCAGTTTCTACCCTGGTGCAAAAGAGGTAAAAGAGAAATGATATCTTTTGACATACTGGCCATAATGAAAATTTAAAACTGCCATTCCATCTACATGTTATGATCAAAATGAATTTACCAGGCGATGTGAATGGATGGATAGAAATGAGATAAAAGAGTACAGAAAAAGTGACTAATGTCAGTCAGAGTATTTGTTCAAAAACAGTTTGGTTTGTTTCAAATACATGGTTTAAGCATAGGCTTGTTCGTATGTATACATGGGAAAAGAGTGAGTATAAATCTAAAAAAGTCTCTACCTTATTTGAGAACTAGTAATGCATGAGCACCAGCATCCATGAAAGGGAGAGATCAAAATCTGTAAAAACACACATTAAAAAGGGGAAAGGACTCAAAACATTGCACTTGCCAATTTCTAGTTTTTGGTACCCATCCCTACCGCCCAAGAGAATAAGGATGCAGTTTTTTAAAAGAACAACTTGAGTCACTTTTTTCTTGCAGCATTAAGTCATATGAGGTCAATTCTACATAATTTATTTTGGTCATAACATGTATAAAGAAAAACCTAGCAAGACCTAGTGTTAATAATTAATTGGTTTTATTTCTACTCTCAAATAATTTTGGCTAACCCAAAGTCAGAACTTTTATAAAATCTTGTTGCTTGTATAAATATAAAATCCAGGGTTTTTTTCCCCACCATGTGTTTTCCAGGTTTCTTGATCTACATTTTCCACACAAGTTAGGAATTCTTATATTGACAAGTGTATTGGTAGCCAACTAGAGAGAAATATCCAGTTCACCCTTGACTTAGGAGTCATATAAACCTGATATTTTTTCCATATGCTACCCCTCCTTTAAGCCAAAATGCTAGGTATAATATTATTCAGAATGTACCCATTTCTGCCTTGTGTTAGGATTTACAATTAATCCTTGACTTTTGACCACAATTAAGCCCAAAATGTCTGTTGTTAACTGAGACATTTATTAAGTGAGTTTAGCCCCATTTTACGACATTTCTTGCCCCAGTTTTTAAGTGAATCACTGCAGCTGATAAGTTAGTAGCACGGCTGTTAAGTGAATCTGGCTTCCCCATTGATTTTGATTGTCAAAAGATTGCAAAAGGTGATCACGTGACTCTGGGACATAGCAACGGTCTTAAGTATGAGCCAGTTGCCAGGCAACTGAATTTTGATCGCATGATCATAAGGATGCTACATAGGTTGTAAGGGTGAAAAATGGTCATCAGTCACTTTTTTCAGTGCCCTTGTAACTTTGAATGATCACTAAATGAACTGCTATAAGTTGAGGACTACTTGTATATCCAATAAGCAAAAGAACCCCACCCCCCAAATTTTCTGACTGTTAAATGTTTTAAAAATTATAATTTTGTAAAAAAGCATATCATAGGTAAAAAAGGACCTTTCCACATTTCCTGAGTTGACAAATGATTTTGTCATTTTCCTGGCAGCTGATGTTTATTTAATGTTCAGTTTTAATCATTCCAGAAATCATTACAGTTCAAATAAAATAAAAACATTTTACGGTTTGCCTCCACGGTGGCTTTCCTATGATGATTTTTTTTCCTACTCTGATCATGAAGGATAGGAATATTTGCCAAATGGATTGTAGCTATGAAATGCTGAATTGCCATGTTGTTGCTTAGCACACTCGCCATGAATATTCAGAATATTACTTAAAGTTCTGGCTGTGACTCTTCTGTATGCTGTGTGTTCCAGTTACAACTGATACGACTAATAACATTTTGAAACCTTTAGATTTTCAGGTCGGAGGCTTTGGCTTGATGGTTAATATATAAGAGCTTTGAAAACATGATTTGTTCATTTTTCTATGAATTTGTTTTTAGATGATGCGTGACGATTGTGTGCTCACTGAAATAGGAATACAAACAGGGAACACAATCCTGGTTTTCAATTATGCTCTGTCCAGGGAGATGCACCAACTAGCTGCTCATGAAGAAATGCTGCTTAGTCTTCAGGTTTTTGTTCCAGCTCAATAAAGTTCTGATTAGTTTGTTTTATACTGACCCCTCTAAGCCAGTGGTTGTGCTCTGTGCTGACTCTTTAGGTTTTAGACCAGGGGTTCTCAACCTTGGCAACTTTAAGACTTGTGGACTTCAACTCCCAGAATTCCTTAGCCAGCTTTGCTGGCTGAGGAATTCTGGGAATTGAAGTCCACAAGTCTTAAAGTTGTCAAGGTTGAGAACCCCTGTTTTAGACTTTTCCCTATCCCTACTTGGATATGTTTTGGATTAAACCTTCAAGATTTTGTATGCAAAACCTGTGTAAACCTGTCTGATGCATGCATTAATAGAGGCGGGGGTCAAATTCACAGCATGTTCTCAAAACTGAAACCATTTCCATACATATTAAAATACCTGAATATCTCTCAAGAGGCACTTTATAAAACCACTTTAGCATTATTCTAACTAAGAACCTTGTGCCATTTGTTGAGCACTGTTCTTCTGACTTTAATAACTGTTTGAGGGGCTAAAATGCAGAAGGAGAATCTAGAATGGTAATATGCTGAAGAAAAAAAAGGTGGTATATTTACAAAAAGATTAAAATCAATATGCCAATCACTTAATTTCCCATTTTGGACACTGGTCCTTGGTTCCTTAGCAAAATTTGAATTTTGGGTCTTTTGGCAGAAATAAACGTTACCGTATCTCTCAGAGGTCTTAAGAAAAGCCATGGAAATATAAGTCTAGCAAATGGGTAGCATGCATTGTGTACATTTTGGAGTACTGAGAAATAGAAAAAGCAAGAATCCTGACCAAGCAGTCAATAACCAGTTGCCTAACAACAATTTAGGCATTTTGAAAGAACAGCAAGTGTGCCTTTAGAAGCATACCTGTGTTTCGGTTTGTTAAATGCAATACAAATTAGAAATAAACTTGGCATGGAACTCCTTTTCTAACTGGATTCAAGCTATGGGTCCTTGAACTATGAAATGATTTCCCCAGGAAATCCAGGACTAAGCACCAGCAAGGCAATTTTCTATTTCTTTTCTTCCATGTTTGGATTAGCTACAAAAAGCAGAGGCAATTTCTAATCCACTTCAATAATACAAAACAGGTTGCTCTAAAAAGGATGCCGACTGTGAATGCTGGTGTGAAAATTGGTGCCTATTGTCCAAGATAAACTTCTTGCTTTTAGGCGTTTCTTCCTTGATATATGGGAACAATCTGAAGAAATAGTAAGTAGTCCAAGGCTCGCTTAGTAAAAGAAACATGAAGACTAAAGGTGTATTCATCAGAGGTTAGAATTTCTAAATTAAAAACTCTTTTTCCGTGTCCGGATTTATCAGCAATGAACTGTAATAGAAAGGCATCTCATAAAAGCCAAAAGAACATGTTTGAGATGTGCTGCTGTGCTGGAAAATTGGGGAAAAAGAGATAGAGAACTACTGATTCTAGTTAAATCTTGTTAATAATATCAACAATGCTTATTTGTTGATAATAAAGGCATTCTTCTGAACTGCAGGAGTTACTGCAATGTAACAAAAAAAAAATATCAAAAGTATATTCTATTACCTAAAAATAAAAAAAATCTGTATAAAGGTAGTCTTGAACTTACAACTTAGTGACTGTTCAATGTTATAACAGCCCTGAAAAATGTGACTTATGACTGTTTTTCATAGTTGTGACCTTTGCAGCATCCCCATGATTATGTCATCAAAATTCAGATATCTGACCACTAGTTCATATTTATGACCTTTGGTGTCTCTCAGGATCATCTGATCATTTTTTGCAAAGTCAATGGGGAAGCCAGATTCACATAACAACCAGGTTACTAATTTGTCAATTGCAGTGATTCACTTAATAATGGTGACAAGAAAAGTTGTAAAATGGGGCAGAACTCACTTAACAAATGTATCATTTAACAACAGAAATTTTGGGCTTAATTGTGGTCATAAGTCGAGAATCATCTACATATAAAAATACAAAAAATACTGCCACGTCTACTTACTGAAATATTATTTATAGATTTCAATTTTACATATCCAAAGCTGCAATAAAACATTGAGTATTCCCATTTGACCCATATGCTTAAATATTTTAATTTATTTTAATTTGAAGGAGTTGTTGAATCTCAATTTTAGTTTTTCCTTAAAGAAGCCTTATAGTTGTTTTGTTATACAATGAACTTCAGAGGTTTTTCAAGTTCTTGTCTGGTTTCTATTGTATCTTTCACCTAATTTGAAGCAATCTGTCCTCTGTCTAGTAGGGTTAATGTGGTTTCATGGCTGCCATCCATTATGGATTGCTTGGAGCCCTACCTGGCACCATTTCAGTTCAGCTACTTTTAATGTAATAGGCTTGTGTAAAAAAAATAACGTTATTCTTAGATAATAATATGGCTATTAATCTAACTGCTTCTTGTGATATTTTAATAACTCATTTAGAATTGTGTAGCAGGTATAAAAGTAGGTATTTGATTCTAAATGGATTTGTTGGAAGGAGGAATATGATAGGAGAACATTAATCAAACCAGGAATCCACATTTGGAAAATGAATTAAACAGAAGTGTATTTTTCCAATGATAAGCTGAAAGAATGTGGATTTGTAATCACCCATTGACATTTAGGAATCTTATCAACTTTTCTTGATGTATGAAGTGTATGAATGACAACAGATGGAGAATCAGAAGATTTGATTTGACACTTACTGTTTAAATAGCTGTCTGTAGGTTCTACTAAATATACAATTGTTTTCCTTACTCTGGTCAGTTTTGTTCTGGTGTTGCAGATTAACTTCAAATTGTTCTAAAGAGTATGGATACAAAGTGTCTAAGGTTGCTCAGCTTTAACATTGAGTACTTCAACCTTCTCCAGTCCAGGTATCCTTTCATCAGTGTTTCTCAATCTTGGCAACTTTAAGATATATGGATTTCAACTCCCAGAATTCCCCAGTCAGCAGGCTCGCTGGGAAATTCTGGGAGTTAGTTGAAGTCCACATATCTTAAAGTTGCGAGGTTGAGGACACTGTTCTGGATAAATGGATTTTACTTTCCAGATTTCATTGCAATAGTCATGCTGGAAAATTCTAGAGTTCAAGTCCCCATATTTTAATTATAGAATATTATTTGCTGTCTAATTCTGTTAGTTGTTTCTAAGTCACAGCAAGAATAGAGTGAGTGCTGTCTCATGGAAAGTTAGTCCAGAAAACAGACAAAGTAATAGAAAACAAAGAAAGTAAAGTACTCTGAGACTTTAAGACAAGCAGTTGTCATATACCACCCCAATTTAACCATTGTTGATAAGAAAGACAAAAAAGTTTGGATAGTGGAGGTTGCAGTACATGAAGATTGCAGAACAGAAAAGAAAGAACCAGACAAAATCAAAAAATAAAAACCTGCAAATAGAAGTAGAACGATTGTGGCAAAAGAAAGCAAAGATAATACCAATAGTAATGGTACTTTGGATGCAATTCCAAAACATCTACCTGAACACCATTGGCATTGATAAAGTCACCATGTCAACTACAAAAAGCAATTTTACTTGGAACTACTTACATTTTATAACAATACCACTTTAACATAATCAAACAACAACGTATTTTGGGCAACTATTTTAGCACTGAATAAATATAATTCAAGCATGTTTCATTTAATTTTATTCCAAATTCTGCACGATATTCCAAATTCTGCATGATGGTCAGGAAGCCATTACTCACAGGGATGTTTTATCAGTTGTAGCTAAATTAGCAGCCATTAAAATGTTCAGACTGTTTGTATTATAAAGTGGAATGTCAAAGAGGGTCTGTTCAAATGCAAAGTAAGCAGCTTTTCATTCATGAAAAGAAAGAAAAGTTTAATTTGTTTCTAATCAGATTTGAGAGACACATTAACTATCTAGTGGATAATGTAGAAATAGGAATGACAAAGTGGCTTACTCAGTCACTTTGACAATTGCACCTTTTCCCCATTTGGACTATTAGGACAGATCAACTATACTTTAAAATTTATTATCAAGTGTAAGTTTCTTAAATCTTTTGCAGTGTAGCATTCAATTCCCTGATTAGGAAAGGGAGATAGTGTACAGTTCCCAATTTTCTTCTGCTACATTGCCTATTTTTTTCCCCAAAGGCAATAACTTTGGTGATATGTACTGCCAATTTCACCCATTGAACTAAGACATATTTGCTTCATTCCAGTTCATTGATAATGGCACAGTTGTCTTGAGTTCCTACAATATGCTAAATCTTAACTAATCAAACCAAAGCCCATTTACTTGGTTTTAGCATGGTATGTAGTAAATCAATGACTCAACTTCTCATCTGTTTGTTATAGTAGTGCTTTCTCCTACTTGTGGAAATGTAGAATGGAATTCATCGTGCGGAAATGGACCTGAGTAGATCAAATTTTCTTGACTGAACTGAATTTTTTTGGGGGTTAAAAGAAGGACATAAATGTGAGGAAATAAATGTGACTATTCCATACAGCTTCTTAGTGAGGGGTTCTTGCTGTCCTCTGAGCTTAGTTATTTTCTGGCAGATAACAACATCAGTACTAATAAGTGCCAGCACTAGTTTCTAGAGTTTCTTCAGTAGTTTAAATATGTAATATGAGGAGAAAATTTGATTAATTGCCTAGAGTGTCTGTACTAAGATAATCATCTGAGCAAACTGAAGACTTGGCATCAAGTCATCTCCATTTTAGGATTATGCCTCCACAGAAGGGGGGGAGTAAGTATTCAATGTTTGAATGAATTTATCATATTCTATTGGGAAGACAGTGTTGGAAGACTTCAGTTCTAAACTTCTTTGAAAACTAAAATTCCCATGTGTTTGATATAAGGCAACAAATATTCAAATACCTTGGCTTTTTTGGCAGCTGCAGCACACTGCTGGCTCAAATTTAAGTGATTTCCCACTGTTGAACTAGGTACTGCCTATTCTATACCTGTGCATTTGTTTTTCTTGCCTAAATGTAGAACCTTACTTTTTTCACTACTGAATTTCATTTTATAATAATAATAATAATAATAATAATAATAATAATAATAATAATAATAATAATAATAATAGTAGTAGTAGTAGTAGTAGTAGTAGTAGTAGTAGTAGTAGTAGTAGTAGTAGTAATTATAGGAGACAGCAGAATAGACAAGAAAGAACTGGAGAAGATAACAAAATACAAAAACCTACAAATAGAAATAGAAAGACTGTGGCAAAAGCAAGCAAGGATAGTACCAATAGTAATAGGTGCCTTGTGTGCAATCCCAAAACAACTGGAGCACCACTTGAACATCATTGGCATTGACAAATTCGCCATTAGTCAATTGCAAAAGGCGGCCTTACTAGGAACTGCTTCCATCTTGCGACGATATCTGTAATACCATCGAACATCCACATCTGCCTATCCCAAGTCCTTGGTAAGGACTCGATAGGTAGACAAAATGCCAAATCCAGTCTGAACATCTGGCTGACTGTGCGATGATCCATAATAATAATAAAGTTGGAAGGGATCTTGGAGGTCATCTAGTCCAACCCCCTGCTCAGGCAGGAAACCCTATACCATTTCGGACAAATGGCTGTCCAGTCTCTTCTTAAAAACTTCCAGTGTTGGAACATTCACTGCTTCTGGAGGCAGGTTGTTCCACTGGTTAATTGTTCTAACTGTCAGGAAGTTTCTCCTTAGTTCTAGGTTGCTTCTCGCCCTGATTAGTTTCCATCCATTTCCATCCGTAGATAGGGCCCAGGGATCAAGTCTGTCAAGATCCTTCTGTGTCTTGAATCTATCTTCTGGAATGTTGGCTATTGCTGCCAGCTTGATGTCATCTGCACATTTGAAGAGCTCTCCTTCTATTCCCTCATTTAAATCAGTTTTGAAGATATTGAAGAGTACTGGGCCTAAGACAGAGCTTTGAAGTACCCCATTGCCACCCCACAGATGTGCAGTTCCATTAAGGTGAGTGCAATTGGTCAGTCAGTTACAAATCCATCTGGTGGTGATGTGACAATTTTCTGTCTTATCAAGTAGTACGTTGTTGTTTACTGTATAAAATGCCCTAGTGAAGTCCAAGTAAATTATATCCATAAGCATTTTGCTGGTCCACTAATTTTGTCACATTATCAAAGAATGCAATAAAATTTGTCTGGCATGATTTGTTTTTGACAAACCATGTTTGCCTCTAGATGTTCACAGATTGATTGCTTGATTATTTTTTCCAGAATCTTCCCAAGTATTGATGGGAGGCTGATAGGTCTGTAGTTTCCTGGATCCATTCCCCCCCCCCACTTTTTTTAAGATGGGAATCATATCAGCCTTTTTCAAGTCGTCTGATAGTTCCTTAGTGCTTCAGGTTCTTTAAAATATATGGTTTAGTGGTTTTTGAGATCATGCCTGCCAGTTCTTTCAGAACCTTGGGATGTAACCCATGTGATCCTAGTCAGTTGAACTTGTGTAGAATGGATAGGTGTTTTCTTAACATTTTTTTTACTTGTTTTGACTTACATTCCTAATCTGCATTTTGTAGGGTTTTTTTTTTTGATAGGTTGGACTGGGTTTTTGTCTTTTTGTGTAAAGACAGATGCAAAAAAATGAGTTAAGCAATTTCTCCCTACTGCTTGTCACTTTCTTGTCATTTTCACCCATTAATATACCAATCATTTCCTTGACATTTTTCTTGTGTTTTACATATTGAAAGAAGCTCTTTTTGGGGGGTTATTTTTGACATTTGTTGCAAGTCTTAGTTAATTTTGAGCCTTAAATTTCCTGACTTCATCTTTGCGGGTTCAAGTGATTTGCTGATATTCTGCCTTAGTTATGTGCCCTCTTTCCACCTTTTATACTTGTCCTTTTTGTCTTTCAGTTTTTTATACAGCTATGTTAGTTTTTTTTAAAAAATGTCTCATTTTTCTTTTCCATTGCTATTATGCTAGACTGGGCTTTCATAATCTCACTTTTCAAAGTTTCCTTAGCTTCTTACACTGCTTTACTCTTGTGGATTTTCATCCATGGAATCCTTTCCAAGCTCTTTCTAAGTTTATTGAAATCAGCTCTCTTAAAGTACAAGACTCTAGTTTGACATTTTTCTATTCCTTCTTCTTGCATAATGTTGCATAATGTTGAATTCCAATATTGCATGGTCACTCCCTCCCAAGATTCCTGTAACTTCAATCCCTTCTATCACTAATGTGAGAATTAAGTCCTGTATGTCTGATTCTTTAGTATCCTTCTCTATCTTTTGGGAGACAAAGTTGTCTGCTAGGTTTGTCAGGAACCTGTTTGATCTTCTGCTAAAAGCTATTAGTTAAACATATCTAAAGAAATAACATGTATATTATTTCTCTGACAATGCTGATTTGAATTTTTAAATTCATCCCTAAAAATTAAAATAATTTTTTTTGAAAGTTTTAAATTGGTTCTTATAGAAGACCTATCATTCACTTGACAATTGTGTTTATGTTTCATGTGGGAAATGATGCCACTAATAGCAATAAGGGACATCACTCCTTATATTGACATTTATAATTTGCCCTACAGCAGTGGTTCTCAACCTTTCTGAGGTTGAGACCCCACTTGCCCCGCCCATGCACGCCGCGACCCCGACCCGGGCCGCCATTTTGTTTTTTTTATTTTTTAAAAAAAAATTTAAAAAAAAAAACAAAAAAAACCAAAATGGCGGCTGCGACGGGCGGATCTGCGCATGTGCGGATCGGCCCGTCGCACGCGCCATGCATGCGCACATCCGCCTGTTGCGGGCCGCCATTTTGTTTTGTTTTATTTTTTATTTTAAAAAATTTAAAAAAAAATAATAAAAAAAAACAAAATGGCGGCCGCGACGGGCGGATCTGCGCCTGCACGGATCGGCCCGTCACACACACCGTGCATGCGCGGATCCACCCGTTGCGGTCCGACATTTTGTTTTTATTTTATTTTATTTTTTTTAGTTTTTTTTAATTTTTTTAATTTTTTTAAAAAAATTTTTTTCCAGCGCGACGGGCAGATCTGAGCGCGTGCCCAAAAAAAAATAATAAAAAAAATAAATAAAAATAAATAAAAAAACAAAATGGCGGCCGGCGGTGCCCGGCGACCCCCGCGAAATGGTCTCGCGACCCCAAGGTTGAGAACCACTGCCCTACAGGGTGAGACATTGCAAAGATGAAAAGGTGATGGGAAAGTTTCTTTCTATAAACTTCTGTAATGTAACTTAGGATCAGATTTACATTTTATTGAAAAATGATACTTTTCCATTCCAATTCTGGAATAAGAATTGCTATAAAACCAAGAGAAATGAATTTATTTAGTGTTATGCTTTTCAACATCCAAAACATATAGACATACATTTTATGTTTAGCCGGTGCCTGTAAACAAGCAAATAAATTACTTCACTTCCATTCTTGCAGAACTTGAAATACAATAAACCAGGGGTAGGCAACCTTGGCTCTTTCATGACTCGTGGACGTCAGCTCCCAGAATTCCTTAGCCGGAATGTCTATAAACGTCCTTGTTTATAGAAACATAAAGCTTATTTGGTATAAATTTGTATAATAAAACTTTTGGGAAATTAAATAACCTGCTTAGTTACCACAATTTCATAAAAAGAAAAATCCCTGATGGATAACTTATAATCACAACTTTATTTTCTTTTTCTTTTTTTTTTGGCACACTGGCTAGATTACTGTATGGGCTTTTGGAAACAGAAGGCATGCGTCCTGTGGTTCAAACATACAGATTCTTTAGATGAAATTTGTAGCAGCCTAAATGATTAATTGGGGAATATTAGTTCAGAATGCCATGTATAGTATAACGGACAAGTTAAGAAAACACACGATATAGATTTCATTACATATCATGTGTAAAAAGACAGATAGCATCTTAGAAAAGGGTGTTGCCATTGTTCCCTTACTATTCAGCTATAATATGAAACTTAATAATTGTAAATATTATTTTGTGGAGTAGTGGAGAAGATGTTATGGAATGAAATTCAATGGTGAAAAAAGTAAGGTTCTACATTTAGGCAAGGAAAACCAAATGTACAGGTATGGTATAGGGGATACCTTGCTCAATAGTAGTAAGTGTGAGAGGGATCTCGGAGTCCTAGTGGCCAATCACTTAAATATGAGCCAGCAGTGTGCTGCAGCGGCCAAAAAAGCCAACACAGTGCTGGGCTGCATTAACAGAGGGATAGAATCAAGATCACGTGAAGTATTAATACCACTTTACAATGCCGTAGTAAGGCCACACTTGGAATACTGCATCCAGTTTTGGTCACCATGATGTAAAAAAGATGCTGAGACTCTAGAAAGAGTACAGAGAAAAGCAACAAAGATGATTAGGGGACTGGAGACTAAAACATATAAGGAACGGTTACTGGAATTGGGTAAGTCTAGTTTAACAAAGAGAACGACGAGGGGGGACATGATAGCAGTGTTCCAATATCTCAGGGGCTGCCACAAAGAAGAGGGAGGCAAGCTATTCTCCAAGGCGCCTGAAGGCAGGACAAGAAGCAATGGATGGAAACTGATCAAGGACATAAGCAACTTAGAACTAAGGAGAAACTTCCTGACAGTTAGAACAATTAAACAATGGAACAACCTGCCTCCAGAAGCGGTGAATGCTCCAACACTGGAAGTTTTTAAGAAGAGACTGGACAGCCATTTGTCTGAAATGGTGTAGGGTTCCTGCCTGAGCAGGGGGTTGGACTCAATGACCTCCAAGGTCCCTTCCAACTTTACTATTATTATTATTATTATTATTATTATTATTATTATTATTATTATTATTATTATTATTATTATTATTATTATTATTATTGTTATTTAGGAATAATAAAAAAGATCTACTCCGAAGATAGCTGTTGTAACTGAGAAAAACTTGACTTTGGTCCTTAAAATCTAAATGCATGGTTTAACCTCTTTTTGAAGCTATAGATTGGTCTAATTATTGTAGCTTTTCCTACCCTGATAACCAGCATTTCTTAAATTTATGTGACACTTTTCTTAGTGGATAAACACTTCTGTAATTTAAATACAGAACCCCAATTTGTTTAAAAATTACTTTCAAACAAAAATATCGTATGTCGTTTCCTCTGAGCTCTGAGCAGTTATTTAATTCATTACATTTGTATAAATTTTCCATAACATGTCTGGATATCTTACACAGCGGATACAACATTAAATGCAATGTAAAAAAAATTAAGATGAAGATTAGTTAAAACATGAACAAGTGGGAAGTCATCCATTAACATATCAATCAAGTGATATATATTTCTCTATAACTCACAGTACTCATTATTTATTTTTGTTTACTTATTTGAATCCTGCTTTTATTATTTTTACAAATAAGTCAAGATGGTGAACCTATCCAACACACTTTCCTCCTATTTTTCCCAGGTGGGGTAGGTTGGGCCGAGAGTTACTCGTCCAAGGACCCCCAACTGGCTTTCATGGCTAACATGGAACTAGAACTCATGGTCTCTTGCTTTTTAGCCTACAAGAAACCCATAGCCAGAGATACTTTGTAGACAAGTAAACCAGGTCGTCCGCGTGAAAGGGCTTCTCTTTTTCAAATATTATTTACATTATAGCATATTCACAGGTGATATCCTTCACATAGTCGAAAAACAAAAGGATCCATAATCTCTATGAAATTGTCTGTATTTATCCTCAGATAATTTAATTAATTTAATTAAATTAATCAGATAATTTAATTAATTTAATTAGAGGACAGGTCTTGTCCTGGATTGGTAACTGGCTAAATTGTAGGAAGCAAAGGGTGGCAATAAATGGACAATTCTCCGGATGGAAAGAAGTGAGAAGTGGTGTACCCCAAGGTTCAGTTTTGGGACCTTTACTTTTCAATTTATTCATCAATGATCTGGATGTAGAAGTTAATAGTAAGGTAGCCAAGTTTGCTGATGACACTAAATTGTTCCGGGTTGTGAAAAGTGAAACTGATTGTCGGGAGCTCCAGAAGGATCTCTCGAAATTGTGTGAGTGGACAACAAAGTGGCAAATGCATTTTAATGCATGGGATAGAAAAGGTGGATAGAGAAAAATTCTTTTCTCTATCACACAATACCAGGACAAGGGGGCACTTCCTAAAGCTCATAGCTAAGAAAGTGAGGACAAATAAAGGGAAATATTTCTTCACCCAGAGGGTTGTTGATTTATGGAATTCACTTCCAGAAGGGGTCGTGACAGCTGTCAGCCTTGACAGCTTCAAGGCAGGGCTAGATAGATTCATGGATGCCAAGTGTATCGGTGGTTATTAAAACGGATGTCCATGTGCCGCCTCTATGTTGGTTGAGGCAGGCAGGATTCCCTTGAGTACTATTTGTTGGGGGTCAAGGGAAAGGGAGGGTTTTGCCTTCTCTTTCTGCTCAAGATTCCCTATTTACAATTGGTGGGCCACTGTGTGACACAGAATGCTGGACTCGATGGGCTTTGGCCTGATTCAGCATGGCTCTTCTTATGTTCTTATGTTTATGCTCTTATGTTCCTACAGAATCATATTTGATTAGCTGAACAGGTTTAATCTGAATGGAAAATATTAAAACGGCAGGTTTTAAGCAATGCCTATTTGCTGATTTTTCATCATTGCACAAAAATGAACAATTTGATGTTTATGGAATGACCTTTTTAGATGTATCCATTGTTTTCACTGTTTGTTAGTGATATTATCATATTGCCAAATGTGTATACCAATGTGACATTTTGATTTTGACTGATCAAAGAATATCCTCATCCTCAAAATTTGAAAAAGGTAGCGGCAAATTATTTTCATGTGACTGTATTGCTATGATCTCACCAAGTATCAAGTTAGACTTCAAGCAAAAGTTTATTTTTTTTACTGTTAATAACATAATCATTTGGCCATTTCAGACTAGTGTAATATATTTAAAAGGTTAAATATTTCAGAATCTCAGATTATTTTACTGCTCTGCTTATGCAAACAGAGACAAATCTGCATTGGTAAAAGTCAAATGAAGGTTAATTGGATTTATTGAATACTTACTCAGGAGGTTAAGATGATTTATAGTCTGGCTCTGTACGTTCAGTTAGATGTAAATGGAATTTATATAGGATTTGTAATTCCAGACAAACATACAGGAAACTATATTGTCCTTGGCCAGCTACTAGCCATCTTGCTCAGAACTGTCTACAAGGACTGGAAGAAGTTCCCTGGGATTTCAGGCAGCATTTTTTCAAATGTATCTGGAGTTGCCAAAGGTAGAAATTAAGATATTTGTAGTACAGCCGTCTGTGAAAAATCCATTTTTTTTTGCTTCTTCATCATGAATGAAGTCAACATAAATAATATTCATGAAGATAAGAAGATATGGAATTGTCCCCCAAATTCAAGTTTTCACTAAACAATGATCATAGAATTGGACAGGACTTTTTTTGCTCATAGAATGCCTAGAACAGAGTTCCGGCACCTTTTTGGATGGAACCTTGTAGGATAGGCAAGGCAAGTTGTATGACATGTATGAGTTCCGGCACCTTTTTTTTTTTTTTTAAGAAAAAAAGCACTGGAATTGGACATAATTATACAAATACTTTTATATATGATGGATGCCTATATACTTAATCTACCTTCTTGATTCATTGATGGTTAAAATAAGCACCTCCAAAATGTGCTACTGATATTTGCAATTCATTGCCAAGTGATAACTATATCTTGTGATATATTCATAAAAAAAGAAAGAAAAAAATTATGCTCATTGTTTCTGTTTCCTGATTTGTACAAGGATTGTGCGGTTTTAATTTTTGGATGATGCAAACAAGCAAAAAAGGACAGAAACAGAGACCGAGACAGAAACAGAGACAGCAGTAGAAATGTTCTTTTTACACTGATGCAAGAAATACCATAGCAGAAGTTGGAACTCATTGTATCTTTCCTTGACATTTAACTTAAAAAATTACTGGCAGGGATACTAAGGTAAATTCATTGGTATAGATGCCTTATTTCTATGCACCTATTCATGCCATCAATCCTAACAGTGAGGACAATTAACCAGTGGAAGAGCTTGCCTTCAGAAATTGTGGGCGCTCCATCACTGGAGATTTTAAAGAAGAGACTAGACAGTCACTTGTCTGAAATCGTATAGGTTTTCCTGCTTGAGCAGGGGGCTGGACTAGAAGACCATCAAGGTCCCTTCCAGCTCTATTCTATTCTTATAATAGAATTAGCAAACCTGAAATATAAACTGGGTGAACACTGGGATGCCAGTCTCTTTCAGATTGCTTGGGGTCAAAGCAGATTTGAATTTGGCTTGTTAAACAGGATGTGGGAAACCAGCCATTGAAGTGACGATAAGGAAAGGGTGAACAGACCATACCGTATTGTAGACACATAACCTTCAGAGGTAAAGCCAACCAAATCACAGAGTGTACTATCTAGCACCGACTCAACCATTGCTCACTGAAGATTGGACAGCCATTTGTCTGAAATGGTATGAGGTCTCCTGCTTGGGCAAGGATTGGACTAGAAGACCTCCAAGATCCCTTCCAACTCTGTTATTCTGTTAATCATCAGAAATATATTCTCTACTATGTCTATTCCTCGAAATCTGGAAAGGAGTAATAAAGCATGTAATTTGACTTTGGAGTTATGTCGTCCTGTATTTCAAATATAAAATATATGGAAGAAGATGTTCATAAAGTACTAAAAAGGACACTGAAACATGATTGCATTTATGGTCTTGGTGAATGTTGTCATTTTTCATTTCTTCATATACAGATACATCAAAAAGAAGCTGGTGTTCATTCGGCTACAGGCAAACAAGTACATATTTTCTCACATCCATAGAAGTCTTTTCATTTGGCATCTATGGGAAGCACTAATCTTGCTTTCTAATGTTCAAAACAATAAACGAGCAAAAAAATGCAACATTTTTTTAAAAAATGTTAAAAATGAAGTATCCAGAGTCACTCAATAGTGGTATGGGTAACAAATAAATAAAAACTATGAGTACTGATATATTTATTGGACTATGATGATATTCTATCAATTCTCTGAAAGGGTGCCTGGCATAGGTCTGCTCTTTTCAAAGAGGCATCAGAGACTTATATACATGTCAAGCAGTTTGCTTGGCAGCAGGAAGAATGGACGCCAAATTTTAAAGCAGGCTTGCCAGCTGGATTCATCTTTAATCTCCAAAGCCTTCTTGATATGCATCCAATATAAAAGAGTCTAGATTAATGCAATTCAGGTGGAGACTTCAGTGACTAATACAGCCCACTGTACATATTTTAGTCATCTGTAATATTTTCTGTTTTAAGTGGCTGGGGGGAGGAACTGGGCAGTGGAGTACATTTTTAAGTACATTTAATATATTTGGATCTTCTGGACCTATTGTTGTCCTTTGAAATAATGTCTCTTCCTCCATCTTTGTCATATTGCATTTGGAATAATATGTGTTTCTGGGTGAAAAATGATTTCCCCCCCCTCCTTATCACTGCAATGCAATGCACTACCAGTTCCACATGTTCTAGGTCTAGGAGACAGATGTTTATCTATACATTTAAAAATGGGCTATGATACTAAGAGATTGTACCCCTTTCCCAAAGTGATAGCCAATAAAATAAACTACAAGTATAAAATACATTTATTTTGCAGATTGTTTGATTTTAGTAGTTTATATTGCTCTGAGTGCAGTATGGAAATCGATTTTTTTAAAGACCTAATCAGAAATGTACAAGGGCATTCTATCCATTCAGAGCAAGCAAAAATTGTTTGCTATAACCATTAGTAAGATTTAAAAAGAAAATATTTTATCACTGTGTTTGAACCTAGAGCATGTTAGCTGCTACATAACCACAGTGGACAGTTTTATTATTATTGATTATGAGAATTAGCTGAACTTGTACAATAGTGCAAGGCAGTAAATTAAGTGGGATGTTTTGTTTCACAAGGGTATGGCATAATAATGATGACAACATTAAAATCAAGTGGAAGTTTGCAATGTCTAGCATACATTAGATCTAATTACAGTTTTGAAGAATTCTGGATTAAATACATTATGTTTTTATGAATGTTCTTTTATTTTGGCTTTTTATTTTATATGATAGAACAAGAGGTAAATTAAATAATATAATTCTGCTTTTACTTATCCATAAAAATTGATGAAGCCAAAGATTGGCACAAATAGGTTTCTGGTGCTAGAATACTTGAATGTCTTTTTCATTGTCCCTTTTCATTATCCAGCTCTTCTCTCAGGATATGAAACTTTTACCTCAGGATCTCTGGTTAGGGACTATAAAAGATTGCACTAGAAATGGGATGAAGTCAATTCAGAAGCGCAAACGAACAATATGCGATAGACTAGATACAGTAGATAGACCATATATAAGAGAAACACCAATCAAACAAAATGTATTCGGAGTATACTTGAAGATGGAAGGGAGGAGGGAAGAACGTTTACTAAAACAGATGTTTACAAAGATTAATACCTAATGTTGTATGCTATGTTCTAGGATGATTGCTTAGCAATAGGATCTTATGCTTAATGTTGATCACATTAATATTGAACCAGATAAGAGAAACACCAAACAAATAAAGTGTAACAGGAGTATAGTTGAGGCTAGACGCGAGGAGGGGGAAAAAGGCCTACTAATTCAGACGTTTTCAAAGACTAATACTTAGTGTTGTATATCAGGTGCCATGATGATTGCTGCATAATATGTTTTTATGTTCAATGTTGATTGTTTTAATAAAAGAATTTTTATAGTGAAAAAAAGTCTATATTTTTGATGACAGAAAACATATCCATCATATAACTAAGAAATAATTAGGTAATCTGTTTCCTCTTTTTAATATTTTATTTATTTATTTTATTATTCTATTATATTAGCCTCAGGTTGAGTCAGCCTTTCATCCTTCCAAGGTCGGTAAAATGAGGACCCAGATTGTTGGGGCAATATGCTGACTCTGTAAACTGGTAGGCCAAACTCAATAATGATGATTATAGAACTATTTGGGAAGAAACAGAGAAAAGCAATTTTGTTATCAAGCTACCATTCTGTGCCCAAATATGTAAGCATGAGGTATCTGGATGTAGTCAACAGTATCATTAAGTATACCTATGTATACACCGGGCCTTTTTTGTCATAGAATGCACAGAACAGCATTCTGGCACCTTTTTGGAATTTGTGGAACTAAAAAAAGTTCAGTCAGACTTTCCAACTTCTTGTGGGGAAAAAAAAAGATCTCACAAGGAGTTGGAAGGTCTGACTGAACTTTTTTTAGTCCCACAAACTCCATTTCCCTGCAGCAGAAGAGAAACACACCAGAGTTGGAAAGCAGGTTAGCAAAGAAATGCTTTTGGGAAGAGGGAGGAGCTGCGCCAGGAGGAGAAGCAGCAGGAAACGGGGCTGCCATTTCCAGAAATGAGAAGGGAGATGTGGGGCAATGCAGGGCAGCAAACAAGTGCTGTTCTTTGCTCTGCATCCCTGCGCAGAGCTACTGTGTTCTATGTTCTTTGTGAGACAGGTGACAAAGGGCTGGCGGAGGGAGGTGGCGAGGGAGGCTTGTGCCACCCGGTCATGGTGCAAGCCACAGGAGAGTTGGCGGATGACAAGGAGGCGGCGGCTGCACCTGGGCAGGTGATCTGTGGGGCGAAGCTTAAAGAAAGTCCCTCCAGCGGCACACAGCAGCAGCGGAGCCGGTCACCATCACTCCCTCACTGGCTCTGAAACGGCGGAGGGGGACTGAGGCTACACCACTCATCCCATCCACCTTAGCATGGCAGTCTGGCTCAGGAGGGGAGTGAATCAAGTGAATCCTTGCCAATCAAGGAATGGCCTGGCCGGGGGGGGGGAGTTGAGTTCCAGCACTTTTTTTTCTTACAAAAAAAGCACTGCGTATACATACATGTGAGAAAGTGGGGACAATGGATTAAATTTTGAATTCTAGCAGAAGAAAGCTCCAGCATTGTCAGAGGGAAAAAATGAAATGTCATTTTGAAACTCATCATTGGTTAATATAAGTAGGAATTCTGGATAAAGATTCTGTCTGGCACCACATCAGTGTTTAAAATCTTGGCTTTCCTGATGGAATGGGGGTTTTAGTTAAAATTCACAATATTGTGTGATTCTTGTTCTCTTTTCCAGTAGCAGCTGTCAAACAGAGATGGAATAAAGCCAATTAGAAATTTTAGAAAGCCAATTAAAGTAATTTTCACTTGAGATTGAACAAAATCAAGCCATTCTTTACAACATTTTAATTACATTTTTCTGTTGTCCACAAAAATCTTTTTTATTTGGTTATTTTTTAGATTGCACCATGTAAACCCAAATATGGGAGGCTAAAGCTTCTGCCTAGCATGCAGACTGCCCAGGTTCGAATCCCGGAAAGGGTGAGTTCTGACTGAAGAGAGTTAAATAACTCGAAATAGCTATCTCAGAAATCCCTTATTTCTTTGTTAACAATTTTAAAAACATATATATATATTTGTGCTTGCAGATGGCTCTGGGTTGAGCTGAAACAAGCAAAGGAAAGAATGATTTCTTCCTCCCATATTTGGGTTTACAGGGTGCAATCTAAAAAATAACCACTTGACACACATATTCACTCCCTGACTCTTAACAAAGCGGGAGAGAGCCTGTGGCTTGAGGCTAAAGCTTCTGCCTAGCATGCAGACTGCCCAGGTTCAAATCCCGGAAAGGGTGAGTTCTGACTGAAGAGAGTTAAATAACTCGAAATAGCTATCTCAGAAATAAAATGATTTCTTCCTCCCATATTTGGGTTTACAGGGTGCAATCTAAAAAATAACCACTTGACACACACACACACACACACACACACATATATATATATACACACACACACACACACACATACACGTATTCATACATGTATAATACATGAATACATATGTATATGTATATATTAATTAATTAATTAACGCATGAATGAATGAAAATTGGAATCAAACCAAATGAATGCAAATGGCCAGCAAAATGTTTTTTTTCTCAAGATTAATAGAATTAGGAACTGCACTTGTGCTTTAAGGAAGAAGGTCGGACTAAATGCATGTAATCCTCTCACCACGTAAGTGATTGGTGATCATTTCTCAAGGATCCTACAAGAAAGGGTCTTCATTATCTTTCTTCTTGTAAGTGTATTCTTATATTAGCAGAATTCTGTAATAACATTTAGTAAAATGTATTATGACAATGGTGAAGAAGACCACCGTTATAGGCTTATATTCACATTTTTGCAATATCATTTGTGGACACAAGGGGGCCCTAAGCACTTACACTGCATCTGGAGGTTTCATAAATGTACAATGTGTGGAATGCCATAATTCTTTATATTAATCCCACCAAAGCAACACAGATACTTTAATAGCCACAATGGATATCCATTTCAGCAAGACATAAGAACTTCACAGACAATTGACAACAGTTCTATAAAAATCAGATAGAAGTGGGAACTCTTCTCTTATTTGGAAGGCTATGAAACCTGCAGAAATAATTAATATCTGGGGCTGATGACATTAATGTAACCAAAGTTTGTAAATTGAGTATTTGCCCTTGATTATTTTTTCTGCAAACATATCCTACAGATTAGCTTTTCTCACATGTTCCACAGATTTCCTTCATCTTTCTTGACATCAAGAAGGACAGATTATTTTGTTGTTTAGAATGATAGGTGAACCCAGATTTATTATCAATCAAATAAATACGGTAATAATTTAATACAGAATGTAACCCACTTACAGGGCATATTTTTTTCTTCAGCAGTGATCAGACCACTGAGTGGGTCAGATATTTCTCAAGGGTTTTAAATTTTACATTTAGATTTATGCTTAAAAAATCATGTCTCTTCCTTGATTTATCTATATGCTTTCTTGCAAGAAAATATTATTTTCTAAATATTTTAGGACTCCTGAAAAAAACTCTCTCCTTATTTACAACAGTGTAAATAAAAAAACTGCTGAATATCTTGATGGTGTTGTTTTGATTACATGTGAGATAGTACCCTTAATGAGTAATAGATCAATGAAATCTGTTCCTAGTCTTCCTATCATTTCTGTAGATCCAGGTCCATGACTGAGAAAGGAGTTATTATTTATGCAGAAAGAGGACAAACTTTTTAAAAATTTGGACTTTCTGAATAATTTAGGATGCCAGCTGTCCTATATTAGCATGAGTCACTCCTAACAGTCACTCATGCCCTTGTCACCTCGAGATTCGACTACTGCAATGCTCTCTACATGGGGCAACCCTTGAAGAATGTCCGGAGACTACAGGTTGTCCAGAATGCAGCCGCGCGAGCTGTCTTGGGTCTTCCAAGACATGCTCATATCACTCCAGCCCTTCGTGAGCTGCACTGGCTGCCAATTGGTCTCCGAACACAATTAGGAGTGTTGGTTATGACCTATAAAGCCCTTTATGGCAATGGACCAGGTTACTTGCAGGACCGTCTTCAGCCTCATGCATCCCAGCGACCGGTTAGGGCGCATAGGGCTGGCCTCCTACGGGTCCCGTCCATCAGACAGTGTCATCTGACGGGTCCTAGGACAAGGGCCTTCTCCGTTGCTGCCCCAGCCCTCTGGAACCAGCTCCCCTCAGAGGTTCGTACTGCCTCCTCCCTCCTAGCTTTCTGGAAGCTTTTGAAGACTTATTTGTGCCGACAGGCTTGGGGGGTATGAACTGTGTTCTACCCCCGGGCCGAGGAATGTGCTTCCATCCTTGATTGTGCGTTTGAATGCTGTTTGTATGGATCTTTGGTTTGGCTGTTGTCATTGTTATTAAAATTTTTTATGTGTACCTATATTGTTGTTGTGAGCCGCCCCAAGTCTCGGGAGAGGGGCGGCATACAAATTTGATAAATAAATAAATAAATAATAAATGTCAAGGCAAGCATCTCACCAAAGGAAGAAGAGCACTGGGTCACAACTCTATAATCTCTATCTGTTCTTCTAGAAATTCTCTTTGTATTTGTAGAATCCATAGATTATAGATTTTTGTAGACCATAAAATTATGTACTTCGTAGACCATGTATGAATTATATGCTGCAGCACGGACCACGTGCTGCTTCTTACCTACCCAAATTACTTACAGACATCCCCTCTCTTCTGATATCTCATTCATATCCCTTTGCAATTTTCTTCTTAAGGAGGCTGAAGGCAGAAGGCATTTCCCCCTGTGGTTTCTATGAGATTACAGGTCATGCAGGACAGTCTGCGGATTGTCGAAAGTCCCAAAGCTGCAGAAAGAAACTTCTCTTGAGAAATGCTATCAAAGATGTGTTACTGTGTGAATAGTAGTTATATCCAAAATAACCTATTCCTTCTACCTACTGGAATTGCGACTCTAGTTTTCTGAAGAAAGATTAGACCTGGAAGATATGTGTCATTGTGTCAGGAAGAGAAAGAGAGACACTTTTAACAGTTGCAGAAGCCACTTCCTTCTGTCATTTTATTATCTCTTTTCTTGTAGCATCAAAAGTCTAAGCAGAGCTTTGTAAGCAGAATAGGCTGCTAGGAAGCTGTGCAGAATAAAGCATAAGTACCAGAGGAGAGAGAAAGCAGATAACAAATGTAAGGAAAGCCAACGCTTACCTCCTGGAGGCAGCCTATTTGCATGTTGGAAAAAGCTGCAACCCATATATTACTATATTAGTTAGACTATATTGAAGATGACACGTGTGCTTCAAGATATGTACCTTCTCATCATCAACCTTCAGTCAGCACATATCTGAGTGCAGAGTCAGTCTGATCAACTGTAGCTCTTAGAATGATATGAATACAAGCATATACGGCATATCTGAATGCAGGTCATTCTGACCAGCGTAGCTCTTGGAATGATATGAATAGAAGCAAATTTATTTTTAAAAATGAAAAAAAAATCAACTCTGGAATATTTTATTGCATGAGCATTAAACAACTGATTGCTTGGACATGGGGTTTATTGATGCCAGATCTGCAAAATTAGACTTATCCTCAACTAAAGGGTTGAACTAGACTCGAGAATGGATTGCTTCCTCTGGGGAGAATTTATACTATATTTTGACAGCTGAAATTTTACAAAATAAGTTTGTTCACCTTTCCTAATTGATGTAATAACTAGCTGAGTAGTTAGTGATGTTGTACTGTAACTACTTGGATTTGCAATCCTTGACTTGAAAACTTGCAGAACTCATGGTACTTTCCTGTTTCCACATTGCTTGGCATCTTCATTTCAACATTTTCAACTTACTAGTGCTGCTGCTGCTGTAGATTTTAATACCGTACATATGTCATTTGCTGCATCACTGTTTTCAAACTTGGGAAAGCAGAAGCTTTGTGGTCAACTTACAATCTCTTATTCTTTGCTCCCTCTGTATTGTGACATTGTGCGAACCATGGCTTATAGTAACAAAGAATAGAATAGAATAGAATAGAATAGAATAGAATAGAATAGAATAGAATAGAATAGAATAGAATAGAATAGAATAGAATAGAATAGAATAGAATTCTTTATTGGCCAAATGTGATTGGACACACAACTTTAGTAACTTTAATTACAGTATTCAAATCCTCTTTGGAGTTCCCACATATACAGCAGCCAAACCTTGATTTAGAGCTTCCACGTTTATCCAAGATCTTCCCCACATGCAAAATAAACACCTGTTGTATGAGGAGAAAAGTGCTAGTTCTTACTGACATGAGAGTAGAATAACAAAGGAAGCAAATGAGCCACAGGTGCAGCAATGAAAATAAATAGCCTGAAAGTGACAATAGGAGTTTGAGGGGAGACAAAAGTGAGAGTGCTTATTGTGGTGTCCTTGTTTCTGAGACTATATAAAAGTGGAAGACACTTGAAAGTGAGTAGTGAGTGGAACTGTTGCAAGCAAATGACTGAAATGGAAGTAATTTAGGGAGAAAAGGAGTTTTCGCTTGCTTCAAGAATTGGAGAGAAGCCTACTATCTTTGCTTTGCTTTGCTAGGAATGTAGAGGATGTGTCCCTGTGACAGAGAAATTATCCTATGCACTTTATGCATTGTATTCTTTCTGCAATCTGAGTCTGTTTTTATTGTTTCTCTCCCCATCCCCATGGCTGTAGAGCAGTTTGTGCATATATATGCAGATATGGGATTAGCTAATTTTATAAATGGAATGCATTTCATTTCATTATTCAATTTTTCGTCTTGATCTCAGGCCATTTTGTTTATAATGTGTGTATACCTTGCACAAAATTTTGCACACATACAAGTGGTGTTATATACCCACAACTGTTGGAATTAAAATCCAATCTTGGCTATTTTCTTCCTTGAACACTTTTTTCCTCTTGGATTTTTTTCTCCCTGTTTCTATTTTCTCTGCTACCCAGGTTGATTAAAATGAATAAAATACAAGGCAAATATTGAAACAACTTTCTAATTTTGCATTAGAGCAAAAATGTATCAGACTGGGACCAAAATGAACCAGAATCCAAGCGTACTCAGCCACAAAACTTGCTGATTGATTTGGAGCAGTGAAGTCCAGGATTTTGTGAAGCTATAAATGGGTGGATTAATCCTTCTGCATTAAAGTCCTAAAAATATAAATAAAGAGTAGAAATATATAACGGAAACCCTGGCATAGAAGAAAATTGAATAGCTATGCTGCCAGTGTGACTGTGATATTGTTGCTTATAAACTATGGTTTGTGCTTTGATATGTTGGACACCCAGATAATTGTACTTGATTCAGGAAATCATGTTTAAATAATTTAAATGATTACACTTGATAATATACCAGTTATATCTGTTAACTCTGAGATCAGTATTCTTTCAGGCAGGATATAGTTACACTTCTGCCATTCCATATCTGAAAAATAAGTGTGCTTTTCATGATCAAACAATCAATCTTGAAATGAATAATAGATTTTATTTTTCTTTTTATGTTAGCTATCTTCCTTTAGCAATCAAGACTTATTGCTGAAGAATATATTCACTGATTGTAAAGCACAACCCAATTACTACGAACTAACATTGCAATTGCAGCAAAAATGAGGCGATGGAAATTTGAGCTCTGCTTTATCTTGAACTATCAACTCTTTGCTGTGAAATATTCAAATATATTTGATTCCACTGAGATCAGAATTCAATTGATAAAAGCCTCTCCTACTAAACTGAGGCTCACAGAATTTCAGTGCAGGAGAAGACCATGTTCCTTCTTTAAATTAGAGGCAATCCCAAGTTCATAGGCTTATTTCAGATTGATGAATTTCAAAACCACCATTACAGTTGCTGGCAAGACATGAGGCTAATCTATGCTATTCACCCAGATTAACTTATTTTAGCCTATTTTTTAATGAGGTCTTATTGTTACTAAGTATTTTAGTATTAAATATTTTAAACTGCATTAATTATTTTGACTTTGACATTAAGTCTCTTTAGGAACTTTTATAGTTGAAAAATGGGTGAGTTTTACCCCAAGTGAAGCAACTAAAATAACATATGAATTAGAACCTTATCTAACCCTTGGAATAAAGTCAAGATTAATATGCTTGTCTATTTACAAGCAAATCCCATTGAATTCAAGGGTCTTACTACTGGAAAAGTGGCTTTAGAATTATAAACTTGGTTGTTTAATTAACTGCTTAATGACCTTGATAAATGGACTTAATATTTTCTTGTTTTTTGTGTTAAAGATAAACTGGATCCTGAAAGGAAGTGCACGTTAATGACATGTCCCCACTGTGCCTTACACCCTAAAGCATCAGTTCTTAACCTGTGGGTTGCGACGCCTTTGGGGGTCGAACGACCCTTTCACAGGGGTCGTCTAAGACCATCGGAAAACACATATTTCCGATGGTCTTAGGAACCGAGACACCGCTCCTCTATCCATCTCCACATGGCTTCGAGCTGGGGGCAATTGCAGTACCAGATTCATTTCCATCGAGCATCTCCTAAGGGAGGCTGCGCTGCTTCGCGGCACTTTCTGCAGAAGAGGCTGAACTAAGCTCTGCTGGTGCTGTCGCCCTCTTGGCTCTCTCTCTCTCTCTCTCTCTCTCTCTCTCTCTCTCTCTCTCTCTCTCTCTCTCTCTCTCTCTCTCTCTCTCTCTCTCTCTCTCTCTCTCTCTCTCTCTCTCTCTCTCTCTTTCTCTCCCTCTCCCTCTCCCCACTTGGGTGCTTCTCCAACCAGGCTGGGTGGAGCCGGTGGAGCAGCCTTCCTGCCCACCCTCCCTGGCCAGCTGGAAGTGAGGCAAGGACAGGCGCGGCACGCTGAGCCCCAGGTGTGGCAGGTGAGTGGGCGGTGTCAGTGTGCGCTTGGAGAGCCCTTAGGATTGGGGGTCACCACAACATGAGGAACTGTATTAAAGGGTCGCGGCATTAGGAAGGTTGAGAACCACTGCCCTAAAGGAAATTCTATTGGGGAAGAATAGAGTAAGCACTATTAAATATGTTGAGATGATGTGGGCTTACTTAGGTGTATGAGCAGTTCATTGTTTTGCCAGATAACCTTATGTAATAAACAATAGTTAAAATCCTGGTCTGGATGTGTGATCATAGTCAATCATAGTCACTGGTGATTAGTGATGGTAACCCATAATTTATTTAATAAACATAATAAACTACAACTTAGAGCAAAACCCACATTATTTATGAAGGTTTAGAGCTATGGGTAAATGTGGTCTATTTAGCCTACAATCCTTATTGTACCCAGTCCTACTACTTGGTAGAGTACTGGGCTAGGGGCAAGGAAGGCATAGCAATTCCCTTTTTTAGTTCATCAGAGAAGCCCTAATAATGCTTGCTTGCTTGTTGCTTAGCTTCAGCTTACATCCCATAGGCAGTGCTGTTGGGAAAAGATGCAGCTGGTCTAAGAGCGTACTCAACAGATATTGGATTCACAACATGAGATTCCACCACTGTGTGCCACACAGCAAAATTTGAGTTCAAATAAAGTCTTTTTAATATCCACTGTAATATGGAAAACTAGGTACTCCTTAAGTCTAGTTTATGGTATAGCTCATCATCTGACAAATTGAGTGCTGCTGAGCAGAACCTGTATCAATCCTTCACCAATGCTGTATGTGGTAACAGGATTGGTTTCAAAGAGCAGCATGAAGGTGTAGAATTATCTTCTGCCCCCTAAGTATTCATGTGGTAATGATGAGTTGAGGCTAGTATATATATCTCCATAATACAAGCTATGGAAAAAGTGTTTGTTACTGTGTGTCCAGAGTCAGTGGGCCATTGTCTCTCAGGTAAACATTCCTTCTGTATTGGCCTTCAAGGACAGCTGAGGGGACAGCTGGGGGAAGGCATGATAATGAGTCCAGAATAAAGACCCTCTGATGTTTAGAAACTTTGAGTTTAGTTAGGTATGCCATAGGGGAGGTAGAGTACTTGTTGGATTCAATGGCAATAAATGATGAGGTCCATATCTTTGATCACAGTATATAAGAAAGACATCATATGGAATGGTAATACTGCAGAACAGCAGGGAACTCCTGATGGACAGAAATTTATATATGTTGTTGTTGTTAGTTGTCTCTGTCTTGGATTTTAGTGGGAGTTTCTTTTTGGATTAAGTTGGAAATCTTATTTCTTTGGAATCCGTTGGATGTTAGTATATTAGTGAGAGTGGGAAATTCCCACTAAAATCCAAGACAGAGAACACGAAAACGGCAAAGCCCTCCTCCCATACATAAAAGGCACCACAGACAGAATCAGCAATATCCTGCACAAACATAACATCAAAACAGCATTCTGCACAAACAGAAAAATATCCACCATCCTAAGAAACCCCAAAGACAAAATTGAGTTAGAAAATCAAGAAGTATATGAAATCCCATGTACTGCTTGCTCCACCACATACATCGGACAAACCAACAGAAGAATAAGTGCAGGCATTGAAGAACACAAAAACTCAGTCAAAAAAGAGGAACCAACTTCTTCCCTGGTCCAACACCTTAAAGTCACAGGACATGAAATTGATTTCAAAAAGACCAGAACTATTGCCAAAACTGAACACTTTAATAACAGAATAATCAGAGAAGCCATCGAGATAGAAAAATGCCCTCACAGCATGAACAAACGAGATGATACCTCCCGCCTACCAGCCATTTGGAAACCCGCCCTTATTGACAAAAGAGTCCATAACACAAAGAATGACACCAGACCTACACTCACAAAAACCACACACGATGTCACCACCACACATCCAGGCAAAAAGCAAACCCAAACCCACACCGATGATGAGGCACGACCACAAACCAGAAGCCAGACCACAGCTGTATCATTAGCCACCTTAAACCCCTCCAATCCATACAAGAAGCAAACTGACACCCACCATGAAGATGAGGCACGACCACGAACGTGAAGCCAAACAGCTATGCAGCTCACCATCTCTAATCCCCCTGTAACTCAGACTAACCCCTCATCCAATCAGAGCACAGCCAACCCCCTAACCAATCAGAACACACCTCCACCCAATCAGAACACAGCCGAGCTCCCAGCCAATCAGTTCAAACCCCCACTGGCAGTTAAAAGGAAGAAACAGTTGCAATCACACATTGCTGCTAGAAGCACGAAGCCAAAAGCACCAGCCTGAAGATGACAAATGAGACTTCGTCGAAACATCGCCAAGACACTTCAAATTCTACGTGGGAGAAAACCCGAAGAACCAAAGACCTACATACAAACACCCGTGAAAACCTCAGAAAACATATATATATATATGTAGGTCTTTGGTTCTTCGGGTTTTCTCCCACGTAGAATTTGAAGTGTCTTGGCGACGTTTCGACGAAGTCACATTCGTCATCTTCAGGCTGGTGCTTTCTGAGGTTTCCGCGGGTGTTTGTATGTAGGTCTTTGGTTATTCTGGTTTTCTCCCACGTAAAATTGAAAGTGTCTTGGCAGCGTTTCGACGAAGTCTCATTCATCATCTTCAGGCTGGGGTTTTCAGCTTCGTGCTTCTAGGAGCAATTCTAGAAGCACAAAGCCGAAAACACCAGCCTGAAGATGACGAATGAGACTTCGTCGAAATGTCGCCAAGACACCTTCAATTTTACGCAGGAGAAAACGGAACAATGTCCTGCAGCGCATTAGTGAAAAACAGTTTTGTTTTAAGGAGTGCAGGGTTCTTTCTGTACACACACACACACACACACACACACACACACGTGTGTGTGTGTGTGTGTGTGTGTGTGTGTGTGTACAGAAAGAACCCTGCACTCCTTAAAACAAAACTGTTTTTCACTAATGCGCTGCAGGACATTGTTCCTTAGTAGCGTGGAAGAAAGAATTAGTTCTCAATATATCTGGTTTATGGACAGATGTATAGATAGCAAAATATCTTAAGTTGGTCCTTCTGGTGGGAAGTATGCGGAAAGATACGCACCAGCTTTTAAATTGTTATGCAACTCTAGTTAGAAAATATTAAAGGGATTCTTTAACCATCATAGAGAGATCTTGTAGGGGTTCCTTTGAGGAGCAAAACACATGTCAGATTTATTTTTTATTTATTTTGTTCAGACTTATATACCGCCCTTCTCCTCAGACCCAGGGCGGCTCACAACAATAATACAAGTAAAAACAAAACAAAACAAAACAAAAAACAAAACAAAACATAGGATCAGTTAAAATATCTACTTAAAATACTATATAAAAACAAAATAATTTATAACACTCATACCACACACAATCACAATCAAAGGCCCAGGGGCAGAGTACAGCTCACACGCCCCAAACCTGTCTGCATAAATGTGTCTTTAATAGTTTCCGGAAAGCTAGGAGGGAGGAAGCAGTACGAACCTCTGGTTCCAGAGGACTGGGGCAGCAACGGAGAAGGCCCTAGGCCTAGGCCCTGCCAGAGGGCATTGTCTAACAGACGGGACCCGTAGGAGGCCAACCCAATGTGCCCTAACCGGTCGCTGGGATTCATGAGGCAGAAGACGGTCCCGCAAGTATCCTGGCCCATTGCCATAAAGGGCTTTATAGGTCATAACCAACACTTTGAATTGTGTTCAGAGACCAATTGGTAGCCAGTGCAGCTCACGAAGGGCTGGAGTGATATGAGCATGTCTTGGGAGACCCAAGACAGCTCGCGCGGCCGCATTCTGAACTACCTGCAGTCTCCGGACATTCTTCAAAGGTTGCCCCATGTAGAGAGCATTACAGTAGTCGAATCTCGAGGTGACAAGGGCATGAGTGACTGTGAGGAGTGACTCCCGGTCCAAGTAGGGCCGCAACTGACGCACCAGGTGAACCTGGGCGAATGCCCCCCTCGCCACAAATGGTGTTCTAGACTTAGCTGTGGATCGAGGAGGACACCTAAGTTGCGAACCCTCTCTGAGGGGGACAAAATGTCTCCCCCCAGGGTGATGGATGGACAGTTAGAATTGTCCTTGGGAGGCAGAACCCAAAGCCACTCCGTCTTGTCGGGATTGAGTCTGAGCCTGTTGGCACCCATCCAGACCTCAACAGTCTCCAGGCACCGGTTCATCACTTCCACTGCTTCGCTGTAATGACGTGGGGTAGAGATATAAAGCTGAGTATCATCAGCATATTGATGATAACTCACCCCGTGTCGACGGATGATCTCACCCAACGGCTTCATGTAGATGTTAAAAAGCAGAGGTGAGAGAACAGACCCCTGAGGGACTCCACACAGAAGAGACCTCGGAGCCGATCTCTGACCTCCTGCGAACACCGACTGCGACCGGCCAGAGAGGTAGGAGGTGAACTACCGCAAAACAGTGCCCCGCACTCCAAGCCCCTCCAACCGGCGCAGAAGGATACCATGGTCGATGGTATCGAATGCCGCTGAGAGGTCAAGAAGCACCAGGATAGTGGAATAACCTCTATCCCGGGCCTGCCAGAGATCATCAGTCAGCGCGACCAAAGCAGTTTCTGTGCTGTAACTGGACCTGAACCCAGACTGCTGAGGGCCCAGATAATCAGTTTCATTCAAGGACCGTTGGAGTTGGAGTGCCACCACCTTCTCAACAACCTTCAGAGCAGAAACTCTGTAGCAGTAAACAATAGAGCTCTTAATGGCTTCCCTCATACTTTGTCCTTAAAACAACAACAACAATAATAAAGTTGGAAGGGACCTTGGAGGTCATCTAGTCCAACCCCCTGCTCAGGCAGGAAACCCTATACCATTTTGGACAAATCACTGTCCAGTTTCTTCTTAAAAACTTCCAGTGTTGGGGCATTCAAATGAAATAGCCAGTAGACGTAACCAGCACATCAAACTTCACTTAGTTTTGAAAAATCAATTTACAATCCTCTGGCTACATAAATAAGAATTATTTTAAAAAATGGGTGAGTCTAGCTCAGCAGCATAATATGGATCCCAAAGAATTTTTTGCTTTGTTCATTTATTAATGTCTGTTTCCATAAATAATGGAGATAAAAACAAATAAACTGGCAACAAACAAAATTGGCGTGTCACGGTCAGACCATGATAGGAAATATTTGTTATATTTCAAATGGTTATTACTCTTTCCCCCAAAACAGTGATTAGAGAAATTGCAAACCAATACATCTACAAGATACCAAGTTAGGGAGATTGGTAGATAAATATTAGGTACATGTGGTTAATGCACATGCAGCTTGCCAAAACCTTTCATGTAATATACAGTTAGTCCTCCACTTACAATGACAAATGGGTCTGGAATCTTGGTTGTTGAGTGCAGTGGTTATTAAATGAGATGCCATGTAACTCCTTGCTCAATGACCACAATTCTGATGCTCCCAGTTCTGAACTTTAAGCAGAGTACCAGGGAGAGGGTCCAGGCCTCCCAGGTGTGGTGGTGTGGAGAGAAGGCCTCAGCCTTCCTCAATACATAAGAGTCCTGGATCTTCTACCAGACTCATTCAGCAGTTGCATACAGAAATGTGAGGTACATCATTTGTTAGCAACGATCATCAACTTTTGTAAAAAACAAAACAAAACAAAAAACAACACTGCAAATGGCCTTGAATATTGAAAGCATGTGATAAATTCAGTCATGACATGCAAACTGCCCGTAAGTGAACTTTCTTACTGAGAGCCTTTTGAAATAATTACTCTTGCGTAGGATTTTTTTCAGTCATGGTATGCCAGACTAGGATTTAAAAGGCAGGTCAAAGTATCTTCTGTTGTGTCATTAGACTCCCAGAAAATGGTACCTTTTAAAGGCATAAGAAAGGACATTTTATCCATTTCATTGATTATATGATTTCATGCAAAAGCAGGAGGCTGCAAACGAGAGGGGACGAGATTTCAGAGACTATTTCTGAAAGCTGGTAGCTATGTTCATGCTTAGAATTAATTGCCCTGCCAAAAGTATCAACTCATATTCTTCTATTTTCAGTTTTGAGTAAATATCATATTCAACCATTTTTACGAACCTTAGACTGTAACATATTAAGAACAATTAGTAAACAAATACGTTAATCTATTAAGTAAACACTACTAATAAAATCTCAAAAAATCCTAACAATCAAAAGTAACAAATGAAAATCAGTAAGTCAGAAAAAATAATCATATCATCAAATTGTTAGTTAGAACTCGGTTAAAAATCAGCCATCTATTCTAAAATATTGAATCCTTCAAGTTCTAACGTGTCTCTAACCATTGATAAAATATTTTCCCAAGTTCTAAAATAAATTGAATCATCTTTGATCTGGACGGTAGCTTGTTTGTTGAAATACGTGATTGTACCTATCCTTATTTTACCCTAAACCCTTTATTCCCTTCCCCTTCCCCTTTCCTCCCACCCCCTCCCTTTACCATACTTGTATTGTTCCTATTTTTCCTCATCTATATAAACTTAATACAATTTTGTTAAAAAAGAACAGTTTTGCAGATGAAGAAACTTATTTTGAAAGGAACTTATGTAGTAATGATGAACATTATTGCCAAGATATATAAATTGTTGTGGAAAATGAACCAGGAGGATAAAAATATTAAAGAGTATACAATTAAATGGACAATTTCTTCTGGATAAAATATTATACTTTATCAATGGGAAAATATGTACAGTAGATTTTGAAATTTTCCCTGAACCATAACTTGATTTTTTAAAATAAAATGATGTGTCACAATGATGATGTATTTAACTCCTGAATCATGGTAAATATATATATAAGAAATATAAAATGAGCATTGCAAATGTAATCAGTGTGGAAGTATCTTTCATCATCTTTGGTGGACATGTAAGACTGCCAAAAAGGATTGGAATCAGATATGTTGTTTGATTCAGAAAATATTAAAAATGGATGTAAAACTGAAACTAGAAGCTTTTGTTTTAGGTATCATGGATAAGCAGATTGAAAGAAAAGATGGAAAAAGCGGATTTTGTTTCTATGCACAACAATTATAGAACAACTTTTCTACACACAGACACAAAAATTAACTACAATTGAAGAGTGGATTCTGACATTAATGGAACTGGCAGGGATGGCAAAACTGACTTCTTTGATGAAAGATAAAAATTTATCTAGCTTTGTTTCTACTTGGAGACCATTTTTGGACTTCTTGTTTGAGGAAGATAAAAATGAGGCTTTGATTTTAGGATTTGATGATTAGATATGTTATTATTATAGAAATATTGTGTATTTTACCATTGTTATTAAACTTCTATATTGTATAGTTGAAAGAAAAGTCTTCATCAGGGTCCAGTCCAAGCAGGGAATAAACAAAATGGAAACTGCTTTAGAAAGAAGGTTGCAGTTTATTGAAGAGCAGAGCCAAACAGAAATGTGGCTCTGGGAAAAACTGACCACATGTAGCTGGGAGTGGTGGGTTTTTATACCTTTTTGGGCTTTGTGTTTGGAGTTGTTCCTGTGGCATGAACTTTGACCTGAGGTTCAGTGTGCCTTTCTGGTATTCTAATGGTGGTGGTTAATCCTATTGTGTCCCAAAGGTCATATCTTGCTTCCCTGGGGCTGGGGCTGATGAATATGTTGGATTTTTTGGATGAGGGGTTGTTGATTCTAGGGATCTTTTGTCTTTCTAAACCCATCAGCTCTAAGCTTCCTGGCTCCAATCTTTCTGAAAGGAGTATCACACCTGCATGTCTACAGACCCGGCCTCTGCTTGGGTAGTGGTGGTTTCTGCCTAAGATTTTCAATTATTCCTTTGGAGAAATAAATTCTGCCTTTTTAATATTCCCCAAAATATTTCTTTCTCGGGGGGGGGGCTGACTTACCACAATCCCCCCTTTGTGCCATAAGAGTGTGGGTGACACACTTTTACTGGCACAAGATTAAAAATTGATCTGGCCAGGGAGACTTGTTGGGAGCTTCAATGGGGGCTCAAGGATGTGGGGAAACAAGCTTTTAAACTGTTAATGCAGGAAGGAGAAGACATTAATAGATGCAGCAGAAAAAGATCCCTCCAGTGGCTCCCAAAAGGGAAGCTTCCAACCCATAAAGGTCTAAAAGTCAAGGAAAAAGTTCTGTTACATGGAAAATAAATTTATAGCATCCAATATTCTGTGCCAATTCTTTTTAAAGAATGTTTGGTATCACTTTGAGCTTCCAGTCAGGTCTGCACATTCCCCCAAAATTCTTCACAGCCATGTTTGTCTCAATACATAACCACTGACTGCCCATTTTCAAGGGTTGCTTCCTGACTTAGTTTAGTACATCCAGGGTTTGTGATGTCCAATTAAGGTTAGCCAGTGTGCAAACCAGACTATTAATATTTCTTAAATTGGACACAGTGAGCCTTAGGACTCCCAGTATGAGTCCACCAGCGCAACATATTCTGGGCTTGGTTTTATAGATCTCTTTTCTGCTACCTCCTCAGTGAGGGCATATGAATTGCAAATCGCCTGAGGGGGGCTGGTTCCCTCCTCCTTGGAATTTGCAGGAAGGTGTGCATGCAAACTTTAGTGCCACAGAGCAATAACCAGCCTGGGGAGTTTTACTGAAGGTAGATGAAGGGGATAGCTTCTGATTCTGAATGGTGTGTGTGTGTGTGTGTGTGTGTGTGTGTGTGTGCGCATGTGCAGGTACTTATACTTCTATCCTAGACAAATTTTCTTCCCACCAGACAGAAGTCCAAGGTGTTCAGTACTTGCTGTGCCAACCATTCCCAAGCTTGCAATAAGCCAGTTAAATGGATTCATGGAGGGATGACATTTGGGAAATGCCATCCCTCCATGAATCAATTCAACTGGCTTATTGCAATACAAATGAGGCAAGAAAGAAAAACCTTACAATAGTCTTCCTAGTTGTCTTCTGAGGCTTCACATGGGAGCCAATGGTTCCAGGACTCCTTCCTTCCTCTGCAGCTTTCCACAGACATCTGGTTGATGTAGGCCTTGGGAAGACCTGTTCCACTCTGGTTGCATGATAGCTTTCTAGTGGATGGCTGGATTCAAATCTAATTTTCTGGCTCAAATGAATGGAGGGTCTTCTCTGGAAGCAGCATCTGGGTCAGTGTGCTCTGCTTCCAAAGGTTGCTGAGTTATCTGTGCAGAGCTGAAAGACATGAGAACAAGGTGCCTTCCCCCCCCTTTGTGGGTGACTCTCCCAGAAGAGACCTTGCTGATCAGACATGAGGAATGGAGAACAGAGGATAAGAAATGGAGAAGCGAAATGGGAAATGGGGGGGGAAGCTTTCAGGCAGAGTTTGAAAAGGCTTTAATACTGCAGTTGTTAAAGATACAGATAAGACCAGTCACAATGCGGACACCACAGATCAGGAGAAAAGAGAGGCTGGATTCTGGTAAGAGAACAACAACAACAAAAAATGAAAAGTCTCACTTCTGAAACTGAACATTTGCAACATGTTGAAGAGGACTTAAGGACTTGCAGCTTGAAAATGCTGGGCAGTTTGAGAATGCTGAAAGCTCCAAATAATTTTATAAGCCTAGTATTTTTGTGTGTACAATTTGTGTGGGCATGGAGAATCTACCTTTAACATTTATTTTAGAATAGACCATATTAGATATTGAAAATAAATGCTTATGTGTTCCACGATTAGTTTCATAGTAGTTTCATTGATTAGTAATAGAATAAGAAAAGTAACTGAAAAAGAAGAAGATTATTTCCCTACACAAGCAAACTTGAGTTCATGAGGCTCCTGTGGGTAGACACACCTCATGTTTCAGGAGAAGGATAGACAGATAAAACCCATTTACAACCAGTGATTTTTTTCTTAAAAAAAAAAAAAAAAGGTGCCGGAACTCAGACACGTCATACAACTCCGCCTTGCCTACCCTACAAGGTTCCATCCAAAAAAGGTGCCGGAACTCCGTTCTGGGCATTCTATGAGAAAAAAAAAGCCCTGTTTAAACACATACAGAAAATGCACAAATAAAACAAGCAAATGAACAAAATTTTCCTTCTAAATGAGCTTAAAGCATTCCCTCCTAACAAGGGAAGGGAAGCATTCCCTCCTAACAAACTCAATTCTCTTCATCCTGTTTTGCTGGCCAGGCAAACAGAGTGAGAGTATTTTCCTTTTGATGGCTTATGTTAACTTTTTTTTCTTTTCCTGGCAGAGTTAAATTTTTCTCTCTCTATGGATTAAGACATTTAACAGTTAACATTTACCAAGTACACAAAGACTTTGACATAGATGCACACACAAAGACAAGGGCAATTCTCCCAAATATTTCTTTCTCTGGGGAGGGGCTGATTTCCCACAGTATCTTATGTTTATGTTTAAACATAGTCAAAAGTTATTTTGTTATATAATTCTAATGATATTTTGATTGTTTAATTTGTGTATAATGTTTCTGTGTTTTGTTATAACTCAGAATAAGGGGTTAGTTTCATTTGTCCTGAAAAAAGTTGGAAGTGAATTTTTCCCCGTAATTCTTTTCTTGTCACTTTTTCTCTTTGTGTTCTCTCCCCTACCAATTTTTCCTGTTCTCTTATTTGTATTTTACCTCTCTTTGAAATATAATAAAATGGATCAATAAGATGAAAAAAATATATGCCTAGTTCTCTTCCCAATATAATGGATTTTTTTAAAAAATGTGTTTAGTTTTGATAGTTTTCTTCAACTTTTATTAATGTTGCTTTTTTAGTTATTAATTTTTAATCATTCAAAAGTAGAGGGGAAAAAGATAAGAGACAAACCTCCTAATCCTTTTATAATCTGAGGACTGAGAGGCAGTGCTGAACTTTAGTAATGTTAGACTTAATGAAGGATGATAATATACACGATGTCATTTCAAATTATGGTCATCTTGCCCTACAGCATTGCTCTCTGGTAGAGTGGTTACTTAATAACTATAGAGCTACAACTGACAAGATCTAGAGTCAAGAAATGAAGCCATCCCCAAAATTAAATTGCAAAACAAAAGATTGACATGCTGCTGGTGATGTTGATCTGTCCCATATACTAGCATCAATGCACCTTTCTACTACATATCTCTATACCTATAGATATGCATCTTGCACATAGAAAATTATTCCTATGCTTTTTTTAAGCTATCAGCACTTTTTTTTAAAGTTAAAGGCAACCCATTGGTCTTGATTAGTTTAAGTGAACCAAAATGAAAGTAGAAAATTTGTTTAGAGCAGCGGTTTTTCAGGCCGCGACCCCGACCTGCACCGCGCATGCGCGGCGCGACAGCCCGCATTGCGCATGTGCGGTGCGACGGCCCGCATCGTGCATGTGCGGCATGGCGCGACGGCCCGTATCGTGCATGCGTGGCGCGACAGCCCGCATCGTGCATCCGCGGTGGCCCGCATCATGCATGCGCGGCGGCCCACATCACACATGCATGGTGGTCCGCATTGCGCATGCACGGCGGCCCGCATCGCGCATGTGCGGTGCTACCCCGTGCATGCGCGGTGCTGTTCCTTGCGCCAGCTGAGGGGAAAAGGGGAAAAAATGGCGGACTGCGTTGTTTGGCGACCCCCGTGAAATGGTCATTTGACCCCAAATGGGGTCGCGACCCACAGGTTGAGAACCACTGCTTTAGAGCATTAGAACCATTCACATGAATGGAGTCTGAGCATTCATTGTTTGCAGCAAAAGTTAGGGAAGGGGGCATCTAATGGAGACAGGACTATTGCAATGAAGACATTCTGAGATGCAACATTGGCCTGCAAACAAAATGTAGCTCTGTGAGCCAATGGTAGTGGGGAAATCACTTATGCGATGTCCTCTTGTTTATTTTGCCAAGGTGCGATAATAGACTCTGGCTTAAAGTCCTGCCCTGGATGAACCCTACTGATATTGTAGTTGGATTATGTTTGAAAATGCAAATTGCAAATAATATGGCATGCCTGCAGAATCTTGCTTATACTGGGAACTTGGAAACAAACACAAGCATAAGTAAACAAGCTATTTATAATTCTGAGATTCTCCCATATCATCAAAGGGAATATTTGACTAAAGAGAACTGGCAGGTATTTCTTTGAAATCTTTTCTGTTATATTTAATTGCAATATGAGAATGACAACAGACACATTGCGTTTGACATTTTCATTTACATCTATTGCCCCAAGGAAAGAGAAACCAGGCATCTGGCCTTTACTATGAAAAAAAAAATACTGTATCACATAGGACATTTAGTCTGCAAAAAAAAGATAAAATACCTTCGAACAAACATTGTATGTTTAAACAAGAACATTTCAACAATTTTCTTCCTTTCTATATATTTACAGCTCTATAATAATTAACATTAGCAGTGCATTTTATTTTATAAACAGGAGCTCATAATTATAGAAAAAGTATCAAATGTTCCTGTCCTCCCTGTCACTCTAAGTCTTCTTGCCACATATATGAGCAGCTAGAGCAAGGGTGTCAAACTTGATTGCGTCACATGATGTATTGTGACATATCGTGATGTTTTTTGCCTTTGCAGAGCCAGGGTGGGCATGGCTTGTGCGTGACGCATCCGGCCTGCGAGCCGCCAGTTTGACACCCTTGAGCTAGAGCATAAAGATATGATCAGTCTTCTTATTATGACAATGAGGGGTCCTTGGTATTCTCTGAGCTTGCTTGTTTTCTTGCAGACGTTTCATTACCCTAACTAGGTAACATCATCAGTGTTAGTAAGGAGTGCTGTTTGCTATCTGTTTATATTCTGGTGTCTTGCCTATCTGGATGGGTGGGGCGGTATTAGGGATTCTTTGGTTGGGCTGTTTACTAGTGGCTCTTTGGCAGTTTCTTGATTGGGGTATTGCTTACTTGATTGCTGGTCTGAAGTTGACCTTGGAGTTAATCTGTGCTGATCTGAGTGCTGATTGCTGGTGGAGAGGTGCTGGGAGCTTTTTTTTCTCTTTTGGGCTGGCTGGTTGTCTCTTTTGCATACTCTACAGATGTTGTTGATGTCTATGTGTCTATCGATGGCTGATTTGTCAGAGTGCCAGGCTTCTAGAAATTCCCTAGAAATTTTTGGATTTGGCCTGGTGGTCTAGGATTGTCACATGTTCCCACATGAAACTATGGTTAAATCTGTCTATATATTGTGAAATCAAAGAATTTTCGTCATGCCTTTTGACTGCCAGTTGGTGTTCATGGTTGCGTTCTGCCAGTCTTCTGCCTGTTTGTCCTACATAATGGTTGTTGTAGTTCTTACACTGTATGTGGTAGATGAGTGCTGTTTTTTGGGAGGGGGGTTGCTGGGTCTTTTGGCCTGCTTATGATGTTTTCAAGGGCTTTCGTTGGCTTGTGTGCTACACTGATTCCATGTGGTTGTAGTAGTCTATTTGCAGTTTCTGAAATATTCTTGATGTACGGCAGTGTAATTCTTTTTAGGGATTGTGTTGGTTGTGCTAGAAAACAAGCTAGCTCAAAGAGTACCAAGGACACCTCATTTCAGCTAAAAATATTCTCCTTCGTTATTATGACAATATAACATTTATTTTGGGATTTAAGTGTTTGGATAATTCCTTCATGCTTCTAGTGGGGTTATAAAGATTAAAACTGATCCCATCCACTTTCTGGGAGGGAGCACCTTTTAATTAACTGGAGTTTGGAATACACATCTATAGAATCATGCTGCAAATTAAGTGTTTAGATCAGGGGTTCTCAACCTTGGCAACTTTAAGACTTGTGGACTTCAACTCCCAGAATTCCTCAGCCAGCAAAGCTGGCTGAGGAATTCTGGGAGTTGAAGTCCACAAGTCTTAAAGTTGCCAAGGTTGAGAACCCCTGGTTTAGATGCTAACAACTTGACCCTATGTTTTCCCATCTTATTTTTATTTTGAGAATGTGCATGTCTTCCTTCAAAACTGAGTTTAAAAATGCTACTTGAGGATCCTACACATATAATTCTATGTACTCTTATATAAGTGTCCATTAGTGTGACAGACCTATGCTTTTGGAAAAGACACAATAGTGCTCTTAAAGCAATTGATAAATTGAGCCCATCCTGAAAGGCCTGAACAAATGGAGTTCACCAGCATCACCAAAATCTACTCATGTATATCTTTTTTTTAATACAATGGCACAATTGATGAAAAATAATTTATTGTCTACAGGTTATTAGTTCCTTTTTAGAAAGGTGAAGAATACTTGACAAAGGAGTTCCTACCAAATGACAAGTGGAATACAAATACAAGAACTAAATGAATAATAAATTCAAGCAGAACATTCAGATTATTATTCCCCAGATATCTTTTCTACAATGAACTCCAAACATGTCTTAACCCTAATTGAGAAGAAATTGACTGTTTCTTTCTCTTTCTCTCAAGAATTTTAATAGGAAAATGCAATATAAACTGAAGTTAAAGAAAAAAAATAGGAGTAAAAAGTACAAAGGAAAAGTAAGAATATAATGAAGACGGAGAAAATAAAGATATAAAGAAGTGACTTCCAACTATCATCATAGGTATAAACAAACTAAGTAACTCTTCTGTCTGCCTACTGGTACAAACATTTATCTCTTTATCCTAAATCCCATGTTTTGTTGTTGTTAGTTGCGAAGTCGTATCCAACCCATCGTGACCCCATGGACAACGTTCCTCCAGGCCTTCCTGTCCTCTACCATCTTCTGGAGTCCATTTAAGCTCACGTCTACTGCTTCAGTGACTCCATCCAGCCACCTCCTTCTCTGTCGTCTCCTTCTTCTATTGCCCTCAATCTTTCCCAGCATTAGGCTCTTCTCCAGTGAGTCCTTCTCATTAGGTGGCCAAAGTACTAGAGTTTCAACTTCAGGATCTGGCCTTTTAAAGAGTAATCAGGGTTGATCTCTAGGACTGACCGGTTTGATCGCCTTGCAGTCCAGGGGACTCGCAGGAGTTTTCTCCAGCACCATAGTTCAAAGGCCTCAATTCTTTTGCGCTCAGCCTTTCTTATGGTCCAACTTTCACATCCCATGTTTTATCTATAAACAAATTCATAAAATGTCATATTTTCAGCCCTGATATCAGCAGAAAGTCCAAAAATGATAGCCAGAAATAACAATGTACTTTATTTTAAGCTTGATCAAATGAACCAACTTTATATCCCACCCTTTTACTTCTAACAGTGTTAATCTTTAGTTTCTTCAAATATTGTTGTAGGATTTGATTTCATTTTTCATCGTTCCATTGCGCAGGACAATTTTCAAGATTTTAATAAGCTTCTTTTGTAAATCTAGTAGGAAAGATTATCCACATCACTCTCTTGGTTTGTCATTTATATTTCCTTTTTAAATTTTAACACTCAGCCAGTTTCTTTTGTATATTCAGTAAAATATCCTTTTCCAGATTACTCTGTTGGCCTATCAATTGTACATCCACTTTTGATACTATTTCTAACTTGTCAGATAAAAATTGTTCTCTATCTGACATTTCTTTGATCATATCATACTTTTTGGACATTGTTAAGATTTGGCTACTATTATCTGATCCCATTCTTCAAAAGACTTCTTTATTGTTTTTATTGTCATAAGTATCTTGCATATCTTCCCCTGCCTAAAATCTTTAGCCCCTCTACTGTCCAGTTTTTGACATGATGAAATAATTTATGTTGTATCTTGTAAAAACCCAAAACAGGACCTATTTTCCCCATAAGCTGTCAGTACTTTATAATTAATATTAAAATCTTATAGTAAAAGCTTCAATATTTCATTTTTTGGACCCTTAGTTTATTTATAACTTGATAAGATCAAGATACTATTTAGCTTTTTCCTGTTTACTTCAGATTCCTTAAATTCTCAAGCTTATAATTAAAGTTTTCTTTCATTTAAGATTAAAGGGATACTCACCCTGATTTTCAAACTTGTCATGCCAAAGGTCTGTAGCAGTTTAGCAGTTGGTTAATGAACAATTTCCAAAAGTGATTAGAAAGTGAGATCTGCAAACTGAGTGCCTTTTAAAAGTTTCTATTGCAGTTGCATCATTTCCTGGAACTCAAAACCCTGCAGAAAACTACTGTCCTTGAGTCTCCTTGTGGAGAACAGGCGTTTGGAGCGCAAGCAGGCAATCTCCCGTTCTCTCCTTATCCCAAGCAGTTTCAAGAAACCTGTATACTCATTGGTTCCTTGGTGTTTGCCACAGTCATCAGCTCATCTTCTGTTTGCCATACCACCCATAGAAGCTCAAAGCTTAGGTTCATAAGTGACTATTTCAGTTATTTCGACTGTTCTGATATTATTTTATGTCTTTGTTGCATTTCCCATTTCCACTGATTTCACTGCTTTAGTTGAGAAAATTGTCTTTAAACCATTCCCATATATAAAACTACTCATTCGTACACCTGTTTCTTGTGATGCAGGCTGTATCCATTACAATTTAAGGTAGATATTTCTGGACTTTTGACACAAAAGTTTAAAGCATCATCCCTTGAATTTTACATAAAGCAGCGGTTCTCAACCTATGGGTTGCGACCCCATTTGGGGTCGAACGACCGTTTCGCGGGGGTTGCCGGACACCGCGGTCTGGCATTTTGTTTGTTTTTTTTTGTCGCGTGCACCGTGCATGCGCGGTTCGGGCCGTCGTGCGTGCGCCGTGCATGCGCGGATCGGCCCGTTGCGGTCCACCATTTTTTTTGTCGCGTGCACGCCCAGGTTGGGGTCGCGGCACGCATGGGCGGCGCAAGTGGGGTCTCAACCTGAAAAAGGTTGAGAACCACTGACATAAAGCTTCCTGGTATAGAAAAGAACTTTCCAATAGACCAGGTGTTCCCAACCAGGGGTGCTCGTACCCCTTAGTGGATGTGAGACAATATTCCAGGGGGTGTGAAAACTTGGGTTTTCAAAATTATAGTGCATATGCATAATTCATTGCTGTTATTTTGAACTTTTGGAAGGGGTGCGAGAATATATCAGAAGCGTTCTATATTTAGGTTAAATCAGGATTTTTAGTTCACTAGCCTATCATGCTTACTTTTATTTGGTACTTCTAGAAGATTTTACACCAGTGAAGTTTAATATTTTCTCCTTTTCCATGTCATAATGAAAGGAATCAATCAAATTACACCTGAACCAGAATGTTGCTGACAGTTATTGGTGATATTTTCTGATTCTACTTGAGGTTCTCTTCATTGTCTCATAGATTTATCCTACTCAGAAGCCCGTGGACCTTTAAATTACTAAATATCTTTATTCCCAGTTGAAGCAAGAGAATTTCAAAAATTCTAAGGTTGAAAAAACAGAGTTTGCAGGGAATCAGAGGCAACATATTTTCTTTATCAGCTGCTAGGAAGCAATAGTGAAAACTGGCCCTATATATAAGCTTCTGGAATGCATCTGTTTGGCCACCCTATGAACACAAAATACTAGACCAGCAACCTGATTCAACAGGTGGCTTCTTATGAGTTCTTTCCTCACCATTGAGTTTCTCCTCTTCTTTGTCAGTCATGACCGCATGTGCATAAATAACCCTACATAAAATCAACCTTGGCATGATAAATTGCATGCCTTAGCCATAAAGGTATGTCATATCCAGTCTTGTTAAGAGAAGGACTGAATTAATGAATTAAACTGTTAAACTGTTAACAAAACTGTACTTTTGGATCATGCTTGGTTATTTTTGTACTGGTTTTGGACCTTAATAAAAAAGATTAATTGATATCTGCATAAAATCCATTTCTTGAATGAAATGAAGGACAGGTTTTGTTCCTGATTCAATTACACCTTACTTACTACAAGTATTTGTTGGACTTAGGTATGCCTTCTTCAGACTCAATCTTCATTTTCCATTTTGATGATAATTAATTAATTACTGTATGTCTGATAGATAAAGGCCCAAAGTGACCAGCTTGAGGTTTCTTTTGTCTGGTTTTTATATTTATATGACTAATTCATGCAGTGCTATATGTCACAATGTGGCATAGAGAAATCCCTCAGGTTTCTGCCTGGACAATCAATATAACAGATGGGATCTGGAGAGAACTCTGTCTTTTACAGATGAATCAAATACATATTCAATGGGGACCAAGTCAAACTGTTGCACAAAGCCTGACTATCACAACTTAAACAATGTGACATTTAAGATTGCTTTCTTAAATTACAATTTCCTTGGCTTTTGACGCACGGGTAGTAATTGCAAGCATCTTAAGCTTTAAATAAACAAAATATGAAGGGCTTTAGTGATCATAAAGTGCGCTATCAATATCAAGGCAATTCAGCCAGTATGTTGATTAGGCCTATTTTGGAAAGCGAATGTCTCTCTTTCTCTCCTTTCTTATCTCTTGTCAACAAGGCAAACAAACAAAAGCAACTCCCATGCCCAAACTAAGTAATATAATTTTGACCCAATGCTGAAATTATATATTTTAATAAATGGCATGCAGATGTGGGCTAAGATTAATTCCATGTAGAAAATGCTGTGCTTCCATTGAAATCTCAGAGATGGTTTAGGATGATCAGAATGGTATTAAAATCCATACCTCCCCCTCCTTTTTTTTTAAAAAAAAACAACCTTTTTATAGGGCCAGAATACTTGGATTACTAAAGCATGTTGGGGAAACGCAGCTTCAGAAGTTATCAAATTTTCACCCGTTCCCAGTTTAATAAGAAAAAATGGCTTCATCTGCTCTTTGCCTTTGAAAGGGTCTGTTGTGGAAACAAGCATCCTGCAACAGACTGGAAGGAAGCGATGCTTTTGTTTTTTTATCTCAATAGACAACAGACCCCCACCCCCACCCTCCCCCAAATATAAATGAATTATTATGTCCAGGTTAGCAGGTTTAGCGTTGCAATTTTCGCTTTTAGAGAAAGCAAGGAAAAAAGATCCCAACCACAACCAAGAGGACAACTCTGACCAGCGTCTATCTTGGTTTCTGAAAATTGGATCTGGCTTAAAAAAAAAAAAAAAAAAAAAGGTGATTGGAAGAAAACCAGCAGGGACCGCCGCAATCGCAGCCGTCGTAAGAGGAAATGTGCCGGAGTTTAGAGTTAAGTACAGGCAGGCAACAGATAGTCTCTGGATGGGGAGGGGCATGGAAATCCCCCAGGATCCCCTCAGCCCAGCCTGCGCTAGATTAAGCCACGGGAGCCTCCGCCTCCGCCCTCGGGCACCCCGAACAGGGAAGCCCCCAGTGGGTCGGCCGGCCCGCCCGCCCGCCAACCAACCAACGAAGCGAGCAGGCGCCCCGGGTGGCGCGGCGAAGAGGAGATCGGCTTCGCTCCGCCGAGCGCAGTCGGCCGCTTCTCTCCCGCGGCCGGCGCCTTCCGTCCTGTCTGCAGGTTGGGGAGCGCAGGCGACGGCCTGAATCATCCCGGCTCCCGCCGGCCTTGGGAATGGACGCGGAGGCGCTGGCTCTGGGCGCAGCGCGGCGGCACTTGAGCGGGAGGGGGGAAGGCGGCTCGCCAGAAGAGCGGCTCGGGAGCCAGGCAGCAGCGCTTCTGCCGATCGCCCCCCCGCCTCTGCCTGGGTCCGTGGGATTTCCAGGGAAGCTGTGAAGCCGCCGCCGCCACAGCCGCCCCGCTCGAATCCCCCCCCCGCACCGCCTGCTCCTGCCTGCTCCTCTTGGACTACTAAACCATGCGGGATCTAGCTATCGAGATCGGGATTCGAGTCCTGCTCTTCGGCGTCTTTGTGTAAGTGTGGGAAGCAACTTTGGTCTTTCTTTTTCTTGTTGGCCGCCGAGCTCGAGGATACCCCCACGGCCCACCTGTGCGCGCGCTTTCGGATCAGTTGCGAACCCCCCCCCCGTCCCCTCAGGTTTGGGTTGCAAAGGTGGAAGAGAGGGCGAGGTGGAGCTGGGAAGAAAATTGTGCAAAGCGGCGGCCCTGGGGGGAACTGCTTACCCGAAGACTCCCCCCCCACTTGTGCACCGGGTTAGATTAGGGGTGTTTTAAAACGAGAAGGAAGGTTTAAGGGGAGATGTTCAAAAATCTCAGAAGTTACCCCTTTGAGACCCTCCCCTCTGCTCCTCTCCTGCCTATTGGAATGATGGTGGCAGTGTTCAGAGCATTCTGCACATGCTCAGAGGAATTTATCACCTTTTAGAATGTAGTCTTAGCTACCGCTAGACCCCTGGCATAAGTGAACCCCTCCCCCCATGCATGCTGCTTAGTACTGGTGAGCTTTTCCAATGTTTAGGATTGCAACTGTACGGAGGTTGCCAAAGGGCAATGCAATTTTTGTACATGTGGAGGTGGGGTGAAGAAAGAAACATTGGAAATGCCTTTTGTGTATTTTCTTTTTAAAACGCCAAGGTTTTCTGGTAATGCCTATAAAAGTAAAAGAGGCTTTCTGTGCAGTGCTGTGTCTAAGTTTTTCTTCCCCCAAACTGGTAACCTCGGTATGCATTCGACTACAAAACCCAGCATCCCAGCAGCATTCTGTATCTTCTAGAAATGTTTTAATTTCCTTGGTTAAATAAAGTCCAGAAAAATCTTTCCACATGCCTCTCCAAAATAAACATCATGCCTAGGATTTCAGAGTTATGGTTATCACTTTGGGTGCCATTCTTTCCCTTACTATACTCAGGCGAAGCCCAAGCACTTTGTTGCCTGGGGTGGAAATATAAGCTACTTCCAGTCTTCCCTCCCTTCTCGGTAGTGAACTTATTTTAACACTGGTCTCTGGACAGTGTCTTCCACTGCCTTCTTTTAGTGGGGAAAGCCAGGCAGTTGGGCACATGGCACACTGCCTTTCCAGACACCTCAGTATCCGCTGCGTCCCTCAGCTCTGTGTCTCCTTCAGGATTTCTATGCCTTCTCCTCTTATCACAGATTCTGGGAGGTTGCTGCCAAATGTAAGGAGATGTACTATCAAGTTCAATGTGTGTGGACTTTCCCTGCACTTCAGAAGGGGGACTACATACGGGTTGCTTCTGGGAATCCTCTTTAGAAGTTCGCAAGTGGGGAGAGAGAAAGCAAGGAAAACAGGAAAGCTTCTGTCTGATTCACAGAATGACCTCAAGGAAATCTGAATTTAGGAGATAGAAGTGATTCTGCAGGGAAATTTGGCAGATCTGCTTCTTTCTCTCCTTGGCTGTGCCAAGATTCTCTTGAATGGTTTCTCCTGCCTTTTTCTGGAAACTGACAAAGAGGAGGAGGAAAAAAATGGCTGGGGTGGTGGAAGGGGGGGGGAAACATTGTCCTTCTGCTGCATACAATCTCCCTGCATCACTGCTGCTTTTTAACTGGCTGCAAGTCTTCATGTTAAGAATTATGTTTTTATAACCGTGAAAGAACTTGTATCATTATGGGAGGTAATTTCTTCCTGGTGTTTGGCTTTTATAGTGCATGCTGTACCTTCTAAGTGGTGGAAAACTGTTGCTGATGCTTTCCCTTTCTCATTTCTTTTCCTTTAGCCCTTTTTTCCCCCTTTTTCCTTCCCTTCCCTTCCCCCCTTCTGTTCCCTCCCCTCCTTTCCCCTCAACAACTCAAGCCTATAAAATGGAAGGTCTAGTGAGGCTTGTTTTCTCTTTCTTCTTGAATGTGTTACATAACATAACCACAACTGGTTTCTGTTTTTGATGAATGGACAGTCTTAATTTTACCAACAGAAGAAAAAAAGTCATATGCTTGGAGATAAAATGATATGGTTAAATAATTTAACATAGATGTGTCCCTCCTCTTTTTCCCTTCCCCATTTTCCTTCCCCACTCTTTTTTTTTTTTTTGATGGGACAAACAGTCTTTTTCTACCGTCAGTCATTCACACTTTCCAGAGACTTGGAAACCAATAGCCATGCTTGTAGAAATGATGGAGTGTAGTACGTCCAGAGACTGGGAGGCTTTTAATTTGGATGCAGGCTGTTGTAGACCAAGATTTAGTAATTATACCTGAAATGGACGTGCAATGCAGAAAGTGTGATCAAATTTGGAATTTTTCTTTCAGCTGAGATCTGCAGTGTGAGGCTTGAAGGACATAAAAGAAAATGAAAATAATTGCATGATAATTTTTTATAGTGCACAATATTTGGTTACCTTAAAAATACTTAAAAGAAATGTCATTGGCGTTATGGATGTATTTTGCATGATCTTACTCCAATAATTCCAAGTGATTCTTTTCCCTCAATATTTATTAGTGTCTTAATCTCAGCCTTTTCTTCCTAAAAGTGCTGATAATAACTTCACATATTTTAGTAGCATTTTTTTTGATAAGATTAGTGCATGTTAGCAGTGCATGTTAACTCTTGTACTAAGCATTCATACTTTCATGGTGCCTATTTGTTATTTCTATTCTTTCCATGGATATAATTTTTTTCCTTGAATGCAAGTTGAAGCTGATGCTGTTTTGTGGTTGAATCAGATCTGAGATGAGAGAGGATAAAGGGCCCATTAGCTTTCATTTGGTAGGGTTTTTCATTCATTGAACATTGGTCAAAGAAAATCTCTTAACACCCTGAAAAATAACATCAACATGAATAGAATTGCATAAGTCTGACAAGAATTCAGTGCCACTCTACCTACCATTAGGAAGATGAGTTGGCCACTTAAGGTAGCAAAATACATAGAAGAACAGTGAGATGTTGGAAGACAGAACTAGAGTGTTTTATGGTCTTTGATTATCCATTGAGCTATCTTTTAATTCCCAGATGAGTGGAGAACATAGTCCCATCTCTAGGTTTAAAAGATTATCAATTATCATTTGAGTTGATTTCTATATATGTCATTGGTAGCTGATGTTGTTTTATTATTGTCTCAGGCAGCACTGTATGTTGTGTGAGTCTCAAACTAGAGAATCGCCAATCAGTGTATCCAGGATTATGTCTTAACCAAGTTGTATGAGAAATGCCCCATCAAAGTACCTACTTCACATAACTTTAATGTAAATTTTAAATTAGTAGTTAGGGTTTTAGTATGGGATTTTAATTTGTTTTTTTAGTAACAGCCTAGGTAATTTAATTCAGTTTTAAATATTTATTACTGTTATGTTTTAATTTGGCTGTAAACCGCCCCGAGTCCTACGGGAGAGGGGCGGTATAAAAGTTTGCAAAATAAATAAATAAATAAATAAATAAATAAATAAATAAATAAATAAATAACTTTATTTTAGATTAAATGATAAAAATAAAGCAAAAACATTCACTGAATATGTATTTTGGATATTCACACCCCCTTCCTCTAGACTAGCGCTTCTCAACCATTTGGGGTCGAATGACCATTTCACGGGGGTCGCCAAACAACGCAGTCTGCCATTTTTTCCCCTTTTCCCCTCGGCCGGTGCAGGGGGCAGCACCGCGCATGTGTGGGGTAGCACCACGCATGCGCGATGTGGGCCGCCGCACGCATGCCGTGCATGTACGATGTGGGCCACTGTGCATGCACGATGTGGGCCATTGCGCCGCGCATGCGCGGTGCAGGTTGGGGTCACAGCCTGAAAAAGGTTGAGAACCGCTGCTCTAGACTAATATAACTAATATAACTTATAAGCCTTTATTCACAGGAACTTACATTTTTGCCATGGCTGTGATATCAGTCTAGTTTGGTTTATTTGTTTACAGTATTTGTTCTGCAGACAGTTATTAGCCCTGGATACTGAGGAGACAGGTAACTGAAGAGATCTACATGATTTTCCCTTTAAAGGAAAAGTCACCATACTCAGTACAGGCAATCTGCCTGTGATCGGCTATCAGGTCCTGACAAATATTTTTTGACAGAATTTTCCACAAGATGGATGAAGCCTCTAAAAGTACTAGAACTTGTTGCTGCATGCCTAGTTTCATGGGCTGAGGGAGTCAGCGGTAACACCTCAAATGATGCCTGGAATGTAGGAAGCAATATGCGGAACAATGCAGCCTTTCAGATAGCCAGATCCCATGCAATTTAAAGTTTTAACTGTTTACCACTGTACCATGAATTTAACCAAAGAAACTAGCCGTCAGTATAATTCAAAATAAAGAGGCATACAACAGTCTAAATATTGATTTTACACCTGTGTCTTAATGCCAAGCATTTGTAAACTACATTTTTCACTTAACTGCAATTTCTGGATGCAGTAATCTCATCAGATGGTGGCAAAATCTGCTTTATGGTAGTTAGGGCAGTCTTAGTTGATGAAGCAGCTGAATTTGAAAAATGGCACCTCTTGCAACAGATATGATCTATAAGATCAAGGAATCTTCATACATTACAAATACATGTAAAATACAGACTGATCCAAAAGCCAATGTCACACTTAATTCTTAATCCAATAATCTGCCTACAAATAATGTTTTGCTTAAAGTTGCCAAAAAAAATCAATCTAAAATTCTCCCTTTTCTTCAGAAGTTGATCAAAATGGCACGATGGAAAGGGAAAAGATTACATTTTCCAGCAAGGAAGCAAGATGGAATCCCACAAACCCAGGGACGCAGCAGAATAAATCCTCATTCACTCTAGATAGAAGATCCTGATTCAGTATCTTGTATGCTTTGCAGAGGTTTAGGGGAAACAATAAAGTTGCACCTAAGGATGCTTTTTTTCAAGGCAACTGGACTTTCTTGTGTTTCTTTGAAGACATTTTGCTTCTCATCCAAGAAGCTTCTTCAGCTCTGACGTGCAATAAGGTTGCAAATTCACCATCTTTATGCCTTTGAACATGTTATTCAGTTAGACTACCAGAACAATTACTACTTTATTGGGGAGGGTGTCAGAGAGAGACAGGACAAGCCAGGGAGAGGATACAAGCGGGGCATTAGTCTAGAATCCTTGTGTAGGCATAAAAAGGCAAATTATGCCCCTTCCCTCTTGAATACTATTGAACCTAGTCTGACCTGGATGCAAATTGCCAGTCTAGGAAGATTCTTATGAAATAGGTTGAGCAATAAAGTAATTGAACTCTTTATGTTTGGTTCTGCTTGTTTATATCTGATAGGTGAGCAGAAACTAGTTGCTGTTCCAAATATATCAATATATTTCTGAGTTTTCAGTTCTACATAACAGCGAATTAAAAACATTTATTTATTTACTTATTTATTTAATGGATTCATGGGGCTGCGCATCCTGGATGGCTAACACGATAAAAACTTAATAAAATTTAGAATACCATAACTAAAACATGTAAAAGTTAAATATAATGACAACTAAGAATAAACTAAGAATAAACCAGTCAACAACAAATACATTTAACTTGTGGAATTGACTCTGATGCTTGAAAGAAAAGACAGACCTAAGCTTTACAAAAGGCCAGCAAGATTGAGGACAATCTAATTTTTGGAGGAATAGTATTCGAAGAGGCAAGGGTGAAACCGAAAAGTCACACTTCCTACTTCCTACCAATTGAGATTGTTTAATGTGCCTGTTCTGCCAGATGTGGTGGGTTGGACAGTTGGAGAGGGTTGGTCTCTCAATCTGGCCTCATGCTATGAAGGACTTTATAGGGACTCAACATCACCTTGAATTGTACCGGGAAGCCTACTAGAATTAGTGCTTTTCACAAAGCAAAAGTTTAACATGGATGTAATCAGACACAGCCATAATTGCTTACTCCACTGTATTTCTCAAGCTGGAGGGGAAGATAGTGATTATGCCTGATATATTAATCTGAATATACAATATATCTGTCTGCTATGCAATAGGAAAGCTTAATAGAAAGTTATCCTTTAGCACTAAGTGGAAGGATTAGATTTATTTCTAGTTCTATTGCTTTCGGATCTGCATTGATAGCTATGGCTCTTAATTGTCTAACTGAAGATACTTGTTGATTGGCTTTGGATGGCTGTAAGTTAATTCTTCAATGAGCCCTGAAGTTGGAAGTTTATATTCCTCTTATATGGTTGGCTGCAAATTGGAGAAGCAGCTGGGAGATGCAGTGCAGTCGATGAAAGTGAGACTGCAAGTTTTGTATCTGCTTGGAAAAAACAGACTTTGGGAAGGTTACCTGCAAACAGATATATTTGCTTTTGAGCAAACTGAGCCTTGTAGATAGAAATCTGGTCTTGATTAAATCAACTTATAAGGCTACCATTATTATTTTTGCCTATCGAAGCATTCGCTCCAGCGTTTGGATGGGAATTTGGGAATTTGTAGTGTACACTATCTTACGGGAAGGGACAAATTCCATGGCAAGGCAGTTTTGTTGATTAGAAGGAGATTTTTCCCAACTTGAAAAAAAGTTAGATACAGCAGTTAGGAGATATTGCACACTAAGCAGGGCATTCTTCTATCTTGTAGCTGGTTGTTAAATTGCATTAAAGTTGTAGACAATTAAAATAAAAACTCCATATATCTCTACTATTTTGCCATCATAAAGAAAGAGAGTTATAGTACAGGGGCCCCAACCCCCAGTCCATGGACCAGCAACTGGTCCGCACAAACAAGCAAAGCCCCATCCACAGCATGCAGGCAGCACACAAAACCACATCCCCTCCGGTCCACGGAATATCCTCTCTCCACAGAACTGGTCCCTGGTGCCCAAAAGGTTGGGGACCTCTGTTATAATAGCTTTCCCTTAGTCCTTCATTTATTTGAAAAAAAAATGGAACTTTCCATTCTCATGGACTAACTGAAATATTATTCCTAGTAACTCCATCTTGTTCTAACTAGAGGTTGGGAGTTTCAGCACATTTATAGCTATGGCTGTGTGAAAGGAAAAAATACAATACTGATAAAGTGATAACATCTCATCCTATTTACTACTTTAAAAAGCTCATATTGATTAATATTATTGCTGATGGATTGAATGCAAGCTGCATCAAGCTTCAATGAAAAAGGCATAATGCTTCATAAATGTGTCATATTTTTGTTAGGCCAATTACTTAGTTGATCCATAGAAAATCCCTCCTACAATTTGGTGAGGCTAATAAAATGCAAAACAGTGCTAGAATTCATACTTGGGTGCCCTCATTAGAGAAACAACACACATTGCTAGGCAAAGGTTTAGGCTGCATGATTTTAATGGCAATTAGATAATGCACACCCCTGGTTATGAGCTGATGCGTGAGGCTAAACCAGTCAAACAGAGAGAGAACTGTACTTGTTAAATATAGTTTCAGGGGCACTTACATTGGCAAGTAATGGGAAGTTCTCATAGATTCAGCCTATTTCTATTAAACTATGAAGTGTGAATTTGTGTGTTTGATGAGTGAAAGGTGTTTGAAAGCTGTTTGATGAGTTAACGTAATACAGTGCACTTTTCCATATTTGGTAAAATAAATGCTACAAACAGTGGTTGGATTTCATAACTGTGATATATTGTAAGATGATTGAGCCTAGACGAAAAGGGTTTGATTTTACATGTTGTGAGAAGGAATTAGTGTTTCTCTTTTTTATGAATTGCATGCTTTGTCTGAATTTAACTACCGTAATTGATTAATCTTAACTATACTTTTGTAGGAATAGACCAATAAGACAACATCAAATTACTCAGTATGAAGCTCCCTTGATTTAACATAATATGGTTAATATTAATCATAGTTTTTATTTCAGGCATAATATTAAATTATAGTTAACTGAAAGCATCTAGTGCCCTCCTTACATTTTGGATGTTGGCTAGGCTCATTCTTGTTATAATAAACAAGTGTTATAGCTGACCAAACACAAATGCTTAAAGAACTATAGAAATGCAAATAGTATAACTCGGTTTAATGAACAAATGAGGGAAGGAGTATCTGTTAAAGAAAAATTTCTGTTAAAGTCCAAGAGGATTTTATGCTAACCTAATTTATGGACTTTATGCATTTAAAGTGCAGTTTTTCAAAAATATATTTTATGTATTTTACACATGCATGAACGGCAAATGGGATTTATACATATGCAGGAACTTACAGTATATAGGCAGATTTTGTACACTAAATGGAGGGTTTTCTATCAAGTACCTTCAGCTACCGAATTTAGATATTATGAATTACCTCTGGCTGACTGACTCTTAAGGCATATAAATAAATGGCAGGTGATTTTGCAAAGGGTGAATAAACACCAATAAAGGTAGACCAAACTATGATACCTCTCATTGCCATTTCCTGTGCCTCATTTCTTCTCTTTCATCTTAAATGTCTGCTAGAAAGGCGATTAAAGGATTTAGACAATTGCCAAAAAGTACTGCAATTGTTTCTGCTTTCGTGTTGTGTCATCACTTGTGGAAGCTCATCCATTAGTTGCAGCCAAATTATCCTGGTGTACAGATGCTGGTAAAGAACAATGGCTTGACAGCAAGGAAAAAACGCAAAAGACCAAAAGTAATTAGATTAGAAGTGAAAAGATAGGAGCTGAAGGCATAGCTATCAAAAAGTACGCAAAAGATGTCTTACAGTGAACATCCCAGGAATAATAGGAGTCAGCATCATGGCTATAAATCACTTTTAGAAATTAGTTCCAGCCAATACATTCTCAGTGGGAATCCCACGTAGCATTTATTCTTAATTGTTTTCATATTATGCACCCCTCTTTTGATTTTGAAAGGAGCAAATCACTTGCTGTTGTGTTGAGTTGCTGTTGTGGCCATCTCATAGCAAAATTGCAAATTGCATTTCATATGAGCCTGTGAATTTCTAGAATGTTTTCATCTCATCTGCTTGCACAGCTAAAAAGACAAGTGACTAAGAAAGAAATGTCTATGATAATTCTGTTTCTTCCACATTTTCTTGAAGTATTATCATGTATCAGCTGCTTGATGTGAAAAATATATATACCAATAACAATGAAATAATCCCTGGGCCACAATTCTAATTATTTTTTCAAGACTGCAGATATTGGAACATCTTCTCAACATGATAGGATTATATCTGACTTTCAGAGATCATTAGGATATCTATCAGATGGCACCAATAGTCATCTGTAGTAGCAGAGAGTACAGTAGTAAAGAAACATAATATAGTTTTTGAAGGTCATAGCTATTTGTCCTGAGTGGTATGGCTTAGATTTTTTAAGTAAGACCTGCTATATCCTTAGATGTATTGTCCTGTTGCCAAGGGCAGTATGTAACATGGTAGATAGGATATTCCAATTTTTATAATATGTATATGTACATATACATTTGTTATATGTTTTATGGTATTTTACTCATTTGTTTCCATTACAGTCTTATTCTGGGTTTTCTGTCACAATTCCTGCATTCTTCATTTCTAATCTAGGATCCCTTGAATATAAATGAACAAACACACAAACAAAGCCAGGTAGTTATTAGCATATGTGTTTATGTTTCAGTTGCCAAACCAGTGGACTTCTCTGTATGAGATATAATGGTGAGGTCTCTTGTTAGTTTGTTGGTAAAAACCCTGTATATTCCTGTGAACCATTAGCTATGGTGATAAACTCCAACATAGTTGCTACTAGATCAATATAGCTGTTATGCAATCTATTACACTATTTCCTAAATATAATATCATACGATACAATGTAACATATGGCATAATACAATACAATACAATATGGTATGATATAAGTACATAAATTAATATAATATGACATGATACGATATAATATATATAATAAGTACAGACTGTAAAAACTATTTGTTTTCTGCATCCATGATCCACAGATATATTTTATTACAGTTATTGAATTAATTTTAATATTTATTGAATTATTAATAAACTGTTAAATTGTTTATTGAACATGGGAAATAGTAATATTTCCCATGTTTAATAAATTCTAGGGGTGGATCTGTACCTGTTAGGGAGAATTTTATTCTTCTTAGAATACTGATACAAGAAGAAAGAAAAAAATTGGATTTTTTACCTATTTATTTAATATATTACACCTTTGCTGATTTTAAGGATTTGGAACGATTGCCATTTTTTTCTAAAACACTTCTAGATTCTGACATTTTAGCCACACAGGAGACCTTTATTAATTATTATCAATGTATTGCATGACAAATGGAGTGACTTTGAGCCAATCCACTTATGAAGTATTAAATGTGAGATATAAATAAATAAATAATAAAATGTAAGTAGAAAAATGGACTGTTTCATAAATGCCTCTGATGGGAATTGAACCATCATTGCACATCCCATTTTGGGAGACAAATTATCTCCTTTGTACACAGAACCGTGGTCACATTTTCTCTTAACAAAGCAAATATTATTCACCAGTGGCCTATTTTGTAGGAAGATGTTCCTTTAACTTCTCTGTTTTGCACAATCGAAAGCAGGAGCTGTCCAATGTGATAGTGCTGATTTGAAGAGAGAAGCCAGTGCCTTGATATAAAGTTCCTCAATGCCTTGCCACCTTTAGAGAGATGTTGGGATAACAATTCACATAATTACTATCCCAACACAATTCAAGTTTGCCCTGGACCAGGATGGCATTTACTCTTTAACTTCCTCCCAAATATATAAATACCTCAAAGGGCAAAGCACTGGACTTTTACCGGCTTTTCAAAGCATGTGTTTATGAGCACAGTGAATATTTTTCTGAGCTTAAGTAAGCATTATAGAAGAATTATTCATACAGATAAATGATCAGTTAGGTAAATTATCAATTACTGCACTTGGATCATCTTTATTGAACCTGGTGTTTATATTTATTTATTTTCCAATGATACCAACCTTTTTTTAAAAAAGTTATCTTTCCCTTTTTGTATGTAATTCAAGACACTGAACATATCTAATACTCCTTCCTAATTCTGCTTTCCTACAATGACAACCTGTGAGATGAATTGGGCAGAGAGAGAAGAAGACAGAGAGACAGACTAGCCCAAAATAATCCAGCTGGCTTTTATGCCTAAGGCAAAATAATTCATGGCCCCCTGGTTTTTAGGCCAGCACCTTAACCAATACACCAGACTAGCTCTTAACAATAAACTTAAAAAACACATGGAATTTTTTAGCACTACCAATGAAAATCTCTTATTCAACTCTTGCTTTTCTTCCATTTATGTGTGTGGAATATATTTCTGGAAAAGAAAAAGGATGAAAAAGATGATAGAAATGTCAAGATTTAACATCTGGATCCATGTCAAATTCTCTGAATGAGTCAAGCAAGTAAAAGTTTCATATCAATATGGCTTTGAACATATAATGTTATAGTGTTGATTTGTATGTAAATGTCAGGCGCAACCAGATCCACATCTGTAGAATTCAAGCTAAGTATTTGATTGTATTCTGCCTAAACTACAGGAATCTCCCCAGACTATTTGTCTACCTGTGGGAACAGCTAGATAAAGTTCAATGGAGCATAGAGAGGTGGTGATGGTGGTGGGCTGTCAGTCCTGGATATCGTGTAGCTGCACAATGATTCAAAGCTACCGGTAACTCTCCACTTGAGTCCTCTTTCCTGCCTGGCTGAATAGTCAGGCTGGTTGAATTAACACACTGACATGGTACAAAGCAGCTTGCTATTATCTGGTGACTTTAGTTGAACCTTTTCTGTCTGTTTCATTACATTTGCTTACAATATATTGAAATATGCCATATGAAATATTAGAATGGGAAGTATTAGGTTTTGATGAGTAACTAGATTACTTCTCTTTAAGTTACGCTCAGATGCTAAAGACATTTTGTTGTTGGTTTGTTTTGCTTTTTATTTATAACAACCCTTCACCTGAATCTATGTGCCATGATATGTTTGCAGATGTATAAAAGGCTTATTAATTAGGTATGTTCTTCAAAGTAAATATTTAAATTGTAAATATTTAAATTGTTTTGTTCATTTTTCAGATGAAAGAAATGAGAGTGAGACTCAAGGTCCATTTGTAATTTTAGACTTTTGTGACATTGATGGAGAATTGTGGTATTTAAATGTTTCAGTTTAAACTTCATGGCTAGTGAGAGCTAGGGTTTTGTAGCAATTAGCATAGGCAGGTGGTAGAGTAAAATTTAGGAAAAGCAAATCTAGGAGAGCCAGTCCATTATTAGACACTCACTGGATGCCTTTGGACTTCTTTTGGCCCAATCTATTTTGCAGTGCTACGGTATTACTTTAAAAAAATGTTCTTCTGGGATCTCATGACAAAGTTCAAAACAGCACTTTGTCATGAGATCCCAGAATAAAGATAGGATAGGATATAAATCTAACAAATATAGAATAATCATGCTGAATAAAGATGTTTTATTTTATATGGGAGTCAGATATACTTTTGGGAAAGAATTGGGAATTTCCTCCTGCTTATTGTCATTTGTTGAACCGGAGTGGTTATGAAATGCATTAACAATGAAAGTATACCAGTGGCCAAGTAAAATGAAAGTGTATTTAATTTTTCTTGATCACGACAGGTGAAATCTGAGAGGAAAGGTCTAACACTTATCCTTCCAATTAAAAGGACTTAAAGTTTCTCTCTTGGGGGAAATATTTTCTTTCATTCTTATGCTGTGCCTTCTAGAAAAAAAGTGACTTTCCATTGGTTCATCTTGGATGCTAAGAGTAAAAGAGAGAGGTAACAGAAAGTACAAGAACAGTGTTCCGTCCATTTGATGAAAACCCAGTGAAGGTTGCAGATGGGGCAATTAAAAGACTGAGCTAGGGGAAAAGAACATCAAGGAGAAAAGCCATTCAGGCCTCCAGAGATGGCAGAATAATAAAGGAGGTGAACAGTAGCAGTAGCTTCAAGCCCACCTGCAATGCAATAAAGTTGAAGGCTTCTCAAAACCTTTACTTCTCTGAAAAGCAATCGCCCTCTGGCAGCCTAAAAGACACCCAGCCTCCTTCCCACTCTCCAATAATGAGAATAAGTTCTGGGAGAAAGATCCTTATTTATTATGAGATAGTCTAAGACAGATATTTCAAATCTTTAAAATGTTATGTTGATATGAGCCAGTGCTATCTTGTCTGGATCTTCCTGTTGATTAAAGTGACATTTGCTATTAGTTAAAATTATTTCATGTGTTGATTAGAACTAAAATAAAGACTTTTTCAGGGCTGTTGTACTATAGCTTGAGATCGTCCCTGACTGTGAAATCATTTGTAGTAGAAATGTCTTTATAGAGATAATTGGATTGTTCCTTAGAAGCAGTATCTTGCTAATATCTGTTGTGTTTATCTGGGGAGTGTTATGACTGTAATTTGTGGAGATATTATTATTTATTACTACTACTATTACTGAATATTTTTTCTGTTAATCTTTTTGTGCCTTGTGTAAGTTAATAATTATTCTTCCATCTTTCTGCAATCTAAACTTATTCAGTATGGGTGGCATGTTATATACATACACTGATGATTATAATTAAACCTTACTTTTAAATTTCTATATAAATAGTGCAAAAGTGTTTTCTTTCTTCTGCTCCCTTTGCTTTAGATATAAAAAGTACAACCATTGGCTACCCTGCTTTCCTTAAATATGTGCCAGTGCCTTATCTGATTTACATATAATATGAGTGCTTTATCTTGAGTCTTCCAATAATGTCATAATATGATTCTTCTAAATATACATAAGATTACATGTAAGCAACTATGCTGCTCCTAAGTTCTTCTAATGGAAAATTTTATTAGATTGACCTACTTCATATCTTGCTGTTAAGGCTATTCTGTTTGCCTT